>OX421975.1:89137814-90337814 GCA_949128135.1 Parasteatoda lunata
TTTACCTCATATTCAGTTTGCTTAATTGACCATTTCAATTTTTGTTTGAGATTGAGATTTTTCTCACTTTCTACAGGGGTTATACAAAAATATGGAAACACTTCCACATTAAATATACGTAAGCAATCTTTCTTTTAAGCAAATCTTTCGGAAAATTTACATGGCAAAGCTCTTGGCAAAATTTGTACGATAATTATTGATTTTTTTAAAAAATTATGTCATATTTATCAATTGAAAATTTGGATCGATCAGAATGAGGAAAGTAAGTTAACTACTTTCTAGTTTTATTTCAGCAATTATGAAATTATTCTATAGAATTGCAACATTTATATTAGAATGCTTTTTAGTCATAGTTGTATTGAAGTAGGGAAGAAGCTTTTAATTTCTTACGCTCATTTTGGTATATGCAAATTTTGAATTGTACAACACTTTGCAAAAATTTGAATTTTATTTTAGTTATTTTATTTACTTATTAATTTCATTTATAGTGCCAACCGGACTGTGTAGAGGTCGGGGAACTGGCTTTACATTAGAAAGGTTCTGGGTTCAAATCCCGGACAAGGCATGGATGTTCTTCATTCTCTCTACTATCTATCGCTTCGGTGAGAGCAACGTTGGTCCACCTAATATGGTGTCCCTGAAAGAGTGGCCAACAGATCTCTCCTGTAAATGTCTAAATTGACGAAATGTTAACACAGGTGGACCTTGGAAATAACAGACAGTATAACTTGGAAATAAACAAAAATATATTTATAGTAAAAATTAATGCAGATACTCTTACATTTCAACAAATATATAACAGGGTTCCCACTCAATTTCAGAAAAAAAAATTTCCCTGACTTTTCCAGGTATATATCAGGTACATGTAATAAAATATTTTAACTTACTAATATTTTATCTATACCATGGGATTTTTAATCAGAAAATTTTGATTATGTTTATTTGTATTGTCAAATATTAGTAATTGTCAAGATTTGGTGTGCAAAAACAGAATAAAAATAGAAACATGGAAAAAATTCACTAAAAAGTGGAATTTTGTAAAATAGTTGCAATAGATGCTAGAACTATTTAACTTTAATCTCAGTAACTGATTATACTGTTACCGACCAATTCTAAGACTGGTTATTTTTCAGGCATAATATAGGAATTTTCCAGGTTTTGTTGTAAAAAAACTGCAACTTTCCCTAAGTATTCCCTGCTTTTTTAGAGTTAAAATAAAATTCCTGACGACTCTAGGTTTTTCCCTTACCCATGCGAGCCTTGATAAAATTCAAAAACTATTTCAAATACTACGTATTAATACAAATTTTCTTACATAAGCATGGAAGAAGATTTGTAATTGACTTATTTTTGCTGATAAGGGAGGGAGAGACCAAAAGTGTCACAAAAAAAACATGCTTACATCATATTTGAACGGATCCAAAGCAAAGCCCTTTCCAAATGTATGTCCCAGAGTTATATTAATCGATATTGTTTAATAATCATAAAAATTATTTCAATGAAATTTTTATTTTATTTGATTGGCCACAGAAATGTAAAAAGAAACGCTATTTATGTCGCTCAATTTTATATCATCCATCATTTATTTAATTCTCTGCTTCTGTTACAGATATGTTTCAGAAATAGTACAGACCTAATAATTTTCACCTCGTTTTTATTTCTTTTTTTTTTTTTTTTTTGTTATTAACTCTTATAAATGTGCGTCGGTGGCTATTGGGGCGGCGGCTGTCAGCAAATTGTCTCATTCCTTAGGGACGACGCCCCATTTAAAGCGCAATTCGGTGGCGATCGCGGCATTGTGTTTCGAAGGATTTTGATGTATGTTCCCGGCCTAACCCTAAATCACTTCCAACACTGTTGCCAGTTTACGGCAGAAAAATGCCTCTTTTTATGTGTAGGATTTCGAAACTATTTAAAAGGTTTTCTGATAAGGTTTTCTTTTTTTAGAGGCTTGTCTCTTAAATAACCACAGTTTTAACCTTCGAACGATTAAGAGACTTGAAGGAAAACGATTGGCAAACATAATGTAATTACAATTTTCTTTATTTAACTAAGATTAAGAAGCAAATTTAGTTTACGTATAATTAAATTTGCGTGAGAAATGTGTTTTTTATTCTAATTTTGAGAAAAATCTTCTTTTATTTATTTATTTTATTTTATAACCGGTGTTGACCAGCCGATCCAATTCTGAGTTTATAACTATCTCTGTAGCCTTTTAATATGGAATCCAACCTAGAACAGAAAGAAGCTCTTGGATTAAGCATTCGGGAGAAACTAGCCTTCGCGGAGAACTTTTTTGATAGAACTAACCGGCATTTGTGTTACATGGAGAGGAAACCACGAAAAACTGCCACTGTTATTGTGACAGCAAATTGACTCTAATCCGTGATCCGTCTACCATTGGGAATATTGCACGTCAGCACTGTGGTCAGTGTGAGTCGGGTGCAGAATTCATATCCATCATCTATCACTGGGATTCGAGCCTGGGTCATCTCACTGGGAGACGAACGTTCCTATCACCTGAAACACCGCGGCTCTTATTTACCTTTTGATAACTGTGAGCAAATCAGCAAAAAAGGGAAAAAGTAGTTTAATAGTGATACATTTCTACCGTTTTCTCAAAGCGCTTTTTTAGCTTCAAAATTTTTTAAATTGATTAACATTCTGAATGAGAACGAAAGGTAATTATTTAGAATAAAGAAAAACAGAATAAAGAATTATTTAGAATAAAGATAAACTAATTTTTCGCGTCTGGAATTATGTAGTTATCCGGAATATAAAAATTTTCGAACTTTTTAATTCTGGTCAATTTTTGTTTAAACTTAAAATTATAAAAAGTCAATTACAGAAAAAATATTAAAATTATTCTTGCATTATTTTTTGGGTAAACTATTTGGAATTATGTCCAAAAATCATCTGGCAATTGAGCAGAAAACTAAATCTCACGCGAAGAAGCAATTTCTGGTAAAATAGCCTTACTGTATAGTAATGACATTTCTGGTTTAAAAAAAGAAGAAAAAAAAACAACTAATTTTACTTGATTAAACCAAGGAATATATGGCATTTAAGTCATTAATTTGGTAAATTTTCCGTTTCTATAGTAACGGTTTAACGGAAATTCGGATTTTCAGAATTATAATTCTTATTATCACACATTTATTAAAAGATACAAAACTAAAATTTAAATTTAACCGAATGAATAGTTTTTATGCCATGCTCTAAACTAGCATGCCAAATTAGCAAATTTTACCCCATTTACTAAATTTTATCGCATATTATAAATAATATTTTATTGTTAATTTTACCAAAATCATTACTACAATGCTTAGATCAAAATTGCCGAACTTTCTAATGTTCCCATAGAGCCAGAGACCCATATATGCTCATAGAGCCAGAAACCAGAGACTTATATTGGTTCCACTAAACCATAAATATTACCAATTTCTGGTAGTTCACAGTAAAAAATGGGTACTCAAATCTCATGAAACTTTCTTCTTTTTTAACAAAACTATTTCCTGGTACATGCTTCGAGAGAAAATTTTGTCAAAATGACAAAATAATTTCATCGAGGAAATGGATCTCGTCAAAAGTTTAAAAAAAAAAGAAAGTGTTATTCTGTTTTATTAAAAAAAGAAGAAAAAATACGGGTGGCACATTTGATTACTGGGCACTATGTTGGAGGATCAGTGTCACCTCAATAACGCAAGAAGGATTGAACGGAAAGATAAATTATATCCATACATGAAGTGAGATTCGAGCCCGAAATCTTTCTGGTAGGAGGCTAACTCTAATAACCATGTTAGGTAGGATTATCTCAATATTCCAGTTTCGATCGTCGAGTCCTCAATCATCGTAAATAAAATATGCTGGGTAAGAATAGTTAAGCAGTAATTAATTTTTTATTATATTCATGAATGAAACTGCACTTGATTGTTTTATTTCATTTTTCGTAAATCAAGACTATTCAGAAATAGAAATGAACGATAACAAAAATAAGGAAGCAATCTGCCTAATAGTTAATTACACATTGAGTTAAAATCAAAATCAAAACAAGACTATGGCATTAAAAGTTCTTAAAAGCAATAAAATAAACCAGTAGACAATAAAAAAAGGAAGATAAACAAGTTGTTATCTATACATTTAAGTCTGATACAAATTCTTCAAAACACAAAAAAAAAATAATAAGATTTACTTTATGAATCGCACACTGTTATAATATAAATAAACTTTAAGATGTTTTTTTTTTTTTTTTTTTTTTTTTTTTTTTTTTTGTCAACGTCAATTTTAAAACTCTAAAATAATGGATTTTTATTGAATATATTTTTAACATAAAGACACGATGAAAAAAACTAAAAATTATGACCTCTGAAAAATTTAAATAAGGGGAATTTATATAAATTAATTATGAACGTAAATTATTAAGAAACATTAATTAAAAGAGAGAAATTAAGAAGAATGTATTGGTTTTTAGGTGATTTGTAAATACTGATAATAAGAAGTAATAATGAATAAAATTAAGTTAATTATATTTTAACGATGATATATATTTCAAAAGTAGGCATAAAATGTGGCAATTACAGAGTTTTTTTTTCCCTAATAAACATTTGCATTTCTCTTCAGTATCTATTTTGCAAGAAGGTGCCAACAACCAATTAATGTTTCAACATTGATGGCGGGAAAAAAAAAATGAGTTGGCGACTATTTTCATACCTCTGAATACATAACGATAAGGAAATGACAGTGTAAAAAGCTATTGATAATGAAATGAGGAAAATAACAAGCAGTAATTAGGAAATCTAGTTTATCCGCCCGCGTACAAGACTATTTGTCAGAAGAAAAAAAAAAAAAAGGAAGAAAGAAGTTATAAGAAAGTAGACACTTAAATGACTTTACAAGGAAAGAACTATTTTTTTGCGATTAAAAGAATTTCTTAACTTCCTACGTTGCAAATCAAAATGTGACAATATCCATTTTAAGTTATTGCTTATCCAAGACATAAGCTTCATAAGTTAATTAGAGTTTTTTTTTTCCATGTTTAAAAAAAAAGTAAAATAAGAAAAATGAAAAAATCATTGTCGCTAAATATGTCTTAGTTTTGTTGTTAATGTCAAACGTCTGTATTAATATTCTTGCTACATACAGATACGCCTACAAGTATACTAATTTCAATAGCCTGAAGTTTAAATATTCAACATGCATAAAACATTAAAAGCAATTGTGTAAATGTTTATTAGTAATTTATTCATTCCTTCATTAAATTTCTGAAATCAAATGTGTAATTTTAATAATTTATAATTACCAAACGTCATTTCATAATAATTATACATTTTTTTCTTTTGTACATGGATTTAATTGGACAAATTCATACAAATATAAGGAAGAGTTAGTGACCTTCTTACTCTATATTTTATCGCAGAACCGTTTGAGATGGGATTCTAAAATTAGACAGTAGTTATTTTGGTTTGTAGAAATAAAAATTGTCAAAAAATTTTTAGTTATAAGATTTTGAGACTGTCTTTTCTTTTTTTTTTTTTTTTAGATTTTTGTGTTATTTCTACATACGAAAACACTTTGCGTCCAAACGAAGTGTTCAAAATTTCTTTCCTATAATAAAATACAAACATTTTCCTCCAATCTTTATATCTTTTCTTAAAAAGAGTTTTTATTATTATTTTTGGGAAAACAGTTCGTGAAGCCCACAATTTCGCAACTTTTTTCTATCGACATTTTTAAATTAGACTCCAAGAATCTGTTAAAGACAAAAGCTTGAAATTTAGATGATTATATGCAGAAATATTTCCTCTCCCATTAAAAACACAAACTGCGAAAAAAATATTACTTACATGATTTATTTTTATTTTTTAATGTTAGCATTTCTTTTAACGCAATTTTATTTTTTAATGTTTCCCTTTGCTACGAACTAAGCTAATGGATATTTATTTTTCGCTGTTACTTAGCTATTCGTAAAATAAAATTACAGCCATAGAGAAAAAGAAGAACACAAGAATTATTAAGAAAATATAAAATATATAGTCTTAAAAAAGCAAAGAAGTAACGCAAGCAAAATAATGCATTTCTTTTTCTTAAAATATCATAGAATTTTTAATGCTTTATGGTAAAATAGATTTATTTGCGTCAAGCTATAAATGGAAGAGAAGTAATGTATGCCGAGCTCTAACAATATGCAGCAAAATAGGTTTTAAAGGAGCAAAACAATAAAGGCAAGAAAAGTATTGTAATTAAATAAAAAACAAATTTACAGGCTGTAAAACAAATTTACAGGCGTGAGGAAATAAAGGTAAGCTAAGTAGTAACGTAATAAATCCGGTAGAAATCTAATGTGATACGGCAAAATAGATTTACTGGCGAAAAGAAATAAATGTAAGAGAGGTAATGTAATGCCTCCTTTAGAATTTTAATGCCATACAATAACGTAGATTTACATATGAAAAAGAAAAAAAATCGTAAGAGAAATTTTGTTCTTAGGATTTTGACCCTAGGATAGGATAGGAATAAAACCAGGAATAGGATTTTTGCACCATGCGATAAAATATATTTGCAAGCGCAAAATAATAATAATAATAAATAAATATATCGGGCAAATTAAAGTGAAGTGATGCATCACGTTAGATTGATTACAAGTGCAAAGAAAAAGCAAAGAACGAGAACAATTTTATTCTGAGAAAAATGAATAACAAAATGTATGATGTATAGTCTAATAACTTGCTTTGGAGCAAATAAACCCTTAAGTATTTTTCTAAAATTTATTTAGTGCTTAAAAGTTGATTAAATATTTTTTTTTTTTTTTTTTTTTTTTAATATGAAATTTTCTCTCTCTCTCTCTCTTTTTTTCTTTTTTTTTTCCCTAAGGAAAGTAGTAGAAACATATCTAAATCATTATAAATGTAAGCTTTAATCTTTGAAAAAATTACTACATGGCATCAATTGTTGCTCGAAGAACGAGTTTTAGTTCTTTTAATTTAAAATGTTTAATGCGCAATAAAAATTTATAAATGCTGGCACACAAATTAATATTTATCAAGACTTTGAATTAAATATTATCTAATACAATAAATAGCCATCAGCAGCAGCCAACTGCATAAAACTAAGTACGATTATTGTTTTCTAAATAAAAACAATGTTTATTGAATCTATTCCCATACTAAGAAATTCCCATAAAACTAAGAAATTCTCTACTACGTTCAATCCATATAATCTAAAGCGCAAAAACACACTTTATTTGCACAAATAAACTATTAATCCGCACATAAAACTAACTTGAAATCCTTTCCCTTTATTACGTCCATTAACCGAAAAAATAATTACAACTAAATGATACAGAAACGACATCGTCATGCAGTTATACCTATTTTAATTACTGATTATCTATCCTGCCATCACAATTTGTGTGTGGCGTGTTTAGGCGCACTAAATTCCGCGATGTCTCTATAATAGTTTCTCCTTCGTTTAGTAGCTGATTCCTCCAGCACAGAGATGAAATAATTGGTAGGAATTGTTTTGGCGCTACAGGTCGAAAAAGAATTGCCTTATTACCTGGCAGGGGCAACTCCATACAGGTGAAATAGGGGGGAAGGTCAAGTTGGGGGAGGAAGTATTTACCACCCTCTCCTTTGAACTTGTTGTGGGAGAAACGAGGGTGGAAAAACACGATTGAAGAATATTTTTTTCCCCGCACTTGATGTTTATTATCGTTGTGAAAGAAAAGTTGTCGGCTTTTTGCCAGAAGCCGCTAGCTACTGAACATGGTTGCCAAATCATGATTGTGATAAGGGAGAATGAAAAAATGATTACCTGTTTGGCGATCTTTAAACAGGGAATATTTGGCCAAATTTGATAACATTTTTGAAAACGCTGGTAAAAATTTTTTAAATTAATTTTTTCACAGAGAAATTAATTTTTAGAGATTTTTAACTCTAAACGACACATATGCTCCTTTTTTTTTTTTTTTTTTAAGCATTTTATGTTTCAGCCTTTTATCTATGTATTTTAATTTTTTTCTGCTCTCCGTTCTGTCGAAGTGTCGCCAATGAGCGGAGCACTGCGCCGCAAAGTGTGCACATTGCATAACGATAAGGTGGTGTTCGGATTTTCCCATTTAACTGTTACATACCAATTTGGAAATTTTGGCACTTTATGGAAATTCAATAAAAATCTTATTAATTTAATTCTGCATTATAAATTTTAAAATAAGGGTTGAAATACAAACCCATATAACAGTTTTTACACTTTTACTTAGATTCGTTTGCATTGCAAACGATGGGTTTACTATTTCGATTTTTTTCCTACTGATTTATAAATTTATAAACTGAAGAGAATTGTGATTCTACTGATTATAAGCCTTTCTGTCTTACAAAATATATCTAGCACATTCAAAATATACTTTTAGTGGGTATTTATCCAATATTGGTCAATGGAATATTAACCAGTAGCAGTTTGAAGCAGATTGGGCCGGTTATCAAACAATATCATGATCATTCCTGCTAAATACGAGCTCGTAAACACGGGGAATCGCGTGAATACTGGCTAAATACGATTTTCGTAAAGAAACACCTTGTGTTTCTTAATAATAGTTTCTAGTGACCTGCTGGTTTGTCTTTCAAAATATACAGGGTTCTACACATTTACAAATATATATATATATGTATAATCTTTTATGCACCCAGCTTTTGATATAAGGAAGGTCTGTTCTGTTTTATTCGACTCTTTATTCTTCAAATGCCGGTGTAATCATTTTCAGAGTAAAAGTTGAATATTTTTACTTGTCTTCTCTAGTATTCCTCCTTTTGCATATTCTTTTATTTTAATAGATTATATTTTCCAATTAATATTCCTTTGGATAGACTATAGAATTGAGTGCCTCTTGAATTGGCCATGGTACCTTAGAACTTTTATTGTAGGTAAAACCTTCCATTTTCCCCATTAATTCTATTTTAATCTCTTATTATTTGATAAGCTCACTATCAAGACATTTTTATTGTTTTTTGTAAAGACATAAAAAAATTGTCAAAACAGGAAGGATATCCAATTTTTAGTTTTTACCACTAAGTGCCAGTCAAAAAAATATGAGATTAATTGGCTTCACTTGGTTCATGCAAAATATAATTTTCTAAAGTTTCGTCAATGGCAATCTCAATATATATATAAAAAATAAACTACATGAGTTTGGTTATTGATACCAAAATTTACATTATTCAAAATATTCCTTTAGTAATTTTTCCGTTCATTTTGTCGCGGTTTACGGGAAATTTTGATTTTCAAAATTTTTGTTTTTATTATCACACATCACACATTTAGAAAAAAATACAAAGGTGAAAAGTAAATTTAACCGAATAATTGATTTTTTTACCATACTCTATGTTATCATGAAAAATTAAAAATTACCAAGCCTTTTGATATTCCCATACACTGTAAAAATTCCTGATCAAACTACAGTAAAAAGCATATATATATATATATATATATATATATATATATATATATATATATATATATATATATATATATATATATATATATATATATATATATATATATATATATATATATATATATATATAATATATATATATATATATATATATATAATATATATATATATATATATATATATATATATATATAATATATATATATATATATATATATATATATATATATATATATATATATATATATATATATATATATATATATATATATATATATATATATATATATATATATATATATATATATATATATATATATATATATATATATATATATATATATATATATATATATATATATATATATTAATCTTCAGAACCCTACCCTAACACTCTTAACTTTCCACTAATCGACCAAATTTTTTCAATTCCTCAAATTTCCTCCGACTCCTCAGACTTGATCAAAATCTTGAAATGGAAAATCCTATCCAGTTTATTTGTATACCGTTTCATGACTTAAGATTAATGTGTTCCTTAATTTATAAACAATCATTAACAAAAACGATAATAAATTAAATATGATAGATACTAAATAATATGATGCATCTCCTCATTTCAGACAATCTTTGTCCTCTATTATTAACTGAAACAGCTGAAAAATAGATAAAAGTTGATGAAACCGCACACGTGACCAAACTTTATGAAAACATTTTTGCATGCGAAATTAGGAAGAGCTTTGATTAGGGCAGCCTTGCCCAAATCGATAGTGATCAGTGGTGATTAATCACCACCTACCCTCGGCCTCGTTATTCAAGAATTAGTAGTTATTTCTTTTAAAACAGAAATTGGTATTTCATCAAATATTATCAGAAAATCGCTTGGTATATCAATATACGATCTATTGGAAAAAAAAAAAAAAAAAAAAAAAAAAAAAAATTTTTTATCGTAATGATTTGTTACTCTTGCTGAAGAAGATTACCTACCAATAAACGTTATTTAAAAGATTCTAAAGTTTTTTTTTTTTTTTTTTTTTCAAATACTGAAAAAATATTTTAAGCGCAAGATTAGCAAAAGATAGACAAAATGATTGAGAAGACGAATAAAAATTTTGCTATAACCAGAAAAAAAAGTGTTTTCAGTGTATTTTAAAGTGAGACATTGGTTGCAAAACCATAGAAACGTGTTAATAAGACAGTTCTGACAAGGAGCTTTTGGAGCCCGCTTCAAGGAAAATGATGTTTCATTTGATATTGTGCTCTTACATTGTTTAAATTTCAGAAGTTAATAAAGTAACTATCTGAAAACAGTACTAAGAAATAATTAGATGTAAAAATATCACCCAGAAAAAGTGTGGCTTATTGCCACTAGCTCATTTATATTTGCTCATGGAACTGTTGATCATTAAGTTTATTAAAGTTGTTCAAGTTGCATGATGAAAGGTTATCAACCAGTTGACCCAGCGGACTCAGAAAATTATATGAACACAGATTTTAAGAAATGACTGACACTTTAGTAAATTTAAAGATGAATGCTCTAAAAAATAAATCACTCACAGGGTCAGTTCCGTGACGTGGAGCTTTTGGAGCTCGCTCCAAACTGTTCTGAAATTCTGTTTCATGCTGTTCGTACACAAACTTAAAGGATCGGTTTTTATTTTCAGGTTGTTTTTCAGAGGCTCTTTTGTAATATGAATTTATGCTTTTCTGCAAATAATATGCTAATAATTTTCGAATAGTATAAATTTTTATACCTACTGTGAGTTAGCAACTGTTACTCATGACCGTTAAGTCAAGTGTAGCCTATCTAAATCCAGGTAAATCTAAAATGTGAATTTTTGTGTCTTCCTGGAAAACTTGAAAAATTTAAATAATGAAATCCTTATTTAGCAAAATTAAAACTACTTGATTTAATTAAGTAAATGTAAATCACTCATTCACTTTATCTCCAGTAGCTTGGGAAATACATAAATGGTAAAAGCTTAATTTGGTAAATTTGAAGCAGCGTGATTAAATGTGGTGAAAAGAAACTGTCAAGAAATAAAATTATATTTTACTACTTAAATAATGCCTTGAAACTTTTCAATTCATAGCAAATTACCTATTATAAAATAACAAATTTATCCAGTTTGTACGCGTGCGTGTGTATCTGTGGGCAAACTGTAGCACTTACAGCAATGATAATATAGATCGACACTCACTTGTGCACTTCAAAGCTCGAGTCTTGAATTTTTGGTTAGAATTTCTTGGCAATTTTTTTCCTCAAACTATCCTATAGAATTAAAATTTTACCATTTTAGTCAGAAACCTACACTGTTAAAATTTTCATTCTAAAATTATGGTAAAATAACTAGCAGCTGTCTGTCCATCCGATTAACCGTAAAGTTTACGGTAAAGAACATTTTTTTCCCTTGTGGTTTTGAAACCATTTACAAAAAGTATCGTTATAAGACTATGAATACAAAACTATACGGTTTTTTAACCATTTACAACTAGCATTTTTCAAAAACGTGAAAAAAATGAATTATTTAATTAGGCGTAGGAGCTCGGCTTTTCGTAAGGTAATGGGCATTGGAGGGTACCGGACACTGGAAATTCTTTCTGTGTTGAAGGGAATGGAGGAAATATTGTAGTGTCAGCAATAGGACTCGAACTCCAGATCTGCCGGTCATGAGTTTGACAGATAAGCCCGCTCGGCTATGATATGTAAGCTGTTGCAAAGAACTAAGTAGCTTACATTAGGTGGTTCTAGTTGGTGCGATAAAATTCTGGTTGTTTAACCGTATTAGGTAAAAGCAGTTAATAAACAGTTTTTCTCAAACTTAACAGTTTGATTACCATTTTATTTAAGGTCATTTGACTGTTTTGATTAAATATGGTAAAATAACCTTTCAACAAATTGTTATTCAACCATTTTTTCCCAGAAATTTCTAACAGTGTACAATGAAGCTCACGAGTGACTGAAAGTGTAACCGTCTACCGGCTTGGAATACGGTACAAAAAATACAATCTATATTTAAAAGGTACAAAAAATGCAATCTATATTTTGTGGGCAAATAAGATTGTAAGAGCTATAATATTTTTGAATTTCTTATTTGAATTTTTGAAGCAATTTTTGATTATTTATTTGAATTTTCAAAACTTTCCATAGAATTAACATTGGAACATTAAAGCGAATTCTCTACAGTGAAACCTAGATGTGGCTAAGAGCGTAACTGTCTGAAGACCAGATGTGAAAACAAAATATATACTTTGTAGACACTGACATATAGATAGTATAAATTAATGATCCTGCTCACAAGTTTGTTTTTCTGCATCTGAATTTATTACCAAATAGGACCATAGAGACTTTAATATATGTCTACAAAATCTATGCCCTTTGAAGTCTGAATTTCTGAAATAATTTTTGTTTATTCATTTTATTTTTCAAAACTTCCTATAGAATTAATATTTAATCACTGCAACGAAAATTTTGCGGTTCAAGCCCACGCGTGTCTTTTAAATTGGTTTGGAGTGCAGAAACATACAATTTTCATTCGATGGCAATATGTATATCATTTAAGCTAATTGAGTGACAATGCTGATTTCAATTGTGTTTGTGGTGATATCTATTAGAGCGCCATCAATTTTTTAATCAGCTCTTATTTTTATTTCTTCAGCTTGAACTCTTACTTCTTCAATGTTTTCGATTTCTGTTTGAAAGGGATACTGAAATATTATATTCTATGGTCAGTTAGATGTCAGTTAAAGAAACAACGTGGGATTGATGATTTCAATTGTGCTTTGTACTGATACTGTTGGGGGCGCTATCAATTCTTCAAATCAGTACATTTTATTATTTCTTCAATATTTTTCAAGATAACATGATCAAAGTCACCAGTTGATAGCAGGTGTGTCCCCCAAAGCAGGACAGACTACTTGTCAAATTACGGGCCACCAGACAACACCAGGCACGTAACGCTTCTTTGAGTGGGTGTTCCAGATTTACAAGAGGAGAGGGGGAGTTCTTTCAAACACGCACACATAGAATAAAAATATATCCTAAGAAGAAAGTAAGGAAATTTGAGATGAGTGATCAGGCTTATAAGAACCGAATGGCAGCAGGTGTGTGTTGTATTTTTTCACCATAAGGATTTTTTTTCTCCATCCCATCTCAATAGACTTTTTCTTCCCTTTTCACTTTTACGATGGTAAATGGAACGTTTTCTATGGGTGTTTTCCACCCCAACTCACGCTTGCGCCACGAAGCAGGTGGAGCAGTTGGAAGAATCTAAACAAATCGAATGCACAGTGAAGTGTGTATTGTTATTGTAAGAGCTTTTTTTTTTCCTCTCTTAGATGATTAGAAAACAGACCGTAAGGAAATTAAAATTGGAAAGTAAGAGGAATTAGACTGGAGAAATTATTGACCAATCGATCCTACGTTCCGTTCCAGTTCTAATATGGGGTAAATCTATAATCCCAGAGAATGGAAGCATCTTGAAGACAAGGGGGGGGGATGAAGACTTATAAAGCAACAATTACACTGTAAAAAGAGATAGCTCTAGTTTTCTGAGTTTAAGAACACTTCTTGCATGTAAAAAAAGTTCAGTGCTTAAAAAAATACATAAGTAAATAAATTAACGGACCACCCGAAGTAAATTTTGATCTAATGATAGGAGCTTCACGTACCAGGACTCAATCTTAATAGTTCGAGAGATTTGACCTCAAGTTTGCTAACTAATTAATCCAGATGATATAAGTTACGAAATAAGATACAAAAACATACTTTCTCTGAATAAACATAACGGATTTCTGACTCCACATTATAAGGGATAACAGCAATCTGGGAAATATGGTCCTAATATTTTGGTTAGAAGATCGGTACACAGTTTGGACCCTTCTCTTGTTCAAACTATTATTTACAATTTCCTATATCATTCTATCGAACTTAATTTCACATAAACACGAAATCTGAGCAAAATCAGCTGAATAGTTTCTGAAAAATCGAATTTCAAAAATACTATTCAGACGATTTCACTTCAATTTTGTATTTTGCCATTTGAATTTGTATTCTTTAAAATGATGCTAAAATCGCATTCCTTACGATTCAAATAATTTTCGACTATTATTAGATAAAATAATAAATACATATTTTCTAAAAGTTATATTTGTATGAAATTATCTTTGGATGAACGATTTCGGATTTCATAATTGCATGAAAAAACTTTTCAAATTGATTAAAAAATTCTTAAGACATGGGGAAATATTCCAAAAGTTAAGTTAACATTAAGGGAGTCAAACTTTGAACTGCTTTCCTGACCAAACAATTAGGACCCTATTTCCCAGATTGCGATTACCCCTATATGTTGTGGGTCAGAAGTCCGAATCCGTCGAAAAAAAGGTATATTCATTAAGAGAAAGTACATATTTGTGTCTGATTTTGTAACTTAAATTAGAGTCTGAACTAATTAATAAGCATATTTGAGGTTCTCCTTGAATCATTAAGCTTGACTCCTTGTATGTGAAGGTCCGATAATTCGATCAAAAGCTATTCAGGGTGATCCGTTTATTTAATTATTAATTTTATTTATTTATTTTCACTCTGTATATTCAAAACGTTTGTGGTAAAAAGAGACTTACTGTTCTTATGATTAATTTAAAAAAAAAAAAAAAAAAAAAAAAAAAAAAAAAAAAAAGGAATAAGGAATAAATTTTCAAATTATCAATCTGAATGCATTTTATTGCTGTAACCATTCGAAATAAATCATGCGTATATATCATGCGTATATATCATACGTATTCAACTGATCTATAGTTATACAATTGAATATTAAAAAAAATTAGACGAGTCAAGACGCATTTTAGATTAAGAGTTATCCTATATTTATTGCAAAAATGTGAAGTTTGTGCGAAATCAGTAATAATATTTAAAACTTAGCTTATAATTGAGCTGAATCAGAGTTTAATAACTCACGAGTTGATGTTGACTACACAAACACAAAGATAGAAAATCTTATGTAAAAGGTAAAATAAATATGAAACGGTGCTATAAACTTTGTATATAGTGATAAAAAACAGAGAAGCGTGAAAATTCATTTGGGCTCCACGGGAGGTATAAAAGTAAAATAGTTGATAAAATTTTAACCTGTAAAAAATTTTTGAGCTAATTTTAATGCGTATTCAATTTACTAAAAATGTGATTATAGAATTTTTCTTCTAAGAGAATGTAAAATAAAGAATTGAAAATGGATCACAATATAACAGCAAACACAGTAAAAAAAAACTAAAAGAAAATTTAAAAAAAAAAAAAAAAAAAACAGATTTGTAGAAACACAGGAAACAGCAATATTATAGACGGAGAAAGGAATTCTGGAAAAGTTACAGTACTCTATCATAATGACGCTCCTGGTTCCAGAATTTTGGTAAATAAAACGAAAAGATTCGTTATTTAAGCCATTCATTTGTTAGTTCTTTTTCATTAATATGGTGTCGGTTTGCCTGAAATTCTGGATTTTAAAATCATAGTTCTTATTACCACACATTTAGTAAAAAATCCACCACTGAAAAGTAAATTCAACCGAATAAATTTTTTTCTCCATGCCCTGAGGCAGCTGCTCCCAAATCATGACTTTTCCACGGAACCAGAGGGTTCTGTGGAAAAGTCATGGGAGTTCAGTGAGGTAGGACTCCTTTTTTTTATTTTATCTAGTAATTATTTTTTAAACCTGTATGTCTAACTAATAATCAAATATCTATTTAACATTACGATTACTTTTATGAAATTATTGCTATGATATTATTTAAATAAAATTGAAAGGGGACATTTTTAAATCTATATTTTTTCCAAATACAAGACATTGAATAAATTGCTGAAAGATAAGCATTTACAAAATATTGCACCAGTATTTCTCATCGAACTTTGGAATTCAAAATAAAATAACCTAATTCAAGAATGAAGAATTAATTTTTCTGATAACCTTTAATTAGAATTTATAACAGTTCCTTTTCAAAAATTATTCTTTTATTCAATTTCAACTTAGGCGGGAAAAACTAGTAGACTTAACTTATACAACACAAAAAACAGAGCTAACGTAACTATCAACTGCTTTACATGAAACCTAATTTTGCATTTACATAAAGCCTAACTTATTGATGTAACAATAAAAAAATTTCATTCACATTAAATAATTCTGAATTATTATTATTTTTTTCATTTACATATTTACACCAGTTAACAAACTTTTTTTAAAAAACAGGTTCCGCCAAAATAAATACAATCGCTCAGGGTTCTGGGTCTAAAGAAATTTGGAACCGTTGCTCTAAGGTACTACTAAAAAATTACCAAATTTCATCACATTCTGTAAAACCATATTTTATTCTTAATTTTACCAAAATCACGTGAAAAGCACTTCGGAAAAAATTAACCAGCTTTTTGGTGTTCCGATAGAAACATGGTTAAATTTTTCTTATTCTGGTTGTTTTAACCACCCTTTTTTTTTCTCCGTGTAAGCACAAATAGAATTTATTGCTTTGTATCTTAAATTTGATGATCAAACGATGTCTAAAATAACAAAAATCACCTTTCTATTCGTAAAATATTTGTGTTCATGCCATATTCTTATATTTTAGAAGAGCTTTTCTTTTTATTTATTTCTTTTTTGGATCCTGGCATTTTACAACTTTAACAGTAGTGTGAAACATCCCCAATCTATAATTACTCTTTCAAACGTTCACTCCCAGTTCACAGCAAATAATAAAAGAAATAAATAGAGCTCAACCAGTTAACATTTTTTTTTCTTTGTCTGTAAAGTGAACAAAAAAAAGTTTACCAATCAAAAATGACGTAAAAAAGATAAATAAAACGTCTTGTCATTGACGAAGTGAACATTGTTTAGAATCATTGTTTAGTTTACTGAAAGAGACAGAACTGAAATGAGAGCATTGATTTAAATTTACTTTAGCTTACTCAAAAATCCTTTTTTTTTCTTTTCTTCTAACAAATAACTCTTATGTAAATGACAAACGTTTGAAAAACTTCTTCAATAGAACGTTATAACAAAGTTTACCAACCTAGTGTCATGAATTAGCAGTTTGAAATTTCGTTAAAGTTGAATGACATCAGAATCTCAATGTATACATTTTGTCTCGGAGTCAGTTGAAGAGAAAATTATTTAAAATTCTAAGAAATCAAAATTTCTCTTTTGCTTGCTACAAACAAATAACTCCTATGTCAAAGACAAACATTTAATAAACTCCAACAATAGCACGTTATAACAAAGTTCATGAATTAGTAATTTGAAACTTTAGGAATGTTGAATGATATCAGAATCTCAATGTATAAATTTTGTCTCGGAATAAGAGAAAATTGTTTAAAACTGTAAGAAATCAAATATTCTTTTTTTCCTTGCTGCAAATAAATAACTCCTATGTCAAAAACAAACATTTGAAAAACTCCTACAATAGCACGTACAACTAAGTTTAACTGCCCAGTTCATGAATTAGTAATTGTAAACTTCATGAAAGTTGAATGACATTCAATGCATAAATTTTGCCTCGGAGTTGGTTAAACAGAAAATTAGTAAAAATTGTATGAAAATTTTAATTTCTACACCGCTTTTATTCATTATTACTCCCAGCATTACGTACTTAGCATTGGTCTGAAAGTTAGATTCAGAGCAGCTCTTGTCAATCATGTAAGCAATAACAGGAACAGACAATTTCAATTACTCGGAATCAGGAATGAAACTCTAGAGTTAACGGATATGGATACGCTAATTTTACTAATTAATGTGCAACAAAATATATATATGAACACAAAAAAATAGATATTTGCCTTTGACTTGCTTTATATATATATATTTAGAAATTCCATTACTACGTGCTTAGCATTGTTCTGAAAGTTAGATTCAGAGCAGCTCTTGTCAATCATGTGAGCAATAACAGGAACAGACAATTTCAATTACTCGGAATCAGGAATGAAACTCTAGAGTTAACGGATATGGATACGCTAATTTTACTAATTAATGTGCAACAAAATATATATATGAACACAAAAAAATAGATATTTGCCTTTGACTAGCTTTATTTGTATATATTTAGAAATTCCATTACTACGTGCTTAGCAATGTTCTGAAAGTTAGATTCAGAGCAGCTCTTGTCAATCATGTAAGCAATAACAGGAACAGACTATTTCAATTACTCGGAATCAGGAATGAAACTCTAGAGTTAACGGATATGGATACGCTAATTTTACTAATTAATGTGCAACAAAATATATATATGAACACAAAAAAAATAGATATTTGCCTTTGACTTGCTTTATATATATATTTAGAAATTCCATTATTACGTGCTTAGCATTGTTCTGAAAGTTAGATTCAGAGTAGCTCTTGTCAATCATGTAAGCAATAACAGGAACAGACTATTTCTATTACTCGGAATCAGGATTGAAACTCTAGAGTTAACGGATATGGATACGCTAATTTTACTAATTAATGTGTAACAAAATATATATATGAACGCAAAAAAAATAGATATTTGCCTTTGATTTGCTTTATATATATATTTAGAAATTCCATTATTACGTGCTTAGCATTGTTCTGAAAGTTAGATTCAGAGCAGCTCTTGTCAATCATGTAAGCAATAACAGGAACAGACTATTTCTATTACTCAGAATCAGGATTGAAACTCTAGAGTTAACGGATATGGATACGCTAATTTTACTAATTAATGTGCAACAAAATATATATATGAACACAAAAAAATAGATATTTGCCTTTGACTTGCTTTATTTAGAAATTCTATTATTACGTGCTTAGCATTGTTCTGAAAGTTAGATTCAGAGCAGCTCTTGTCAATCATATAAGCAATAACAGGAACAGACTATTTCTATTACTTGGAATCAGGATTGAAAATCTAGAGTTAACGGATATGTTAATTTTACTAATTAATATGCAATAAAATATGCATTTCAATACAAAAAATAATAATATTTCCCTTTGACTTGCTTTATTTATATATAGAAATCCCATCATTACGTGCTCAGCGTTGTTCTGAAAGTTTGAACCAACGCAGCTCTTGTCAATCATGCAAGCAATAGCAGGATTTCCATTACTCGGAATCGGGATTGAAAAACTATAGGTAATGGTCATGTTATTGTACCTGTTAATTAATGTGCAATAAAAATATATTTGAACATAAAAATATATTTGAAAATATATTGAAAAATATATTATTCGCTCAGCATTATTCTGAAAGTTAAGAACAGACAATTTTCCATTGTTCAGAAAATCGTAGGTCACGCATATTTTTTACAGCTACTAATGTTTTGCAATTAAAAAAGGCATGTAAAAACAAAAATATATATAAGGTATTTCCATATTACTTCATTTATGTTTAGATATTTATTCATCAATTGCTCAGTATTCTTAAAATGGTAACAAATAAATGAATCCTAATGTGATCGGGTTATTAATTATTATCTAAGATGAATCAGATGGTATTGAATTGGAAAAGAAAAATAGAAAACCAAATCAACTATATTATGGTTTGAATCCCCTTTAATCCAACTCAGATTAAAAATAAATAAACAAATCATTTAAAGGCCATTGCGTGTCACCAAATGATCGGCCAACAAATGAAAATAAAAATATGTGTATAAAAAATATCTTCAGGAACTGACGTTAATTCCTTATATTGTAATTACGGAACGTTTTCTTCTCATTTAAAGAGCAAGTCGAGCTTGAGCAACTTCGGCGTCAGTCGAATCAAATTGTCGTTTTCATGCACAGTCGAGCGTAAAGAGATTGCGGACGGCGATAGGTCCAAATCCATGGTTGGAAGCAAGCATAAACTGCTGATAGGTTCAGCTTCATACTATTTTTTTTTCTTCCTAATGAGTGTCAATTATCGGATAGCTTACATAACTTTTATATACGTGTGAAGGTATGAGGAATGCCGTATTAGAAAGGGATAATGATGGCAGGTGAATGGGGGAGGGGGGAGTTCACACGGAAACAGATACAGAGATTTAAATGGATTGTCAGAATGATCACACATATGAAGTGACTATAGAAGTTTGATAATGTTATTAAATCCCTTAATGAAGTTATGCTTATACGAGTATAGTATATTTTAAGGAATTTTTAAGTTATTTCGTATCTGTTTCCGTGAGAACTCTACACAACTTTACAGAAAATCTTCATAAAAATAGCGAAATGTATTTTTTAAAGATTTAGAACAGAATCAACACTACACTAAGCGTTTCATTGTGACATCAAATTCCGATTAAGCCATTTATCATTTATTATTATTATGATTATTATTATTTATTTTTTTTACAATTTAATATTGCACTAAGCATACCAATGTTTTGTAGCCTATACTGCGTAGTTTGAGTACATTGATCCTCCACGAGTATTAATACTATAAAAATATTGCAAATCTTTTTTTTTTGTTCGGTGTGTACTTTTCTTTATAAATCTTGATCTAATAATCAGAGTTTCACGTACTAGTAGTTCGAGAACATAAGACATTAATATGCTACTTAATTTTAGTGTAAATGATAATTTCGAGATACAAAATCAGACACAAAAAAGTACTTTCTTTGAATGAACATACATTTTCTTAGATGGATTTGAATTTTTTTCAAAAAAAAAAAGGGGGGGGGGGAGAGTACCTTAATCTGAAAAATCAATTGGTCTAAAAAGATTAATCCAGAAAGCGGTTAAAAGTTTGATGTTATTTTCATGTTAATTTCACTTTGTGAATTAATGAAGGGAAACAAGAATCTGTTGAACATAATTATAAAACTTCATATTGCAAAGATTTATTATTTACTTTATTTATTATTTTATTTATTAATAAGCGGAAGAAAAAAAAATTGAATTGCAAGCAAAACTGTTTTTTGTAATAATTTAATCTACACAATTTTGAATGACAAAATTGGAAATTTGAAGGGAATAGAATGAATAGTTCTTGAAAAATACGATTTCTTTCAAATGAAGAAATATGATGTCCTCTCCTGCCTTAACTATTGGGACCATGTTTTCTGGATTGTCCATATATTTTTAGTGTCAAAATTCCGAATCCTTCGAAAAAATTGTGCTTTTATTTTTCAAAGAAAGAGCATTTTTTTGTCTAACTTAGTAACGAAATATGTCGTTGGAGAAAATCAATTAGCATATTTAAAAATTAGGCCCTCGAGCTATTGCGTAAAAACCCAATTATTAAATTTTTTTTTAAAAAAATCATTATGTTCACTTTTATATTTAAATTTTCGTTCCTTAAAATATGAGAGGAGCAGCAATTTGAAAAATAAGAATCAAATAGTTTAAACAGAACAGAGTCAAAAAGTTCGGACCTCATATTATATTAGTTTCACCTCTTTGAGTATTTCACTATATCTCAAAATTATTTTACACGAATAGTTACAATTTTATACGCAATTATAAAATTCGTTTATCCAAATCTAATTCATAATTAAAATAATTTTTAATGATTATTAATTATATTTTACTTATTTATTTAATAATAGTAGAAAATGTTTTGTATTGTAAGGTATATAATTTTTTAAACATTTAAAAGAATGCAATTTTACATCACAAAATAAAAAATTTGAACGAAATCTGTCGAATAGTTCTCGAAAAATCAGCTTTTTAAATGCAAGTTTTTTTCGGACTTGAATTACTTGGAAACTATTCGAAAGATTTAGTTAAAAATTTGTATTTTATTATTTAAAATTACTAACTTTAAAATGATAAAAAAAATTTTACCCCATGAAATTCAATGTTTTTTACTATTATTAACTAAATTGATAAAAGTAACAACTAATTAGTAAAAAATATTATCAAATGAAAGTATTTTTGGATAAACGAATTTTATAATTGCTTTCCAAAAATTTTTGATTCACTTAAAAAGTTTTCACACATTTTACAAATTGCGCCAACCCTAATTAATTTGTGTTCCAAATCATGCGAAAAAAGGGTAAGTTTTTATAGAAAAAGGAACATTTTTGTCTCTGATTTCGCAACTTAAAATATCGACCTCTTTAGATAAGTAGCATATTTAAGGTGAGGCTCTCGAATCATAAAGATTAAGTTTTAATATGAGAAAATCTGATCATTAGATTAAAAATTATTCAAGGTGCTCACTTTTTTTACTTAGGTACTGTACATACTATTTTCCCTTATTACGCTAGTCAGAATTAGGTATTTTTGGCAACCTCAAATCAAATAAAATTCTTAAATGCTCTTTCGGTCAAATCAGATAGAAAAGGATATAAAAGTATTCTAATGATTGGAGCTTATCAGATAATTAGCACTTATAGCTTAGAAACAAAATAAAAATATTTTAGTATGGGTTCTATCAACTACCAAAAATTTGAGAAATGTTTGATAATTTTTATTGCACGTTCATGCTGTTTTTAATTTTTTCTTATTATTATTTTTACTCAAGTTATTCATAAGTACTTGAAACACCCATACATCAAATAAAACTCTTCAAATGTTCTCCTGGTTGTAATTCAGAAGCAAATCAGATACGAGACGAAGTAAGAGGATTCTAATAGCTGAATCACGACACAATCGACCGGCACCACAGTCAAACTCAAACATCGATATTCTGGAATGCCAACTTAGTTCTTGTTAATAATCGTGCTTATTCAAAATCTATTAAGAAAAAAAAATGTTAAAGCCTCTTCCGGGTATTGGAGTATTTGAGTGTCGCTTGTAAATTAATCACGAAATTTTATTCCGTTTTTTTTATTATATTTTTTATTTTATTTTTATTAATGCTTTTTTTGAATAACGAAAAGAAACGTGACGGAAAATATCCTGACTACCATGTCCATAGGCAGACGATTCTGATAACGGCTTTAGTATTAGAAGTGAAGTGAAGAGTTAACTGGTTAGGTCATCGCTTCAATTTCTCTCGGCATTTATAGTAGTTATTTTTGGTAGAATGCGTAATAAGGGTGTAGAAAAAAATACCCATTTATGAGAAGTTAACTTAAGACTGTTATGATAAATGAAGTTGACTTGCCTAAATATTAAGTGCAAAGTAAAAATTTGTTTGACTATCTTCATGGATTTCCTTTAGTTTTTTCTTTAGTTGGAAGAATTTCAATTAACTTTTCGAAGATTAGCTGCACATAGGTCAAAAAGTACTGATGAAAGTTTAATCTAGTATGTTAATGAGATAAATTGCTGTGTTTCAATCAAGGTTTGCAAATCCATAATTTGCTACGTAGCTTTAAAAATACTAAGAAAAATTTGTATGCTTTGTGAATACACAATCATATAAAAACTTATGCTATATTGTTTCATTAACATCTAACTTAAGCTTAAACATGCAAATTAGCATATTAGGGTAAAAATGAGTTTTTAAGAATTTTTGTAGCTGTCTCATTTAGTCTGTGTATTTTGTTTTGGTTTACAGGATTTAACAGGCAATCAAACTGGTTGTAAAGTTTCTTCTCATTATCTCCTCAGCTTTCATTAAAGGTGATTCAAAAAATTTCGATAGCATATCATCTAGCTTAAATATTTATTTGCGATCCCTAAAGCAACGCTTTTTATGTCTTCTTTTTTTTTCCAAAAAAGTTTAAAAATATATATTAAGAGGGTTGATTACAGAACACTCTGTTTTATTCCATCTATAGGTCAATTTTGCTAAGAACAGAAGTGGGATGGGAAATTGTTAACTGTCATAAAGAATTTCCGCTTTCCGTAAAAGTATGAAGATATATTTTATATAATTTTTAACAGTACTAATTTTTATTTTTTTGAACTAAATACTTTTCTTGGGTTTGCTGCCTGTTAAAAAAAACTCACATTAAATCATGCAATTTTTCAACGACTTTTTTTCAGTTATTAATTATAATTGAAAATTACAAGCTATTTAAAAATATATGGAATGAAGACCATATTTTTTTTATAAAAAAACTTTCTTACAATTGCTAAAAATTTTCTTTATGAAAAATGAAAAAAAAAACAAATAACCATAAAATATAATCTATTTTTTTAGGTGGGCAGGCTTATGCTGAGGAATGGAATATACTTTAAATTAAGAAAAAATGCTATTTATATTCTATAAAATTCTTTTTGAATAATTTACACTTCTGATGTAAGTGAATCTTTTGTAAGCCTGACTGTAAAATAGATAAAACAGCATGCAGTGTAGTCGTAAAATTTTGAAAATCATGCACAGTTTTGTATGTGATGACTATTAATAATTTTTATTTGATATGCATTTGCAGGTTTGCGTGGTTCGTATATTACGAGCTCGCGAAAATAATGTTGATCGGATTTTTGATAAATGACAACTAAAATAATGAATTGCGGATAAATAACTAATATGTTTATTTTATATTGCGCATTGGTCCGTCTAGGTAGACGCAATGAAACCAACTAAAAATTAACTTTTTGTTCTAATTGATGTAGATGGCGCTACTAGTACAACATACATTCCGGCTTCAACAATGACTAAGGTTAAATGTTAAAATATAAAACTAAATATTTATAAAGAACTAAAAACTCAGAAAACTTTACGATCTTAAGAAAATCTCCGTCTTAAGAAGATCTTAAGAAGATCTAGAAGTATTTCAGAAGAGATATTTTTGAAATTAAAAGATTTTAAAATCAAGTAATGATTTTTTGTATAGATTTTACGTAAATAAAAAAACATATTATGAATCCTTGTGGGAATTATTAGTCGTTATCTGAAATTAGTTACCGTTAAATTTTATATTAACAACAAAAAAAATCAAAGAAACAGTTTTTCTCTTAAGACTTTAAGAAATTTGATTGAAAGATCATAAGAAATTTGTTTTCATAAATGATAAGGGGTGAACAGAAGATTTTATTAAGTAAATATCTTAAAATTTCATTTTTCTAAGAATGTAACTGCATTTTTTTTATTTAGTAATAATTATGATTTCTTCCAAAATAAAATTCTTCAAATCTTTTTTTTATTTTTTTTAAGTAATCAAATAAATCGTTTCTTTCTCTAAAATTAACTAAATAAATAAATAGAAACCTGCAAGACTGAGGAACAAACCACTTGCTCATTTGCTCAACATAATATTTTAATGATTCAAAATGCAATGTTGAGGTAGGAAGGACTAGGTTCAAAATAACATTTTCAAGTTATCAAGAGAGCATTTTGAAAGGGCAACAGTACGATTTATCCGCAGACAAAACGATGATTCTGAGTTTGTTTATGTAAATTTCGGAAAATTTGAAGTATCTATCTGGAAACAGTATTAAAAGAGCATGGGAAAATGTGGCTCACCTTTAAATTGCATTAAACCCTCCCTTCATTTTCAAATTATAAATTTTAATGTTATATAATTTCTTTTCTCATATTTACCATTCATAAAACCGGAATTTTAATTCTGATACTCACAAAAGTTTTATTATTTGAAGAAGTTTTATAAATCGAGAAAAGAAAAATTTAAAAGCCAAAGAAGGTATATTGATTGCATTAAATAAACCATTAAATTTACTTCTAAATTGCTGATTTCAAAATTACATCAATGGAATATTTTTGTTACTATGCGATTGCTATCAAGGGGAGTTATTTTTTAATGTTGTTTTGTCTGCAATTACATTTGTGATCGAAGATAAAAATATGTCGTTGGTTTTCGCAGTGATAATTTTTAAACATTCAAATATATCATAAATTTATTATCTAAGTTTTTTTTTCCTGCTCTCTTAAAACAAAAATTTGTTCGAGGGTTTTGTACCTGAGTAGACTTGAAGAAATTAACAAAAATTAAAATTATAAATCCTAATTATACATTTAGTACGTTGGATTAATACAAATTAAAATTTGAACATATTTTACTCTCTATGCTCTCCAATAAAAATTCGTATGTATGACTGAAATCATAAAAGCTGACAATTATTTCATTAATAAAAATGACTGAAACTAAAAAAAAACCTATTAATTAATGCATTAACATCAATTACAGAAACATAAAATTTTCCAATTATTCTATTAAGTCAAATGACTGAAACCAAAAATACATCAATTATTGCATTAATATAAATGACTGAAACTAAAATTCAATCAATTATTGCGTTAATAAAGATGACCAAAACCAAAATTATATCAATTATTGAATTAATATAATTGACCGGAACCAAAGGGTCTATCAATTATTGCATTAACCAACTGCCACGTTAAAGAGAACATTCAACGAATAAAAGAGAGATAGAGAGTGTGTGTTCTTAAATTCATAATTACGTCTAAACATTATGTAGTCGGGAATTTTTCATATACTTTAAATATCTAAATTATTACATTAATATAAATGACCAAAACAAAAATTCTGTTAATTACTGCATTAATGTAAATGACCGAAGTCAAAAATCTACCATTTATTTCAATAATATAAATAACCGAAACCAAAAATCTACCAATTGTTGTATTAACAAACTACTACGATAAAGAAAAGAACATTCAACAAATGAACGAGTGAGAGTGTTCTTAAATTCATTCTAAGTATGTAGTAGGGAATTTTCCGTATACTTTAAATCTGTCAATTATTATATTAATATAAATTACCAAAACCAAAAAATCTTTCAATTATTGAATTAATATGAATGACTGAAGCAAAAATTTTGTAAATTATTGCATTAATCTAAACTACCGAAACCAAAAATCTACCAATTATTCCATTAACAAACTGCTACGCTAAAAAGAACATCCAATGAATGAACGAGAGAGAGTGTTTTTAAATTCATAATCACGTCTAAGCATTATGTAGTTGGGAATTTTCCGTATACTTTAGAAATCATAATTACAGTTGGTGTAACGTATTGAGCTACGCCTAGTCCAGATATCTTTATACAATGGTCTATTGTGGAAGGGAAAATGATATCAAATCATAGAACAATAGCTGTATCAGGGTGTTTATATGATCATCAACGAAATCACGATTTTCAGCGGCTAACAAGTCTTAAAGAAATCCTCTTGTTCAACATAATGATTAATTTATTACCAATACGTGAACGAGCAACTGAATTTAGTTGATTGTTTATATATCTGTTTATATATTTGATGGATGAGAGTAATTAATTTGGTAAGATTGATTTTATTTTAGTCAAATAGAAGTAATATGACCACTATTAATACATACTAACTTTTACAAAATTATTTTTAATATTGCTGCTGTATAACCTTTAGCGATAAATTCTTACTGGTAAATTCGCTTTACAAAACCTGTTCCGCTCTCTATTAATCTATGCAAATACTAATCTATACACGCAATACTCTAAATAGAAACCCTTATACAAACGCTTTCCAACTAAATAAATTTTCCCACCATATTCAAAATATACGAATCTATACAACAACACCAGTTAAAAATTACAAAACTCTATTCCAATCACACCTACATACAAATTCCATTTCAAAAATACAAATCCTATTTAAATATACGAACCTTATTTCAACTATATAAATATTAACCAATTCCATAAATACACTCCCGATTAAAAATACACATATATGTATAGAAACAACTCTTTTAAAATACAACTCTTTCAAACTTTATCTGGTATGTCTTTTTTCAAGAGTTTTGAGTTTTCGGTATGTACTCGTATATTTAACATAGATCTGAAATATACAAACCTAACGTATATGAATAGTATGTAAGGGTCATGTTTTACTTCAGTCTGTCAGGGACTGGAACAGTCGCGTGCAGTTTAACATGGGGTTTCCCATAGGGAGAAAAGTGAAATGATAAAGTTTAATTTGAGTGGCAACGGGAGGGATTTTTCAGAGGGTCTTAGTATCGATCGGTTTTCTGTCATGGTCTGGAACAGTCGTCGTTTTCGTCTGACCTGATCGGATTGCGTGAATGTTTTGTTTCACGCAAAGCGTTCAATAAAAAAATAATAATAATAATATTAATCTTAGATTTAAAAAAAAAAAAACGAAAAAACTTACATTTCTATTGCGATTACGGTGACTGCGATTCGGGCATATCGGGCATTGCGATTCGGGGCGGAAAGGACCCATATTTAAGTATATATTTTTCATCATCCGTCAAGTTATTCCAATCCACGGACCTTCTGCCATAATATTGTAGATCAAATAACAAAACCTTTTGTATATTATACATTGAATCAGTTGAAATAAATGTAATAAATATTTAGCATAGATATGTATATTATTTTAAAAGAGAGAGAAAGAGGGAAAAATAAATAAACTTACATTGATGTCTAATAGACTGGTTTCTTCTTCCGTCCATCATGAAAATGAAGCAAAATCTTTGCGGTAATATTTATATAACTTATTTTATAATCGCTTGCTTGCGTTCATTTCCTTCACACTTTGTTATTATTTGTAATAAAAATGACTGATATTGGAAAAATTTGAACAATTGGGCAAAAGACTGAACTTGTATTGTTTTGTAAATCTAGTTATACTTATAAGACACCATATGGCTGGGATAGCCTGGTCGGTAGGGAGCTGGGCCCATGTCCGAGAGTTTGTGGGTTCGAACCCCACTGGTCGAAGACTCCCCGTGTAGTTAGTGACTGATGCGCGTAAAATTCTGTCGAGTCGCAAAGTCCTCCATGTTCCCATAACAAATCAATACCTCTGGAGGTACTGGATTGGAGACCGATCGTTATCTGATTCAGATCAAAGTTACGATCTGTGGATGAATGAATGTATGGATGAATGGGTCCGCCTTATAAACATGTGTGACTTATGATGTGACAGAAGTCGGATTCTTGGCCATAGATGGCGCCACTGAAAAACAAGAATCGCACACTCTGCCTTAAATTTGCTCAGTTTCACCAAGCAGGCTTGCCCGTGTGGCAAGTGGCATTAGAACCAACCAACTAACCAGATACCATATGGATAATGTATATGAAGAGACGCCGGTGATAGTGATATAATAATCTAGTTTCTCTAATTATGAATTATTTTCCTGAAGAAGAATGACTAAGATTGGAGAAATTTGGTCGATTGGAGAAAAGTGTGAACTTATAATAGTTTCAATAACTCAGTGATCTATAGTTTTGTCTATGAGCTACCATACGAATGTGTTTATGTATAACAATGACTGAGATTTAAAAAGAAATTCGATCAATTGAATAAAGAATTGAAAATTAATAATTTCACTAACTTGATTATCCATAAATACGTCCTTTACATATTGTAAATAAGATACCATACAGATATAGAAACATCAGAACATATGTCATAGTATGTTCTAAAGAAAGAATAAATGATAAAAAATTTTCGAACGTGCCTCGAAATATTAAATGGTAAGGTAGCACATTCTCCTTCAGGCAATGAAGAGAGGAGTAAACAAAATATTGCCCAGCACTTATTCTTTATTTTTTTTAAGTTGGAAAAAAGAATATTCCCTTGCCTAAGAGATCATTAAGAAAGTGTTCGACAGCAACTGAAATTATGAGTTAGCCACCGAAGCACCCGAAGGGTACGTCGCGCAATTTTATCTCGCAGATACCTTAGAAAGGGGCCGAACGATGATTTGTTATTCAGGTGTCCGCCCCCTCAAGAAGCCTGCGACATTCCACGCACAAAAAAGAAAATATTCTTGATAATTTGAGTAGGAAAAAATGCCGCCAAAAAATCGCCAAATTATGTTGATATTAAAATATTTGAGCTGAATAGACGACATTTTTATAAAATATTGATTTTATGTGGGGTTGTGCGTTTTAAAGTATAGATGCAATTTCATAACTATTAAAACTGCTTGAAAAAAAAAAATCGAGTTGTCCAAGCTAAATTAGGATTCCACAGGTTTTTCAAATTTATCACACAATTTATTATTTATTTCACAGTGTTATTAAATTTCCGTCAACACAAGTAGGAATTTCGTTTTTTAACGTACCACCTTAACGGTTGGAGTTGTAATAGCTTAAAAACTCTCATACATTTAATTTAAAACAGTATTTGCAGTTTTAATCATAAATACATTAAAGCATCCATATTTATTTAATTTTGTTAATTTAAAAAATTTTTAAGACCCGCGGGAATTATCAAAGTGTATTCATGTCCATAAATTAAGGATAATTCAGAATCACGACTGTAGAATTATCCCACACATCTTCTAGCATAATATGCAAATAACAGGAAACCACCAGATGACGCTGATAGTACGTCACAATGACCAGAGCGTAAAAGAGGGGTTTTAAAGAACGGTGGCAAAGAACTAAAATTGTGCCCTCCAAGCCTACAACATCTCCCAAGACGTATACAGATTTTCCTGCGGAAAATTTTTCTACATCATCTTAACACTTCTACAATATTACTTCGTAGAATTAGTCATAACGGAATCTCTTAATCGATTCGTGGCGCTTTGCGCAAAATACATATATACCCTTAATATCCAGCAAGTAAAATTGTTCACTAAGCATTCTGTAAGCCAATCAGAATAGTTATGACACAGAGGACGCATTTGAATTATTTTTATGTTGTAGAATTATCGGACGCTTGGAATGTGGGCGTACATGGAAGATGTATGTAACCGAGGAACTTGGTTTTGTCCAAAGTGGTCCTTGGTTTTGTCTCTAGGCTTTGGCAACGATTCCAATGTGATGGAAATGTCAATAGACGTTACAGTACAGATCGTCCTCGTGTTACAACAGAGAATGAAGACCGGTATTTGACAGTAACTGCCAAAAAAAGCAGACGGAGCACAGCATCCTAAATTTATGGAAATGAGTGTATTTTCTTGATAACAGCAACCAGAGAAAAATTCAAAAGATGGTCATAAATATTTCATGAGACTCTTTGAAGTTTTTAGAATTGTATATCCATTTTACTTTCAGAATTAAAACTGGCTCAATTTAACAACCAAGATGGACTTCGTTTAATTTGCAAATATGAATCAATTAAAAATTAAAAGCCTGCGAATTCTTTCAAAATTACTTTCTTACATGAATTTTGGTACATCCTCTATAATTGATCTATTTTCTGCTTGTTGTTTTTAAATTTCACAAACTTACATACTATCATGCACAAACTTGCATACTTACATTGCTCAAACTTTCATACTCGCAATTAATCTTCTCAATCTTCTGTAGTTAATGTCTCACAGTATTATAATAGCTCAAGAGTAACGTTATTAAAGTTTAAAACACTGTATGCTTAGTGTAAATAATAAAAAGTCAATAAAAACCAGTCATGATAAGAAACATGTGTTTCGTAATTTTCACTTTTGCATATCGCTTCAAATATTCGGGAAAAAAATGAAATCTTTTTGTTTTTAATATGAAATGAAGTAATGTTATCTTGTATTTACTGAAATTTTTTGAAGGGACATAGTCCAATTCGGGTTTTTTTTTTTTTTTTTTTTTTTTTTTTTTTTTTTTTTTTTTTTACTTCAGAGCACCATACTGAAAAAAATATGGTTAAAATTTCTAAAAAATAAATAAAAAAACAAAAACGTTTTATTTAAAGAACTTTGATCTTATCAAATTTAAGATAGTTTGATAACCAAGCCTCTAAATTACACAAAAGAAAATATAAAAAAAACATTTAAAAAACTTAGCTTCTCTATGCAAAAGTAATTTTCTTTTTTAAGCAGATCCGGTTGAAAGATTTTTGAATTATGATATGCTTATAAATTTAGAAAAATATCAAAATGCATATAATTTTAAATTGAAAGAAAAATTGAATTAATTTGATAAAAATATTCAGAAAATAAGATGTAAAAATTTTTTTTTAATAAAAAACAATAGTTTTAAATTGTTATTGTCATGAAACTGATTGATCTGATAATTTTTTTAATGCATTGATATTGTTTTCCAAAAATATAAATCGCCATGCAAAAGAAAATTTATAAATAATTTTTTATCACTAATTTTAAAAAAAATGAAGAATAATAATATTAAACGACCATTCAAACTAGTTTTTCCATAAAATCATTTTTACGTAAACTGATCTTATAATTCTATCAGAACCTTACATTTGCGCAGTTGCTTTCAGTTCCATAAACGAGGCACGTAGAATAAAAAGCAGGAATAAATTAAAAGTGGGCCAAAGCTTTAAATCAGACCGAGCTCTTAGGTAACATTTTCTAAATTACTATAAATTCCCTCCCCTTCCTCTTTCATAATTCAAATATTTAGAATAGGAATTAATTGAAAAAAAGCAAATTATTTAGCAAAAAATATATAATTTTGAAAGTAAAACAATAAAACTAATTAACATCTCCCTGAAATCACGAAAATTGTATTTTAAATTATTGAAAATCGCTTTTACTTTAAAAGCATTATAAATCTTTTGATAAAATGGACATTTTCAACGAATTTAGAAGATAATTAAAGAAACGTCAAAAAATCTAAAAGTAGGGGTTTCTTTCTTCCAAAATACTGTATGTACATTAAATGTCAACAAAAACAATAGAAAATGACAGTAAAAGTAAATAATAATATTCATATTAAATCCTGATGATTATCAAAAAACCATAAAACATTACTTATTCACCATTATAGGTATAATAAACGGGTCAGAATGCACACGTTATTATATATATTTCCCAACAAATAGTTATCCTATACACATAAAAAAATTTTCAATAGAAAAAAATCACATTTTGTGAATGAGGGATAAATTACACCTTTCAAAATAGTCCGAGAGCTACTTCGAAATACTTTTCAAGCTGAATATAAACATCAATAATTTTTTTATCACGCGATATTCTCATTATTTTTGAGTTAAGAAGAACATTCAGTCCATTTTGTATGATGCACTCATTCTATTGATAGCCAGGTTTATTTTTTATTTTTTTTATCACCATCTTCTTTTTCTTGCAGGAAAGTTTAAAGAAGAAGCACAATCTACTATATTATACCAAAAAAAAAGAAAAAAAAGCATAAATAATTAAAAATTGAAGGAATAAAAGATAAATAAATAAAAAACATAGCGCAATTAAGTGTATCACGAACTTTTTTTGATGGATTTCTAAATTCCAAGTTGACAAAAATTGTGATCATACATTTATTAAAATTTTTCTCATTCAAATTGAACAACATTTAGATTGTTCAATGTGAAACACAAGAGACAAATTTCGCTTCTTTTTCCTTTTAAAAAAAATTAATATAATTCAAATTTTAGTTTTCAAATTCAAAAATAAGCTTATGTTCAAGTTCTCAAAAAGTCAAGTAAAGTTAAAAATTTAAAATTACTATAAAAATTGTATCAGAAATGTGGCATTTAAGATAAATCCGGAATCTACTTAATAACGTAATCTAAAGATAAGATTGAAAAGGAAAATTAAGGCCTCGATATAGAAAACGGTCGGTGAGCTTTTTAATCTCGGCATAGCTCAAAAATCGTATTTAGAAAATGGACACAGTTGAAAAAGCGAGTTTAAGAAAATGAACAGAGCAATGCAACCCAAATTAAACGAGGAATTTCGCATTTACTAGATAATATTTACAATCCTTACAACCTTACTAGCATTTATAATCATTACGGGGTTAAGTTTTGGACTTCGGGGTTGGAGTGGCTGGGTATATAGCAGATAACAATCTTTCTGGTAACTTTTTGCATTCAGAAAAGAAAAAGTTTTTAAAATCTAATAGCTAAAAAGGTTTTTACAAATCTATATTCTCACAACATAAATTTAGTATCATTATTATAAATTAATAGAACCCGTCACAACCTGTTGCCAATACCAAGCAAGAGAGAAACTGGGCAGAGGGTGCTTTTCTTGTTTTTGAATGACGCCATCTATGGCCAAGAATAGACTTCAGCCACAGACATGTTACTACTCGTTTATAGGGCGAACCCATTCATTCATCTACAGATCGTAATTTTGACCTGAACCAGAGAACTATCAATCTCCAATTCAGTACCCCCAGAGGTAGGATTTGTTACTGGAACATGAAGGACTTTGCGACCCGAGAGATTTGACGTGCACAAGTCAGCATTTACTGCGCGGTGAGCCTTCTGTGGGCGGGGATCGAACTTGGGACATCTTGGACATGAGCCCTACCAACCAGGCAATCCCAGCCTTCCATCACAACTTTGTAAGAACTGCAGTTGAATTTTAAAATCTTTTCAGAAAAGACTAATTCAATAAAGTCAGAGTTTGAAATTTTAGTCTTAAAAGTACTAAAAATTTTTCTCGCTACTATTTTGCATTCATGAAATATTTAAACTAATAATTAGATTCAGAATAATTAAAGTGATAATACTACATATTTACTAAGTAATTTAGACTGGTAGACGAAATAACACTATGAATTTATTTAAATCTATGAGTTTGTACTTTTTCTATAAAATAATAACAATAAAAGATTTTCATTTAACAAGTTTTAAAAACGAAATGACATTCTACGTCTATTTAATTAAATACCAACTAAAGCAATGTCCAGTTTCTTAAACACGTATTTTGAGACGTACTTAACTTCTTAAAAACGCATATTGAGCTGTGTCCAGTTTCTTAAATGAGCTTTATGGGCTATGTCCATTTTCATAAACACGTATTTGACCCATGTCTGATTTCTTAAACACGCATTTTGAGCTGTGTCCATTTTCTTAAACATACATTTTGAGCTATATCCATTTTCTGAGCGATCATTTTGGACTATTTCCATTTTCTTAAACGTGCCTTTTGACCCATGTCCAAATTCTTTAACAAGCATTTTGAGCTGTGTCCATTTTTTAAACGCCTCTTTCGACCCATGTCCGATTTCTTAAACACTCATTTTGAGCTTTGTCCATTCTTTTAAACACGCATTTTGGGCTGTATCCAGCATAGGAATCTCACCTATGAAATGCTACATTTCATACATATCTTTTTTTTACTGTAGCTTTACATTTTCAGTTTTAAATTTTTAAGTTTGAGAACTAAAAGACCATCATTAGTTATTTTTCTAATATTAGTTATTTATTTTTCTAATTCATTAGTTACTTTTCTAATATTTTTCAAATGATTCAATATGGTATAAGCTTTCAAAATTATGTTCAGCAGTTTCAGAAACTAGGTTCATGGCAAAAGCAAGTAGCTCATAAGCCAAATCTGGAAACCTTTCTCCTGGATTTACTGATGTCCACGTCTCTAAACTAATAACAGTGCAATCGAACATATATCAAAGGATGGCAGAACTACTTTATAATCAGTTCAGCAGAAGGAGCGCATCTTTTTACTAGGAGTCGTTTGCAATAATTATTTACTACTGAGCCGAAAAGAGGTGTAACGTCAGGGTTTTTTTTATTATTATTTTTTTACACCCTCTCCACTTCTATGATCAGCAGAAGCTGATAATGACTAACTGTTTCAAAAGATCATTAATAAAAATATTTTTTTTTACTTATTTATTGCAGTTTCAAGATTAGAACTCGTGTGTGAAAAATTATAAGAAAATTATTTTTACTGCTCACGTTTCGGAGTTAGCTTGCTTATCAAACCATAATCTGGGAAAAGATTTGAGTTTAAATTATTTCGATTACTTGAAATGATTATTGATGAAGAAGATTTCAAATTAAGAGATATGAAAATAAATGTTAAATATTTTGATAGCATTTTGTCTTAAATACAGCGAAGCCAAATATTTCTAAATTATTTTTTCAATTATCAATTATTTAGTTTTGTGAATTTAGAGCCTTAATAACATTGGTTCCATTATTTATCTATTTTTTAATTTTTAATTAATTTAAATAAGGGAAACTTGTGTCACACACCTGCGAGATTTTACTCTAATGATTATTTATTCATTGTGTGTGTGGGGGGGGGGGGAGAAAATGCGGATTTTTGATACAGACATCTCAGAGAGTTATCAACCAATTTTGGTATCATCTTTTATTATTTATTTATTAGACTATTAAAAGCTAATTCATGATTTAATTTCTTTGATATCCCAATTTCAGCTTTTCTTTTAATGAATTTTAAAAATGTATTTTCTAGGGTATACATGCATTAAAAAAAAAAAACTAGTTTTTATTAATTCTAGGGAGAAATCGATTTTTAAAAAAAAAATCGTATTTTTGAAATTACGTTTCTCAGGAACTATTCGACCCATTTTTGACTATTATTATTATAAAAGAATAAAAAAGAAATATTTACTGAAAATTATTTTTCGAAAGGAATTACCTTTATTTTTTTAATTACCTTTAGATAAACGAATTTTATAATTGCGTGAAAAAAATATTCAAGAAGTTCAAGAAGTTCTCGAGATGAGGTGAAGTACGCTAAAAATAATACTGATATTAAGGGATCCAAACTTCAGAACACACTTTTGACCAAACTATTGTGATCATACTTCTCAGATTGCGGAATATATTTTGAGGGTCAGAAATCCGAAATCATTCAAAAAAGGGTGTATTTATTCAAGAAAAATACGTTTTTGTGTCTGATTTCGTAACTAAAATATCATCTGCACTAATTAATTAGCATATGTAAGGTCACCCGCTCAAAACAATTAAAATGGAATCTTAGACCATGAAGTTCCGATCTTTAGATCAAACGGTATTCATAGTGGTCCGTTTATTTTTCGCGCACTGTACAACAAGTAAACTTTAGAAACTAAATCTATTAAACTGTTACAAAAGAAAATAAGGATTGCGCAGTTTGTCCTTCATGATTGTGAGCTTTAAAGCTTTTCTTTTTAGGGAACGTATCCAGTCTGTCTAGCAGCATCTGCAATTTTTAAGTTAGGCTTAAACCACCAAAATTTATTTTGTTTATTTATGCGAATATTTACAGAAATACGCAAGATGTTTTTAATATACCAAGATTTTAAATAATTTGAAGAAAAAAAAAACACACACTTTTTTATAGAAAACGAATCATTTCAAAATATGCAATAAAGATATTGCTACATGGGAGACTATTCCTTTACTTGTTAACTTAATTCTATGATTTCTATAATAACTTATTTAACTTTGTGCTTTGTCAAAGCTGTATATTTCTGCTTTTTAATGTATTAAATCGTAAATTCAACTTCATTAACTATTGAATTTCGTGATTAATTTGAGTAATTGTATAGATTTGTCTTATTTATTTTTATTTATGAACTTTAAATTGCATCAAGGAAAAGTATTTTTTTTCAAATTCAATGGAATTGTAACATACTAGAATATTTATTCATTCGCAACGCGACGCTCTTAAATCCGCCTTAAATGAAAAATTAGTGATTAGATTGTATTGTGGGCTGAACTTGTCTCTAATTTTTATTAATAGACATTTATTTTAAACAAAAAACATAGTAATTTGTTATTTAATATAACATGCGGGGTTCTTATTTACTCGGTAAAGCTACGCTTCCCTCATATGTTTCTTTTTCTTTTTTTTTTTATTTATCCAATAATAAAATAAATTGAATTTTCGATGAAGTAAAATGGTTTTATTATCTAATTAATTTATTTTCAATAATATTAGATATTTATTATTTCGTTTCAAATAAATAAATTCGAAAATGTAAAATTTATTTAAAATCTAGTTAAATTATCATTAAGAAATTTGTTTAAAAAAGTTAATAACTATTAAATGCATTTAATATGTGTAACACGCCAGATAATATTGAGTTACGTTTCCTACCAATTTTATATTAGGGCACGTAGTCTTTCTCGGTTGAGTGACACACACAACGCTAAAATTCAAGATTATATGTTTATTATATTAATATGAATTATAGAACTTGCAGGTTTTTTATTGTTGTAACCTTTACGTACACCACATAACGCCTTTACGATACACCACCTTTACGTTAAGAATTAACTCGTGCAATAAGAGAAACGAATAGGGGAAAATTATTTCTCCAAAATCTGAAAATGGCCTTATCCTTTGATAAAGGCAACGTTATTCAAGTTGGCTGTAACAAATTTAAGATAAATGGTCTTTTAATTTTCTGAGATAGTTATGTCTATGGAAAAGATTAGTACAATCCCTTACTTATGAATTTTTTTAGCCTAATTTAAGTGATTAAAAACAACTAGTTGAATGGTAAAGAGTTTTTATAATAAAACACAAAGGAGAGTTTACAGAATCCAAACAGTATCTCAATAGCATAATTATTTCAAAAAAATGAGATCACTTCAATGCGTCTTCCTGGATCAATTAAACATTCTTAAAGAGATCGAACAATTATAAAAACTTTAATCCTTGAAACGTTTGCAGACACAATGCGCAATTTGTATCTCCACGCCAAACTCATTGTTATTCTTTTGCGGTAGAGGTTAAAGTCAGGGTTAAACACCTGCCTTTTCAACATTGCTTTCACTAAGTCTTTATTACCACGGGAATTATGAGTTAATTTTCACCTATAAAAGAATGCATCTATTCCTTATTTGTTTCGGCGTAGCAGCTACGTTTATTTAATTTCAAAATTATCGATTTCGGCTCAAGTGCTAAGCTTTGTTTTTGAGACCATTCAGATATTTCCAATAAAATACACCAAAGTAAATAGAATTCCAATAAATAAAAAAACTTTAATTGATGATGATTTAAATATTTTTTAAGCGCAGTCTACATAGTTTTTTGTTTCCTGATCTAAAGAACTTCTAATTTGACTTATAATTAACTTCTAATTTGACTTATAATTAACTTCTAATTTGAGTAAATACTTTGAGGAAGTGGTAAAAGAATAGATAGACTTAGGAAAAAATATTGGCTAGAAAGGTTTAATGTGAATCTATTATTTCACAAAAACATAATTGCGAGTCATTTTTTGTGGAATAGTTTGTGCAAAGGTTATAGTAGTACAAGAAGATTCGATAGTCATACGACAAAATGTAACTTTTATAGGAAAAAGTTACTTGATGTGTAAGATAATGAGCTGAAATAGCAACACTAAATCGGGGACTTCGAAAGAAAAACGCTGTTTAGTTACAACATCGTTGTAGTAATATTCACTATAAATACTAAAGATTGTAATTAACAGTAATACAAATTACGCAGCTGTAATTGGCTGACAATGCTGTTGATGTTGGACCTGGCACCATCTTTGATTTAATGTAATTGCGGGAAAACGATATTTCCACTTGCGCTTTAGACCGCTATGGGTAAATCTTAAAAATGTTTCGACTGTCGTTCAAAGACAAATACGTTGCCATTATGATGTTACACCAGCTTGTTTCAAAGTGGCTATCCACAATATTTTGATGGCCACTTTTGGTAAATGAATTGGACATGGTTGGGCAGCCCACGCGGGACAAACTGATCGACAATATTCTTTAGTATGTACTAAATCGTATAATGGAATCGGAAGGTGACCATTTACGAGAATCATGTTCACTAAATTGAAGGTTTTTAATTGCTCGATAATCTCATTGTGATTGCAAGCATGCGTGAAATGTCTGGTATCTGTGAAATTTTTCGCTAGTCATTCATTGGATACTATCACGCATGACTGCAAGCATTTATTCAACATGTGATCGCAATTTTCAGCACTTATTGCAAAAACACACCACCGAAGCATGGCCAAGCAATTAATTTTTTAAGGGCTCTATCTTTTAAAAGCCATGGTAGGAATGCCACGTAATTTTAACCCAAGCTTGACAACTTGGATAGCTCTTGAGTTGCTACAACATCTCTCCAAACTGCCAAACCACAACCAAGGGGAGGACTTGCAGCCACGACAGATTTAAAGTTCACCTTGCAGCGCATACACGCTGGTTTTTAAGCCGACTTTCCAACAGAGTGAGTGACGCCTTTACTAGGTATGGTACAGGAGAGCACTTTTTGTGAATATCGCTGACAGGAAACATTTTGTGATAATGTTGTAAATAAACAATGTTTTCCTTTTTCCCCTAATTTTTTCTTTGTTGCCCTAATAAAAATTCATTTGTAATGGCAAAAGGGTAGGTTACTAACTAGTTATCAACACACAATTTTTGCATCGTTAATGTTAAGAGTTTGACGGTGCCAAGTCCTCCAAATATGTTGTAATAGCGGGCTCATCATTATATGCCACACTCGTTACATTAAGATTTTACTGTGTGTTTTCGCGTGATTTCATAATATATCTATCATCTGCAGCGTTTAATTAGCTCGATTTGAATTTTTGGCTCTTGAATCATTGGGATAGACACCGTAGTGCGGTAAAATACGATCTTTTGATCAAAACATATGTAGAATATTCTATTTCTCATTTGTTCCAAATAATTAAAATAATAATTAAATAAAGTAATAAAAAATAATACATATTTACTAAGAATTATTTTTAGCATTAAGTTATCTTTGGATAAACGAATTTTATAGTTGTGTGCAAAAAATTTTTAATGCGCTTAAAAAGCATAAATCCAAATCCTGCGAAGAAAAGATATGTTTATTCAGAAAAAAATTACGTTTTTGTGTCTGATTTCGTAACATAAAATATCGTTTGCACTAATTATTTAGCATATTTGAGGTCACCCCCTCGACCAATTGAAATTGAGTCCTAGAACGTGAAGATCCATTCGTTAGGTCAAAAGTTATTCAGGATGGTCCGTTTATTTATTTATTTTTTCTACGCACTGTATGCTTTTTTTTAAGAAATTATCATACACGGCGTTGAGTACTTGCATCAACATTGTCTTCTTTTTTTTCCCCTTTCTTTTTAAAAATAATTGCAATGGAGATTTTAGTGTTATACGCAAGAATTGCTCATAGCCCTCGACACCCTTTTAACTAATAATAAGCAAATCATCCCCTTTATGCGCTTTCGTAGTATTTGAATGGTCACAAATTAGTTAAACATTTAGTTACAATTCAAAAATTTTGTCGATTTGTGCTCACCAGGAATTGCGTCCACGACGAACTCTCGCCCCAACGAATTGTTCTTGATGAATTGTCGCACGACGAACTGTGCGTGACGAATAGCGTGATACCAAAGTTACCAAATTTTAACCTATTTGCCAAATTTTAACACTTTTACCAAATTTCATCACAGGTAATAAAACAATATTTTATTGTTATCTTTACCAAATTCCGCACTAAAGCGCTTCCATAAAAATTACCAAGCTCTTTGCTGTTCCTATAGAACCAGGAACATGGTATATTTCATCATATTTTTTTTATTTTCTAAGAGTACAAAGCATCAAAGCAGTGATGGCATGTCCTCGGATCCTCCTCAGGGATTTTTCACAGACAGTCAGTAATAACCATAATCATTCAACCCTTACAAAGCATCTAACCTTGTTTTCAAGGCCATCCAGCCTTCTTTTAATGTCCATGGTATGATTGCCACGAAATTTTGACCTTGGTCAGATGACGTGGATAGAACCTGAGCAGGTAATCCTCTCCCCAAACTTCCACACCACAATAAACAGGAGGACTTTCAGCTATAACTGATTTAACATGCACCTTGCTGCGAAAATACGTCGGTTGTTTTGTTGACCGACAGGATCGGACTACCTCCAACTCTTCAATCAGTGGTGCGAGCGAGCCCTTAACCCCCTGCGCAACCAGCACGCCATCACCAATAGTGCAGTTCTAGTGTGACGTAAATAAAGTTTTACTACTTCTCCTTTCATTTATTTAGTTATTTATTTTTGTGTACATGCCTTAATGCGTCATTTTCGATCATACATACCTGTATTAAAAAATGTATGTTTCAGTAAACTTTATCACCCCTAGTTCCCATGGTGGACAGATCGTAATACACGGTTCCCAGAAGATCACCGAAGTCAAGCATCAGTGGCAGTGGTCAGTGAGCGGGTGGGTGACCACTTCGAATAGCCTGTGAAGGAAATTAGATCGGTCCTCGTTAAACTGTTCTACCGTAAAGTGCGTGACTTCGTTCTCTGGCGCAGGTCATCGAGCTTCCAAAGCGATCCATTCTTCATAGGGTCAAAGTTGTGATTGCATATCTTCAGATCATTTTGAATGATGTTTTCTGGACCGTCGCCAATAGAGCATTGAGCAGTTGTAGTGCGTCGTAAATAAAGTATTACTACTATTAGGATCACATTTAAAAGTATGTTTTATTACCATAAAATACCTCTATAAAGATATGATCATAAGTCCTTACCTAGGTTTAATTCCAGGATTGGTGGGTTCAGTATCAGTGTAACGGACTCAGACTTTAATCCTTTAGAGCTAATCTCGGGTGTTTTCTAAAGTTTTTCTATATGTGTAATACAAACTAGTTTTTTCGTCAAAAAACTCGGCATGACAGTTAATATCTCCATTACTTGACCGAGAAGTCTTCTTATAGTTTGATAAACAGAATTGTGAACGATACATACGTTTCTTTAATCGAATTCAGTTTATACATAAATATGATATTTATAATTGTCGTTTAACAGCCGACCCAAATTTTAGTTTTACGACAACTGATGTTCAACTCCGTAGCTTTGTAATTTTGAACCCAATTCAAAAGACAAGAGAACTCCTGGATCAAATATTGGGAAAATTTTGCCTTCGTGGAGGATTTTCTGATGTAACTAAGCGACATTTGCGTTAAATGGAGTGGAAAACCACAAAAATCTCCCATGGTTAGCCTGACGGCAGGGGGACTCTAATCCATGATCCGTCTACCACTGAGGATGTTTTACGTCAGCACTGTGGTCGGTGCGAACCGGGTGCGGAATTCGTATCGACCAGCCATCGGTAGGATTCGAAACCGGCTCACCTCATTGGAAGGCGAACGCTCTATCCCCTGAACCACCACGGCTCATAGATATTATATTTTATTTTATATCCGTCGTTGAACAAACGACCCAATTTTTGAGTATACGACTACTAATGTTCAACTCCGTATCCTTGTAATTTTGAACTAATCTAGAAGACAAGGGAACTCCTGGATCAGTACCCTCAGAGATATTGATTTGTTATGGGAACATGGAGGACTTTGAGACTCGACATATTTAACGTGCATCAGTCACCATTTACTACCTGGGGAGTCTTCAGCCAGCCGGGATCGAACCCAGGAACTCTTGGACATGGGCCCAGTGCCCTACCGACCAGGCTATACCGGCCTATAGATATTATATTCGCACATTTACTGATCGATTGATTTCAGAAGCACATTGAATAGAAGAGTATTTATTAAGTTGACTTTCAAACACATTATAACTCGCCTTCGTTGCAGTTTTCAGAATTAATATGCGTAATTATCTCAATCAAATGCGTGAAACAAAAATAAGTTAATTTTTGTTTCGCAGCATTATTATACGAAAAGTAAAGAAAAAATATTGAAATAAGGTAATTAGGGAGTTTGTGCACTACCTCGCAAGAAAATTGTTTGGGGGAGGGGATTCAAATTTTTCCAAAATACCATTAATTTTATACAATTACCCGAGTGTTAAAAAATACCTAATTTCTCCGTATTTTATTTTATTTATTCATTTATTTTTTTTTTTTTTTCAACACAGAAAATAAATGATAATCCTGTCCTTAAAAAAGAACTAAAATAGAAAGACGAAAGAAAAAAAAGTACAGACTCGACAAATGCATCGCAATTTATAATAAGTAACCTATATTTTGCAGTCTGGACTCTTCAAAATTTATATGGAATCCAATAGCCTTGATATGTAAATCATCGACCGCACCCCCTCATCAAGATGTCCCCTTAATTACTTCCGAAAAACGATTCTGATAAAAATGATGAAGCAGCAAAACGGGGCAGGTGGACGTCGTCGTCGGATGCGAAGTTCATTAAACGCGTAAACTTTCAGATCACTTGTCTTTTTTCAGAAACAAAAACTCAAACAAAGAAGGAAAAAAGAACTTCTACTTCAACCTTCCTAATTATAGCGTTCCTATTTTTGCGGTGGCTTTCTCCAGTCTTTCGTAATGATTCTTCGCTTTTTATCGCCAGATAAAACAACCTATTATACCTCTTTGCGTCGTGTTGTAGAGGGAGGCAAGCCCACCAAAAAATAACAATAATAAAACTGAAACAAAAAATGTATTAGAAAGACCGTTCCGTCAAAGTGAAGTGACTCGCTTGCCGCAGACGATTAGTTTGAGGTCGTAAATCTAGAGAAACAGAGGGTAGCGCCCCCCTGCGGCGTTAAAAGCTACCTACGCTTTCCCACGCGATCGCTGGGCAGGTGAACTCTTCTTTTGGCGACAAATTTTAATTTCGCCTTACCTGTCCTGTCTCTTTCTCTTGGTACGCTTAAGGACACATGTATTTTCTTCATATCATTTTTCAAGTATGACCTGATAATACCTCAGCAATCAATTAAAATAATAAGTATAATATTTTATAATAGAAAATATTTTTCCACGATAAAACAAAAATGGAACGCGTCATTTATTTCTTATTTAAATTCTTAAATAAATGCAATGAATGATAGCAAATAAATACATAATGCATAATAAAAAATCAGCTAATACAAAGGAAAAACTACTGCAAAGGAAACGAATGTCTACCAACCTATGCTAGTTAACACATTGAGTCAAATAACGGCTATAACAGTCCTATTTTTTGGCGATATGTGGGAAGCTGATGACTACTCAAATAACATAAATTCAGATGCATTCCAGACAACATAATTTTTTTTTTTTTTTTTTTTTTTTATGAAGAAGAAGAAAAAAATTTCGCAATGACCGAATGACGGCTGCAGCCGTCGAGACTTTTTATGGAAAAACTGTGATGAAATGCGATAATTTTCACTTCCACACATACGCTCAATTTTTTACGGCAGGCATAAGCAATTGGAATAAGAAAGTATGTTTCTGAGTTCATTATTATAAACTAATAATTATTATATATTATAACATAGACTATATAAGTCTATGATCATTATTGAACTTTTTTGGCCAAGCCCAATTTTTTAATTTCAGTCCTTGAATGCTTCATTTCCTTAACACTTTATATACAACATGTAGTGAGGATTTTTTCATTGATGGATAAGCTAACTCAAGAAATAATTCAATCGAAATGTAAGTACTTTTTTTTTTCTTTTGAAAATAACACGCCTAACGTAATAAAGCTTTTTCTAACTTCATTTAGTTTGAAATTATCTAAATCATAATCACTTTAAAATAGGATTTTTCCTATTTAATTTAAATTCATATCGTACCTGAATATAATGCTAAATAAAAAAGAAAAGCCGTTATGAAAAAATGCAATATAATATACTTTACATATGAATTATTTTTATTAAAACTTAACAATTAGCTGTATTTAAAAGAATCAAGAAATCTTACAGCCGATAAAAAATTGAAAAAGTGAAATATCCTCAGTGGTAGACAGTCATTATTAGAGTCCCTTGGCCGTCAGGCTAACCGTTGGAGGTTCTCGTTGTCTCCCTCTCCATGTAACGCAAATGCTGGTTAGTTGTATCAAAAAGTCCTCCGCGAAGGCGAATTTCTTCCACTTGATCCAGGAGTTCCCTTGTTTTCTGGATTGGGTTCAAAATTTCAAGGCTACGCAGTTGAACTTTAGTAGTCGTAAACTAAAAATTGGGTCGGCTGTTCAACGACGCTTATAATAACTAAAAAAAAAAAAAAAAAACTGTTTATGAAAATTTTAGGTTGCTTTGTGTTTTCACTATGTTGCTCAAAATGTTGTTGATAAAACTATTGGAAATTTAATTGAATATGTAATAGCAAGAAAAACAAAGTTTTGAAAAACGTAATATTGAGAAAATTTTCAACGTAGAATTATAATAACGTGATAAGGTAAAATATTTCTCAAGTCAAATCATAATATTGTGTAATGAAAAGTTTTAAGTGTGTACAGTAAAACCGAAATTATAAGACTGTGTTGTTTAAGTGCACAATTGTTTTTCTCGGATTTAATAAGTAAAATAATTTTGTTAACATGCAATAATATTCAAGAAATAAAAGTAAAAGTAAAGAAGGCAAGTTATTCGGAAAAGAGTAAATTTTACTTGAAAGTACGGCTCGTACTAGCACCATAGAATCAATTTCCATTTTTTCCTTTTACAATTTTTTATTGTACTAACTTTAAATTCGGTTTCAGCAATTAGGTGGACTTAACGAACATTTTTCTCTTTCCCGGGATCTTCGTTAAACACTGATCCTGTATTAACTCATGTAATAAAAAAATCAACTTCGTATAAGGTTTCAGAAAATTTTTGTGCTATGAGACCTTTTTTGAGAATTAAGAGATCAAATTTCGTTTTAAGTTCGTTTCTGTTTTAAATTAATTATATTCAATTCAACACTTTTACGATAAAAATGTCATAATTGATTTTTTCTGGGAACAATAGAAATTTTATATAGACATTATAAATGAATTGTTAATAATTCTAATGTCTTTATAACAAATTGTTGTTTAATACAAATAACTTACCAATACATAACCTATATTAAAAACAAAACATTTAATAAATACCTGATTTTTCACAGCTGAAAAAATCAAGAGGAAAATTTCTATGATAAACGAATTATTTTATGAAATAATAGAATTGAAAGAATTTCCAGTTTTTTCCTTCACCTTTTCAAATAATTTTCTTACTTATTACGAAAAATACTATCATCTTTAGAAATAAAATTCAATAAATTAACTTTACTTCATCTTTAAACAATGAAAAATGGAGAAATTAATTCAATGCTCTTTACATAAAGCAATGTTTTAAAATCAAACGATTATTTCAACAAATTAAAGAAAAATTACTAACGAAATAATTAAAGAAATTTTTGTTAAATATAATATTTTAAATTAGTTTCTTTCGATTGTAGTGATACACAATTCAATTACTGTCCTAATTTAAATTTTTTTAAATATAATCTTCTAGTTTAGATAAATTTAAATTCATGGTAGATTCAACTTAGTGCATTCATACCTTCTAAGCAATAAATCCTAAACTTTAAAACTGCACTTTTAAATCTATTTATACGATGATTGTGAGACTATGGTTACTGGACTATATATTGAACAAAAAAAGAATTTTAATAAATACTTTGACGAAAAAAATAACCTTTAAAATTTATTACAAAAAATAATTTCAAAAATCTATACCATTTTAAGAAATTGTTTGCACAATTATCATCATTTCACCAGTCGTTTGCATTATTTGCTTTTTTTAAAAAAAAAGTCTCTTCAAAATACTTTGCGAGTATAAAATATTCTAAAGTCGTTACGAATAATGATAACAAAATAACTAAAGATAATTATAATTTAGAATGAAGAAAATACATTTTAAAATTATGCGGGTCTTAGGCTGTCTTTCTCAATTCAAAGCGTTTAATTTAAATTAAGGTGAAAAATACTGTTTATTATTATTTTTAAGATAAAAAAAATAAACTAAAAATATCTTTTGCATTTTATATGGACTTTCGCTATAAACTTCAATTTAGGAACATAAACTATTGCTGAAAACGATTCTATGAAAAAGTAACAGATTTTTGTATCGTTTTCTTTAAATGTTTTCTTTTAAAGTTTGAAATCGTTTTCTTTATGTTATTTTTAAATTTTGCTTTTGAATAAAATAGACACTTCTAAAAATTAAAGAAAGAAAAATCCACAGTCGTATTAAGTAAGATCATTATAACTCAAAAACTAATTTTAATTCATTTCCTCTGAAAATAAAAACTTATTTTTCTGTACCTAATAGTGGTGAAAAGCAGCAATAAGGAGAGCGGGCCATTCATTTATCGCCAATCGCGAGGAAAGATTGCCAACAGTGGAACTTAAATTCATCGGAAATTCCTTAACTCTTCCGCCTCAAGCTATTCCGTCGACGAAAATTTTTTGTCTCCTTTTTATTCATTCCCTTGACGATGCTTTTATAACATTTTTTTTTCTTCTTAGCCCTCTGTCATCTGCGTCTATGCGTGGGAAAGGTGTCGAATCAGATATCGCTACTTGCCGTTCGCAATATGTAACTGCACGTGAATTAGCTGTTTCTTTTCTTCCATCTTACCCCTTTCATCTACCTCTCTTCCTCTCTATCACGTCATTGAATTTGCTTTTAAGTCTGATTGCATTTTTTTTTATCACCTCCTAACTCAGCAAACGATTTTTTTTTTTTTTTTCATTATTTTTCTTCGATACACGTTTCGTGTTTAACGTCTGAGCGGAAACGATATATTATACAGGCAATCGTAATAGAAAGATGAAATATACAACCTCTTCACCCACGATTTTTCTTGATATTGATGTGCACAGTTGACGACGGAAATGAATTGGACAAAATAAATCTGATTTCTCATCTGTGAAAACAATCTGTCTTTATTAGAAAAAAAATCTTCTATCAAAAGTGATTAAAATAGCCGTTATGACTAAAATATATGATAAAAGCATTCTTTTTTTTTTTTTTTTTTTTTTCAAACTAAGGGTAGCGATCGAAAAAGGGGTAGTACTCTCTCTTTCCTAAAATCTATAGTTTTATCGTTTAAATTCTCTTTATTGCTTCAATAACTTATGACAGTGTTTCCCAAAGTGTGGTACGCGTACCCACAGGGGTACGGGAACAGTTAAGCCGGGGTACGCGTTCTCATGCGAAATATCTTACAACAAGCGAAAATTTCAAAAAATTTATTTAAAAACAAAGCTGGCCATGAAAATTTACGATTACGCATTTTTCTATTGGCTATTTTGTGAACAGTTAACAGTTAATAATGAGTGGTGTCAACAGCCAGTTGTGATTTTTAACTTTTATGCAATTTTTTAATAGTAAAAAATACATTCATTTTTTAATTAGGGGTACACAACGTTACGAAAAAGTTAGAAAGGATACTCAAAAGTCATAAGTTTGGGAAACACTGACTTACGACATCTTTTACATAAAATCGAAATGGGAAAGATTTATGCGCGCCACTCCATATTAAATAAATCAATGTCCCCCTTCACTATATATACTATATATATAATTAATAAAATTTTACATTCTACCTATATCTAATAAACTATATATGATAAACTAAGTTTAGAAAATTACAGACTGACAAAAGTATAACTGTGGTTTCAGTGAGACAAAAATGAATAGAGACAAACAAATGAATAGAGACATGGCACAAACGACTTCTTTTATAAAATACAGTGAAATTTTGTTCCAGTGACTGGCTATATTGCGGTTTAAAAATAGGGAACAGTTCAAATATTACGTACGCACCTAGGTGCAAGAAGATTTGTGATTTGCGAATTTTTGTTGCAAATGGGGAGAGAGGGTATGAACAGTGCTTACGTAAAGCATTAAAATCACATCCTTTTACAAAAAAAAGAAAGAAAAAAAAAACCATAATAATAATAAATAAATAAATAAAAATTTAAGTGTAAAAAAATTAAAAAAATTGTTACGAGGAATTCAGAAAAAGCTTGGTAATTTTTAACGAAGCGGCTTGGTAAAATTAAAAAAAAAATATGCCTTTAGAATTTGTGATAAAATTTGGTAAATGTCGCAAAATTTGTTAATTTCAACATGAAGACCTACAGCATGGCATAAAAACCATTTATTCGGTTAAATTTACTTCGTTAAATTTACTTTAGTATGGTTTACTAAATATCTTTTAATAAGAACCATAACTTTTAAACTCGGAATTTCCAGTAAGCCCTTACCATATGAACTGAAAAATTACCAAATGAATTGTTAAAATATATATTTTAATTTTATTAACCAGAATAATTTTTTTTACCAAAAACGATATTACCACACAGAACTGTTATTTTACCAGATTCTTTTCTTTGTGCAGAAAAAAGCAATCACTTACAGAATCAAATAAATTCTCCTCGATATACGATCTCTGAGACTTGCAAGTTTCTGAATGAACGATTGAAAGTTGCATTCGAAGCAGGTGAGAACAGCTAGGATTGAGATATAGCGATAAATGGATGTTCCGAAATTGTGATTTATTTTTTTTTATGCTCACAGCAAGGCTGCATTTTTTTAAATATTAAAATGTATCACAGGTAGAATAAATATCAATTACTTTGTGGTGAAATTTGCGAAACTGAAACCAATATTCTAATATAAAAGTAATGATTATAATTCTTTAAAAGAAAAGAAAATCGTTATTCCACGAGTAAAATATCCCTACCGATAACAATATTGTCCTTTGAGTGTTATATTAAAATTAAAGTCTGTTAGCTCTAATTTAGGCAAGAATTATTGAATTTCATCTGTAAAAAAACAAGTAATATAAAAAAAAGAGAAGAAAAATTAAAGTAAATTTTTACTTAGGTCAACAAAGAAAAATTTTATTTCAGTTGCTTTTTATAAAATAATTAAAAAAATTATCCCATATTAAATTTAAATTAATTAATGAATTAATATTTTTAAAAAACTGTATTAACATCAAGTGTCATCCACTGCAAGTTTAAAAAATGTATTTGAACTTGAATGGATGAATAAAAAATATTTTATTAACGTTTGAAAATTTGAACAAAATATATAAATATATATAAGGAGACTGTGAACTTGTAGAAGGAATTGAAAAAAAAAGGCGCGTGGTATCAGATAACTATAAATAAGCCTCTTATAACTATAAAAGTATAAATTTGGTGACGTGGACCACACGTGCTACCACGTAATGTTCTTTATTGAATTTATCTGACACAGCGAATATAAAATAATTAAATATATTTAAATGTGCGCAATAAACTATTTTTTGTTCAAATAGAGCTATAAGTTAAAAATTATCACTGATGTTTTTTTGAAAATATGTAAACAATTGAATCACTTATAGTAAAATTTGACACAAGGACTAACGCTTATCCAATCAGAAAATTCCATTTCGTTTTTCGCTCATCCCCATTTAACTAATGAATTAATATTTGAAAAAAAACTGTATTAACATCAAGTGTCATCCACTACAAGTTCCGAAAAAAATGTATTTGAACTTGAGTGGATGAAAAAAAAGCATTTTAGTAACGATTGAAAATTTGAACAAGATATAGGGAGAGTGAACTAATAGCAGGAATTGAATAATTAATTTATAAAGTGACAGTTGATCAAAGAACATGAGTACCTTTAGCAACACTGATTCGTGAACCCCATAGTAATTGCTGGTGAGCTATTTATATATTCATATAATTTATTTTTGTGTTACATATAACTACTGGGGAGATATGGTTGTGGAATTTTTATGCTTTAAATTCCTTTTTTTTTTTTTCAACCATCATCCATTTTTTTTTTTTTTTTTTTTTTTTTTTTTGCTCACATTATCTCAGAAAATTTTATAAGACGAATGTAATTTGAAGAGCAGTTTATAAAAATAATCAAATATTAATAAATGAGTATTCTTTAAACTTTTGCTCATTTTTCAATTTTTGCTCATTTTACCTTGACAATGGTAACGATTAGAGGAGATAGACTTTAGAGGTAATTTTCCATAGAAAACATCAAGTGAGAAAAATTATCCATGCTGCAAAGGTAACTTTGACCAAAATATTTTTGAATATATTCTGAAAAAGGAAGCAATGGAAATATATTTATCCACCATGAATCAATTCTCTAAGCCTTTCAAGTCTAGAAATCATTTTACTTTTTCCAACTCTAGAAGTAAGTACACAGAATTATTTTCTCAAGTATAAAAGACAAAGTAGCTGTCTTTGATGTTAAAACGAAAGAAAAAATTTAAAAAAAACAAAAAAAAACACTCTTACAAATTACAAAAAATAAGAAAATAAACTTAAGCAATAATTTTGTCATAATAAATATTTTTTTTCAAGTCATTTTAGGCATTTTTGAATGAATTTTATGTAAATAAAATGCGTAAAAGAATGAATATGTGTAAAACATTTACACTTTCAATTAACCTAAAAAGGGTATTTAATTAATTGTTTTTCACAAAATTATTCCAAAAGTATATGTTAGAAATGTTGAATCCTTATTAAATCCTTTTATTTCTTATTATTTTAGAATTACTTATTATCCTATTAATGACTAATGCCTCTTTTAAGAATATAGTCAAAACATTATGAATATAGCCTACACTATAATGCATAGTAAAAAAAAAAAAAACTATTTTATGCTCAGTGCTCAAAATTAAATACAAAATAACGTAATGAGTTTTGATCTAGAAATCGGATTTTCTGGTACTAAGGTGCAATTTTCGTTTTAGAATAATTTATACGTTAAAAATTCGATTTCAATATCTTCCCGGTTAATTTTATACAAGTACGTGAAAATGAAAATTAAATTTACATACCAAAAAATGTACAGTACTCATAAAAAATCATTTACTACATAATTTTATTGTTAAACATTTTTTTAGAAAAGATCCAAATGAATCTTTTTCTAAAAAATTTGATATTTCTCCCAATGTAATAAAATAAATCAATCCTTTATATTAATCCTTTTTTTTTTTTTTTTTTAAGTATTGTATTTAGGAATGTCATTCTGTTTTTAAAAAAAAAGTTAAAGACATTAAAGAAGAGAAAAATAAGAAATTTCCCCTAAATTTCAAAACAGAGAGGTTCTTTTGCCGAAAATAAGCTTGTTTTGATATTTGATTTAGATTTTACTAAACTAGGAAAAAAAAACTATTTGTGGAAATTAAATGTATTTTTTCGTTTATTAAATGTACTATATGCTGCAAAAATCTTCAAAATTTTCTCATAATAAATGCTACCTAATTTGTACAACATAAGGAATCGTGTTATTCTTCTAAAAAGTAACAATTAATTGAGGAGGCATCATGCAGTTTCCTCAATAAACATGTAAAAAACATCCTTTATATGCATATTTTCTCCTCTAAACCAACCGGATGACAAAAGAAAAGGGATCACATTTCATTCGAAAATTCGATTCACCCTCTATAAATTATAGCGACAGCAAAAAATTTGTCCGTTATATCGAAACCCGCACCCACAAACACCCAACACCTCAGGTACTCTCTTATTTATTTCCCCCCCCTCTGCCCTTTACTACTCACTCCTACGTTTACGTCGCGGTTACGTAAAAATTGCACAAGAAACTTCCGCTGTGCACCCCCCTGCGAAAACAGAACCTTCCTTTTCAACAATATTTAAACTCCTTTCTCTGACCCCCACCCCTTAGAAAACAATATATAAAAAAAACTCTTATACCTCAGCACCCATATGTCAATGAAGGGAACCCCCGTGAGAAAATTTTTCGAAGACGTTAGCCCCTTCTTTTAAAATAGAAATCGATTGAAGGGGGGCTGGAAGATAGTTACGCGATTGATCAATGTGTACGTTGAGGGGTGGGGGGATATTTGATGCAAGAACGTAGTGATCCCACGTATTTTGTGAATGAGAGCGAAAATCTTATAAAGATCTTCCGGTACAGTTATAGTAAGTATAGCATGAGAGAAATTTGTAGGGTTGCTCTTCAATATGGAAGCGAATACCCCCTAAGTAAGGTAATTAGAAAGGGAAGGATTTAAAGGTTAGTAGGGGGTTTGGACGTTCTAAAGTGATTTTGGGAGAGACACATTGGATTTACTGTTTAAAAGTGTTGAAAACTGCCCCAAAGTGTATTAAAATGTCCAAAATATAGAATTACAAATTAAGTAGAAACACTTAAAATTTAAATTATTAATTTTTCCAAAATTTATAATTATAAATACAGTATAAACGCTTGATAATTCAATTATTTAAATGTCCAAAATATATCATTAAGTAGAAACACTTGTAACTTAATTATAATCACAGTAGATTTACTGCCTGCAAAAAATAAATATCTAGTTATATTTTTCATCGATATTTAATTTTAAATATTAGTTCAATATCAATTGTAACTATACAAGTTATTATAGTTTTGATATCATATTAATGAATTTAAAAATACATTTATAGTTATATAGAACTATATTTCAAAAATTCAGATATTATCTAATAGACTTGATATTTAATGTTCATAATGATATTGTATAATTGAAAAAAAAGCAAACTATTTTTTTAATAGATATTTAAAAAAAGATCCCTAATACAAAATTATTTAGTTTGCATATTTCTTATATTTTTAACCTATTTTAGTTTCTATCATTGTATTAACTGTTTGCTGTAATTACATTAGAATATCTAGTTTTAAGTAGTTAAGGACAGAAAGTTTTGTTTCAAATTTTAAAGTAGGAGCCAACTATTTTTATTTAAATTTATTTTTATTTTTGAAAAAGAAAAGCATGGACAAAAAAGATACCGATCTGTACTGTAATAAACACCGTTCTGTACTGTAATAAACACCGTTCTGTACTGTAATAAACACCGTTCTGTAATGTAATAACATTTTTGGTATGTATAAGAAATGTACGGTGTTTAAACCATTAATTAGGTAATTTTTCCGATCATATCGTAACAGTATACAGGAAGTTCTGGTTTCAAAATTATAGTTCTTATTACCACGTAGTTAGTAAAAAACACAAAATTTAAATGTAAATTTAACCGAAAAATGATTTCTATGCCAGTTACCAAAAGTCAAAGTTTAAAGTTACCAAATGTTACCAGATTTACCGAATCTTGTCACATATTATAAAACCATATTTTATTATTAATTTTACTAAAATTATTTCCACAGCACTTTGGTAAAAATTACCGAGGTTTTGGTGTTTCCACAAAGACAAAAACACGGTAAATATTACCATATCTTGGTAATTTGGACCATACTTTTTTCCTCATCGAAGAAATCCACGTTTAGTTATAGTTCAATTAATGATATTTTCCCTTTATTTTATTTCTCAATATTTCTGCATTGAAACTTCATCAAAACCTTGTTACGAACAGAAGAGTTTCGAATAGTTAAATAAAATTTAGTTTAGGATCATTTGTCCAGAATGGTAAAAACCATGTTTTTAGGCCTTGAGCTGTTCTATTGAGCCTAGACTTTGAGGTTGTAAAAGAACTGATAAAAATGATCTATTTTATCATTCATCTTTTATGATTCATCTGTGATTGTCGAGTAAAAATTTTTAACAGCAAAAAAGAAAATAGCTCCGAAAATTTGAAGGAAAAAAAAATGCTTCCAAATTCATTTTTCATCCAGAACTTAGTCAAGTTCAGTAAATTTTTTTCCCGTAATAAAAATCTTAATAGAGTTTAACACAAATTTTATTTTTTAATCAGAAGTTATTGGTTTCTTGCTCTACAAGTGCATGAAACCTAAAATCATCTTTATATTTAAATATTATTTTAATTTGAATTTTAGAAAAAAAAATAAAAAAGTTAATATCATACACATTTATTAGAGTTTTGGAAAAGAATTATTTCCTCTGAGTGTATTTCATTATTTTTTGTCGAAGTGTTTACAAATTAGTACAGAGCTGGCCAAATTATTGAAATGATTTCATTCCTTTGTTTTTCTCTACTTTCAAGTTTGTAAAGATATTTATGAGGAAATTTTGGAAATAAGGAATTTTATTTTAAAGTGTTAATGAGCAGTGCGAAGAATAAAAAAAGGATTACCCTCATAACTTCTGGTTTTATGATAGGATTTTCTTGTATTAAAACTCGTTCTTAATGGTTCGAGAACCGAACATTAAATATACTATTTAATTGGTGCAGACGATTAGGCTGCGGTTAGACACAAAATCGTACTTTTTCTGAATAAGATACATTTTCTAGTTTTGATTTATTTTTTTACTCCTCGATCCACATTTCTGCCTCTTATAATTTGGAGAGTGGCCGCTATCTGAAGGATATACTTCAAATAGTTTTTTAAGGAAAACGGTTGAAAATTTGGACACTTTGATTTCCCTTTTTGCGTAATTTGCCATTTTAATGCTCTTAAAATTTTTATCTCTGAAGCTGTAAACGACGAAATCCTTTAAAATTTTGGATTTTGTCATTAAAACTATGTAGTTAAAAGTTGGGTAAAAAATTTTATACTTTAAAATTCAAGTTTTCGTTAACTCGTTATTAAAATAAATTTTAAAAATAAAAATAATAATTATAAATGGTTTTTTTATTAATTTTTTTTTATTTATTTACTTTTACTTACTTTATTTATTTATTTATTTTTTTGCATGGAGTCATCTATTTAAAAGTACACTTTACAATCGAGTGCAAAAAATTTTTAAACTACTTTATTAGTTCTCACAATATATGACAAAATACGCAAGAAGTTAAATTAACATTAAGAGGCTCTCACTTTCGACTACTGTCTTGACAAGACTATTTAGACCAAATTTTCTAGATTTCGTCAACTCCCAATATTTAGAGCGTCACGATTCTGAATCCGCCGAAGAAAAGATGGTGTTTATTTAGAGAAAATTAAATGCGATTTTTTTTTTTTTTTTTTTTTTTGTCTTATTTCGCAACTCAAAATATCTTATGCATTAATTATTCAGCATATTTTAGGTTAGCTCATCCCACCATTAAGATTAAGTCAAAGTACATGAAAGTCCAATCATTCGATTCAAAGTTATTCTCGTTATTCTGGGTGTTCATTTTTTTCCTACTGAACATGTTTAGAAAATATCTGTTATTTTACAGTAGAACTCGAATATTTGTGCCAGAATTTTATAACGATGTTTCTAGAATATAAGATTTAGACAAAAATTTCAGTTGAGTTGATAATGTTCTGAATAAGGGTTATAAAGCACTATTATGATCCAGAAAATAAAATTAAATAACTATACATATTAAATATGACAAAATATTTTCCTTTACAATAATTTTCTGCATTAATATAAAGTGATAAAATTGTTGTGTAACAGGAAAATGTTAATAAATCACATTCAAAAGAAGTATAATGAATTCATTTTTGCGTCTTTTTCATTAAATTAATGAAGCAAACCTACTTCTTGTAATAATTTCGCCAGTACGTTATACGAGATGCAATATCTAATTGCCTTATAAGCAATATTTGGGAAATGAGAGATTAATATTATCTGATAAGAAATCAAAATTTTAAGCTAATAAAAATCTTTTTCTGATACGACGTCATATTTAATAAAAAAAAATTTCTACCAAAAGTACAGACATTAGACCCTTGCAGAATGTATTATACAACTGTGTAGATTATAGGTAAAAGAAAAGATTGTAGTAAATGATTCAATTTTCTTACACTTTTGCAAATAAATAAATTTAAAATCCTAGTGTTTTACGAGATTTTTCTTATTCTAATTGTTTCGGAAAGAAAAACTCTTGCCATCTTTAAATTTTACTTTTTACCTCAGTCAATAGCTAATTTTCCTAAATTTCTCCGTACAGTAAAAAAGTGCGATATTTATGCCGTTAATGTAACTTTTTATTATTATAAATGAAAACAATAACAAAAATGTAAAAATATGTAGAATTATACTTTCCGATTCCATACAGTTTAACAAATTTTTCAGAACAGCACAATTTTTTTAGAATGTTTTCGATGTTCTTTTGTTTATTCAAAATAAAGTTTAGAGTTAAAAAACAAGCATAAACATCTCCAGATTATGATAAAATTTTTAAAAAATATCTCCAAAAAAAGAATTTTTATTAATGAATCATTTAAACAGATTTTTTCTAAAATAAGAAAAACAGCTCTGCAATATTTAACCGAATTTTAAAAAAATTCTTTTTAGGTACTGCAAGTATATTTAAAATAAAAGATAAGATTGAAATTACTTTCTCTTTTATTTTGTGAATGTGTGCACTAATCCTGAATAATTTGTGTCAATATCATATAATGAAAATCTTGGGATTCAATTAATGAATTAAAGAAAAGATTAAATAGGATCAATGCATATTAGCTAATTTTTTTATTATTTAACTGCATTATCAATAAACGCTTGGTATGATAGAATTATAGTAATCTGCAATTAAAAACACTTTTTTTAAAAAAAAATTTAAAATTTTTTTTTTCTTAAATTTATATGTATGCTTCTCTACACATTTCATGTCTACAAATGATGAATATTTTTAAAAGAATTTGAACCACAATTAAAAATGCTAGCCAAACTCGCCACAACAATGGAGCGAAATTGGCGATATTTCGCCAAGAGAAAGCCCATTTGGCACTTTCACTTCTCCTTACGTAAGCGTGGGATTTCCTTGGATCTCCCAGGTGCGGGGTGGATGGTGCATCTGCTTCCACAGAAGAAAACGGCATTGGCGTGGGGTGCACCAAGAAGGTGGTTGCGGGAAGAGCAAGATGAAAGGAAGTGAGGAGGGGAAGGGAAGCTAATTTAACGAAAATGCGTTATATAGCGGTTTTCATTTTTTTAATTCTCGTTTTTTTGTTATTGATGGGTGCATTTTTTATTCTTTTTTTTTAATCTGTGAGGATTTCTCTATCGGAATAGAAAGTTAGGTGTTGCTAACAACAGGAAAAGGCTAAAAGTGAAGAGATTTTTTTTTTTTTCCTTTACGTCCTATTTTGGGTGCCTTGACGTTTCGTTCGAGAAAGCGGTTGTCGACTTTATGATGAGTGTGAGATGATTTTCATAGATATGCAATCATTCTTTTTTTTTTTTTATCTTCTTTTTTTTTCAGATCTGTTTTATGATTAAAGGCGTTAGCTTAATCGGTATAGATAGATTTGTATTTCCGGAGTGATAAGTTTGGACAAAAACTTACTTCCGAAAAACATTAATTAATGACAGGCATATAAATGCAACACTTCAGAACAATGTATTAAAATATACAAATGAACGAAAAACAAAATCAATTGAAAATGACTTGTAGGAAGGATTTATATGTAGGAAGGATATATGATTACTTGTAGGAAACAATATATATATATATATATATATATATATATATATATATATATATATATATATATATATATATATATATATATATATATATATATATATATATATATATATATATATATATATATATATATATATATTGTTTTGTTGTGTTTTTAAGCATTTCTAAAAAAGTTTATAACTTGAATGATAATTAAGAATTTTCAATAATTTTTAAAAGAAATCTTTTTGTTTAGGTTCGTAGTTTTGTCTTAGTTTTCAAAGTTAGTTATTGATTTGAGGTACGAGGTTAAAAATATTCAGATTGATAGTCTTGATAAATTGGAAAATGCATTATTACGAGTTGGGGGGGGGGAACTTCTTGATAAACTAATAAATATAAGAAATCTATTAGTTTATCAAGAAGATCAGCCAATTTTTTAATTGTTAAAGTTATTGATAGTCATAAAGTCAAAGACCAACCTCTTATCATGCATTTAATTAACAGCACAAAAAAAAAATCAGCCAGCAATGAAGAGAAACTGGCTATCATTTATATGATTCAATTAAATTTACTTGAATATTTGATTATTTAATTAGGCTGTTATTTGTTCAAACTAATCAGCGTACTTGTTATTAATTTGAGTGCTAGTTTGAATAAAATCTAACCACTATTCATCAATTAAAAAAGGTAAAAAATGCAAATACATGATAGTAAAAACTGAGCAATATGGGAAAAAATAGGTTAATTGATATGAAACTATTCCACCTGATAGTTATTTGTTCAAAGTAATAGTCTAGATAGAGGTTTGCACCTTGCCTTTAACTGAAATTAAAAAAAAATGTGAGCTGAAAAATAAAAAAAGCAGTCCAATAACAATCAAAACTAAATAGTTCAGAGTAAGTGCCTATTATTTACAAGATATCGTCGGAGTAATTGTTATTTGTTAAAACTGATAGTTTGTATAATGTGTGCTTGTATAGTTTAAATAAACATATAATTACAATTTGAAAATAAATTGAAGAAGAATATAGTGTAAAGTAAATAAAAAAAAATCAATTATTTCATAATCGAAATAAAACAATAATAACAGTAAAAGTAAACAACGATGATAATAAAAAATATTGTTTACTTTTGACAATAGCATTTCATTAGTAATTACATACGAAAATGTGTATTGCATGTACTTCACGATTTTGTATTTCATGAATTGTGGAAAAGAATATACTAAGGCAGTGGTTCCCGCATTTTGTTTCGTGGGACCGTAGGGTTCTATGGAAAGATCACGGATTTTCCTAGGGTTAAGACAACCAGTTATGATCGAATTATAATTCATTAGTTATTTAATATTTCCGGTATTTTTATAAAATTACATTTAAACAATTAATTACAATTAAAATTCTTGTGGAGAAAAATTCAAAACAATTTTTTTTCTAATCACAATATTATGAATGAATTATAAAATGTATATGCAATTATGAAAATTTGCATTACTATTTCACATCGAAAAGAAAAATCAAACTCCTGATATCAGGGATTAAAGATAAACATTATCTACGGTTATTTTCGTCTTTATGTGTTTCTATTTTAACTAAAGCCATACTTCAACTCATTCATTTTCAATTCCTGCGCTGAAATCAAATTAAGAACTAGGATAGATACTGAATTAAACCTGTGAATTCAACTGTCTAATGTAAAACCCAATTATAAGGACAAATCTTAATAAAACTATGAAGAAAAAATTTTCAATCTCCATTAATTCACTATATATTAACAAAATAATAATAAATAACATTTAGACAATTCCTTAATGTCAAAACAATGAATATTGTTTCGTTAACTAATATGTTGACAATCGGTAATGAAACTTATTTATGAAGACAAGGGGTTTCACCAAAATAAGATCAATCGTTTAGGGTTCTACCGCCGATGGGAACCACTGTACCAAGGGATAGAGCCACTTTTTACTATAGGATTTTTATTAACTTATGCTGCTTTATATGCAGTTAGTACTTTAGAAAGACGTTGAACCATAATAGAGTACAAATTTGTTGCAACTTAATAGTGTATATTATGTAATAATATTATCGTGCAAATCAATTCTTATTAAAATTTATTACTCTATATTATGGTTCAACTTAAAATTTCAACAACAACTTATGTTTTTTTTTTCTTATAGAAGAACCTTCTTACAATTTCAAAAGTAATTCGATGTATTTTATTTTTAATTTATAAGATGATGGCATCAGTTCAAGGAAGCCTTTAGAAATCCATGGAAGTAAACAGAAATTAAGCAACAATTTACTGTGTTATGGTAGTATTTATGCCAGTTTTATGCCTGTAAACAAAATTCCTCGTTAAAGACTTCCTTTGTCCAAACTGAGGTTTGATTGATTGCAAAGTACGATCAAAATTTAAACAGGCTTTTAATTTTTTAAATTTTAATTTTTTTGAGACAATTGTCCGTTATTTTCCAAAAAAATAAATATATATCATTGATAAAAATGGTTTTATTATACCCTTTCATTGCATTGTCTCATTGGTATTGATTCAAAAGATCACTTAATTACCTCAACAACTCAGGAGAAAGAAAACAGCATTTCAAACAACAAACAAAATATCATTACATTCTTGAACTACTATCGGATTTCAAAACATCAAAGGCTCTTTTTATTTATTTTTAGTTGAATATTTTTTATTGCTATTTTATAAGTATTATTATTCAGTGTCGTAGTATTATTATTCGCCAGTGTCTGGCGATCCCGGTATTTTAATATCGCGATGAATCGTCAAAAAACATCAGTATTTCTGAATGTATTACGGTATTTTTATAATTTAAGTAATTTACATTGATAAGTTTTTTGTTACTCAAATGAAGTCCATGGCCGGGATAGCCTGGTCGTTAGGGCGTCGGGCCCATGTCCGAGAGTTCGTGGGTTCGAACCCCGCCGACCGAAGACTCCCCGAGTAGTTGGTGACTGATGCACGTTAAAATTCTGTCGAGTCGCAAAGTGCTCCATGTTCCCATAACAAATCAATACCTCTGGGGGAACTGAATTGGAGATCGATCGTTCTCTGATTCAAGTCAAAATTACGATCTGTGGATGAATGCATGGATGTATGAATGGGTCGGCCTTATAAACAGGTGTAACGTCGAATTCTTGGCCGTAGATGGCACTACTGAAAAACAAGTATCGCACACTCTGCCTTAAATTTGCTCGATTTCACCAAGCAGGCTTGCCCGAGTGGCAAGTGGCATTAGAACCAACTGACCAACCCGTTTATCAGCACTTAACACTCACAATAATATCGTATTCGATAATTATCAACGATATTGATGATATTAGTATTTTATATATGTGTAGACGATAATGATCTATATTATTGTATAATTGTCCCGTTCATATCTGATCATGTTATGAACATATTATGCTGGATGTTTAGCGTTATCGATAATGTTTGCTTATTTAATCTCTATAATTTCTTATAGTATTAATTATCGACTTGATTATTCGCATACATTTGACATATATCATATCATAAGGATTTGTATGAAAGAGATATCATGAGAATATATTTTTAAATATCGTTGTCACAATGCTTGAAGGTATCGATATTTAATGATGTTTTGCCTATAGTGCTTATTAAGAAAATAAAACAAGAATCATTAAACATCCACAATAATCAAATATCTGTAAACAACATCAGATTTCTTTTTTTTTTTTTTTTGTCAAGTCAAATATTTGTTATTGTTATTTATAATAGTCCCGTTCATATCAGTATAGAAAATTATTGCTTATTTGATCTCGATAATTTTTTTATCGTATTAATTACCGATTTCCTTGTTCTTATACATTTATATATATATATATATATATATATATATATATATATATATATATATATATATATATATATATATATGTATATCATAAAACATGGTATATATACGATATATCGCGAGAATACATTTTCAAATATCTTTGTCACAATGCTTTAAAGTATCGATATTTCATGATATATCACCTAGTCTAATGATCATTAACAAAATCAAGAAACAATTACTAAACATTCACAATAATCAAATTTCTGTAAACCGCCTCTAATTCGTGTTTTTTTTTTTTTTTTTTTTTTTTTTTTTGTCAAGCGAAATGGTTCCAAAAAATACACCTGAAGGTGTCTTTGACCTGCCGATGGGCATATTCCACATGACATCCCTCCGTCGCCAAAAAGCTGCAGACAATGCCAAAGAGTGCTAAATATAGTTTTATGTTCAGGGTGAGGTGCATAATAGAGTGGACAGACGCAATACTAGAATAATATAGCGGAAGTAGTGAATTTCTCTATGTGTGTACCGTTATGTACCGCAGGAAAAGGAGCGGGGAGAGGAAGAATGGCCCTTCCCTTCATAATATAGCGGATGGTGATATTATTTTATGACTTGGCTTTGTTCTTAATGGCTCCTAAATAACAGAGTTATACAATGCCCTTGTTCTTTAATAGATATCAGTGTGGTCTAAACATTTCTTAAATAGGAAGCTGAATTTTTATTGGTCATATAGTCTTTGCCCAGAATTAATTTGGTAATTAATTTCTTAGTATTTTTACACTGACTTAACTCACTCAGTTGAAATAAATCTTTGTAAAACAAAAGTACAAATTTGGAACAGCTTGGAGAGAGATATGAAATGTTTATTTACTTTTCCTTGAGAAACGAATAATTAGGTCGACAAATTAATTAAGTCAACTTTCGGCAAATCATTGAAAGCGTGGATCGGTTTTATAATTCAATGCTAATTAGTGTCCACTTTAAAAATTATTAATAAAATTAATTTTAAAAAAAACACAAATTTTCTTTACAGCATGAATGTCCACTAGAAAAATATTTTATTTTGGAGGTGTTAAAGACTACATAATTTCCCTTTATAAAATGAATGTACGCATGAAAAATATTTTTTCTTGAAATTGTTAGAAACTTTAAATAATTATTCCTAATAAATGTCGACATAAAAAAAAAATTTTTTTTTTTTGAAACTATTAGAAACTTCCCGTATTTTTCTTTATAACATAGACCTCTACATGAAATAGAATTTTTCTGGAAATCGTTCGATACTTTACATAATTTTTCTTTATAACATGAATATCCACCTAAAAATATTTTTCCCTAAAGGTATTAAGGACTTTACAAATTTTTTCTTTCAAACATAAATACCCATCTGAAAAATATTTTTTCTCAAAAGGTGTTGGAGACTTTACATAACTTATATTTATAATATGAGCATTAGTAGAAATACTTTTTGAGTTATTATTTTTAAAAGTTTATTGGTTGCATCATTTATGAAAAATACTATAATATTGTATCTTTTAAATAATAAAACAAATCTCAAAATTTCAAAACTTTTTCAAGTAGTCAAATATTGATAGTTGATATTAAATATTAAATATGTGAAAAGTGGGAAAATTTTTTGCAATCCAAATTTTTCGAATTTAAAAAAGCACTTCTTGTTTTAAATGTTTAAGTTTTCTTAATAGACTTTGCACTAAAATTGAGATTACAAATTTAAAATGTAATAGCAAATCTTTTAATAATATTGAGAGTGTTCAGACCCACAAGGTTTAAATTTTTACAACGGAATTTTCATTCTATGTATTTACGTGCCCTACATGCAAACCTTTCATTATTTCCATATATATACATATATATATATATATATATATATATATATATATATATATATATATATATATATATATATATATATATATATATATATATGTATATATATGGAAATAATCAAAATTTCATCAAAATCATTTTTTTAATCAAAAAATAACCCTAAGATAAATAGTGCAGTTTGCGAAATATAAAAAAAAGCATTATTTTGCAACGTGATTGAACTTCACAACCCTCAATTAACTTGCTAATTTATTTTATATTTTTCTTCTTAAATTAATAAGAAAACTAATGTCTACAAAATGTTTGATTTTTCCAATCAAGCCATTTGATAATGATGGTCTATTTAATAACTTTTTAGCTATTATTATCTGGGGCTAGACTGGATACTTTGAGTTACTTTTTTTGTTGGTCAAATTTTTTCTCTGATCCATCGTAGATTAGCAACATTGATGTACAGTGCTAAAAAATGGACCACCCTGAATAACTTTTGATCTAATGATCGAATTTTCATGCTCTAAGACACACTCTTATCGGTTCGAAAAAGTGATCGAAAATATGCTATAATGCAAACCAGTGGAGCACTCAAGATATGGTTTGCAGGGTTACCCCCCACCCCACCCCCAAGAAACCGAAAGCAAGATATTTTTCTTTATTATTAATTCGATTATCTGAAATTCATCTATATTATCTGAAATTCCTCTATATATATAGCACAATAAAGACAACAAGAGTTTTAAAAAAATGAGAGAGAAACGAAGAAAATTAATATTCGTGTTTTGATATGTATTTTCTTTACATTCTATTTTCTATTTTTTGCTTGATTTGTTTTATTTCGTATATAGTTTTTACATAATGTATTCTATTTTCATTTCGAATAAAAAAAATTTTTAGTGTTCCTCACACTATTTTATTGATATATTTTGATTTGGTTATATTGATACAATATTAGAAAGCAATCTTTTTGGCTGATATAATCGTGTGAGCTGATGGAGAGATTATATCCTTTTTCTTTATTTTGTTTTCCGGATTTTTAATAAGTTTCTTTTTGAAGATACAATATAGATTTTTATTAAATGTTTCCATTATTAATTTTCCATTATTAATTATTAATTTTAATTCATAATTTTAATTTAATTTTTCTTCTTTTCTTTTCATTAATCTTTATTATTTTCCATGTTTTCACAATGTTTAATATAAAGGGAAATACTAATGTAGAGAAAAGAGGATGACTTCCTTGGTGAACAGGCACAGGATCAACTATTATTAAATAAAATGGTAAAAAAGAATTAAAAATTATTTTTTTATTGGAATTATATCGAATTTTATAATTGTGTACAAAAAATTTTCAATTTGTTTAATTTATCGAAATTTAGCCTTTTTTAATTTCTTTTGAATAAAGCCAAAAGTAAAATCGCCTTTAAGGGGTCCAATCTTTAGATCTCCCTTCTGAGCAAACAATTGGTACCATATTTCTCAGATTGCGGCTATCCAATATATTTTGAATGTAAGGAATAAAATTTTTTAATTACATAATACAATTTTTGATTGATAAAAAATAACTATCAGTTTAAAGACAGTTATTTTCTGTTTTTTTTTTTTTTTATCACAGTATTATTTAAAATAATTTAATGTTCAAGATTCCTGAAAAATAAAACTAAGATCAGAATTTTAAAACCTCTATAGAATGATTTTCTTGGTGCGTAACTGGTGCAAGCGATATTTTAAGTTATAAATTCAATATAAAAAACGTTTTTTTTTTTTTTTTTTTTTTTTTTTTTTTTTTTTTGTTGAATAAACACACCTTTTTTTTCGGCGGATTCGCATTTTATGACATCTAAGACATAGAGGGTAGCCGCAATCTGGGAAAAATTGTCCCTATAGTTCAGTCCGAAGCGTGGTCCAAAGTTAATCCATTAATGTTAATTTTGCGTTCTGCCTATTTCGACATATCTCGAGAACTTATTAAGCGAACCGGAATTTTTTCCTCACAATCATAAAATTAGTTTATTTAAAGATAGTTCCATGCAAAAGATAATTGTTATTAAACATTTATTATTTTATATTATTTTATATAATAACAGGCGAAAGAATTCAAAGTATACAATTTTTTTACATCATTTTAAAGACAGTATTTTTACATGGTAAAATACAAATTTTGAGTAAAATCGGTCCAATAGTTACAGAGAAATCAAATTTAAAACATACGAACTTTTTAAATTTTGATTTCTCATCAATTATACGACAAATTTCGCTCAAATTTTGTATTTCGCTTATTAAAATGAGATTTATGTTTCAAATAATATGAAAGAATTGCATATCTTACAATTCAAAAATTTTTCGACTATTATTAAATAAAATAATCTGATGTATCATTTTATAATAACAATGTTAATGTTTTTTCCTTGATTGCATCATAATTTACTGAAAATATGATCACTCATATATGAAAATGGGATCATAATACGATATAGGCACATAATATGAAAATAGGATCATAATATGAAATAGGATCATCCATTCCAGGAATGCAGACAGCAGAATAGTATAATACTTTTGTCAGAAAAATTCAATTACAATTTTAGACCGACTAAAATTTTTATTTTAACTGATTGACAACCTTGTATTTCATATGTGTTTAAGTTTATATGCTTTTTATATGTTCTTTTTTTTCTTGTGAAACTTTTTTTAGTTTAGCTCAGAAATGTTTTCGAAATGAGATATCTTAAATTTCTTAATAAATAGGATTCCTGCAAGTGACGTTGTGTGGGTATCTCTATCCTGATTGGTTGTTGAGACATAGCATTTGTCTGCGTTTGCAACTGCTCTTTTCATTCTATTGCAAGTAAGCCAAGCACGTCAAGTATCAATTCTCTTGAGTGACACATTCTGTATTCTACGCGAAGATTCTTTCACTAAGATTTCAATTCTTTCTCTATAAGTTTCTTACTTAACACAAAGATGGGCATGAAGCCATGTAAAACATAAACAAACTAATTATGCATCGAAGTTGCCAGGTACACAAAACAAAAATATATCTTGGTTACAATAAAATACATTAACTAATTATAAATCGAAGTTAAGTAAAAGACGTAAATCAGAAAGAATTATATTTCAACAAATTCGATGAGTGATACGGCGCTGTATTCAACTTCACGTTAATTAACATTCTTACTTATGTAGAGAAACTTAACTTAATATTAACACGCCATTTTGCTTATAAACGATAAGCTGGCGCTGACTTCATTGGTTAGGGGAGAGGGGGCACATGTGAACATGGTATGTTTTACCAATATGATTTGAAATAAAAAATCCAGAAAAATTTTCAATAGATGATAGTTCTAGTCCTACCTCTCTGCCAAACTTTCAGAAAAATGAGCCATTTTGTTGTTCTATTCTGACAATTTCTTTGCATCAGCTGGTGTTGTATATACTTTTATCACTCGCTTCTTCAAGTGAAAACATAGTATAAATCAACTAATAAGCTAAAATTAACTATTGCAGACCATAATATGAACATTCAGGTACGCTTACGACAATTATTTTTTTTTTTTACTCAATTAAAAATTCTTTATTTTTCAAGTTAGGTTTAAGAAAGATGATGGGGCACTTGTGAACAAAACATCTGGGGCAGATGTGAACAGTTCACATGTGCCCTTACATAGTATTAAGATTATTATCCTCATGATATTATAAGTTTAAAAAATATGTATGCATTTAAAATTATTATAACTTAATTTTCCATAATTAATTAATTGTTAATTTTTTTCTTTTGAAAATTTTTGATTACTAATGGTCATTAGTAAATTAAAAATTTACTAATGGTCAGGCAGAAAATGTTGACAATGATCTTAACAATAGTGCCATCAGTACTTTTCCTACACCAGAATCAATCCGACTATTTCCAAAAGCCCAAGTAAGTAACTTAAAGAAACGAAAATTCGAAAAGGAAAAATCACGCATATTGACTGATACACCTGAGAAAGATAGAATTGCTAAAGCTAAAAATAAAAAGATAGAAATTTTTTTTAAAAAAGCATGAAAGAGTATCAGAGAGGAAAGAGAAAGGTCCATTACAACTCCTGAGGAACAAGAAGTTGCGAAAAACCTAATTGACGAAATTAACCCAATAAACTCACATAAACAAATAAACCCAATAAATTCACGTAGTAAGCTACAACCCCTTCAGTTTAATGTGTTTCTATATCTGCTATATTAAATATTTTTTCTTTTAAATTCGATGATTGCTTTGTGTTTTAATTTTGTTCATATGTGCCCCAGGCATGTTCACATGTGCCCCTTTATAGGAGCACATGTGAACAATTGAAGTAATTTTTCTAAAATATCATAAAGTTAAGAAATTATTGAAGTATTTTATATAAAGTATTTTATTGAAAAATCTCAAAAAATTCCATAAGATTAAGAAAAGACATATTTAAACATATGGACTTCTTTACTGTGAGAAATTGATGCTATTTTTTGAAAAATGAAGAAATAAAAAAATTTGTTCACGTGTGCCCCCCTCTCCCCTACATATGTGGGCATCCGTGTGATCTTCTTCTTTTTGAAGTGCAAGTTCCCAATTGCATCTGTAAATCTATTTCACTGCACAACATCGTTATTTCACTGAAAACACCAGTTTAGGTTTTGTATGAAAATCATTAAATACAATAAAAAATATAAGAAGCATAAATTAAACATTTAAAAAGGTAAATCAAAAACTTACACACAAATATACTTTTTTTTAAAAAAAAAAGTTCATGATAATCATTTAGTAACTATTTGCCAAAATAATTTAAATATTAAAATGCCTTTTTAAACGGTTTAGCAGAAGTATTTATATTCTCTAATATTATCAACAAGCGAATTACTATTTATGTATATTTCCTATTATTTATATCAATTATAACTCAATTAGACTTTAATTTTAGCTTTTCAATGTCAGAAAATAAGATTTAAAATTTAGTTGCATTTCGATATTGTTAAAGAAACATCCTAAAAAAATATTTTCTTTCAAATTAATAAAGACGATAAAAAGATGGCTTTTGTTTACATACTTATTTTTATTTAGTTTTATTTATTTATCTTTACTTATATTTTTTATTTATTTATTTTTATTTATATATTTTATTTATTTATTAATATATTTTTATATATTTTATTTATTTACATTTATTTATTTATTTATTCATTCATTCAATAATTCATACTACAAATTAGACTTTTTAAGAAAAAGTCAAAATTGCGGATTTCTTAAAAAGTTTTGCTATTATTTATTTATTTATTTTGAGGATTGGCTTAGGTACATGTATTATGTTCTTTTTTTTCCATTTCATTATTATAAATTTAATTTTTATCTGAAAAACATACTTAAAGGAAATATTGAACCATGGCTCACTTTATAATAAACTTTCGGAAGTTTATTATTAAACTGCGTTTTAGTATTCTCGACATTAACACTAAAACACAGTCAAATCATCAACTCCTCAAAGATGATTTTAACTCCTTTTTTAAGTTCCAAAGAAACATTCATTTTTTGAATTCATGTTTCACTTTAGGGCTATTAACTCAACTTTAAAAATGCGTCCTTCACATTGATATTTAGATTGATAACCCCATGAAGGCACAAAAAAAAATAAAGCATGTGTTGAGTTTAAAATCGTGTTTAAACCCCTTCCCCGAAAAATTTTCACACGATTTCTGATCGTCCTAGCACAGATGGAGCGGTATATTTCACTCTTTGGGCCTCGTTCACTTCCGCCTTAAACTAACAGATCAATCATTTTCGTTTTTGATTTTTTGATTTTTTAAAAGAAATTTAACTGCTAGGAGACATTTTAGCATTCTAAAATTATTTTTAAACATTAAAATCGAAACCTATATTACTTAGTTCATTGATTCCATAAATGGTAACAATTACGAGCAAATATTGTGTTAGTTTTTATTCAATTAAATAATGCAATATTAACGCTTTTCTCCGTTACATCCATTAATATTAGTAAACTTACTTTAGAGAGAAAAAAACACCAATCAAAATTTGCGATAAATTTCCCTTAGCCTGCGGCATATTCTATTTATATGTCGTAGATTAATTGAAATCTCCGATTTTTTTTCAATTAGCGTACGACATATTCCATTTATATACTATGTCGTAGCGTAGGCTAATTGAAATATCCGTTTTTTTTTTTTTTTTTTTTTTTTTTTTTCAATTAGCCTATGACAAATTCTGTTTATGTACAATGTCGCAGTCTAATTAAACTATCAGATTTTTTTTGATTACTCAACGACATATTCCGTTCATATACTATGTCATAGACTGATTGAAATATACGATTGTTTTTCAATTAGCCTACGACATTTACCATTTATATACAATGTAATAGGCGGATTGAAATATCTGATTTTTTCAATTAGCCCTACGACATATTCCATTCATATACTATGTAGTAGACTAATTGAAATGTCCATCATTTTTCAATTAGTCTATGAAAAATTCCGTTTATATACAATGTCGTAAACTAATTAAACTGTCTGATTTTTTTCAATTAGCCTACCACATAGTTCGTTCATGTATAATGCCATAGACTAATTGAAATATCCAGTTTATAAAATTAGTGAGTGACAAACTCCTTCCATTTACAAACTATGTCGTATTCAAATTGTATTTTATTTTAAAACCGGCGTTGAACAGTTGAGTTTAGGAATATCGATATTCAACTTTGTACCCTTGTACTTTTGAACCCAACACCGAAGACAAAAGAACTCCAGGATCAAGCTTTTCTCTATCCGTCGTTGTACAGCCGACCCAATTTTGGGTTTACGACTACAAATAACTAGCTTAACCCCTCCTCGCCCCTGCAAGGGGTCAACCGCGGACACTCCGAAAGTTCGAAGTGCGCGCAACAGTTCAATCCTATAAGCAAACATATTCAAAATTTTCAAATTAGAGTTTTAACAAATATGGAGAATATTAAATATGAAATCCAGAAAACAGCTTTACTTAGAAATGAACTAAATGCAAACAAACATTTCAAAGAAAATAAACAATGTCAATCAGATGAGATATTGATGTCTCATCTTCAGTAGGGGTGCAAAGTTAATAAAAAGAAACAATTACACCTGGTTAAATAGAAGATGGTTGTAACTCAGAATATATTCACAGCTGACAGAACAGTACTTAAGGTATCAAGTTTACGACTACCAATATTCAACTGCGCAACCTTGTAATTTTGAACCCAATCCAGAAGACAAGGGAATTCCCGGATAAAGTATTAAGAGAAATTAGCCTTTCTGGTGGACTTTTTGATGGAACTAAAACGCATTTGCGTTACATGGAGAGGAAGACAACTAGAACCTCTCACGGTAAGCCTAACGGCAAGGGTGCCTAGCCCATGATCCGTCTACCACTACGGATATTTCCCGTAAGGTCTGTAGTCGGTGCAATCTGGATGCAGAATTTATATAAATCAGCCATCACCAGGATTCAAACCCGGTTCACCTCATTGGAAGGCGAAAGCTCTATCCCCTGAGCCATCGCGGCTCAGGACAAGCATTTGGAACAAATTAGCCTTCGTGGAGAACTATTTGATGATACCCATACGAGTACTCATGACATCCATGCTTGCAATCTCCATGAAACCGCCGCTGAAGATCACCAAAGTCAAATGATTGGTAATCTCAACCACTTCTTTAGCGGAATACATGTGTATTGGTGCATAAGTTCAAGTTATAACAGCTAATTTAGCGATTCGTTATTGTATCCCGTCAACACATCTTTCCAGTAAATTGGTAAATTGTCGTTGAAAAGGTCTTCATGTAATTTGTCTATGGTAAGAACTCCCCCCGCCATAAAGTCTAAAGACAGGCTGCTGCTATGGAAACAAGAATAGGGCATTTCAGGGTGGGTGGCATCTTTTCACTCTACGGCTAACACTATAGACTAAGGGAAAAAATTCCCTTTCTCTCGCCGCCCCGTGCCAAAACCTGTTCATATTTTGAACCCAATCCAGAAGACAAGGGAACTCCTGGATTGAGTCTTGGGAGAAATTCGCCTTTGTGGAGGACTTTTTGATGGCACTGACCTGCGTTTGCGTTACATGGAGTGGAAAACCACGAAAACCTCCCACAGATAGCCTAGCGGCAGTGATACTCTAACCCATGATCCGTCTACCACTGAAGATATTTTACGTCAGCACTGTGGTCAGTGCAAGCTGTAGTCGGAATTCGTATCAACCAGCTGTCACGGGGATTTGAACCCGGTTCACTTCATTGAAAGGCGAAAGCTCTATCCTCTGAGCCATCTCGGCTCAAATGCTGATTTTATTTTATTTTATAACCGTCGTTAAACAGCCGACCCAATTTTGGGTTAACAACAACTAATGTTTAACTCCGTAGCCTTGTAATTTTGCACCAATCCGGAAGATAAGGAAACTCCTGGATCAGTAGCCCCAAAGGTAAGATTTGTTATGGGAATATGCAAGAGTTTGAGACTCGACAGATTTAACGTGCATCAGTCACCATTTACTACACGGGAATTCTTCGGCCGGTGGGGATCGAACCCACGATCTCTTCAACATGGGCCCAGTGTCCTACCAACCAGGCTCTCCCAGCCCTAAAAAATGCCACCTTTGGTGGAAATGTAGCTTGACACTATATTGCTCCAAAAATTTGAATTTTTCCTTCTTCAAATATAAACCAACTGGCCGACGCAAACAGTCTTAATAAAAATAAAAAATACGGGTGCATCATACATTAAGCACACATTACAAAATTTAAAACATCCAAAATGTGACGTATCTTTCTGCAATTCCATATAAATATACAACTTAAAACATCATACACGACCGAAATATAGTTTTTTAATAAAGAAAGAAGAGATGTCAATTTTTTTCCACCAACGAAGTTATGACAAATGCAATTTTCTCGCCTCCACAGATCTGACAGAGATACATCGCGTTGTCATGACATAGAATTCAACAAGGGGTTACGTGATCAGATAGTCAAACTCAGAGTCAACTGAGCGGGAAATCGAATACGTTTTACCTTTTTTACTCATTCTAAAGGTGTAGGGGGTGGTCCGAATGAAAAAAAATCGTTCGATTTCTTTGCATCTTAGTTTGAAGGACTAGTTACCGAAGTTAAGTTGGCAGATGTTACCTCCACTTACGCAGCGTGGGAGCGTTTTTCACTATAACCGCCAACCCTCCCCCCTAAACTCTCTCCCACCCCACCTTCTCACGTACACAACCTGTCACAGTTACGTAATAGCATCCGCAGGTAAGAGGGATTCTGTAAAGAAAAAGAGGGAGGTTATAGGGGGTGTAAGAAAGCGATTGGAACAATGTACGCAATCCCTCCTCCATCTCTTATTCTTTTGGTTTTCAGTTTGGTTCTTTTTTTTGGGGGGGGGGGGGGTTATAAAAATCGTGAGTGGAAGTGTAAGTAACATTTCTCACGGGTTTGAAGACGTTGTATGCTGACCCTCCCCCTCCCTCTTCCCCCTTTCAGCACATACCACTTCGGTGATCTAGTCAATGGAGTTCAAAAGTCTAAATTTTTTTAAAATATGATACCATTTTGAAAAAAAAAAAGTTAAAATGTATGTGGGAACTAAAATGAGACCGATATTTTTGAATTAAAGTGACATGTTTTAACATATGAAACAGTCGTAATGAATTTTAAGTTATACTTATTACTAATACAAAATATATTTACTCAGATTTATTAACCCGTACATGATATTTAAATTTATCATCGACGTTGAACAGCAAAGCAATATTGGATTTGCTGATATCAATGATTAATTCGGTAGCCTTGTAATTTTGAACCCAACGCAGAAGACAAAGAACGTCCTGAATCAGGTGTTCGGTTAAAATGACTTTCGTGAAAGACTTTTTTTGGAACCAACCTACACTTGTGTTACATGGAGGAGAAAGCCACGAAAACCTCCCACGGTTTGCCCGAAGGTAGAGGGCTTCTAACCAAGATTATTTTTCGTCAGCACTATGTTCAGAAAGAACAAGTAGCAGTATAAGAATCCCGAGCCATCACTGGAATTCGAACATGAGGCATCACATTCGAAGTTGAACGCCCGTTAATAAATCCCACCTTTTGTAACAATATGTGCATATTTGTATTTATATATCTAAGAATAATTAAACACCTAACCTTTTAGATACTATTTGCAGGATTGTTAGAACATTTAATGTGTGCGTTAACTGGAACCTCCCCTCCAAACTTCTACGCCACATCACCTCAACAGCTACCCACATTTAACGAGCAACTCTTTGCTGCAAGGCCAAAGCTTTGGCGAGCACCAGGATCAAACCAACGACTCCAGTATTCAACCAGAGATTTTGATGTCGGGTTCGAATCTCACCGCAATTCTTGATGCCTCTTTTTGATGTTCTTTGATTTGCGCTGTTTTTTAGCTTGATAATGGCTTACTTTGGTAATTTGTATGAGCTTACAAGTCTGCGTAAGTGTGTATAATATTAAATTAATAAATAAGAGGTGCTTCACATGTGTTTTTATTAAAGTGTGCATTTATTATCATAGCTTCAAAGAAAAGAGGTTAAAAAAACGCCTTCCTGAAATATTCAAGTTAAAAACATCTCTGAAATGATGGAAGTGCACTAAAAATCCGTTATATATTTAATTACACCGTTTTTACACCTAAAACACTTTTTTCTTATCCCTATAAATAAAAAGTACTTAATTTTTTCCTTAAAATTTCATTTTATTTTGAATTAGGCATCTTAAACCAATTTAAGGGTCATAGTTTCTTTTTTTTTTTCCCTTTTTTTTTTTAATATATAGAGATAGAGCAAAGTTTGAAATTGTGTTTTAGATAATTTTATAGAAAATGTGAAGCCAGTTTTCTCCTGGGTAACAGTTTATTTATTTATTTATATTTATATATTTTTTTATATTTTTTTTTTATTACTTAAAAATATATTCTTTTAATTTACAATTAGGAGTATTCCTTTTTTCCTTAAGCTAATCTACCAAATTTTTTCTATTAAAAATTTGATTGTATATTTAAAATTCTTAATGTCTTTTTTATAGAGATAGAGCTGAAATAGAAATTTTTATAGAAGTTTGAAACTGCTTTTTGCATAATTTTATGGAAAACATGAAGGCAAAGTTTTCTCTTGGATAGCAGTTTATTTATTTCTATTTTTATTTTTTTTTTAATACTTGGAAATATATTCTTTCAATTTACATTTGTGACTATTTCTTTTACTTAAACTAATATACCAAGCAACTTCTGTAAAACATTTGACGGTATACTTAAAATTCTTATTGTTCAAAACATTTCTGAAGTTATTGAAATGCACTAAGACATCAATAACATAGTTACAACATTTTTAGACAGTAAACACGCAAATTTTTTTTTCTTTCAAAATGTGATTTTATTTATTTATGTTTTTATTATTATTATTATTATTATTTTGAAACCAGCAAACCAATTTAGTAGTAATAGTCATACAATTTAATAGTTATAGTATCTATTATTCAGAAATACTTAAAATTTACTTTTAAATGCAATTAAACTAAAGTCAGACAAAGATTTACAAATATTGTTGAACTCAATTTTATGAAACATTAAAATTATTCTTTTAGAGACTTGGTCCCGCAGTGGACTGATCGTTAAGACACGGTTCCCAGCAGAGCATCACTGGCTACGGTCAGTGTGCAGGTGGGTGTGACCACTTGGATCAGCCTGCGTAGGGACCGAGAGTGTGCGGTATTGGTTCTCGTTAAACTGTTATACCGTAAAGTGCTCGACTTCGCGCGCCTGCGTAGGGACCGAGAGCGTGCGGTATTGGTCCTCGTTAAACTGTTCTACCGTAAAGTGCTTGACTTCGCGTGCAGGTCGTCGTTCTACTAAAGCGGGGGTGCCATCCCCTTTGCAGAGGATCAAAATTGTAATGGCAAAATTGTAATTGTAGACTTGGTGGCAAAAACTTCTTTTTTTCCTAATAGCAGGCACTGAACTTTCATATTCTTCGCCTAGAAAGATGCCAGAAGTATTACTCATTTAACGTTACCCATTCTGCACCTGTGAACCTAAGTCACACAGGCGAGCAACATTACCCATGCCACACTGCCGCAGATACTCGTTCATAGGGTGGGCCACATTCACGCATCACACAATAGAGAACAACACTCGGAGAGAAACATCCATGCCCTGAGCGGGATTCGAACCCGCAGCCATTGGCTTCGCAGTCAGGCACGCTAACCGCTCGACCATCTCGCCCTCTCAAAATAACTTAATACCTTGTATTTCTAACAAAAGAAATGCATTTTTTTAATTATTTTTATTATATATATTCTTCTATTTTATAAATAAATAAATATAGCTGACAACACTTTTAAATAATAATTTAGGCTCCCCTGTAACAAATACATGACTAATAGCAAGAAATATTACTGTTAAAATGCATTGTATGTGTATTATGTTTGTTGTGTAACAGTATTTTCCTGAAAACCCTTTACGCCAGGGATTCTCTATTTTTTTCAGCTACGGAACCTATAATGAACCTTCTTTCTGTAGAACCCCAATTTTATAAATAGAGTTTTTTAAGGTAATTGTGAACGTTATAACCTATAAAAGACTACTTTTAAAATATTTAGCTAGAAGAATGAGGATTTTTCATCGTTTTTACGATCGATAATCTTAAATTATAATATCCGAATATATGCCTGCATGATTTACATACATATATGTCCGAAAAATATAATTGCAATCCTTGTGGTATATTAATTTGTTTTTAGTGTAAATTCATAACCTGAAAATGCTTCATAAACCGAATTACGGTTTACTTAAAAATGAGGATTTAAAAGAACTGTTATAATTGTTGTAAATAGTTGTAAACTAAAAATTTTTCTTTATTAAAGAACTTAGCTATTTCGATTTGAAAAGCACGAAAAGAAATACTTATGCAATATTTTTTGAAATGCTTGGTATTTTCTTAATTTGTTCAATTTGTTATTATTCAATATATATTTTCTTTTAAAATTCAAAAATTCTATTTCATTTGCACTTTATTGGAAATAATTTTATGAAGGCAGCCGAAAGAGGAAACAAATTATAATTTTTAGGTTGGATCTCCATATGATCAGAGGTTTCAAAAAACTCTTCCCTGGTTATAAAAAGTACTAACTCGCGGAACCCCTTTGACTCTTCAAAGGAGCCCAAGGGTTCCGCGAAATATCATATTTGAACTGCTTTATGCAACAATTCAGAAAAGCCCGGGCGTACGAAGAACAAAACACATATCTTTTCTTTTTCTCACAATAGTTTAAGAAATTTCCCGGTCGACTTTTCATGACGTCACAATTACGTCATGGAAAAATCCTTCTTTCTCCCACTTCACTTCTGTTCGATAGTTTTTGTTTTCGCAACGGTAGCAGCAGGTATTATACCTGTATAGTGCGTAGGTGGATTGTTTTCCTAACCCGTGGTTTCCAAGGTAAACAAAACATTAAAAAAAAAAAAAAAAAAGGAAAGAAAAATAACTTCAGTATCGACGTCAGCGTAACTAGGTGTTACAAGGACGTTTTATTTGTTCCTAAAGGGGTATTGAAAGTCTTGAATAAAAAAAAAAGTAGCTCTATCAGAACGAGAAATAAAATGAAAATATCGTTCCAGTTTATATTCTTTTCACTTAATTGAAATAATTTATTCTTTTCAATTAAATTCATTTCTCCCCCTTTAATTTTCGTTTTAGTGGAATGCAGAAATGAATGAATAATTTCATTCGCAAAAAAATATTTATGGAATAAAAGGAATTGTGTAATTAAACGAATTTTGGTGCATATATATATATATATATATATATATATATATATATATATATATATATATATATATATATATATATATATATATGCAAAATAAATATTTTAAATACTTAAAAAATTTCATTAAATCACTTTCAAATTATCACTTTATTATCGTTTGAATAATTATTTACTTTTATTAGTAGACAAATCATTAGTCTAAATATTTTACTCATCATTAAATTAATAATCTTGCAATATGTTATTAACGGATAAAGAGAAAAAAATTAATTAAAAATCATTATTGAAACACTAACAAGAACTGATCGAGCAATAACTAGATTATTTTAGATAGGGAGTTTAAAAGAGTACTTTGAAAGTGCAAAAGAGTACTTCCGTCGAAGAATATTTTAAAAGATTATAGGGATCTTACAAATTCGCTTCAATAGTTCAGTAATATAAGTTTCATAAACTGTCTATTTTTTCAAGAAATCCTTTTTCAAAATCTTTTACGACAGATATAATTTTTTTTAAATAGTTTTTAAAAGAATTTTAAAGGTTAAGCATCTTCTGTTCTTTTATTTTAATATTTTACAAGCAAACAAATAGTTATAATTCTAAATGAATTCGAATAAGTTCGAATTCGTTTAAAAAGGGAATGATAAAAAACGAAAAGAAAGCATCCATTAGATAATGTTTCAACACATTTCAGCTACGAATTTTTTAATTTTATTTTAAAACAACTAATTAAACAATCAATTATAGATTATCAATTTCTCACTCATTGATGCTCACTCAGAGGTAATCGATAATGGTAAAAATCGAAAGTCTATCAAACATTTTTAATGATAATATGGAATACTTGTAAAGTGATATCATATAATACTCGTTCAGTGTCAATTTCTAATATTTAGTCAGATAATTTATAATACTTATTCAGAGAGATTATAATAACTAATTATGCAATCAATTAGATTATCAATTTTCCATTCATTGAAGCTCGCTTAAAGATAATCGATAACGGTAAAAATCAGAAACTTATAATGCTTATTTAGTGATGATCAGTACTTGTAAAGTGATATTATGTAATACTTGTTCAGGGATAACTTGTTCAGATAATTTATAGTATTTGTTCAACATAAGAGTTTTATACTTTTCATTGATACATGATATGTAATTCGCGTTAAATGATAACCCATAATGCACCTTTAATATTCTAACACTAAATTATGGTAATGTCTAAAAAATTTTGGGGATTTAAGGTTTGATATTTGCTTGTTTTGAATTAAAAAAAAACAGACATTAATAGAAGCAGAAATCAGGTAAAATTGCCGTACTGTATTTACCATACATAAGACATTTCTAATAAGAAAAAACATTATTTTGGTTAATGAAACTAAAATATACGTTTTTTTAAACAATTCATTGGGTAATTTTTTTATTCACATGGTAATGGTTAACCGAAAATTTTGGTTTTCAAAATTATAGTTCTTATTATCACACATTTAGTAAAAAATACAAAACTGAAAAGTAAATTTAACCAAATAGATAGCTTTTATGCCATGTTCTATGGTATCGTGATAAAATTACTAAATCTTACCACACTTACCCAATTATATTGTATATTATAAAACAACAAATTTATTGTTAATTTTACCAAAATCCTTACCGAAGCGCGGCGGTAAAAATTACCTAGTTTTTTTTTTTTTTTTTTTTTTTTTTTTTTTTGTTGCTGTTCCCATCAGGCCAGAAGCGCGATAAATTTTATCTTATTTTAGTTACTTTGACTAAATGTGTTTACGTAATAGAGTACCATAGATATTTTTAAAAATAAAACTATGTGGTACAATTGGTATTTTTTCATCTAATTTTGTGAATGAGTAAAATAATGCTTTCAAACTTACACCATGTGCTATTACTATTACTATAATCAAGATTCAACATTTTTCCGAAAATGAGGCTAACCAAAGAAGTTAACGCCTTGACTCTTCAGTCATTACCCCTTTTAATCAATTTCTTTCCACTCTTGAAAGATAAAAGACAGAAATGAAAAATAAATCGATAAGAATTGTATAACGCAAACAATTTACATCTGCTCTTCGGGTTGTCGCGGGTGGCTTTAAGAATTAGAACTACTCAGCTACCGTTTCGCAACGATGTTAGATAAGCAACACAAACCAACACTTGAAAACTAGGCGTCAAAACATGTTGCCAGATTCCACCCACACTCGTACTTAATCGGCGAAAGACTGATAGCTATGAAAGGTGAACTCTAGCAAAAGCAAACAGAGTCGTCCTGATAACTTAGAAGCTGAATGGAATTCTCTATTTTATCGTCAGAATGATTTCTTTGACTACGGGGGAGGAGCGACAAGTGTTGAGGGCAAAGGTGTTGTAAGTCAAAACGAAAAAAAATAATTTATAAACAAAATAAAGAGCTGCAAGCAGAGCCTCAAATGCTGATGAATGTAGAAAGAAATTCAACATTTATTCTTCGAAAAATCGTTTGACTTTAGCAAACGATCCTAAAAATATGCTTTTTAAATAAATCATACTGTTTCCTAAATTGTTCTACACAGTTTTTATTTGTAAATTCAGTGCCGAGTAAAAAGAAATTTTTTTATGAAAAATACTCTCATTTTTCAAAAAAAAAATTTATGCAGAAAAGTTCTGACCAATCACGTAAGTTGTTAAAACTTAGTATATTTTTAAAAGTTAACTTATTTAACTATTATTTACGCAATAATATCGTACGTAATCTTAGCATTTGGTTTATTTATATGAGTAACTCTCTTAACCCACAATTTGTTATTCGAAAATGTGTTACAAAAACTATTGCCAAGTTTCATATAGTTTATTCATTTTTAGTTTCGGAATTATTGTTTATAATTTTTATTTGAGAAGTACAACTGCATCCCTGAAAAAAAAAAAAAAAGGATATTTTTTAATCAGCAATTACCAAGCTTTACAAAATAATTGTTATGGTTAATTAATATAAATGTGCAAGCATACCTTGAATTGAAGTAAAAAAAAAAAAAAGAGTCTAATTATTTAAAATGATGAATAAAATGACTAAAATGTAGAACGTGTAGAATTTGTGATGATAATGATCTTACCTGTTTAAAGTAAAAAATATTATTATGCGTATGTAATATAAGATTTGGGATAGAACAGTACCCTACGATTTTTCTTTGTGTCTTATGCACACACATATTTCTACATTATACATATTCTTCATGTTTTGAATGTGCATCTTCTGTAAATTATGCCCACATACATTTCGTACTATATGTGTATTCACCTTGTTCATTATGTTCAGTAAGTAGACATAGATTTCGTAATAATGGTACATTTCCCATGTACAGTGCTGCTAAGAAGAAGAAGGAAAAAAAACAACATATTATTTACTATAACTTTTTATCTAATGATCAGTTCCTCACGTTCCAGGACTTAATGGTTCGAGGGGGTGACTTCAAATATGTTAATTAATTAGTGCAGACGATATTTTAAGTTAAGAAATCAGACACGAAATCGCAATTTCTCTGAATAAATGTACCTTTCCTTCGACGGTTTCTGATTACTAACTCCCAAAATATGGGGGATAGCCGCAATCTGGGAAATGTGGTCACAATAGCTTGTTCAGGAGCGATTTCCAAAGTTTGGATCCCATAATATTAATTTTTCTTTTTGCATGTTTTGCAATATCTCGAGAACCTTTTAAGCGAATTGAAAAATTTTTGCACTACAGTTATAAAATTCAGTTATCCAAAAATAACTTTATGCAAAAAATTTTAGTAAATATTTGTTCATGTTTTGTTATTTTATTTAATAATAGTAGAAAAAGTTTTGAATTAGAAGGCATTCAATACATAATTTTAATTATTTTTATATAATTTCAAAATTTGTAATTTTATACGGCACGAATTATAGTACAGTAACGAATTTAGTAATAATATAGGCTTTTGTCTATTAATTATGATTTTGTAATATGTGATAAATTTCGGTACACTTGGTAAAATTCGATAATTTTTCCATGAAAACTCAGCGTATGTCATAAAAATCTTTTATTCGGCAAAATTAAATTTACTTTTCAGTTTTCCATCTTTTTAATAAATATGTGGATATAAGAACTCTAATTATAGAAACCAGATTTTCTGGTAAACCGTTATCGAACGGTAAAATTTCCAAGTGAATGGTTTATATACCGTATATTTTAGTTTTCAATGCCAGAATTTGGATTTTTTTTTTTCTAATAGAAAGGTCATTAACGTAAAATTCGTCAATTTTACCTGAATTACTCAGTAAAAAATCATTTTGCTCATTGTTTAAAAAATATATTAAAATTGACTCTTATACATGCCACGAAACACAGTTAAACGGTGAATTGGTGAGCAACATTAATTTTTGAAATTCTAAACAAAGCAAAGAAGAAAAAAAAAACTACCTGTAACATGGCACTCATACAATTTAAAATTAATATTAATAAACACCCACTTAAAACTGTCACTGCCGAAACTTCTCAAACAATTCAAAACTGACAGCAGCCTTTCAAATAATATCACTAACTTCAAATGCGAAAAAAAAAAAAAAAAAAAAAAACACTGGGTTGCCTTGTTGCCAATTAACCAGAAATTGCTACCTTTCACATTACACGTCACTATCAACGTGCTGTTATCAACGAGCGTTGGTTGAGCATAATATTTAAGGGCTCAACCCACTCTTCAAATTTAGATGGTTTTTACTTGAGGGTTTGTGACGGACTGTTGATATCTTTTAAAGCAACAGGCACAAATTATGAGGTTTCATTGGTTGGGGGTGGGTTCCGTGATGTCATTTTTAAAGATACGGGACGAAACATAGTCAAAGGTATAAAATCAGGTTGAATAGCCAATAATTTGCTTTTGAAAAATGTGTAATTTATTAGTCAAAAAAGCTGTTTTTAAAGAATCGTAACATACTTTCTTTAAAAATAAAAAATAAAAAGAGAGAGATAGAAAAGGTGCCAAGTAACATTATTTCATTTATTTAGAATAAAAAAAAGCTTTTCATTTCAAAAACTTCATGCATATTGTATGAATAATAATTTGCTAATTGTGTGGCATACATTATTGTTCATATATATGTTATTGATTAGATCTTAAATGCTAATAAATATTTAAGCATAGAAAGGGTACTTGGTATTTTAAGTGACTAAAGCTAAACAATTTCAAAAAAAGCACAGATATTACGTTATGTGTTCATTTTTACACATTATTTAGATTTATTTGCTTATAATTTCATTTTAGTTGATGCAAATACATTAAGTCTTCTCTTTCAAAGACTTAATGTATTATGAATGACTAATAATTGTTCAGAAACTACGTAATTATTTACTCAAGAGGTTGTATTTTAAAGAGCTGTATTTTTTTTATTTTTTATGAAAGGTTTTTGCATTTTGTTATTATAATTTATGTTATTAACACATTAGGTCTTTGATTTTAAAGCCAATTCGATCACTTTTATTTTAAGGTAATTTTTTCTCTCATTTAAAAATATTTTTTGCTAAATTATAAAGGTAAATTTATTTGAATTGAAAACTTAAATAAGTATAATAATTTTAAGTTTCAACGAATTTTTTTTTATAGTTTGGAACAAAGAAAAATGTTTTTCTCAATCGAACTATGTAATTTGATCAAACAGTTAAGTAGAAGTATTTGTTGATTTTTTTTCTTTTTTAAGCTGTTGATTAAAAAAAAAATGAGTAGAAAAATGTATTTTCATTAATCAGGAGAAATGAGTTTTAAAGTAATGAGAACCTCTTTAATTCACTCGTAAAAAAATAATAATTTTTTCCCCATCCATGATTAAAGCTAATAAAAAAAAATATATTCTATTCAATTTAATTTGCCTTAAAATATAATAATAAAAAAATTAAATTTCAAATTTAGTTTTTAAATTTTTAAAAAGGCAAGTAAATAATATTGTTTTAATTTATACAGACAAGCATAATAATTAGTTATATAGATTATTCGCAGTCATCTGCATGCAATATTGTTTTAATTTATACAGACACGCATAATAATTAATTATATAGATTATTCGCAGTCAACTGCAAGCAATATTTTTTAAACAAGCTATACGAATGTTTATTGTTTAAAGTAATTCTCGTCTAAAAACTAAAATCAGAAATAAACGGATTAATTTTATAATGTTTTTCAATAAAATCAGCAGAAAAAGTAAAACAAAGAAAAGAGGGGGGAACGAAGTATATATTCGTGCTAAACGACAGGTGAGAGTACCTGATGACGGATCATCAGAACACGCACGCAAATTTCTAGAAAAATGCTACAAATTTAAAGCAATGCGGTGTCACAATGTGACCCGTTCAGTGGCGCAGAAAAACCACAGAATTTTGAAGGACGAGTTTGCACTGGAACAATGCATTTTGGGGAAAATTGGGGACTCTTACCTTTAACCGCAAAATTAGTAAATACATTGAGGAACGTCTCTGCTGCGTGTAACAAATATTTTACTTACCGCGAGCTTTGCTTTTTACAGTTTGAATAAAAACTCCAGTTTTAAGCCACATTTTATATCTCTTTTGTTCTGTGATTTGTTTTAAGCACTCTAGAAATTCACTGTGCGGTAAATACGTAATTTTTTATAAATGCATTTGTGGTATAATGGGTGTGTTTTTAACTAAGGCCCGTTAGATGGTCTGTTCAAAGGTTGTCATGTCTCCGAGTTGCCGAAAAGTAAATTGAAATCATAATTTCCCACACCCCCAAGTTGAGAAGACACACAGTGGAATTTATACAACCCATTCCTAAAAAAAAAAAGCTTGTTCCGGATTTGAAACTATTCTCCTCGTATTTAAAGCCTCGATTCAAATTGACCATACAAAACTGTATAGAAATTTACTTTGGTTAGTTATTTAAATTTAAAAAAAAAAAACTTTTGGGGAAAGTTTTCTTATTTATTGTAACCAGTTCCAACTGCATAGAATTTTAGAAACGTTGTGAATTTTATTTTATAATTTTTATTTTCTTTGAGTAATAGCACAGATTTTGAACTAATCTCGCAAGCAGGATCAAAAACTAAAACTCTTTATGTTTTATTAATATCTAACATTTCATTGCAGAGACTGACAAAAATTAATTCTAATGCACACGCATAATACAATATTTTAATGCTAAAAAAATAAAATATTTTACGGTCGTTAAATATTACAATTAATTTTTCAAATATACATGTAATATATTCACAAATTTTTCGTATTGACCACTTTTGGCTTAAAAATGCAAACGTACTGCAAAAGTCACCTGCTGAGATTGGATGGCCTCACCCCCTTTACACAGTATCTTCATATATATATATATATATATATATATATATATATATATATATATATATATATATATATATATATATATATATATATATATATATATATATATATATATATATATATATATTCCTTAAACTTTTTAACTTCGGGCTTTGTCTTTTATTTCTTAAATTACTTTAAAATAAAGGGGCTCATGGGAGGCGAATTGAACAAGTTATGAAGGTCCAAAAGAACCATCGTATCATAGAAAAATTGCAATCATCGCTCTTATGTCCAGTTTCTGTATTTCTTATACTGGAGTAAATATGGTTCAAATAAGAAGAAAAATATAAAAAGATAATTTTTGAGTTCTAAAAGCAATTATCACTATCGTAGATTATCACAAAGGTTGCTTTCTTAAATGAGTTAACATTTATCTTTCCGATTATCTTTCAGATATTGAAAACTAACTTTTAGGAAATTAAATAATTTTTTTTTCTTCGAATAAAGGTAATTGCAAGATTTGTAATTGCAATTTTTTTTTATAAAATCAATATAATCCCTTCTTTTCTTGACGTTGAAGAAAAGGGTAATAAAATAAAAGATAAGAACGGGCACTAAACAGCTGCTCCAAAAAGTTTCAAACAAAAGTAAAACGCTTATTCCAGGTCATTAAAAAAAAAAAAAAAAAAAAAACAGATCTCGACAGGTAACTTTAATTCGTGGGGCACAAGGTATAGAAGGACGCCAGTATCTCTATAGGAGGCATCATAAACGTTCCTAATGATAGTGAAAGCACTTCTCCTAACGCCTTAGGGGGCCTGGTCCACCCCAAAAAAACTTTCTGAGAAGCACTTTGTAGGGGGTGGAACACTGCTTCGCCGACCTACGTAATCAACATGTTTGTTCTATTTAGTTTATTGTAAATCTGCCTTCAAAATGAAAGGAAATAATGGTAGGCATCAGTGTTAGCTTGAGTAATACTTCTAAAAAAGTCATTATGCAAAGCAAGATGACTTTTAATTAAGGTACCTCATGCCCCTCGGCGTATGTCAGCCATGACATAATGCTCTGCGATTCTTAATGCATTTTTATTTATCTTTATTCAGTTTTCCTTTTCCTTTCCTCCTTTTTCTTTAATTGTTTTTCTTACATTTTTTATGAGCAATAATTTTAAAATCAGATGAAATTCTAAGTCTCGATCATACAAAATATAAAAAATTAGGTGATTTCTTCAACACTATAAAAAATGGATACTCAAATTTCTCGGAACTTTCTTCGTTTTTGACGAAACCTTTTTCTTGTATATGCTCTGAGTAAAAAATTCGTCAAGGTGACGAAATACTTTTTTGAGAAAACGAATTTCGCCAAAATTGATGAAATACTCATTCTTTTTTTTTTTTTTTTTTAAAAAATAAATAAATAAAAACTTGAAGCGTGTTTTCCAGCAATCACTTTATAACGGGCACCAAATGGGTGAATCAATGTTGCTAAAACAACACAAGAAAGACTGATAAAACAAAGAGATAAATTCCACCCATGCCCGTTGTGGGTTTCGAACCAGGAATCTTCCTGATAAGAGGCAACACCTTAACGACCATACACGCTGCTCGGCTTTATCGTCACTTTTTCAATCGCCTGGTCTTTATTCTAATTAGCAATCTTGCACAATGCTCAACGATAAGTTTCCGTAATTGAGGAAACATTTCCATCACATATTTGGGAATTTGCTTTTCGCACAACACACGTGATTTCATGACGAAATGATTCTCAAAATTAACGAAACACAGCTCAAGGATTGCTGAATCGTCAAATGTGAGAGTTTAATTTCTGAATTTGTAAAAGTACAACTCACAATTAGTAATTTTGAATAAAAACTTTGAAATGATACTTGCTGTTATTATTATTATTTTATTCAGTTTTTTTTTTTTTTTTTTTTTTTTCGTCCTCTTTCTTTTCCATTTCTATTTTATTCTTTTATGAGCAATAATTTTAAAATCGCATAAGAAGTTTAGTCTTGTTTATACAAAATGTTAAGAAATACGGTATTTCCTGTAAAATTACAATTCACAACTAGTATAAATGATTTAATACTATGCTTATTATTATTATTGTTGTTGTTTCAAACATTTCTTGAAGTCTTATCTGCTGATTTAATAAATAAATATGTTGTTGTTGATGTAGCTCATTTACGTCGTACTAGAGCTGCACAATGTGCTATTGGCGACGGTCTGGGAAACATCCCTGATGATGAATAAATAAATAAGTAAAAGTACATTTTAAATACGTAACACTGAAATAAATAGCAGTATCAAATATTTTTTCAGAATATAGTTGTACATTTTTAGAGTTTAATACCCTTAAGTTTTATAAAAACAATTTTTTTTTCCTTATTTTTAATTATGTTGAAACGACTTTACTTTTTAGTTATTATTATTGCTGCTGTTGTTGTCGCTATTATTATTGATATATTTTTATAATATTAAATCTATTTTCTTTATTCTTAATTATGTTTAAATGGTTTTTATTGTTTAATTATTATTATTAATAATTTATTTTTTAGTTTTATAACCCTGAGTTTTATAAAATCGAACGCTATTTTTCTTATTCTTAATTATGATGAAATGAATTTTTTAATGCTATTGCTGTTATTATTGATATTTTTATAATATCAAATTTTATTTTATTTATTCTTAATTACGGGAAGTGACTTTATTTTTAAATAATAATTATTATTCTTATTATTTCACGCGTTTCTTAAAATCCCATCTGCTGTTAAGGGGTGACCCCACCCTGAGATGGTAAAATATTAACGTTTTTCTAGAATTTTTTTTTAAGTAATAGAGACAATGCAGAGACTCCTTGTTCTTTTATGTTATTTAGCTACAATTTAAGTGTATTTTAAAAAATTTTCTTTTACAAAATAATAAAAAATAAGTTGGTGGCAGCTCCTTGTGTGGCTGGTCATCAAAAAGTAGCACCTCACTGGCCTCATGGATTTAGAAGTCCTGAAACATATGAAAACGATTTTGTTTAGATTTTCTGAAACATAAAGACATTATCTAAAAAGTAACATAACGGTTTTTTGATATTCGCAAAATTACCAAAATGGCGGCAACTTAAAAAAAAGTTAAGTTTTTCATTAAAAAAATATTCATTAAAATACTAATATAAAATCGAAATATAAAAACATCAAAAAAATTCTAAGCTACCTTCTAAAGAATATATTTTTACGTAATTTAAAATAAAGAACAGCTTATTTCGTTGCATAGATCATGAGAAAAACGTTAGGCCAGGTCAAAAAACAGTGTTTTGAGAAAAACTCGTTTAAAGTTTTGACTTATGGTAGGCGAAAACGTTTAATTTCATATATATAATGGTCAATAAATGAAATGCCTACAATAAGTTTCTATATACAGTCAACAGAATGGATGAGGCGCAAAAAGAATGTCGCCCCTCCTAATCCGGCCGAATGGGCCTTTCTACCTGCTTAGCGACGACTCTCTACTTTCTGGTATAACTTCCAAACGAAGTTAGTTACCGAGAAATCGTTTTAGACAGACATTAGGAAGGGTACAAAGATTCGAAAAATGTAATAAATTTTTTTTTCGAATTTTTGAAATATTCAGGGTGGGGTCCCCCCTTAATAAATAAATAAGTGAAAGCGCATTTTAGACCTCGAATACCGAAATAAATTGCTAAGTTAAACAACTTTTCAGAATGCAAAATAATTTTAGTGTTTTATACCCATGAATTTAATAATACGGAAAGCTATTTTTCTAATTCTTGTGTTGAAATGCCTTTCTTTTTTAAGGCATGTTCATCAAGCACTCAACAAATGTATAATATAAAAAAACTAAGGAAATAAAACAGCAATTGGATGCAACCATTTAAAAACAAAAATTTCATCTAAATGATGGGGAAGGCGAGGCTTTATGAAATTTAATTTGATTTTTAATAAACAACGTGTTATATTTTATTTATTTATTTATTATTATTTTTTTTTTTTTATTTTTTTTAAACAATTAAAATAGTGCCTGTTTCCTGCTTCGAAGAAAATGGGACGTAACATTTTAAAATTATTTATAAATTTTTTTTAAATTACGTTTTTTTTTTTTTTTTGTAATTTTTCCTCATAAGTATTGCTCAAATTTTACGTGTATGGATTTTATATTCTTAACTATTTGATTAATTTCAAATATGGTGCATTATTTATATTTATTATTAATATTTAATTATTCATTTTTATTAACCCAAATGAAAATATCATCTAGGTATTTTCTCCAGAAATTGAGGTATGTTATGCGATGTTATCCATTTACTTATTTAATTATTATTAAAAAAAAGAAAAAAAATTTTTTTTTTTTTGTTTTTTTTTTTTGTTAATAAGACCGAAATACGGTACCAAAACCATTCATTTGGTAATTTTTCTGTTTATATGACAACTGTTTGCCAGAAATTTTGGTTATCAAAATTATAGCTCTTATTATCACTCATTAGTAAAAAATACAAAACATAAAATCAAATTAACCAAATAATTTCTTTGTATTCCTACTACTCTATGGTATCATGATAAAATTACCAAATTTCACCACATTTACAGAATTTTATCATATATTTTAAAACGATATTTTAATGTTTATTTTACCAAAATTATTAAAAAACGCTTCGGTTAAAATTACTGTATTCTTTGGTGTTCCTATAGAGCCAGAAACACAGTAAATTTTTCCATATTCTGGTAGTTCGAGCAATAATTTTTTTCAAGGTAAGAGCTGGCGCACAGAAAAAAAAAAAAAAATTCCACAAAACAACTAATATATCATAATTATATTGTGGTACAAAAAACGGACCCTTCAAATTTTAGTTATTCCACCTTCAACCAATCGTCTAAACCCCACAAAAAAACAAAAGCCTAAAAACCCCTTTCTTTTATACCCGCCCTCAAACAGACCGGGAAAGAAAGAAAAAAATTCCCAGTTTGTTAAACGCTTTAAATACATGCTTCTGAGCCGCTCGGAGCAAGCCATACTGCGGTGATGACTATTATTTCCAAGTAGTCACAATAGAGAAATACTAGACCTTATAGCCTCGGGGGTGGAGAGATCGATTAATCAAGCGTGCCTTGAATTTAGGGGCGAGAGTACTGTAATTTTCGCCCCATGTTCATGTGCTCTCAAAGGTAAAATTGATTCGCGGACAGTTTCAGTCATGTGGATAATGTGCGGGAGAGGCAATGATGACCCTTTACCCACCCTCCAGGTTTCACCAAAATGCAATTTTGAATCTTGGGTTTGAACAATTGTGATTTGGAGGTAAATTCCTTGCGTATTACATGTCACTGATTTCTGTAATTACTTCTAGGTTAGTTCCGTCACTCTGGTTGGAACTTGGGACGAAAGTTAGAAAATTGTGTCTTCCATAACACAATTTGTGGTGAGTTCAAATTATAGTGTAGATAAGGTTGGTTGTATTGATCAAGTATTGGTGCAGGGTGCAGCACATTTTGGGGGGAATTCCTTTGTAATTTTTAAATTTCTTTACTCATAATATTTCTTAGATTGTGGATAGTTTCCTTTTCAAGAATTAAAAGAATGAAAAATTAGATTTTAAATATTACCTAAATAAACTAAATCAGATGCTGCATTGTAAACAGACCTGGACTAAGTAAAAATTGCAAATAAACGAGCATATTGTAAATACATAAACAATGTAATTATGCATAGACAGTATATTTTTACTGAATAATAATCAAATTTTAAGTCATAGAGCAGATTATATAATTATATAATCTGCCAATTATAGAGCAGAGAAGTTGGTCGCATTGATCGTATAGCATTTCTGAGAATTCTTAAAATTATGACGTTTCCTTAATCGTAATCCTAACAAAGTGATGAACTTTTTCTTTGAATTAAATAAATGAAAAAAAGCTTTTAAAATTGGACTACATGAACTACATTAGACGAACTAAAATCCTTATAAATAAAAGTATGCATTGTAAAAAATTCCTGATCAATTTGCCGTAAAAATTACCGGCACTCAGGGCACTGGTACTTTTTTACCATAAAATTACTTTTTACCGGAGCAAGTTACGGAACAAAAAATCTGATATACCGTAATTTTTACAGTAATAATTACCGCAAAATCACTGAGCCACTCTAATTAAATAAATACTGCAGTAAAAATTAGGTTATGGTATTTTTCGGTAAAAATGAATTTTACTGTAAAATTGATTTTACGGGTGATGTACCCGAAGTGTCAGTAATTTATACCGTAATTTGATGTAGAATTTTTTACAGTGTGAACAACATACTTAATTTATAAAGCACATTAATATATTAGAGTTGCGTAATATTAGTATAGGGGAACCTATTGTATTAGTTGATATTAAATATTTAGTTTCAAAAGCATATTGGTAATTTTTTTTCTTCCAAATTAACTTTTTTTTAATATTTAAAAAATCAAATAAAAACAAAAGCTAAATATATGTATATAAAATTTTAAATAAAAAGAATTCAAGAACTTTCTTTAAAGTATTATTTTAAAAAACATACTTGCTCAAGTAGAAAATAAAGAGGATGCTGCTTTTTTTCCTTATTAAAATAAGCGTCAGTTAGCGCTTACGTCATAGGATGTTGCGCTTATGCCTGATCAATTCCTATTTTTTTAAAACTAAAGCAATGACTTAAAAATCAATGAAAGAAAAACAAGCATTTAAGTTGATGATTGTCTACACTTTTATCAGTGTTTATTATTATTATTGTTGTTGTTTATTATTGTTGTTGTTTATTATTATTAGTATTCAGTATATAGCCCAAGATATTTTCTGAGGTATCATCATTCAAAGATATCCCCATCACAACAAAAGTTTAGTCGAGGCAAATATTCACAATTCATGATTGGCATTCGTTTCTTTTTAATGATAACAATTTTTTTACTTTAGTCAATGCTGTTTTTGGTATCCCTAAAAAATTAGAATCACTGAAAAATCATTATCTGTTTGTTTAAATTAAAATAATATATAAATAATTGTATGTCACCGTACTTAAACAGGGTGGCCACCCACCTGGAAAACCTGGAATTATCAGGGAATTTTTTTATACTGGAAAAAACCTGGAAAAATCGGGGAAATTTGGATAGAAACCTGGAAAAATCAGGGAATTTTTAAGAAAAGCTGGAAATTTTTCTGCGATATTTTTTTCAATTTCACTAATTGAAATTATTTACTAATTTTCTTAATTTAAATTATTTTATCCATTATACCCCCATTTTTTAGACTGAAATGTATTGCCAAACAGTTGAAATATCATAAACTTAACAATACTTTGCTTGCATCAAAATTTGCTCCATTGTAACCTTGTTATACAGAATGCCACATAAATTTCTCCCATGGTTGCTAAACGATTGTAGAAACTTTTGACTTCTTCGGAGACTATGGGACTGCAATTTAGGAAAGGCAAAGATTGTGGTGGCGGTGGAAGAAGGGGTTAGGATCTTTGCTTCTGTTTTTAATTTTTATGTTCAACACCATGGAATTACCCAATTGTAAAAACAAAAACAATTGACTAATCTAAACTAAAAAACCACGTGGTTAGATTGAAATTCTTTAAATATTCTAATAAGAAAAAATATGTTGTTCGATAGAATATGCAACAAGAAATTTGACAATTTTGCCTTTACAAATACTGGATATCTCTTAAAATAATAATGCTAGTTCAGAACAAACAGCATTATTTAAACATTTGACTTTGGATATTGGTTTAAAGAAAATTATATCAATGTATTTTATAAAGAGCAATGTTTGGATTAAATACAGTATAAAATGGCTCTATATTGAAATGTAAATAAATATAAAAATTTATTGATGTATAATCACATGGAATCATTTTCTTTTACTTAATAAAAATATTTTAAACAGTACTTATCCAAGGGTCACTCTGTATTTGCTATTTGGTACATTTTGTGCAAAAACTACGTAAATATTTTTGAAAAAATTTATTCATTAAAAACAACATATTCTACAATACTAAACGTATTATTTTCTCCACATCTATTCAATATGATATATTGAGACTAACATTTTAAATAAAATATTTCATAATATTGACACTTTTTTTGTATCCACCTACAATTAATGATTAAAAAAATTGCACGCTGACCTGGAAATTTTAAGATTTTTACTGGAAAACCTGGAAAAATCAGGGAAATTTGAAATCTGATTTGAGTGGCCACCTTGTTAAAGTTGGGTTGGGCAAAATACTAACTTATTTTTTCAAATATCTAGAGAAATGCTTGGAGAAGTATTTTTAAACTTTAGAAGTACTTAGCTCAAGCAATTCGTCATATATATCAATAAAGTTTAAAGCTTTTAGAGGTTTGAGGGACCGGCAATAAATTACGCATGAAAAAAAAAAATTTTTTTAATATCTTATGTCAAAAACTAGAGCGATAGACTTGTAACTTAAATCAATTACTTTGGTTATTATACGCAATAACTGCATAAAATTTCGTGAAATGTTCCAGTGAGTATAGAACGAATGGTGTTTTAAAAAAAAAATGTGCTCAAAGCTTACGAATATTTATTTTACCAAAAACGCTTTTTCATTTAAACAAAAGAAAAACACGTTTTCTTCAAGTCGTGGAATTAATATTTTGATTTCATTATAAAAAGTATACTTTGGCCTGTTATAAAAGTAACTGTGGAGTGAGACAGGACATTAAACATTTAATTAAGCACTGTCCAAGATTCCGGGCACTTCGTGGAACCCACATGAATAACTGCGAAGAGGAACATCAATTCTTTGCTATATTGACCTGCAGGAAAATTGTGACTCAAATTATTAAACAAACTCTCGAGAACATTTTAGCCCCAGATCAACTGACCCCAGTCATGAACCAACAATAGTGCATGTCATCGTTTATTTTTACTAATCAACTTTTAGCCTAACATTTTGATATTTTATCTAGATTTTAGACTTCATCAACTTATAGTCAGACTTTTACTTTAGACACTTATATTTAGGACTTTTAGCTTTCATTGATTTTAGTTTTGAGATTTTTAATCTCTTGTTTCCTACTATTATAATCATTTAATTCTCGACATTTACACCGGCACCATTGGATTTCATTGTCTTTAAAACATGTTTTTAATTGTCAAGTGTTATAGTTTATCCACTTTTAACTGATCACCACCACTGTCATTTGGCAAAATTTTATTGTAATTTTAGTTTTTAGAGAAATGTTTATTGTAATAATTTTACTTTTATCTCCGTATACACCCCTGGGGTGGGTCTGAGTCCAACCTATATACTTTGGCCTGTTGGGACAGGGCTTTTATCTCCTGAGTTAATTTCTTCAACTATATCAATGACCAATCAGACCAATTGTAATCAAACCAACCTGCCAATCAAACAGTGTAATACGTCTGATGCCATATATGATATAATTCCATTTTGTTAGGTTTAATAAGCGGCGCGGGTGGTCACCAAACAGGGTCACTTAGCCGTAGTGTCAGACCTGGGTTTCTTCGGGGAGCTATAGCGACAACGGGTTGAACTTTTCTTAGTACCCTTGGGAGGATGAGCCAGATGATTAAATCTTTATTATAACTTGCATCAAAATTGGGAAAAGAATAAAGTGCTATTTCTCACTATTTTGGGGTCAGCGTTATAAGACTTAACAATTAATACTTGCATTAATACTTAAAAACAATTCATATTAGAAATAATCTACAACCATAAAAAATTAATTTAACAATTACAGTTACTTAAATATGTGATAAAATTTATTAAACATACTGAATTTTATGAGCTTTAATTCGCTGTATATAACAGAAAAAACTGAAAGTCGCCAATTCTTATTATTACGCCACTCGTGGCGAGTGGTTTATTTTCAAGTCCACTCACAATAGCTTGTCTGGAAAGTGATGTGGAATGAATGGAATGTAGAACGAAGGGGTGATAGTAACTGGCGACTAAGGTTAACAATGAATACGCACTTTGAATGGTGATATCACCACACAATCATAATAATATAGCTCAGTTGCTTGCCTTATCGAACACTATTCTCCACTTTTAGTCATCGAATCCAGACGATCATATAACTACACTGATAACTCACCTAAAAGTTTTGTCATTCGTATCAACATTGGAGAGATGGCAAACTATTATTTAAACGCCTAGGAAATAAAACGTTACCTTAGATAATGCTTAAGGTACGTACGTAAACGTACGTTAGAGATAATGCTTCAGGCTGCTCACGTAAAATTAAAATTTTAAGCACTTATTTTATTTGAGAAGTGAAATCCCAAATCCCATTAATTTCTCCCTCTCTTGAATTTAGTAAAACGATAAAATGGTTGTCGTTAAGGTTTATGCCGTCAAAAAAAGACTAAAAAAAGACTTAAAAAAAACATTATATATATATATATATATAGAGAGAGAGAGAGAGAGAGAGAGAGAGAAAGAGAGAGAGAAAATTTACCGATAAATTGATTTAAAAACAATAAATCTTAATAGCTTATATTGTAAATCTATTAATGGATGTTAAAATTTACAAATTTTTCAATTTTAATTAATTTAATACTAAGTTCAGCTTAACGATTTGGTTTTAAATTCTAAGTTAAGTTGCGAAATATTCGTTTATATTCGTAATTCCTGTTATCGAACAAAGTTAAACGGAAGGAAAAACTTAATTCGAGGAAAAACTTAATTCGAGATTCGGATATGCGTACTGCCAAGATATACGCAATATATTTCTACATTTATCTGCTCTGGTTAGTATCAATAAACAGTCAATATGTGCTCTTTATATTTATTGTCAAAACATAATAACGAAACATAACAATTAGACTGATATGATTGAAAACGAAATAATATTCATGAGAATTAAAAATTGGCTCCGCCGAAATAGAATTAATTCGTAACAGGAACTCTAATATTCTCTGTTACAAACATAGTCATCATACAAGTACTGTAACCCAATTAAACTCAAAAAATATATGAAACCATATTAAAAAAACTATTTTGAAATAAAATCGTCAAATCTATTTTAGTTTGAAATATTTTGGAATATGCTATTTTAATACAAAAGTGATTATTTTTTCAATTTGCGTTAAAGTTGTAAAATGTTCTTGAAATTAAGTTTTATTTTTAAGCATTTTTCTTTTAAATTAACAATTGATATGATTAAATAAAAAATTAATTACATACATTCATAAAAAAAAAATTTCTTTTACATCTTTGGGGAAAAAATTCATTTTATTTATGGAGCCAATTCGAGGTTTTCGATGCCTTAAAGCTTTAAAACGCAGCCTTAAAGCTTTACTTACCATCTTATGGTAACTTGACTTTTTCGATGCCTTAAAGCTTTACTTACCATCTTATGGTAACTTGACTAATTTCGAAAATGCTGAAATTCAAATTAAAGATCTGCATTTGATCATTGACATTCTTTTTTGTCTTACACAAAACTATTATTATTTTTTTTTAATTAAAATTTAAGACTTATGTCTTAATGTACACAGAGAAAATAATTCCGTTAAAATCCCCAAATTGAGAAGTAAAGAGATTTCTGGAAAAAGAAATATTCAATATTTAAACCGTTCACATGGTAGTGGTTTCCGTTCATATTGTAAAAATTAACCGAAAATCTGATTTTTAAAATCATAGTTCTTAATACCACACTGTCAGTAAGAAAGTACAAAACTGAAATGTAAATTTAACCGAATAAAAAAATTTTATGCCATGCTTTTAAGATAGCTGTTCTCAAACAGTATTCTGTGGAACCCTAAAGTTCCATGGAAGGATAGCAGGGATTCGGAAAATTAAGTTTATCTTTTTCAATCAGTAATAGTTACATTTATATTCAAAAAATAATCAGCAGTTTATTAATTGTTTCAGTTGTTTAAATGAACTGATTTATGCAAAATGCATAGAAAAAAGTACTAAGTTTTTTAGGGAATATTTTTTTCTACAACGTTATATTGAATAAATTATGAAAAGAATATGCATTCTCTTAGGCGATCAATAAGTATTTCTTATCAAGCTTTTCAATACAAAATTAAAAAATTAAATTCAAGAATAAAAAACTACGTTTCTCTGATGTAACAGATCTGTTTTGAACACCATAATCCAGTTTATTTTATTCATTTTCAAAGTTGGCATACAAAAAGAACAAATGCATCATACTTAATATTTCATTCTTCAATTATTCAAATTAATTTTTTTAAAATAACTAACAGTTTTTTTTGTTGTTAGTTTCTTCACATCAACTTATTAACTTTTTTTTTATTATGATGGGATTTCACCAAAAGAAGCCCGAGCATTAAAGTATCTACAGCCGAAAAATTTGGGAACGGTTACTCAGAGATATCATGGTAAAATTACTGAAGTTCATCAGATTTATCAAATTTTAACACACATTATAAGACAATATTTTATTATTTATTTTATCAAAATTATTACTAAATCGGTTCGGTAAAAATTACGTTGCCTTAGAACCAGAAACATTGTAAATTTTACCATATTTTGGTAGTTTTGACCATACTTTTTTTCTCAATGTATAATGCTAAGTTTAGTTATAAAGAACTTTCAGCCTTTGAGTTATTCAACCTGTATAATTAAAAAATAATATTTGATATACTATTTTGATAACGTAGCCTACGTTTAACGCAGTAATAATTTATTACAACAGAGGCATTTTTTTCTGTTTAATAAAACATAACCATCTGAAAGTATATTGATTATCGCCTATCGTAATAAATGCCAGTATCGAGGAGGTTTTACAAATGCTTATTTATTGTCATTAAAAAATAGTCTTCTAAGAGATATAACGCAGTCCAAATTTTTTTTATTTATTATTTTCCAATCCAACCCTCTCAGTATAGGGATAATAATCACCTGCATGATCCCACAATTCATTTTTCACCGACATAGCACTATTAATCAGTAGTCAATCGACGCCTACGGCTAGGTTGGCTTCCCGTTTTTCTTGCTTCGTAGGACTATTAAATATTGAACTATTCAACGAAATTTTCGTGAAGATTGGTTGGAAATTTTTCGGCTAATTTCGCCTCCTTTGCATAATGTGTAATATAAAGACCCTCTGGCTGTTCAGTTGATGGAGCAGAGTCGTACAGTATTTTTTCACGGCTATCAAGTTTAATCATTCATTTTGATCAAAACAATTTTTGATTACTATCATTTTGTAATGAATCTGCAACGATTTTACAATAATCAAATTATTGGGCTATTATGCGATTAAGCAAACTCAAATAATGTGCTTTGTTATTGTTATTTACCGAATCATATTACTATTACACGATTATGAACCACATTTACACCTTACAATTTTTACTTCATGATGAACAATAACAATTCTAAAATAATTTTAGTTTTACTTTTAGTTGCCTTAGACATTTTCCCCCTTTCTCGAAATTAACATAAAATGCCTGCTCCTTTGGCGTTATTTATTTATTTATTATTATTATTAAAACTGAGAATTTCAAAACAAGCGCAGAACATTTTTTCTAAAACTCTTCGTCTGTGAGCTTTTTCTTCTGGACATAGATGAAAATGCATCATTAAGAAAATGGGTATAGCTCAAAATGCGAGATTAAGAAAATGGACATAGCTCCAAATGCGGGGTTAAGAAAATGGTTATACCTCAAAATGCGTGATTAAGAAAATGAACATAGGTAATAATGCGTGATTAAGAAAATGGACACAGATCAAAATGCGCTAGTATGAAAATGGATCGAAGGCTGGACACAGGTTTTACAGTCCGAAGAAGAAATTTATTCTGGGTCCTTTCCTCAAAGCACAAAAAGACTTGTGTTCTTATGGTAAGAATTTTTAAAGACTATTCAATATTGTAGTTTTTATACAGATATGAAGAAACTTACACCTCTTCTTTAAAAAAAAAAAAAAGTTAAAAGCACTAAATTTTTTGTTTTAAATTTGATTTGACTCTTAGCTGTCCGTGGCCTTGGGACAATTGTCCCTGTCTCCTCTCCCCCTTGAATACGGCCATGATTGAACACAACTTAAAACGTATGTTAAAGAAAATGGATACAGTTTGAAAAGCGTATGAAAGAAATGGATACATCTCCAAAAAGCGTATTAGATAAGTTACATATGTAATATATCCAGCCACCCGATCCCGAAGTCAGGAATTTTTCACCATAATGATTAGTGTTTGAAAGAGCAAGGAAATGTAAGTACAAAATTCCTCGTTTCGTAGTTGTTAAATTTGGGTTGATCATATAAAAGGCTCATTTTAATGCTGGGTCCATTTTATTGAACATGTGTTTTGAGTTGTGTCCATTTTCTTTTACATGAATTTCGAGGTATGGCTAATTTCTTAAGCACACATTTTAAGCTGTATCCAGAATTAAAAGCTCCACACCGTACTGCTCCAATTAACCTTAATTTTGATGCATAGTGAGGAAAAAAAATAAATATACGGACTTTCCTGAATAACTTTTGATCTAATGATCGGATCTTCTTGTTTTAGGACTCAATGTTAATGGATCGAGGGGGTAACATTAAAAATATGCTAATTTATTAGTGCAGGCGATATTTTAAATAACAAAATCAGACACAAAAACGTACTTTCTCTGAATAAACATACCTTTTTTTCGGCAGATTCGAAATTCTGAAACCCAAAATATTGGGGGTAGCCGCAATCTGGGATATATGGTCCTAATAGTTTGGTCACTGAGTAAACTACGTGAATGTGTATAATTTGGATAAAAGTACTATTAAGTAATATAGGTAAAAAAAATCTTGTTGAATAAAATATAATTGTAAATTATCCGGTTTTGTCGTGGTGGTTTGGGTCAAAAAGTTAACTGTGTATAATTTGGGAATTGCCACAGATATTTAATTATAAACGTACATAAAATAAACATGTTGAAAATAAAACAAAAGGAAATAAGGTGGAACAAAAAGTGTCTTTTTTCGGATCGATAAAACTAGACCTCGAGTGGTGTTAAGAGCAAGAATCTGAGAAACTGTCACACCTAACATTATGGGGTGATTCATGCCATCTCAGATTTTCTTCAAAAAATTACCAGTTGTTATATATCTTGTCAAAAGACAAAATCTAAAATTTTTGACCCCAAAGTTGAGTTGTTCATTTTTTATGGCCCCCCAAAGTGCGGAGCTCTGCAGGAAAATTTCAGCGTTTTTGCACGACATGGAAATTACAATGACCCACTGCTCTTAGCGCACACAAAGTGCCTCCAAGTAATTTAAATATCTGAAAAGTAGGGATGTTGATCTTTGTAAAATGAGTGAAAAGTTTGTGGCAATTTGTTGCCGCAAGGTCACTGAAGGTCGTAAAAAGAAGCATTTTTGCTGTTTTTTGCAATTTTCAACGATCAACTACAGCTTGCGCCTTCTACTTGCCACGGTAAATAACATGTCATTTGAAAGATATACAAAAGCACTTTAAAAAATTATATATATATTTGAGGCACATTTAATGCGCTCTTAATTATATGAAGTTGAAACTTGAAAATTTTCAAATTTTACCAATATTTTGACTGACATAACTTTCTGCGGCATAAATATATTGAAAAAATTTTTTTACCTTTATTTTACTTCATTATTAGTCTATCCAAAAAAGTAAAATTTATTGAGGCATGTATCTTCAAAAAAATTAAAACATTTTTTTAACATACCACGTTTTAGCATTTTCTTTCTTGAAGCACCTTACTCGAACAACTATATTTTTATATACATTTCAGCATAAAAACCAATATTGTTAACATTTTATTGTATATAATCTTATTGGTTATCCATTTAAAATAATATTTTAATATCATTGGCATTTGCAATTTGTATAAAACAGAAATATATAAAGATAATGCTGTGAAACATTTGTTTTGTTGCTACAAAATGTGTGTGAATTATTTATTTAATAGTTCCTTGTGCAACAGTTGGATGTCTTTTAAGCTTGGGACAGTTAAAGGATCCACACCGGATAATTGTATAGGACCAAAGAAGATGGTGCTACGATGTACAGTGCCAATGTCATCATGTATCGGCCATTTAAAATCTTGAGCTCCTATCTGGTGTAGAAATTTCATCTCGAATGAACCATTTCCACAGTACTATGATTTCAAAATTGCAAGCAAAAATATTATAGAATACATGTGGCATATAATGAGGGGAGTTCAACGAGAAAAAGCAAAGGCAGCAGCACTGCAAGAAACAGACGAGGAAACAGCGTTTTGGCTTCAAGACTGGTCGCAAAAAATTTTGCCACAAAACTGTAGTTAAAAACAACAGGACTATTTTGGTAAAAGAGGCATGTTGATGTGTTTGTTACACAAATTAATGGAATAGTTGAGAAACCAACTTATTTTACTATTCTCGAATATTGAGATCAAGAAGCAGTGTCGACTTTGTGTGTGTCAAAGCATACATTAAAACAGTTTACAGTAGAGCTTCCAAGCATGAAGAAACTACATGTGAAGGCTGACAATGCAGGCAGTTATGATGGCAATATATGCAGCGAAAGCCGGTATCTGATGGTGAAGAACCTGGGGTTAAAAAAGACTTAGACATGACAATAATGAACCTGAGAGAGGTAAAGATCAAGCTGATCGAGAGAGTGCAATTGCTAAAATGTTTATTAGAACATATTTATGTGTAGGTCATGATGTAACATCAGCTAAAGATGTGTATGATGCCCTCATTTTTAAAGGAAGAGTGAAAAATACTAAAGTATCAGTTATAGAAATCAATAAAGAAAAATGCTCATATAATGTGTTAAAATACATGAAATACAGTAATACCATTCTGTGAAATTTGAATCTAATGAAAAGATATTTTGGAAATATTTTGAAATTGGTCCATGAAAAAAAGTTCCTTATAACAGCATAAAATTTAATTGTAGCAGTCAAACATCAATCCCATTCAGAACAAAACAAAAGTTAGACAAAAATCAAAATTATAAATCGATTTTTCTTAGCCGTAAGTGTGTTAACTTCATACTCCGGGAAGAATATCTTACGAATGAAGAAGTGATTTTTTATTTCAACAGAATAAAAGGAAAAGATAGATTGTGATACTGTGAAAGAAGATGAAAATGAATATGATGACCATCTTTTAGTAACTTCAACTGAAGAAAATGAGGTTTGTTATGTTTTTAATTTTATGTAATTTGCTTTATTTAATGTTTTCAACAGTTAACAATTTTTTTAAAAAAATGTAATATTACTTTCCAAAATTTTGGGATTTTCAGATAGCAGAAAGTGAGAATATTAGGCAAGAAATGAAAATTTTTGAAGAAAAGAACAGTGAACTTCATCCTGATTCATTTTATGCAGTAATGTATGACAGAAAATTTTACATAGGAAAAATTCTAGAAGTCTGGAAATGATTCATTCAAGATTAAATTTCTACACCAGAGAGGAGCTCAAGAGTTTAAATGGCCAATACGTGATGACATATATGTTCTAATAAACATTTTAGCAATTGCACTCTCTCGATCAGTTTGATCTACCTCTCTGATTTTCATTATATTCACATCTAAGTATTTTTAACCCCAGGTTCTTCGCCACCAGATTCTAGCTTTTGCTGCACATATTGCCAGCATAACAGCCTGCATTGTCAGTCTTTACACAAAGTTGACACTGCGTCTTGATCACAAAATTCGAGAATAGTAAAATAAGTTTGTTTTTCAACTATTCCATTAATTTGTGTAACAAACACATCAACATGCCCCTTTTACCAAAATATTCCTGTTGTTTTTAACGATAGTTTTGTGGCAAAATTTTTTGCAACCAGTCTTGAAGCCAAAACGCTGTTTTCTTGTCTGTTTCTTGCAGTGCTGCTGCCTTTGCTTTTTCTCGTTGAACTCCGCTCATTATATGCCACATGTATTCTATAATATTTTTGCTTGCAATTTTGAAATCATAGTACTGTGGAAATGGTTCATTCGAGATGAAATTTCTACACCAGATAGGAGCTCAAGATTTTAAATGGCCGATACATGATGACATTGGCACTGTACATCGTAGCACCATCTTCTTTGGTCCTATACAATTATCCGGTGTGGATCCTTTAACTTTCCCAAGCTTAAAAGACATCCAACTGTTGCACAAGGAACTATTAAATAAATAATTCACACACATTTTGTAGCAACAAAACAAATGTTTTACAGCATTATCTTTATATATTTCTGTTTTATACAAATTGCAAATGTCAATGATATTAAAATATTATTTTAAATGGATAACCAATAAGATTATATACAATAAAATGTTAAAAATATTGGTTTTTATGCTGAAATGTATATAAAAATATAGTTGTTCGATTAAGGTGCTTCAAGAAAGAAAATGCTAAAACGTGGTATGTTAAAAAAATGTTTTAATTTTTTTGAAGATACATGCCTCAATAAATTTTACTTTTTTGGATAGACTAATAATGAAGTAAAATAAAGGTAAAAAAAATTTTTCAATATATTTATGCCGCAGAAAGTTATGTCAGTCAAAATATTGGTAAAATTTGAAAAATTTCAAGTTTCAACTTCATATAATTAAGAGCGCATTAAATGTGCCTCAAATATATATGTAATTTTTTAAAGTGCTTTTGTATATCTTTCAAATGACACGTTATTTGCCGTGGCAACTAGAAGGCGCAAGCTGTAGTTGATCGTTCAAAATTGCAAAAAACAGCAAAAATGCTTCTTTTTATGACCTTCAGTGACCCTGCGGCAACAAATTGCCACTAACTTTTCACTCATTTTACAAAGATCAACATCCATACTTTTCAGATATTTAAATTACTTGGAGGCACTTTGTGTGCGCTAAGAGCAGTGGGTCATTGTAATTTCCATGTCGTGCAAAAACGCTGAAATTTTCCTGCAGAGCTCCGAACTTTGGGGGGCCATAAAAAATGAACAACTCAACTTTGGGGTCAAAAATTTTAGATTTTGTCTTTTGACAAGATATATAACAACTGGTAATTTTTTGAAGTAAATCTGAGACGGCATGTATTTCAGGTGTGTCACTCTCTCAGATTCTTGCTCTTAATAAGAGTACTTAGAAAAGTACATAAATAATCAGCAGATCGTTAACAGTTTTAAAGATAAAAATCCATATTAAAACCAAATGAGACCAATTATGTGAGCAAATTGTCCCTAAAATAGGCAGAGACAGGCAGTTAAGATCTTGCACAAACTAATTTTATTTACTAAATAAATTAATCAGTAGTGTAATCGAAAAGCAAGAGTTGTTCAAAAAAAAATACTATTATATCAAATTAACTACTTTAGACATTTATATCAGAGAAAGACAAAGTTGTTAGACTTGTAGAGGTTTTTCTAACAATGAACAAGTAAACAAAAGAAAAGGTATTTTTGAAAACCTATCTGAGAATTTTAAATTATTTTGATTTCTTTTTAAATAATTGAAAATCGCTCCTGCTGTACTTGAAAATTACGTTTTCCCTCCTTCCTTTATTGTTCTTTAGCATTTAAATTTTTATTCTTAAAAAAAATTTTTTTTTACTTCTTCTTTGTAGATAAATGAGGTTCTAAATTTAGATCTCAAAATGTAGTTCTAAATGTAGCCCTCCATTTTTAGATCTCAATATATTATTAACAAAACAAAAAAAAAAAAAAAAAACAAAAAAAAAAAAAACTAGTGTAAATAAATTATTTAACTCCTTTTGCTTTGCACAACAATTATTATTATTAATTATACTTGCATTTAAATTTTTATCCCATAATTCACTTTTTTACCATTCTATATATTCTTCACAGTCTTGCATGGCTGCGAAATTTATTGCCTTTAATCATAAATGAAATGCTAAATATACTCTGCTCTCGATTATCAACGAAAAACAGGTGCAAAATTTAAAAACAAATTCCTTAAAAACAGGTGAAAATAAAATTATTAATTAATGCATTAAGCAACAGAGCAGAAAGCTTTAATTTGACCATCGTACTCAGTGACAGGAAAAAAAAGAGGGAACTTCATTCTACTTTCCCCTCCATACGAGACGGAGATCTGAAGTCAGTCTGGGGCGATATCAACCTTGACATTGAAAAACTTACACTTCTTCCCTGTCGATAGAGGGCTTTTCCCTTTTCCTGTTGTCATGGAAACTACATCTCAGGCTTGCGTCATTGCGTTGCTATGCCAACACGGGGTCCCCGGGAAACGTGCGTGCTGCTCTTGTCATTGCAGTACAGAAGTATAACATTCTGAATTTTCTTATAAAAATTAGTTACATGGGTTACTACACAAAACTGCCAGTCTTGTTTGCAGATTACACCAGTAGTGGAACACCCAACAAAATACAATATCGTATGCAACCTTGCAGAACATTCCAATGGAAAACAGGTAAAGCCTACTATGCAATCTCACAGGTAAGCTAGGGACAATACGGGGGTGCAGGCACTAAAAAATAGACGACGGATCCGATTGTTTTCGGGATTTCCGTAAACGTGATTTTTTTCGAGCGAAGTATTTCATTTGTTAACTAAAATGCACAAATGGAATACCTAATCGAATCACCTGGTGCAAATAAAACTGCCTCCCCCCTCGGATTGTCAGTTATTTTAAATGCTCTTGATATTTTTAGACACTAATTACTCTAAAAATCATTGTACGCAATGCATGCGCATTCATATTTAATTAATCGCGTTAAAAATGTAAATTCACTACTAATATTAAGTTAATGTGTACATTAAACATCGCTGGCTATATAACTTCAAATTACGTGTTGTTTTTCTTGCAATGTAATTATTATTTATCAATTCATATGTAATTTCTTGGCATATTCTCCACATTAAGTATAGTAAAACCCTTTTATCTGTGCAAAATGCAGTAAAGTCCTTTTAGCTACTGGAAAACTTAAACTGCTATAGATTTTAAAAGGATTTCTGTGCAATATTTAGTATTTATCATCGTATCAGTAACAGTGCACTACAACAATTCAACTATAATTTCTATATTGTTGCAAAAAATTCATCTTTTCTAAGAGAAAGTTTATATTTTATGTGTTTTTATAAGTTTTTTTTTATAATTTATTATTATTAAATTATCAAGAAATATTTGCCCTAAAGATCGACTTTTTCTCCATATTGCTGTACTAAATTTCCTTTATGCAACAGTTTCACATTCATATACTATCACAAATTTTAATACGATTGCATTGCAATAATTATCATAATTTATTTTATTTGATAATTACCTTTAAAACTGCTGAAAATTCCAAAATAGGTATTCTCGTAAATATTGAAACGATTGTAATACGGAGATTAGTAATTTCTTATAATATCAACAAATGTTTACATCGCAAGATTGACTCTCTGTTTATTATTGTTGCAAAAAATTTTCTTTCTGCAATAAAAAAAATTAAATTATATATTATTGTAATTATTGAAGCGATTGCAATGAAGTGATTATTTTTTTTCTAGTAAAAACGTTTACTAATCAATATCAACTATCCTTAATGATTTCATTCAATAAAAAATAATTCCAGACTTACGGGGGGGGGATGTTAGATAAATCCATGCAAAAGTCAAAAGAAGCTATTTTATCCGCAAAATACCGATCTAATATTGAATTAAATTCCCTCATTTTAAGCGATAGTCTTAATCCAGCACTAATTTGAAGCCCTGGAAATATCCCTTCCAAAAAACAAAAATAATAATAATAATAATAATATATAGCTTTTGTAAATAATAATTTTGAGGAAAATAAATAAATAAATTAAATTAAAAATTGTAACGATAACAACAATTTAAAAAAATTTCTCATGCTTGGAAATAGAAAATAGCCAAAGAATAAAATAGCATTTCATAATTAAACAGGGTTTTATTTTATATTTTATTTTATTACCGTCGTTGAACAGCCGATCCAAATTTTTGGGTTTACGATTACTAATGTTCAACTCCGTAGCCTTGTAATTTTAGACCCAATCCAGAAGACAAAGGAATTCCTTGATCGCGTATTGAGAAAAATTTGCCTTCGTGGAGGGCTTTTTGATGGAACTAACCCGCATTTGCGTTACATGGAGAGTAAGACCACGAGGTCTTCCCTTGGTTAGCCTGACATCAAGGGGATTCTAACCCATGATCCGTCTACCTCTGAGGATATTTCACGTCAGCACTATGGTCGGTGCGAGCCGGATGCGGAATTTGTATCGTCCTGCCATTACTGGGATTTGCTCAATTAAAAAGGATTGTAAATACCAAATCTGGATCATTTTCCCGATGTAATTAATTAATTATAACTAAACAGATGGAAACAATTTTGGGAAATTTATTCAGAGCACATGGCCACAGATTACAATCTTAGAAGGTGTCCCCTAATAATATTTCAATAAATATTTGAAATTTTATTTATGCGTGTTTGTGTCACACATATAGTAATTTTATTTTTAAGGATTATTATTGTGACAAAAAATTTGATCAAAGCCATTGTTAATTTAAATGACCATACCATTAACCTAAGCACCGTATCTTTTTCTCAATTTAAATAGGAGGATTTTAAAAAGCTCCGAATCCATGTCGCAGAATTTAAAAATTCTTATTTAAAATAAATAAATATATATATGAGCAATTCTACAAATAAACGCCAATTAGGCGGCCAAAAAAAAATTTTTTTTTGGGGTGGGGGGGCACACTATTTCTACATGAATTTTCTTCTTTTTTACACCCTAAAAAGGCAAGAAAAAATCGTGAACATGAATTTTTTTCTTTCTGACATACTCTTTCTGACATACTCAGATAAATCTGAGCCATTTATTCAGATAAAACGATTTTTACATAAATATAATATTATTATAATGTCTTTCTAAAATGTATTTATAGAGATTTCATACTATAAGATTATATTTTAGTATAAAAAAAAGTAAAAAAATTTAATCAAAGTTTGTAAATTGAAAAAATCGGGAAAAGTTTAAAATGGGTATTTTGTCATTTAAAGTATGTCACAAAGAAAAAATTTCATGTTCAATATTTTTTCTTGCTTTTTTAGGGTGTAAAAAAGAAGAAAATTCATGTCGAAATAGCGTGCCCCCCCCCCCAAAAAAAATTACTCTTTGTTTGGCCGCCTAATTTGCGTTTATTTATAGAATTCGTTGCTTTGAAACTAAACCGTAGTAACTCAAAAAAATCGAAAAATGAGATATTTGGCTCATTTTGTGTAAAAAAAATCACCTTTTTAGAGAAACAACGTGTTATCTTCATAGTTCCATTAAAATTAATTTAGAGAGCAAATAAATCGTCATCGCATTAGTGCGATTCGCATTAGCGCGGAAAGTTAGAAATCGCTCTCCTGAAAAACTTGCTTTTTTGGGTTACCACGGTTTAGTTTCAAAGCGACGTATAACGACTACATATAAACGTCAATTTTTGTACTAAAATATAATCTTACAGTATGAAATCTCTATAAATACATTTTAGAGAGACATTATAATAATATTATATTTATGTAAAAATTGTTTTATCTGAATAAATGTCTCAGATTTATCTAAGTATGTCAGAAAGAGTATGTCACATTTAAAGTATATCACAAAGAAAAAATTTCATGTTCACGATTTTTTCTTGCCTTTGTAGGGTGTAAAAAAGAAGAAAATTCATGTAGAAATAGTGTGCCCCTCCAAAAAAAAAAAATTTATTTTTTTTGGCCGCCAAATTGGTGTTTATTTGTAGAATTCCTCATATATATACATAAATAAATATGCAAAGAAATAAATATATAATTAAATAAATATGCAAATATATGAATCAATAAAGATATAAATTAATAAAAATAAAATACATATAAAACAAATTTAACCTCATCATATATAAAAAATAAAATAAAAAATTCTAAAAGACGGGTATGCAACAAATAATCTCCCACGCATTCACAAGCACCATTGCACAAAAGGTTAGTGGACCTACCAAAGATTAAGGTCATAAATTAAAACTAAAAATGTTTTGAATTTCGGTCCTAAATTTAGATGCTTTATTCGATGCTTTAGTTGAAAATATTTCGAGTAATTAATATTGAATCATATTGTGTAAAAACATGATATGTTCGTTCGTATCCAAATAGTTTAAGAGACAGTCATCATTTCCTGTCAATTTCAAGTTACATCATCAAAGAAATTCGATTTAAAAATTATCCAACACCTTAAACAGTTTAGGCTTAGTCTAATATTAATAATAAAGAAAATAATTTAATTAGGTATTTTCTTAAATTAACGCATTAAATTTGAAATAAAATCCTCTTTTTTATTATTATTTTATTTATCTGTTTGCTTATTTATTTTGGAATATTTTTTCTTTATTTATAAAAACTTGGGCAAGAAAATTATTAATTTTTTTTTTTGAAGTATATTTTGGCGCTTTGAAAAATAAATAAATAAAAATAAATAAATAAATAAAAATAAATAAATAAATAAATAAAAATAAATAAATAAATAACTAAAAATAAATAAATAAATAAATAAATGAATAAAAATAAATATATAAATTAATATACTACGATTGTCATGTAAGCAATTAGCTGTTTCTGGGAAGTGTTTGGTTATAATGGGCTGATTCCTTTATAACTGTGTATCTGGAAAAAATGCTAGGGAGCAGTTTAAAAAAATGTCACCTTTAATAAAAGCATGGCTTATAATTAAATAGAACCAAAGCCCTTCATATGTAATCTGTTGTGTCATTGTTGAGTTGCGCTAATTGGATAAAAATGTGGCTCAAACTTATCATTAAAGAGTTTTGTTTCTTATCATACTATCCGCGTATTCATATCATCCTCATCGTATTCGAATTGAGAAAACAATAGCGAGATAAGGTGAGGTAAAAGCGGGGGTGAGAGATGTCAAGGAGAAAAACTTCTACTCCCGCTGTTGATCGATCCAGATAACCCTGAAGAATCTTCACTGCCAACACTCACAATCTAGGCGATGATTTTGGCGGGTTTCATTTAAAATTGAAGAGTTAGCTACAAGAAAAAGAGAAGTTTCCCGTCACACTCTTATCATGGTTTTTCGAAGAGCTTTCGCCAAGGAAAATAACAAAAAAACAACAGTTTAAGTGACTTACACTTGAAGCAAAGCTATAATTTTATACTTCATATACCATATTGCTGTAAAGAATTATCTGGGCTTTAAAACGGACAAATAATTAAAATATGTAAAATATTACTAAATTTTTTTAAAAATCGCCAATTTTGCGATATTTTTTCATCTAGATAAAAATTATAAAAATCAATGCATTATTCTCATTTTTGTTTTCCTTTTTTCTTTTTTTTTCTTTTTTTGTTGCAAATTTTAATGAGCCTAGATAATGCATCATTCGACTTAATGTATAAATATTGAAAAATTAGTCCACAAACGCTTTTTATTTTCTCAAAACAGCGGCTTTTTTTCCATGTTGACATTTTGCGCCATTTTCAAAACAAACATATAGAGTTCTGGCTAAAGATAAGCTAAACTTGACCCATCAGTCACATGAGTAACTGTTGCAAACTCAGATCAGTTATGAAAATAGAATATTATTCTTAAAAGAGCATCATTTCAAGTTACTACAGAGCCTTCAAAAAACAGAATTATTTTACTGGTTCGGTACTTGATTTTAATGAAAATTTCTGTTTTGATTTTAATAACTTACGAAAATTACAAAATAAAAAAAAAGATTAAAAATCGGTCACTTTGTCAGATTAGGAGAAGGAGAGTTCGATAATTTTTAGCAATTTTTAGGGTTTTTTTCCGAAAAAGTAAAGATACATAAAGGGATTTGAACAAGTAATTTACTAATGTACATTTAGATTTATTTTGAGATTTTATATTTTTGAATAAATGTATTATTTTTAACTAAAGAAAATGAACTGAATCTTGCTGAATTTTTTACTTTTAAACCGAACTACGAAAAAGCAGAGATATTTAATAAAATTTCTAAAAACGGACAATGTAAAATACTGAAATTTTTTTTCAAAAAATGTTGGTTGCTGAATTCTCTCTCTGCCCCCGTGGCTTTGACAGTCAAGTTCCATTGGGAAAAAAGAAGGCTTTTTTACATGGTTTTTCGAAACTCTGTTGCCAAGGGAAATAAAATAAAAAAACCGCAGTTTAAGTGCCTTACACTTGAATCAAAGCGATGATTGCGAACTATATCTATTTTATTGCCGTGAAGAATTGTCTGGGCTTTAGAACGGATAAAAAACTTAAATATTTTAAAAGTTATAATACTTTTTTAAAAATTGAAAATTGGGCGACATTTTTCCGCCTATATGAAAATTATCAAAATTAATGCATTATTCCCATTTTTCGCAAATTTTTATGAGTCCTTATAATGCAGTATTGGAGTAAGTATTTAAAAATTAAAAAATAACACCACAAACGCTTTTCATTTTTTTAAAACTGTAGCTTTTCTCCATATTGGCGTTTTGCACCATTTTTAGAATACGTTTAGATAGGCTGGCTTTAGATTGGTTAAACATGTCATGTGTAAGTGTTGCAAAATCACAACAGTTATTATTCGCTTATAATTCTCAAAAAGCATCATTTTATAAGAAGACAGAGCCTTCAAAAAACAGTCTCTTTAGATTCCTCGACAATATGGTTAACATTGCGCACTGGCTGCCTTTATTTCCTAAGCTGGCTTTCGTCCATCAATTTGAAGCTATATGGACTTCAAGTGACTATATTTCATTAGACCTGAACTTAAACATGTTGCTATTGATTATCAGGTCTTTTATTTATATGATCTTGAAATTCATGTGTTTCAGTTACATCAAAAAACAACTAAATCAATGAATCTTATTAAAAATTTATAAATCGAAGGATCAAATAGTAAAGGATAAAAATTTTCTGTGGAAAACGTAAAGAACTGTCTAAGATGTTCGTAAAATTTTTCCAAATCAAGTCTGTTGCTTAGCAACAGCAGGGAGAAACTGGAACTGGGGGAAAATAAAGGAATTTTTTCCTTGAGTTGTAGGATTATTTCCAAAACGTCGTCTCAACCGAGTAATCTCACAAAATGCTTCCCTAAATAAGGTCTGAAGACCCATAAAAAAAAGTTCATTAATTTAAAATTAAGTTCCTATTTATTTCTTAATTTACATTAAATGACGAAAATTTCCTTAGTTTCTGTTATTTTGTATTGATAGATTTTTTAAAGTTCAATTTACCTTGAAACAATTTGGAATTTTTCTTTAACATTATCGTTATCTCTTTTTTCTTTTGGTTTTTAATACATAGTTACTGTCTTCAAGATGATTTAAGAGAATTTTCAATGCTTCAGATATTGAAAATTGGGCGTGGTACAAACTTCACCTATTGATTACTTGTGTATGATTACTTTTTTTTTTTTTTTAATATATATAAATACTCATTGATAATACATCAATGCGTGGGACTTTATAGCAGTTGACAAGTGTGAGGGGGCAGGTGTGGTCACCCCGTTGACCGTTGTGTGTGGGTGAGTTCGACCCACGGCAGAAACGAGACAAAATTATTAATCATAAAAGTGTTCGATTATTGCTTTCCTTTATTACAATACTTTATATACCAAAAAAGATTTATTGGAATTTTTTAAAATTATTTTGAGTGGCACAAACCCATGCATTGTGATGAGTATCTACAAATTAACACTCCATGACTTGGTTCAAAGAAAAGAAATTCAATATAGATTTACAGCACTTCGTACACCGAGAAAAAAAAATATGGTCAAAACTACCAGAATATAGCAAAATTTACTATTTTTCTAGCTCTAGTGGAAGCACCAAAAAGCACGGTAATTTTTAATGACTTTGGTAAAATTATCCATAAAATATTAATAATTAATCTATGTTCAAATTTGGTAATTGAAATATATTTAAATTTCTTAATTTAATATATTTAAATATATATTTAAAGTTAACTTTGATAAGACTTAGAGCTTTGAAGTTAAGATAGGTTAAGCTTATATTTTAAATTTTCATCAGTGAATGAGGAAAGTTTTGATAAATATCCCGTGATTAATTAAAAGCAAGTAAATTGCTTTACCCTAATTTAAAACTAGTCTAGATTATAATAACTAAATGAAGAAAACCATTCACTGATAAAATGGCGTACATAAAAAGCGAGAATATATCAACTACTAGAATATGGTAAAATTAACCGTGTTTCTGGCTCTATGGGAAGCTCAATGATTTTTACCGAGTGTCATAATTTCAGTAAAATTGACATTAAATTATGCTCTTATAATTTATGATAAAATTTGGAAAATGTAGTAAAATTCGGTAATTTATCGTGATACTTTAGAGCTTGGCATTAAAACCCTTTTTTCGGTTTAATTCCCTTTCCAGCTGCTTTTTTTTATCTGTTTAAAAGAGCAGTGGTGGCTCAAGGGATACAGCGATTGCCTCTAATGAGGTAACCCGGGTTCGAATCCCAACGATGGCTAGAATTCGAATTCCACACTCGGTGGTTTTCCTTTGCACGCAATAATAACGCAATAATAACGCCTTTGCACGCAACAATAACGCAAATGCGGGTTAGTTCCTTCAAAAAGGCTAATTTCTCCCAATATTCGATCCAGGAGTTCCCTTGCCTTCTTGATTGGATTCAAAATTTCAAGGCTACGGAAATGAACATTGGTAGTCGCAAATTTAAAATCGGGTCGGCTGTTCAACGACGGTTATAAAATTAAATATACCTTTACTTTGTGATTTTCCTCCCCATGTAACGCAAATGCCAGTGAGTTCCATCAAAAAGTCCTTCACGAAGGCCAGTGTGTCCCAATGGATGATCCAGGAGTTCCCTTGTATTCAGAGTTGGTTTCAAAAGTACAAGGTTACGTAGTTGAACATTGATAGTTATAAACTCAGAATCTAATCTGCTGTTCAACTTCAAATGTCTCTTTACTTTAATGATTAACGGTTCCATCGTAAATACGATTTCATGTTGAATTTGTCATGTTTAAATATGTATGTATGTTACATGAATGTTATATATATATATATATATATATATATATATATATATATATATATATATATATATATATATATACATATATATATATATATACATATATATATATATATATATATATATATATATATACAAATATATATATATATAAAGGGAATAAGGGAAGGGTTAAAAGGGAATACGCTACCATCTTTTGGAATATAAACAAAGGCATTTATAAATTGTTTTTTAAGTTCAATATATCTATAAAAAAAAGCACAATTTTTAAAACATTCTGCCCTTGTATAAACTAAATAGTATTTAATGATGGATGCTGGCCCGAGCTTATTAAGTGCATATGAAGCATTATTAATTCTTATGATAGAGTAAAGTACAACAATATTCAGATTTCCCAATACAAACCAACTTATTAGAAGAGTTCTAGATTAAGGGCTGCCTAAAGGGCTAGAATGTCATACCTTCCGGAAAAGGATAAAAAAAATTAAAAAAAACTAATGATGGAGTGGTTCATTCGACTGTAATTAGAAATCATCTATTCCACTTCTTCTCATATGCAAATTAATGTCTTAATACCTTTATCAATGGTCGACAGTGCTGAGAGGCTTAATGATTATTGATACGCATTAGACTCACAGAGAAGTCGGCATGTTTGTCTTGAATGTGGAGTAAGAAGGTAATAATTTGTCATAACAGACCTACCACTTTGTGTACAACTCGAATCCTGGTTAGACACTCATTAAGTTTGACGTTTTAGCACAGATTTTGCATTGAACTACGTTGTTAATCGGTACACTTTAGTTGAAATTCTATAAATCATGATTTTATGTTTGAGTTGTCTTCTTCAGCAGGAGATGTAATCGATAATTGTCTTTTTTTTTTTGCTTTTGGACAACTTCCATGCATGAGTTGCCAATAAAAGAAGATGCGTTGAAAAGAGAACAGTATTCGAAATAAAATTCATTAAAATGCATTACTTGAAATGAGAAATTTTGTATTCAGTACTAAGGTTACTTTGTGACCTCAGCTATAACGTCACTTATTAAATAAATGAAAGAGAGAGCGAATGTTCAAAACTCGGTATTTTCGGTGGCATGGGGTTATTTGCATCACATAAAGCTTTAATTTTAAAGCCAAACTTATGTTGTTCAACCATTAAGTTTACACAGTGATGGTGCCAGGGGTAGTGTGGAGTGTCTATTATTGAGTGAGGATCCTCTCGTAAGGAGACAAAAAATGGAAAATGAATAACCGAAAAAATATTCTAACTTTAAACTTATAGTTTGTCTAAAGAAAGAACACCCCTTCCCACAAAGTCTAAGGCCGGCTACTGCGATGGAAACAAGAAATAGCGCATTTCAAGGAGGGGAGCTTCTCTTGCCCGTGATTCCCTTTCTCTCGCCTACCCAAGCCAAAACCTGTGTTAAATATTGACCCAATACCCTCAATAAAAATATTTAAACCTAGTAACGATAGTCACCGCCACTTCACCTGATGAAAGGCGAGGGAAGTTCTTTCCATAGAGAGACTATACTTAACTTGAAACTAGGCAACTCAAAAGAAATAATCATTTAATTTTACTGTTATTTATTTTTTTATTGCACGTATCATGTTTGTTATGTCATCAGTACAATAACTCCTGTCTCTCTCTTTTAATATAGAACATAATGCATTCACTATTTTTTTTTTTTTTTTTCATATCTTATTTTAATATGCGTCGGAGCAAAATTAGAGCAAAGACTAATTCTGAATTTGAGAAAATTTATTTCTAATTAAATATAAATTACTGATAAAGAATTAATTTTTGAATGACAAATTCATCAGTGCTTAAAGTAAGATGGAAAGAAGGAATAACTGTAAACAAAACCATTTCATTTATAGCTGATTTGCGTGATGAGTAAAATAAGCTCTATTACTCTTAATTGTAAACTAATTATTCTTTTTTCTCTGGAAAATAAAATCCTGTTATAATAGTTTAAAAAATCTTATTAGTCATGGATGGTAGATGCGGCCACGAAGTTCATCAGCTATGAAATTCATCATGACTTAATGTATAATGAGCAAGAGTATGTACCTGAACTTGATTTAGCACTAAAGATACTGTTGAAATAGGGTTAAATAAGTAAGATATTATGAAGTCATTTTTTTCTTTAAAAATGCTAATTCTAAATTTCCTAAGAGCCTGATTATTAGGAGGTGACTGGTGCACGTTAAATCTGTTGGAGTCAAAAAGTCCTCCTAGTTCCCATAACAAATCAATACCTCTCGGAGTGCTGAATTGGAAATTGATCGTTCTCTGGTTCGGGTCAAAATTACGACGTGTGGAAGAATGAATAAAGTCTGATTTTACCCTCTCTTTCAAACGGGCTGTGACGTGTGAGCGGCTACTAAGTCGTATTCTAGCAATAGACGGTGTCACTGAAAAAAAAAAAACATGGAACTAATCCTCAAACTTAAAGGCTTGCTTGATTTCAAGCTTGATTCATATTTGGAAGTGGTATAAATATCAACAACAACGAAATTGGCTACATCTCTTCAATTTCCTAGTTACCATTCAAACGACATAAGCTGTTGTTTCGAATGCTTATAACGATTCTCACTGATCACAGAGTTGTGATAGAGTTTATAGCCCCATAATGGTACCCGTGATAGATAATTTAACATCCAATGCACATGATAATCCCTGCGATAGATAATTTCTCGAGTCCTATGCCCATAATAACTCCCGTAATACCAGTTCTGAGCCCGTAACAATCCATCTGTGTTAGAGAGTCCTAATGTTGCAAGTTATTTTGATTTACTAGTTTTTCTTTGTATGTAACGCAAATAACAATTAGTTTCAATGTATTAAGTCTTCAAAACCTGTAACTACCTATCCATCACTTCAATATAATTTTTTTTCTTGATATTTCGGAAATACAACTGATGTTTTAGCTCAACTTAGAAGAGAACTCAGACTTGTTTTCAGAGTGCCAAATATTCAACAAAAAAGTGCCATTTCAACTAAAATACCAAACGTTTAAGCAGATTTGAACCTTTCGTCACTTGGCAAGCTTATCAAAAACCACAATTTACTGTTTGAAATCGGTAATATTCTCAGAGCTTCGTCTTCTCTTTCTCTCTCCCACTCTCTATTTTGTTATAAAAAGGAGCAGAAAAAATAAAGCTTATAAATAATGTACTTTTGAATTAAAGAATTAAGAAACTCGACAGAATTCAATTGTCAAAGATGGGAAGGGAAAATTCGAAATACGCTTTTAATCCTCTTTATTTAAATTTTTCAAATAAACTGATGGTGAATATTTATTCTATTTGGCAGTATCTTTCAATACATCTAAAATTCAAGACGGTATCTTTCAATACAACTAAAAAAATCCGCCACTCAATCACAATTTGAAGTATAAAGCATGCGCTATTTTAGATTCTCTATCAACTTTTTATGACAAAATTATGCTAGTACAATTCTACAATCAACAGTTTTTGATAGGTAATTAATAAGTATACAGTTTATATTTTTGATAATTATCTTTGTTCTTATGCAATTAACATTAAAGGAATTTTTTAGTGTCATCCAAATCGGTTTGAAGTGTTATGTTAATAAGTTTAAACTGTAATAAAATCAGATTTTAAGACATTGAAAAACTGAGAAACGTGTACTTTTAAATTACTTACTTAATACACATATCACATTATTTTATTACTTTTAAGTTTTAAGGAAAAATTCGTGGTTGTTTTAAGAATTATCAAATGTCTCTTAATATAATAAAGCGACCCGTTTATTTTCTAACTTTTTTGAAAGTTTTTGTCTAATAATACTATATTGTCAAAAGTTTTCTTAAGCCCAAAAAAAAAGAAAAAAAAAATAACAAGAAAGCACAAATTAAAAATTTAATCTAAAATCCAAGATGGCGAGTTAGAGGCCTTTTAATTATTGAAAACATAAAACACATAACACCCACCCTATAAATTCAACATGTATACCACTTCGAATAAAAACCAGACCAATTTAAATTTCTTATTTATCTTCTTGATTATACTGTTTGCCTGATCATCAATGCCTTATCTTTAAACAGATGAATAGAAAGAAATACCGCCTATATGAAAATTAATATCTTCGATTCAGCCAAGTGCCAAACGTCATGTCAACTTTTACCCTTGCTCCTTTCCATTCATTGAAATTCACTTCGCATGTTAATCATAGTCACAATCACTTTTTGAAATAGCTAATATTCACCAGGCTTCTTATTTTTTGAGTTTGTTTGTTTGGCAGCAGCGATGTGGGCCCTCGGGGGCCCCGTTCTTTTTTAGAAGGCGGCGTCCCTCGCCATGTCATCACAAGCAAGGGCAAGGACCTAACCTCGAGGAATGAATGGATATCGATGAAGACCAAAATACTAATGATGCTTGATCACAAACGGGCAGATGTGACCTCTTCTTGTGTGAGGGAATCATAAGGAAGCCGTCGGCTATTTTTATTACGATCTTCTTCAATCTTCCAAGTCGGACCCCTTTTTTTATGTATCTATTATGATTTCTGTCCTTCTCTTTGCGAATGAATCCTCAGGGTTTGTGGGGGAAAAAATACTGTTAATGTTCGCCATGGAAATAATTTGGCCGTCATATTTTTTTTTTTTCTTTCCATCCTGTGGTAATGAGATTAGAACAAACTCACCAGATAATAGTTTACTTTAACGAATCGTGCTTGGTTTTTTAATAACGATGTATGTAATAACTGAATGAGTTCTTAAATTAATTTATTTTCTTGTCTTACATTTTCCATTTATTGGCAGCAACTGTTTTATGGCCACGGTTATTGAAGTCTGTTTTTTAATTACATGTAATTTTTTAAACTCGCATAATTATGTGGAGCTAAACATATCATTTTTTTGAAAATTCCAGCCTTAACTTATTCCCGTTATTATTATTTTTTTTCTTCTTCTGTTTAATGAAGTCAAACATGCAAAAGAAAAAGGATAGTGATGAAGCGGAAACTCACAACATTTAACACAACTACGAAAAATATCCGCAAAAGGATTTTACTTTATGTTTCAGGCCATCCCATCGATGTGATGGTTAAAGTCTAACCTACAATTTCTTGGGACGGGGTTCAAACCTCCCTGCTATAAGACAAGATAGCATTTTCTCCGGTTATAAGTCTTAAAATTCAAAATACATTCTAACGTAATGTCTTCGATAACTTGAGAGCTGTAAAAGTCCACAAACGGTTGAGCTAACGAGGAGCGAGTTTACGGCTGCGACCGGATGATTGCTACCAACATCATCCAGCCAATTTAAATTATGGTAGTGTAGTGCGCGCATGCTACAGTGTTATCCTTCGATCGTAATTATGGGAGAATCCCAGATAGCCACCAAAAGCCCATTGGTGTATAGTTTGTCTAAAATAAGAACTCCCCCAGACGTTCGGCTGGACCTGTGGCGGTAACTATGGTAACGAGGTTTGACTATTTCAAGTAGGGGTGAGGCGTCACTGTCTTGGAGTGGTTTCGGCTAGGTTCGGGAGAAAGAGAATCTCTTTCTTCGGTCTTTCGTGCTAAGTACTAGAGTGAAGCTACCCTGAATTCTTCTTTTCGTGACACCAAACGGTCTCAGACTTTGTGACGGAAAGAATTCTTAGCTTAGACAAACTGTAGCTTTAGAGTGACGTTAACAACAAAACAAAACCTAGCTTAAAGCAAATTTAATATTACAGTGTCTCGGTTCTGCTACCACCTCCCACCTCTCGTTTCGTCCTAGTTCATCACATCTAAGAGCAAGAGATCACGTGACCATCCAGGATTCAACCAAAGCTATGACCTAAGTGCATTGAATTAAGTACATGTGTTCGTTGAAACTCTTTTTTCGATAGTGTTCTCCCTCTGATTTGAAAATTCGGACAGTGGTTGTCAGATGGCGTCACTCATTTGGCGTTTTAAATTTAACACCTTATTAAGGTTGTAGAAAATTGGCACAATTAGTTCAAACTTTAATCAATTATCTGGAGTGTAAGGAAATTAAGGTGCGTTTGTTGCGCTTAAAAATATTTGTGCTCAGCAGAAGTAAACATCTGTATGTGTTCTGAAGTGATCAAACCAACCTATTACCATAGTGACATGGTGAAAAAGTGTAAAATCCTTGCTTTCCTGTGTGAAAAATGCATTTGTGCAAGTGACTTACTTTCCTTCCCCATGTTCTTCTTCTCAGACACACCCTCCCCTAGACCTGGACTGCTTCAAAAGTGTGCTCCTTCCAACTACTTCTTATCTATGCTACTATAAGTTGTAAATATATTGATTAAAATTATAATCTTTTATCTAAATTATAATTTTAATCAATATTACTAAACAAATGTTTAACAATTTAATCTATATGTATTTCTCTTATGTGGCACCATAAATTTGAGTATTTCTGTGTCTATTAGCAACACTACAATTATTATTCCTTTTTTTAGGTTAAGCAATAATTTAAGTAGCGTTTGATAAATATTTATACGTCACGAAGAATTTCGATTTATTTTTGATGCTTTTTCTAAACAGATTACACGATACTCAATGCATGGATAATGAGATGCGTGAGGAAGTAGTACAGTATGTAAAGGAGCAATGGGAGGAATTTTCTATCTTATATCTCTTTACAGAGAAGGACATAGTTTTAATATTTCTGCTGTCTACTATGCTGCAATGTCCCGAACTCATACTTGCGGTGGTTTTTGTGATTTAATGGCTGCCGGACAAAATTTAAATTACTAAAATTCAATGCATAGAAACTTTAAAAATATCGCTGACACCTCTTAAAAATAGTTCAAATTGATATCAAAGTACTTTCGCACGGACAAAACCACAAGCAACAGCTAGACGATGAAAAAATTTGGTTAATATTTTACTATTACTTTGGTTAATAATAGCTTATTGAAATGTTCGGATTGGAGGAGGAGTTGTAAAATAGAATCTTTAAATACAGTTGTGCTGTGCATTCTATGTTGGTTTCTGTGTTGTACAAAGTAATTTTGAAAGTTGTTCAGGCTAGTTGCCAAAGGCTTATTACATAAATCCAGTTATTTTTATTGAGAATTACTCTAAGTGCCTAAATATTTGGGCCCCTGCTATACAAATGCTGCAAAATTAATTTTGCTCAATTGTTGGCTTTAAATTGCTTAAATATCATAGCAAACTAAAAACAATCAGTAGCATGTGTGTGTATAATATTCAAGCTAAATATGGCAACCAGTCACAGTTTAAAATATTTATCGTAATTCTGTAGCCTATTTAAAGGACAATTTACCCACTTTTACGCAAACTTTGAAACTGCGGATTTTCTTATAACACGAAAAGTTTGTGTTCTCGTCATCCGGATAACAAGGGAAGAAATAAACCCTTCTTTGAGATAAATTTACTTCCCGTCATATATATATATATATATATATATATATATATATATATATATATATATATATATATATATATATATATATATATATATATATATATATATATATATATATATATATATATATATATATATATATATATATATATATATATATATATATAGTTATTATGTATTGCTACTGTTAATTTCTTTTGCATTGGTCACGAACAGTAGAATAAGTGAAATGCAAGTTTTCTCAGCTCGAGAAAGTTGCAAAACCTCGTAAAAAGTTATACAGTCGTTAAATTAGTTCGTAAAATCTTTACTCTTCGTGACCTGCTGGCTTCTGTTTGAAAAGAACATCACCTTCTTTTTCAAAGATTATTTATTTCAAGCTTCCTTTTTTATTCTTTTTCTTTTGTCGAACGTAAATGATAAATTGCCGCTCAAGTTGACAGGTGACAAAAAAGGCGTTTGCGTTGCCACCAAGACTGCTCTTTGGATTAAAAAAAAAACAAACGAGAAGAGCATGAAGAAATGTTTAAGAAAAGAAGAGCGTTTTACTTCAATTTTTCATTTTAAGAAGAGTAGGTGGTTTTCTTTATTCCGCAACCATAAAATAAACGTATGTTTTAATAACGTGTGATACATTTGTTGAGAAAATAAAGAAGATTTAGAAACAAATGAAACAATATTAACACTAAAGTCCCACTGCAGCTGTTGTTTCTATATTGTAAAAAAAGAAGAACGTTTTATTCCAACCTAATTTAAGAAGAGTAAGTGGGGTTTTTTTTTCATCCCGCAACCATTAAATAAACGTATATTTTTAAAAACATGTGATCCACTTATAGATAGAGAAAATAAAGAAGAAAATAAGATTCAGAAATAAATAAAATAATGATACCATTTTAGTCTCACAAAAGCTGATGTTTCTGTACCTGAGATACTGTTTTTAGCACTTTATAAATATCCTCAATGTTGGTCTTTAAAAGCTAAAATTCTATCTTCCTCTCCTAATCCCCCCCCCCTCCGAAAAAAATTAAAATAAAATGCAATTAACAATGCCTCAGTGGCTAAGGGACAGGGCTGTTAACTTGGGTTCGATTTCTGGTAGCGGCTTGGGTTTGAAACCTGTGTAGCTTCAGGTTAGTGGCTACCAGTTTGTGAAGAATATTAAAGCGGTCGGTGCGCAAATCTAATCTGATTTCCAATCTCATGTCGTTGATCGTGAAACTGTGGAGTAAAACTAAACCACAGTGACCCCCTTGCTTACAAGGGGCTATTGCTGAAATGCTTTAATTTTTGCTTTTTAAGCATCAACAAAGATAGTTTAAAAGGCCAAAAAAGCCTTTCTTCTCCCCCTCCAGTTAAAATGCTAATATGAGATACAGTTTTATCTAAGTTCAAACAAGGTTAGTTTTTTCTGCCCCTTCTGCATCTTTTCAAACCGCCAAACTTAGAGAGATGAATAATAATAATTTTTTTTGTGTGAATAGTTTGGCAACACTTGAGGATATACATGAAAAAAACATATTTCAGAAATTGAGCCTGGTCATTTCTGACCCTTTCACTCAAAGGGTTTATTTTTCTTTTGGTAAATTTCGATAGGTGTTCGATTAGTTTTTTTGAGATAACCGGTGGTCGTGTAATAAAGTTCCTAAGAAATTTTTGATGTTATATATATTTGCAAAAAATTTTCATAATTAAATATTTTAATTAGATATTTTGCCGATCGATTTTAGATATTTTGCAACTTCACGCATTATATTGTTTTCAACAATATTTGCATGTTTGCCATAAGAACATATCTGGGGAAACGGAACAATATCATTCAAACTATTTTTATTTTAATTTAAAATCCTTATAAAAAGAAAAGTTTAAATGAAAAAAAAATCAGACTGTATAGGTAATAAATTGATATCATGCAAAACATTATTTATCATGAAAATTAATTATGAAATGTCAAGTAAATTGTCAGTATCTTGATGATTAGTTTCAGTTTGATATCATAATTAATTTCAAATAAATAATGCTAAAAAAATTATAAATTTAAAAGGCATTAGGCATCATCAGCCTGCAGGTATCAAAACCTGTCCTAGAGGAGCAATTAAAAATTCGAAATAGGCATTATAAGAAAACATTAGTTACAATTGTCATTTAAAAAATTTTTGTTTGATGCATACCTTATTTTTCAGATAAAAATAAAAGTATTTTTGAATCAAATTTTAAATCAAATCAGCACTTTTACTTGAACTAGAGTATTGACAATGAGCTTAATTATCTGTAATAATCTATTTATCAACACCTGAATCGTTTTAAGAATTTTTTACATTGTCTTAGGGTTTGTGCCAGGGTACAAGTAGAAAGCGGATGGTTTAATAAAATTCTTTCTAAAATTGTAACAGCAGTCTGTACCGATGTAAATCAGCATCCATTAAGTAAAGAATAGAATGCGGGGAGCAACAAAAATAAAACAATTAAAAGGAACAAAACCTATGAGTCTGGAATTAGGTAAAAATAAAGAGAAAAAAAAAGTCTTATAAAAAGCTAGTTACTGTACTAACTTCCATCGCTTCTTTAGCAAAGTCTTAACAATAAATAAGAGTATAAAATGCGCCAACCTCAGCTCGCCGTAAAAACAATTCTTTACGCCGCGTTGACGGAAATTTCGCCAAAAATAAAGGTAAAACAATGGTTTTTGATTTCGATCTCACGCAAGTCGCATCTCTAACGACAGTATCATCTTGAAATGACTAGTTTTGTTCTTATCTCCTTATTTTTTTTTTTCTTTCTCCTACTGGCATAATGCCTGAAAGTTCGCTGAACGCCATTTAACTCTTTTCTTTCGATTTTGTTTTTCATTTTTCTTCCCGAGAATTTCAGGTATTTTCTATAATTGCAGGGAACACAAAATAAAACGTGATATCTTACGATGCTTGGATTACTTTTAATTGCGTTTTTAAACCGTTTGGTATCAACACCTATAAAGAGGTTCTCTTAAATCCGTTCTCCCCTATTGAGTGCCTTATATTCTAATTTTCTTCAAAAAATTAGTTAAAATAAAATTTCGTATTTGGCACCTTTTTTTAACAGATTTATTGGCGAAATGAAAAACAACATTGGGATGTTTTCCTTGAACTTTCTATGCGACGCCGAATGAATGACTTCGCCTGCAGTAGAGTAGGTGTACAGGGTAGTTAAATACCGGGCATCATGTAATGTAGTTGACTTTTCCGGAGGCCGAGTACAGACAAAATTAGAAAGAATTATAGAAGGATGTTTTTTTATGAACTTTTGATGTTATGCCGCAAATCAAATTTACAGGCGCAATTTCAGGCTCCTTGATGTTCCCTTCATATTTTACCGAATGGATGACTTTTCCAGTAGTAGAGTAAGTTTACAAGTGCTGTTCAATGCTGGACATCATGAAATTTAATTTGTTTTTCCAGAGTGACATTGATGGTATGCAGTAAGGTAGATTAGCATTCGAAATTAAAAATCGTGGAAGGATGTGTTCAGTGAATTTTTGGTGTTATGCAGCCAATCAAATTTGAGGGCGCAATTACATGTTCCCTTCATGTTTCACAGAATGGATGAGTCTCCTGTAGTAGAGTAAGTTTACAAGGGCAGTTCAACGTTGGACATCAAGAAATTTAATTAATTTTTCCAGAGTGACATTGATGATATGCTGTAAGGTAGATTAACAGGCGAAATTAAAAATCGTAGAAGAATTTTTTCTGTGAAATTTTGGTGTTATGCAGCCAATCAAATTTACAGACACATTATCAGACTCCTTAATGAATCATCATGTTTTACCGAATGAATAACTTTTCCTTTAGTAGAGAAAGTTTACAAATGCTGTTCAATGGTAGACATCATGAAATTTAATTTGTTTTTCCAGAGTGACATTGATGGTATGCAGTAAGGTAGATTAGCATTCGAAATTAAAAATCGTGGAAGGATGTGTTCAGTGAATTTTTGGTGTTATGCAGCCAATCAAATTTGAGGGCGCAATTACAGACTCCTTCATGTTCCCTTCATGTTTCACAGAATGGATGAGTCTCCTGTAGTAGAGTAAGTTTACAAGGGCAGTTCAACGTTGGACATCAAGAAATTTAATTAATTTTTCCAGAGTGACATTGATGATATGCTGTAAGGTAGATTAACAGGCGAAATTAAAAATCGTAGAAGGATTTTTTCTGTGAAATTTTGGTGTTATGCAGCCAATCAAATTTACAGACGCATTATCAGACTCCTTAATGAATCATCATGTTTTACCGAATGAATAACTTTTCCTTTAGTAGAGAAAGTTTACAAATGCTGTTCAATGGTAGACATCATGAAATTTAATTTGTTTTTCCAGAGTGACATTGATGGTATGCAGTAAGGTAGATTAGCATTCGAAATTAAAAATCGTGGAAGGATGTGTTCAGTGAATTTTTGGTGTTATGCAGCCAATCAAATTTGAGGGCGCAATTACAGACTCCTTCATGTTCCCTTCATGTTTCACAGAATGGATGAGTCTCCTGTAGTAGAGTAAGTTTACAAGGGCAGTTCAACGTTGGACATCAAGAAATTTAATTAATTTTTCCAGAGTGACATTGATGATATGCTGTAAGGTAGATTAACAGGCGAAATTAAAAATCGTAGAAGGATTTTTTCTGTGAAATTTTGGTGTTATGCAGCCAATCAAATTTACAGACGCATTATCAGACTCCTTAATGAATAATCATGTTTTACCGAATGAATAACTTTTCCTTTAGTAGAGAAAGTTTACAAATGCTGTTCAATGGTAGACATCATGAAATTTAATTTGTTTTTCCAGAGTGACATTGATGGTATGCAGTAAGGTAGATTAGCATTCGAAATTAAAAATCGTGGAAGGATGTGTTCAGTGAATTTTTGGTGTTATGCAGCCAATCAAATTTGAGGGCGCAATTACAGACTCCTTCATGTTCCCTTCATGTTTCACAGAATGGATGAGTCTCCTGTAGTAGAGTAAGTTTACAAGGGCAGTTCAACGTTGGACATCAAGAAATTTAATTAATTTTTCCAGCGTGACATTGATGATATGCTGTAAGGTAGATTAACAGGCGAAATTAAAAATCGTAGAAGGATTTTTTCTGTGAAATTTTGGTGTTATGCAGCCAATCAAATTTACAGACGCATTATCAGACTCCTTAATGAATCATCATGTTTTACCGAATGAATAACTTTTCCTTTAGTAGAGAAAGTTTACAAATGCTGTTCAATGGTAGACAATATGAAATTTAATTTGTTTTTCCAGAGTGACATTGATGGTATGCAGTAAGGTAGATTAGCATTCGAAATTAAAAATCGTGGAAGGATGTGTTCAGTGAATTTTTGGTGTTATGCAGCCAATCAAATTTGAGGGCGCAATTACAGACTCCTTCATGTTCCCTTCATGTTTCACAGAATGGATGAGTCTCCTGTAGTAGAGTAAGTTTACAAGGGCAGTTCAACGTTGGACATCAAGAAATTTAATTAATTTTTCCAGAGTGACATTGATGATATGCTGTAAGGTAGATTAACAGGCGAAATTAAAAATCGTAGAAGGATTTTTTCTGTGAAATTTTGGTGTTATGCAGCCAATCAAATTTACAGACGCATTATCAGACTCCTTAATGAATCATCATGTTTTACCGAATGAATAACTTTTCCTTTAGTAGAGAAAGTTTACAAATGCTGTTCAATGGTAGACATCATGAAATTTAATTTGTTTTTCCAGAGTGACATTGATGGTATGCAGTAAGGTAGATTAGCATTCGAAATTAAAAATCGTGGAAGGATGTGTTCAGTGAATTTTTGGTGTTATGCAGCCAATCAAATTTGAGGGCGCAATTACAGACTCCTTCATGTTCCCTTCATGTTTCACAGAATGGATGAGTCTCCTGTAGTAGAGTAAGTTTACAAGGGCAGTTCAACGTTGGACATCAAGAAATTTAATTAATTTTTCCAGAGTGACATTGATGATATGCTGTAAGGTAGATTAACAGGCGAAATTAAAAATCGTAGAAGGATTTTTTCTGTGAAATTTTGGTGTTATGCAGCCAATCAAATTTACAGACGCATTATCAGACTCCTTAATGAATAATCATGTTTTACCGAATGAATAACTTTTCCTTTAGTAGAGAAAGTTTACAAATGCTGTTCAATGGTAGACATCATGAAATTTAATTTGTTTTTCCAGAGTGACATTGATGGTATGCAGTAAGGTAGATTAGCATTCGAAATTAAAAATCGTGGAAGGATGTGTTCAGTGAATTTTTGGTGTTATGCAGCCAATCAAATTTGAGGGCGCAATTACAGACTCCTTCATGTTCCCTTCATGTTTCACAGAATGGATGAGTCTCCTGTAGTAGAGTAAGTTTACAAGGGCAGTTCAACGTTGGACATCAAGAAATTTAATTAATTTTTCCAGAGTGACATTGATGATATGCTGTAAGGTAGATTAACAGGCGAAATTAAAAATCGTAGAAGGATTTTTTCTGTGAAATTTTGGTGTTATGCAGCCAATCAAATTTACAGACGCATTATCAGACTCCTTAATGAATCATCATGTTTTACCGAATGAATAACTTTTCCTTTAGTAGAGAAAGTTTACAAATGCTGTTCAATGGTAGACAATATGAAATTTAATTTGTTTTTCCAGAGTGACATTGATGGTATGCAGTAAGGTAGATTAGCATTCGAAATTAAAAATCGTGGAAGGATGTGTTCAGTGAATTTTTGGTGTTATGCAGCCAATCAAATTTGAGGGCGCAATTACAGACTCCTTCATGTTCCCTTCATGTTTCACAGAATGGATGAGTCTCCTGTAGTAGAGTAAGTTTACAAGGGCAGTTCAACGTTGGACATCAAGAAATTTAATTAATTTTTCCAGAGTGACATTGATGATATGCTGTAAGGTAGATTAACAGGCGAAATTAAAAATCGTAGAAGGATTTTTTCTGTGAAATTTTGGTGTTATGCAGCCAATCAAATTTACAGACGCATTATCAGACTCCTTAATGAATCATCATGTTTTACCGAATGAATAACTTTTCCTTTAGTAGAGAAAGTTTACAAATGCTGTTCAATGGTAGACAATATGAAATTTAATTTGTTTTTCCAGAGTGACATTGATGGTATGCAGTAAGGTAGATTAGCATTCGAAATTAAAAATCGTGGAAGGATGTGTTCAGTGAATTTTTGGTGTTATGCAGCCAATCAAATTTGAGGGCGCAATTACAGACTCCTTCATGTTCCCTTCATGTTTCACAGAATGGATGAGTCTCCTGTAGTAGAGTAAGTTTACAAGGGCAGTTCAACGTTGGACATCAAGAAATTTAATTAATTTTTCCAGAGTGACATTGATGATATGCTGTAAGGTAGATTAACAGGCGAAATTAAAAATCGTAGAAGGATTTTTTCTGTGAAATTTTGGTGTTATGCAGCCAATCAAATTTACAGACGCATTATCAGACTCCTTAATGAATCATCATGTTTTACCGAATGAATAACTTTTCCTTTAGTAGAGAAAGTTTACAAATGCTGTTCAATGGTAGACATCATGAAATTTAATTTGTTTTTCCAGAGTGACATTGATGGTATGCAGTAAGGTAGATTAGCATTCGAAATTAAAAATCGTGGAAGGATGTGTTCAGTGAATTTTTGGTGTTATGCAGCCAATCAAATTTGAGGGCGCAATTACAGACTCCTTCATGTTCCCTTCATGTTTCACAGAATGGATGAGTCTCCTGTAGTAGAGTAAGTTTACAAGGGCAGTTCAACGTTGGACATCAAGAAATTTAATTAATTTTTCCAGAGTGACATTGATGATATGCTGTAAGGTAGATTAACAGGCGAAATTAAAAATCGTAGAAGGATTTTTTCTGTGAAATTTTGGTGTTATGCAGCCAATCAAATTTACAGACGCATTATCAGACTCCTTAATGAATAATCATGTTTTACCGAATGAATAACTTTTCCTTTAGTAGAGAAAGTTTACAAATGCTGTTCAATGGTAGACAATATGAAATTTAATTTGTTTTTCCAGAGTGACATTGATGGTATGCAGTAAGGTAGATTAGCATTCGAAATTAAAAATCGTGGAAGGATGTGTTCAGTGAATTTTTGGTGTTATGCAGCCAATCAAATTTGAGGGCGCAATTTCAGACTCCTTGATGTTCCCTTCATGTTTTACAGAATGGATGAGTCTCCTGTAGTAGAGTAAGTTTACAAGGGCAGTTCAACGTTGGACATCAAGAAATTTAATTAATTTTTCCAGAGTGACATTGATGATATGCTGTAAGGTAGATTAACAGGCGAAATTAAAAATCGTAGAAGGATTTTTTCTGTGAAATTTTGGTGTTCTGCAGCCAATCAAATTTACAGACGCATTATCAGACTCCTTAATGAATCATCATGTTTTACCGAATGAATAACTTTTCCTTTAGTAGAGAAAGTTTACAAGTGCTGTTCAATGCTAGACATCATGAAATTTAATTTGTTTTTCCAGAGTGGCATTGATGGTATGCAGTAAGGTAGATTAGCATTCGAAATTAAAAATCGTGGAAGGATGTGTTCAGTGAATTTTTGGTGTTATGCAGCCAATCAAATTTGAGGGCGCAATTTCAGACTCCTTGATGTTCCCTTCATGTTTTACAGAATGGATGAGTCTCCTGTAGTAGAGTAAGTTTACAAGGGCAGTTCAACGTTGGACATCAAGAAATTTAATTAATTTTTCCAGAGTGACATTGATGATATGCTGTAAGGTAGATTAACAGGCGAAATTAAAAATCGTAGAAGGATTTTTTATGTGAAATTTTGGTGTTCTGCAGCCAATCAAATTTACAGACGCATTATCAGACTCCTTAATGAATCATCATGTTTTACCGAATGAATAACTTTTCCTTTAGTAGAGAAAGTTTACAAGTGCTGTTCAATGCTAGACATCATGAAATTTAATTTGTTTTTCCAGAGTGACATTGATGCTATGCAGTAAGGTAGATTAGCATTCGAAATTAAAAATCGTGGAAGGATGTGTTCAGTGAATTTTTGGTGTTATGCAGCCAATCAAATTTGAGGGCGCAATTACAGACTCCTTCATGTTCCCTTCATGTTTCACAGAATGGATGAGTCTCCTGTAGTAGAGTAAGTTTACAAGGGCAGTTCAACGTTGGACATCAAGAAATTTAATTAATTTTTCCAGAGTGACATTGATGATATGCTGTAAGGTAGATTAACAGGCGAAATTAAAAATCGTAGAAGGATTTTTTCTGTGAAATTTTGGTGTTCTGCAGCCAATCAAATTTACAGACGCATTATCAGACTTCTTAATGAATCATCATGTTTTACAGAATAAATGACTTCTCCTGCAGAGAATAAGTGTACAACTTTATGCTGAGCATCATGAAACTTTATTGACTTTTTTTTTTTTTGTGACATTGAGGCTGTGTAGTAAGGTAGATAAATAGAGAAGATTGAGAATCATAGAAGGATGTTTCTTGTGAACATTTTAATATTCAGCAGTCAATCAGATTTGCAAGCACAATTTCAGACTGCTTCATGTTTTTCAGAATGAATGACTTCTCCTGCAGTGAACTCAGTTTTCAGGGACATTTTAATGCTGGGCATCATAAAATAAATTGTTTTCGCAGTACTATATTGCTGTGCAGTAAAGCGCTGTTGAAGATAGATTTACAGGTGAAATGAATAACCTTGTTTGCAAGTTTTAAGTGAGTTTTTGAAGCAATGCCGTGAGAGAAATTTACAGCTGAAATTCTATAGGATACTCGATAATTCTTTCAAAATAAATAAATATGTTAAATTTAATACGTATTGAATTTTCATCTAGCCTTTCCTAAGCGATTTTGATGTTATGCAGTAAGAACTTGTAGCACATAAACTAATAAATGAGGTACTCAGTGTCTAAATTAATAATTAAAAAATAATAATAATAATTATAAATAAAACAAATAGAAAATATTAGAAAATTTTGTCTGTTAAATATTTTTATTTTATTTATTTTATTTTATATTTTATTTACAACTGAATAAAATTATCTGCTATCCCGAGCTCAAACGTATGTCGCTAATTAGTAGCTTAGAGAATTAATGAAATATACCTTTTTTATTTATAAACTGGAGTCTTCAAATAATTTTTATTAAAGCAAAGTATTCCCACAAAGGTATGTTGTGGACCTTGAGAGTCATGGAGTTGGTTATCATTACACATCGATTATCATTACACATATTACATTGCGGGCTACAGCCTTTACTTCCAAGAGATGTTGGTACCCATTTATCTAAAGTTTCTACAAGCCGTCACCCGTAATTGAACCCCATTCCTCCCCATCCCTTTTGAATAAAATAATTATTTTGTTGAAAGGTTTTGAATTTCACCTTAATATTTAATACTGTGTATAACGGATAATTCAGGTGCAAAAAGTTGATAAATCAAACATATAACTGCAATTTTCATCTATGGGGGAAAATAAATAATTTTTTGATGGGCTTAAAAATTTACTTTTGAGTTCAGTATAAATTGTGTGCGTTAGATAATATTCTTCGTTGTTTTTATATAAATACTTGATCTTGTCCAATTCGGATGCATCGGTTTGCTTGAAAGCTGAAATTTGTTTTCTCATAAAGCTATAGATAATTTTTTTAAATGACATTTTTAGTCTATTCCATTAGGTCGGTACAGCCTGGTTGACAGGGCGCTGGACTCACGTTAGTGAGAACAGGAGTCGCAATCCAGAAGGCCGAAGACTCCTCGTGTAGTAAATCGTGACTGTTGCGCGTTAAATCAGTCGGATCACAAAATCTTCCATGTTCCCATAACAAATTATATCTCTGGGGGTACTGAATTGGAGATTGATCGTTTTCTGCATCAGGTTAAAATTACAATCTGTGTATAAATGCATGAATGGATTGTCCCTATAATTGGTGTGACATATGGGGGTGGCAGAAGATAGATGGCGCCAATGTAAACCAAGAACAATCACACCCCGTGCCTAATGGCTTACATCAACAACAGCAATAGTCTACTTTTTGCTGTCTATTATTTGTACACGTCAAAAAACGTTATATATAACAGGGGGTTGCGTAAATGTTGAGAAAAACTGCGGGGGGAGTTAGGGCACATGATCATGATTAAAACTGCATAAAAACCCATGCCCGAGGGCCAGGCACTTCCCTACTACGACCTGTTAACAGAGCCCACGAAGAAACAGTTTCTGATAGGCAAGTGTTCCTAGCGGCGTACGATGACATGTCCGGTCATGCGTTCCTATACAGTTTTAATCTTTACAATGTGCCCTTACTCCCCTAGAAGTTTTTCGCCACATTTATCAGATTCCCTTTTATATACAACGTTTTTAAACATCATCCTCATTAAAGTTCCAGACAGCTCAATGTGGGCCAATGCCTGCCTCTGAAGATTTCTCAGATTCCCTTTTATATACAACGTTTTTAAACATCATCCTCATTAAAGTTCCAGACAACTCAATGTGGGCCAATGCCTGCCTCTGAAGATTTCTCAGATTCCCTTTTATATACAACGTTTTTAAACATCATCCTCATTAAAGTTCCAGACAACTCAATGTGGGCCAATGCCTGCCTCTGAAGATTTCTCAGATTCCCTTTTATATACAACGTTTTTAAACATCATCCTCATTAAAGTTCCAGACAACTCAATGTGGGCCAATGCCTGCCTCTGAAGATTTCTCCATAACGACTTTCGATTTATCTTTGATCTACAATTCTTTTCACTAATTACAAGAAAATCAGACTATCACAACCGCGACCTTCCCAGCTTTCTTTTTCTTGTGGGTCTAAAAAGCAATAACTTTTTTTTTTTTTTTTTGTATTGTCTTAAACTTGCTGTTCTAAACTTACACAATTCGATAAAAATCGTCTAAAAATGACACTTAAGAGAAAAAACTGTAGCTTGGATCAAGAAAATGATTGCAGATTTGAAATCAGCGAACTGGAAATATTCAACATCCATTAAAAGAACCTCATGCAATCGAAAGAAGGGGGGAATTGTTTCCGAGAACTGATCTGAGGGAAAATATTGATACATCAAAAAGAAGAACGCAACTGTAACTTTCTTCTGTGGGATAAAATAATTATTTTATAATTTACATGTACTGATTGCGTAAGATATTAAATGTTCTCTCCGAAGAAGAAAAAAGGGGGGAATAAACGTTGCCAATAATTACGCAAGTCACCCTCAGAAAAGGCGTCTGAATAATATTTCCCGTAATAAATATTTCACGACTTGACCGACTCGTGAATCACGCCGTTCACGTGATCCACCCACAAAACACCCGTTAAACAGCCAGTCATTAAAATCACGAGGGACGCTCTGTCTATCAAACTCACTAATTGCTGGACATTCCTTAATCGGACGATTTGTTAGTGCAGCCTCTTTGGCCATAGCGTGGGAGTCTTTTTCTTCCACAATGTGAAGCGCCTGGTGGTTATAAATATTACTGATTGTTCTATCACTTGGCGATTAATAAATTGTAGTCGTTATGCATACAGTAAATTATGAGAACGACTTCCAAGAAATAAACAGGAAATTCCTGTACTTAGTAGCATATTTTATGCCAAGTGAATAACAACTTTCGAAACAAAAAAATAAGCATTTTTTCCATCTTCATTATTTCTTACTTATCCTCTTCATCTCTAAGTTTGTAGAATTAATTTAGGTTTGGGGAGTTTTTTAAAAGTGATTAAGATATAATATTTCATTTTTTTAAGAGTGGAATTAGTTTGGAAGAAATGCTATTAAGAGAACGCTGTACAACGGGAGAAACTTTTCATCGCAAATATTTGCTTTCACCTTCATAAGTAATCTGAAATTTATATAGTATAAAAAAAAGTGAGTTCAGACAAGCCTAGCGTAAGCCATGAAGTTTCAGATGCTTAAAAGAAAATATCAAAATAAAACATATTATGACAACAAACGTTAGGATAACGCTATGGGGAAATTCTCTACCAATACTTTGTATTTATTTTGATTTTTTAATTTTTTTTTTCAGCTATGGAAACTTCGTGACTTATTCTCCCTAGCAAAAAAATAACTTGGGCCTTTTTTGTACAGATATTCAATAGTCTTGGCTCAATAAGGTTTCAAAAAGCCATTATTTTCCTATATTGGTCCTATATAGAATTGTCAGATTCACCCGATAGTTTACAGCCACTTTACATCCAATATCGACTTATATAGAATTGTCAGATTCACCCGATAGTTTACAGCCACTTTACATCCAATATCGACTTATATAGAATTGTCAGATTCACCCGATAGTTTACAGCCACTTTACATCCAATATCGACTTATATAGAATTGTCAGACTCACCCGATAGTTTACAGCCAATTTACATCCAATATCGACTTATATAGAATTGTCAGACTCACCCGATAGTTTACAGCCACTTTACATCCAATATCGACTTATATAGAATTGTCAGACTCACCCGATAGTTTACAGCCACTTTACATCCAATATCGACTTATATAGAATTGTCAGACTCACCCGATAGTTTACAGCCACTTTACATCCAATATCGACTTATATAGAATTGTCAGATTCACCCGATAGTTTACAGCCACTTTACATCCAATATCGACTTATATAGAATTGTCAGATTCATCACATATTTAATATTCATTATTCATTCAATAATATGCCCCATAAAGGCTGGTAGTGGTCTAATATAGGACAAATGTTAAAAATTCTAAACATCCCAATATTGATTCTTCGGTGCATGTTCATATAGGATCAATTATCAGTCAGTTTTGACCCCAACTGGTAAAATTGCTGCTAAAGTAGGTTTGCCTGAACTCCCTTTTTCGATACTTTAAATTTTAGATTGGTTATGAACGTTAAATAGAATTTTGCGATGAAAACTTTCTCACGCGTTATGGCGTCCCCTTAGCAAGGTTTATCAAAGCTTTTTCGCTAAGGAAAATAAAAAAGGCCACACTTTAAGTACCTCCCACTTGAAGCAAAGTTATAATTTTAAACTGTAAATGCCATCTAGCCTTAAATAATTATCTGGGCTTTAGAACGGACAAATAGATAAAATATTTTAAGATTTATTAAACTATTTTTTAAATCGCCAATTTGGCTACTTTTTCCCACTGAGATAAAAATTATCAAAATCAATGCCTTATTCTAATGTTTTTGCAAATTTTTATAAGATAAGATAATGCAGTATTGGAGTAAGTTTTCAAAGTTTAAAGTGTTAGACAACAAATGGTGGGGATGAAGTATTGTTTAAAAAGAAAAATATTTGAAAAAAAAATTAGTATTTTTGTATTTAGTATGACCTTGAGGCTAAGATTTATTTTAAGGGTATGGAATTAATTAAGTTTTATGATTTATCATAAGGGTAGGATATTAATCATTCAGAGTCAATATTATGTGTTTGTATTTAAGAAAACATTTTAAATTGAATTTTGGATTAAATGCTATTCTGAATAGATGACTTATTTTAGATGTATAGAGGGGTTTACGTTTTATCATAATGATAGGATATTAATTTCTGATGAAATTTTTTTTTAAAAACTGAATATTTAGTTTTCGGGGTGAATTATTACAGGAGAACAATTATTTTACGGATTAACAATTAGTTGGTGCTTTAGGAATTCAGTATAGGGGTAAGCAATTAAGTAATGAGGATTTAGACCTAAGGAGTTAATTAGTGGTGAGACATAAGTTAGGGCAGACGATTATATCATCAGGAAGGAAGAAATGAACTCCTTAGTCACTAATTCGCGAAAGCGTGTCTACGAGGAAATAAACAGAAGTTCATAATATAGTAGGTAGTATATGTGCATGCAATAAAACAAATTTCTTCTTTCTTTTTTTTTATTGCCTAAGCTAATGTCTTCTCAGCTTCTCAGCTTAAGCTTACTTGTCTTCTTTAAATATAAGAGCTCTTTTACCAAAACAAACTAATGGGCAAACTTATCTTCCATTTTGAGACATAAAATGTTTGTGCAATACATTAATAATATTAAGATTTTTTTAAACATACGCAGAAACAAAAACTACGTGTTTCAAGAAGAACGAATCTGTCTTCATCAGAGAGATAAAAAAATAATAAAAATAAAAAAAAAGATTTAAAAAAAGAAGAAGAACGTTATATTTCTACCATATTATTACGTTTCTTACTCCTATAGAAATGTAAATTATAAAATTTCTAATCAACTTGCAATAGTGTGTAGTTTTATTTTAAAATTTTAAGTTTAACCCTATATAAAATCTCCTCCTTTTAACATTCAGAGAAAGTTTTTTTTTTTTTTTTTTTTTTTTTTTTTTTTTTTTCTCGATACCGTAACTTACTGATTATCTCAAATTTAATAGAATATTTTGAGAGAAAGTATTTTTTTTTTTCTCAATACCGCAACTTACGGATTATCGGAAATTTAATAGAATATTTTGAGAGAAAGTATTTTTTATTTTTTTTTTCGATACCGTAACTTACTGATTATCTCAAATTTAATAGAATATTATGAGAGAAAGCATTTTTTTTCTCGATACCGCAACTTACGGATTATCGCAAATTTAATAGAATATTTTGAGAGAAAGTGCTTTTTTTTTTTTCGATTCCGTAACTTACTGATTATCTCAAATTTAATAGAATATTTTGAGAGAAAGTATTTTTTCCCGATACTGTAACTTACTGATTATCGTAAATTTAATAGAATATTTTGAGTGAAAGTTTTTTTTTTTTTTCCAATACCGTAACTTACTGATTATCGCAAATTTAATTTAATATTTTCAGCGTCTAATTAAAAACATGAAGATTGCAATATATAGCAATATAATGAAATCTGATCATTAAATTAAGTTTGAATTTTTTCAATTTTAATTTTATTTATTTATTTAAAGTTTTTGTGATGCAATTCGGTAACCTTTTATCTATAATTAATAATTATAGATTGACACTAATTAGCTGTAAATAGTGATTAATAAGTAATTTGGTAAATCATATTAGTTGTAATTATTAATTAATTAATTACTAATAGTCAGTCATTGAAATATTTTGCCAACCGGAAATAAATGATGTTGATTAAAAACAGGAAAAAACTATCTATCACGTAAGTGTAATACATCTCAAAAAGGTATAGTTAATTTTTTCAGTTTATTGGGAACAGGAAACTAATTTTTCCACAATTTTAGCTCAACAATTGTACTAACTACTATAAAAAAAGGATTCTTCTTAAATAAGAGTAATTGTAAAATAAATTGATATTATTGAAAAGTTAATCGTTTAATCACTAAGATTTCATAATAAATGTGCGTTTAAAATTTTCATTAAAAGCATATTAATTTAAAAAGATGCTTACTACTAATAAGCTATAACTTTCATTCGAAATAGCATTCCATTAATATAGCATAGCAATTCCATGATACAAAAAAAAAAAAAAAAAAAAAAAAAAACATAACAAAAATAAATAAATTTTTAATAGCATTTCTCAGTTTACAAATATCTTAGCTTTTTATTAACTATTTAAGATATGATATCGAAAATTGCAGTTTTTTTATATTTTATTATAATAATAAAAAAAGTTAACAGAAATTTTAATAAAGTTTGAATTTGTAGCACCAGTCAGAGCTTTTTCTCTCTTTGCCACTTTCCATACGTCATCTAATGTGTACTTTCAATGTTTTCTGTTAATTTGAAGTTTATTAAGTAAAGGCAAATAATAATAATAATAATTCACGTATTGCTTACATAAGAAAGAGAATTTCAAAATAAAAATACCTTGATTTACTTCATGTCTCTTTTATGCAACGCCAGTCAAATTTTGCATTTTCATTCAAAGTAAAACATTTATGATTTTCATCCAATTTTCTTAGATGCTATATAAAATATCGAAAAACACCTCATATAGTTTTTTAAAAACTATTATTAAATATTTATCAATAGAAAAAAATTTTTAAAATAAGAAAAATCCTAATGTAGCGTCAGTCACCATGAACTCCCTGTCCTTTCTATGCAATGTTAGTCACATTTTATATTTTTATTCTAATTAAAACAATTATAATATTATATTATAATATTAATTTATTTTTATGTACATGCCCAAATCAAAATTTTTGATGGTTTTCCATTGATGGACCCACATAATTTTGATAGTAACCAACATAAGTAACCATCAATGTAGAAATTCGGACCGATTTATGATCGTCTAACAAAAGAATAGCAACTTGTTTTGATGGTTTTTTCATGTGGAAACATCACGAATTTCCATCATAGTATCTTAGAAATCAAATGTTAGAACGATCATGAGCCTCCATCATCTCAATGTAGGAATTCGAACTGATTTTTGATGGTCTAACATAAAAAAAACTAAGTTGTTTTTATGGTATATTGCTGAGATTCAAAAAAAATTCCCATTAAACCATCATGGAAATGTATTGTTGGAATCATCATGAACCTTCAAGGCTATCATGAATTGTTGGTTCATGAGTGTCAAACTTCTCTAGTATCGTCATAGTAATAAAGTATCATTTTCCATCATCGAATGATTAAAGTTTGCTTGCATAGTAAAACCAAGAGCACGTATTGGAAAAGGTTGGATGATGGTGACCATCAAATGATGTTGGTCCATCATGAATCACACTGAAACCAACAAAAACTATCAAAATGTTTTGATGGGACCATCAATAATTTTGACTTGGGTAATAATAATATATATATATATATATACCACCCTGCTAATAACATGTAGGACCACCTTTAGCCCTCAAAACTGCTAGCACCCGCCGTGGCATTGATTCCACAAGGTGCTGATAGGTAGTCTGAGGTTATCTGGTACCAAGCGCTCACCAACTGGTTCTGGAATTCCCTCACATTGTGAGGGGGTAGCGTGTAAGCACGAATTTGGTTTGCCAAGTAGGACCACAAATGCTCTATTGGATTAAGGTCAGGTGAATTTGGGGACCAAGACATGACTTGAAAGTCACTGGAATGTTCCCATAACTAATCCATGACGATTCGACCCTTATGACATGGTGCATTATCCTGTTGGTAAACACCATCCCCCGCAGGAAAAACTGTTGCCGTGAATGGGAGAACCTGGTCTTCAACTATGTTCAAGTAGCTTACAGACGTCAGGGATTGTTCTATGCGGATTATGGGTCCTAATGTACCCCATGAAAACATTGCCCACACCATACTACCCCCGCCACCGGGTTATAGCCCATTGTTATAGATCGAAGGTGGTCATAATGTAATGGCTCTTCGGTATATATATATATATATATATATATATATATATATATATATATATATATATATATATATATATATATATATATATATGTAAAATTATTAAATATTTAACAATGAAAAAAAAGTTTTAAAAAAGTAAACTTATCAAAATGTAACGTCAATCACCATGGAATTGGCCAGCGATGTTCATTTTGTTATCTAAATACATACAGTATTCCCTATAGTATGTTACTATTTACTTAGGTCTTTAAATGTAAGCTATTCAGGAAAAGTCCGGTATCAAGGCCAGTAACTGATTTCTTGAGTACTTTGTACCAGGAAGTCTTTTGTGAATGAAATAGTCTTTTACCATCTCCAACATTCTTGGGATCGTTGTAAAGTCATGAAAAATAGTAAAGCGTGTTTAAATTTTGCATATAATTTTCATAGCTAATAGCTATTTTAGAGGTCCAGGTGTGAAAGAGGCCCTGACCTATTTCAGAAGGTGGAAACGTCGAGTCTGCCATAAAACGCGAGACAAAATAGCTTAATTAAATAAAAGCTTGTTCCGCTTTCATGCGTAACGAGTTTCCCCCACCCCCCTTCCATTTTCTTTCTTTCTCTATTTTCTTCCTCTATTCAAAATAATAATTTAAGTTCTACTTAAACTGTTTCTTACACATTTTTTTGCAAATACGGTTGCAGTTCGATTATCCGAAGTAAGGGGGACCTGCCCTAGACCGAAATATTCCAAATATTCGGACTGTTTAAACAACATCGTTATTTAATCTATGTTCCATTTATCAATTCTGAAAACGAAGTTTTTTTTTTTCCTAATTTTTTTTTTAATACTGAAGTGCTATATACAATATTCTTTTAATATGGCTATCGACAGTTACATTTTTATCAAATAGATACGATGCCTTTTATTTTAAATGATTGTGGCAAATCTACACTTTTACGATTTAGTATCGTGAAATGGGGTGTAACCACGTGCTTTTTAATAAGTAACACTGGAGAAAAAAATGTTTGTTGCATTTAAACAAGTACTTGATCTTTCTTAATTCGGACGTGTGAATTTCTAATCTAAAATCAGTTTTGTTCTGGAAGCTACAGAAATTTTTAAAATTGCATATGTAATCTTTTTTTTTTTTTTATCGGAATGTAAAAATTAAAAAACTTTATATATAACAAAGGGTCACATAAATGTTACAACAAACTTCTATGAGAGTTAGGGCACATAATCAGGACTAAAATTACTAACGAACCCATGCCCAGAAATTTCATCACGTGCGGCATGAGGAGCTATCCTATTATGACTTGTGCAGAAGTGCAGGAAGAAACTGTAATGGGGCAAGTGTCCCCTGTGGCTATGATGATATATCTATGCAATTTTAATCATGAGTATAAGAAGAAGCTCGCTGCAACATTTACGCGATCCCCTGTTATAAATCGTTTTTAAACTTGTTTATTTCTACAAAAAATAGACTAAAAATGTCAATTTAGAAAGAACTGCAGCTTGGAGATATATTTGCCGATTGCAGATTTGAAATCAGCGATACGAAAGTATATATATATATATCTGTATGTAACGCTGTATAAATTTTTTTTAAAGAAAAAGAAAAATATATATTGACGAATTTAAAAAAAATAAATTTAAACATTTAAAAAAAAAACGAAAAAGAAATAAAGAAAAGATATTACCTTGTCATCAGCTCACACGATTATATCCGAAGAAAGTGCTTTATTATATTGCATTAATATAGCCAAAGCAAAATATATCAATGCACTAAAAACTGAAGAAGCTCGAAAAAACTGAAGCAAAAATAGAACTTTTTAAGCAAAAAATATAAAATAAAACAAAAAATGCAAAATAGAACAAACAAGCAAAGAATAGAAAATAAAAAATCAAGAAAACACAGAATAAAACTGAAAATGTAATATATAAAGCGAGTAGCAAATTCGAATGTATTTACATTTACTTATACATTTACTTTGCTGACATTTTTCAAAAAGGATTTAAAATGTTTTCGTAGCAAGTTTGCCAGATTAAAAAATATGAAAATAGAAGCATGGATGAAAATCAACTACGGCTCTTTTTTACTGAAGAAACAGAAGCGCGTTTGATTTGTTAGTTACCATGGATTGGCCAGAATCTGGATGTGGACAAGGTAATAAGGTAGCTCAGGGCACAGAGAACTCGCATCTCGTTGAGGTGAACCTGGTTCGAATCCCAGCGATAGCTGGTTGATACGAATTGTGCACCCAGCTCGCACCGACCACAGTGCTGACGTAAAATATCCTCAGTGGTAGACGGATCATGGGAATGAGTCCTCTTGCCGTGAAGCTAACCACGGGGGGTTTCGAAGGCAAATTTGTCCTAATACTTGATTCAGGAATTCCCTTCTCTTCTCAACTGGGTTCAAAATTACAAGGCTATCGAAATGAACAGTAGTAGTCGAAAACCCGAAATTGGGTCGGCTGTTCAACGACGGTTATAAAATAAAATAACATTAATAAGGCTGAATTTTAATTGTAAAACTTTAATATTAATAAGGTTGAATTTTAATTATTAAATTCGCTACTCGCTTTATATGTTACACTTTGAGTTTTATTCTATATTTTCTTGATCTTTTATATTCTATTTTTTTGTTTATTTTATTTTGCATTTTTTGTTTTATTTTATATTTTTTGCTTAATATGTTCTATTTTGGTTTCAGTTTTTGGTGCTCCTCACACTATTGTATTGATATATTTTATTTTAGCTGTATTAATGCAATATTAGAGAGCAATTTTTGGGGGATATAATCGTGTGAGCTGATGACGTGATTATATCTTTACCTCATTTTGTTTTTCAGTTTTTTTTAAAAAATTTTAGAATATATATATATTTTTTAAAAAGTTTAATATTTTTTCTTTTTTTTCCAGGAGGAAAAAAAAAAAAAAAAAAAAAAACACTTTTACATGTCTGAGGAAACCTAGGGGTTTCTAATAATCACCTTGCAACTACTCTTTTTTCCTTATGGTGTTAAGCAGGTTTTAATGTTTTAAAAAACATCTTGCTCGTAAAAGTTATTCGTTAGAATTCGATAGTTGTTGTTTATTCCTCCCTTAATACTTTGCTTAACTTTTGCAGACGATTTTAAAAATATGATAGTAAGGGCTATCGCTAAGGAACACATTGTGCAATAACTGATTCTCTACTCTTGGAGACTAAAAAGAAGTAATTTAGAAAATCCCTTAGCATTCTGCGAAGGAGGTATCTCTGAAATTTGCTATTGTATGTTCGAAAGTATTTTGTCATAAAAAATATTAGGTATAACATTTTTTAATTTGCATTAATTAACGTTTTGTTTTTGAAATGATAGTCAATAATACTCATGATAGAGCCGCGATGGCTCAGGGGATGGAGCGTTCGCCTTCCAGTCAGATCAAACGGGTTCAAATCCCAGAGATGGCCGGTCGATACGAATTGAGCATCAAGCTTGCACTGACCATAGTGCTGACGTGATATATCCTCGTTGGTAGACAGTTATTGGGTCAGTGTCCCCTTCCAGTCGGGATTACCAGGGGTGGTTCTCGTAGTCTTCCTCTCCGTGTAAAGCAAATGCGGGTTAGTTCCGTCAAAAAGTCCTCCAAGAAGGCAGATTTCTCCCACTACTTAATCCAGGAGTTCCCTTGTCTTCTGGATTGGGTTCAAAATGAGGCTTTGGAGTTGAACATTAGTAGTCGTAAACCCAAATTTGGATCGGCTGTTCAGTGACGGTTATAAAATAAAATAACGCTCATGATAATATCATTATCTATAATGCTCATTATATTAATGTATCATTTGCTGTTTTTAATGATGGTCAAGAAATTATTATAGCCTGAAGTTATAGTTTCATACGACACTTATCGTTTGACATGTTATTCCGATCTATCATGCGAATGTGTTTTAAGTCATGTTTATCTATTTAAATATATTTTAATTCATGTAGAATAAGATGTTAATCTTAATAACGTTATTTTTAAATTCATGTAGAAACATCAATATTTTTAAAATGTATCGAATATCGATACATCATCTAGATCTAACAGAAATGCGCTGAAAATATTTACTAATATGCTTACAAAATATGCATGTGAAAAAATATTTATTGGGCCCCTCTCGACTGGGCCTTATGACCCTTTCATGGGGGAGGGGATCTTGGCGCAATCTCCGCGTAGAATGACCCTGAATATGTTCTTTTACCACAACCGTCAACACCAACCCTAGGAGTCCCAACACGCTATTGGGCTTTCCGCTATGGTATTCAACCCCTTCACAAACACCGTTCATCCCACACAAGAAAACTTTCCGCGACTCGCCAGGTGGCGCCGCTCAAAAAGTTGTTTATCTTTGCTAGAAACAAAACTTGGATAGCAAGCGATTTCCCCATTCCAACCCCCACCCTCACAAAAGGCGGGCGTCGTCTGTGTAGTTAAGAGATGCCAGGGGGGTGGGAGGAGATGGCTCACGCACGCCATCCTCCGCCAGCCAATGGCGCGCGCACCCTTATGGGGGTGGAGTCCGAGAAGCTACTGAGATTCTGAGATCCAAACTCCTTCAGTTTGACAGTCCGAGAAAGAAGAAAGAACAGAAGGGCTACCTGTAAATTTTTTGTTCTTCTCCGTGCCGTTTTCTTACAGAGAGGGGGTTGTACCTGTTGCGAACACGTGCTATGTTGGTGAGTGGATTTTTCATTTCAAGCCTCAATTCATATCAGGTACTTTCTTCTTTTTTTTAAATAATAATATGGGTATTTGTAAGTGCATTAAAGTTATTGAAACAGCTGGAACAATAGTGGTATACGTGCATTTAGAAGAGGTTTCAATGTCTTTAAATATGTATCGGTATTACTAAGAATACTGCCTTTATTTCAGTTACACTTCAATTTTCACGTATCATTATGGGGGAAAAATCAATAAATAAGTTACTGTTTTGGAATAATAGTCCAATTTATTGATTTTTGTTTTTCATCACGGTTAGTTATGATGTTAATGATATTTATAGATTTTTTGCGTCAAATGCGTACGTGCATGCATTGAAAAATTTTGTCGTATGTGTCCTGATGTTTCATATTTCTACGTAACTTTAGAATAGCAAAATTAATAATTGGAAAATTTAATAGTAGTTCCCTGAGTTGTAGTTTGTACAAGTTGAATGGACGCTACGAACCCAACTGTACATTTAAAAATATTCTTATTTTTTTAAAAAAATATTCTTAAAGTATTTGACCCTTTTTTAAAAATTTTTTTATTTTATTTTATTACAGATTTTTAATTATCTACACATTTTAGTTTGCAGAAAAAATTTCATTACAAATTCTCCAAAATTCGATGAATAATTGGTCAAATACTTTCAGAATATAGTTTCTTTAGAATTAATTCATATCACCTACAATTAATTAAGTTTTTGGAAAACAACACGTTGCCAAAACCAACTTACGATATTAGCAACAAGCTAAAAATTTTAAATGATAGTTAAAGTAATCATATCATTTACAATATTAAATTTCTTAGGAAACCATGAGTTGCCCAAACCAACTTGTGATATTAGCAACAAGCTAAAAATTTGAAATGAAATTTAAGGTCATCAAAATGACCAAAAGATTTTAAAGAAAAAGAGAAATTTTCAAGTTGTCTTAAGAATTTTGAAGAAATTTGCATTTTATGAAAGAATTCTTGAGATTGTTTTTAGTGAAAACGTCTTAGAGTTTTTAAATAAAAACTAAAACTGACTCATTATTTTCAGTTTTTAAATCCATTGTTTGTTAATATGAAAAATTATAATTTTGTGTTATTAGACATTTGGGGGCGGTCAATGACTATATTATGAAATAAGAATAAACTGGTAATTCTGAACATCTACCAGTTGGGTAAGATTTTTATAGAAAAATTGAACTATGTATTTATCCAATTTGTGTGATTTATGATAATAGAAAAGAAAACTTTCTTAATTCTCTGGAAATAATAGCTTTTCCAAGTTACATGTATTTCTATTATATACTATTATTATTTCTTATCTGCCCCGTTGCATTAAAAAAAAAGAAAAGAATTTTCAATTGTCCCTAAATTTAATTTGCCTGCACAATGAATAGAAATTGCTCCATCAAATTTAAAGATATTGCTTAAAATCACCCAGCACCTCCCAGAACTAACATTAAAAGTTCGTACCCTGAATTTAACCATTTTCTTATTGTGTTTCTGTTTTAGAATGTACAATCATTATTTTTTAAATTCCATGGCGACTGTTCTTTCATACATTCTCTTGTTTTATTGCTCCACTGTTCTAAATTTTCTCATTTTCTAGTGATTCAGAATCCAATTTTACAGAATAGACTGAAAATCAACTGATTAATTGTCGGTTATTTTGATTATCTGCGTTAAAGGTCGAATTAAAAAAAAAGAGAGAGAAAATATAGTTAGACTCCGTAGACAGCGTACACAACTGGAAATTTTGGAGCGCTGTTTGGATGCATGGTGCTTATTTCAACCATATTTTACCACTTTTTAAATTTAATTACATGATACCGTAATTAGCTTATGCATTTACGTACACTTCCAGAAAAATCTGCTCAACTTTGAACCATAGTATCAGTACCTTGAGACTTAATACGGTGCAAATTTACTGCAATGCAATCTTAATAAAGTGCCAAATCGAACCATGTATCCATTCAAGTTGAGCCAATCGTGTAAATAAGTTTAAGAAGTATGAATTTGATAACGTGGTGCAAAATACCTTTAAGGTGGTCTACAATTTGCTCCGTGCTTTGGAGGTTAATGATATTGTGGTTCAACACTGAAACGATTTTTTTCAAAGTGTAAGGACATAACATCATATCGAACTATAATTTGAATTGTACATCGCGAAACTTTTGCGAATCATAAGGGGAAAAGAATATTGTTCCTATTCGATGCTAACTGATTCAATCGTTGTTTAGAAGATAATCAACTGACTTCTGCAGAATATAAATACATATCTTCTACAGACATCTTGGGCTTTGAGCTCAGAACAGATAACTGGCTTAGTTCTTTATCAGTAGAATAAGAAAGAGTTTACTTAGATCAGCAGGATATTGTTTGTTTATTTCGATAACAGAGAAAGTTGTCATACTTTCAAATGAATCTTTATTAGTGTGACGTTTTCTAATTTGGTTAACCTAGACGAAAGGATGGATTGTAATTATTTTCCTTCTTTTTTTATAAATTTTATCTATTTATTTAATTTTTAGTTAAAATATGCATCATGGCAGCAATAGTTAAAAAGTCATTTTTTCCTGCAGGGCATTACTAACAATAACATTGTCTGAAAGCGTGTTAGAATTGATAAGTGAAACTGATACAACTGGTACAAAATTTAGGCTAATGACTGCCGGTCATATCTTTCTAACTTGAACTTGTAGGCCATAAACTTTATCCAAAACACATGAAAATGTTTGGGCCCATAGCAAACAATCGAACTAATGGTGTGAAAATTTGATAATATGCAGGCGAGGTTTTTAAGAAAAAACGCCAAAAAGCACAATTTGATTTTGATCCTTAAATAAATTGAATAATTTGATTCATATTTTTTGAGTCTTAGCTTTTTTATATGAATTTTTCCTAATATAACTCAGCTGTGATTACCCTCTGTTTTAACCTCTATCGCTGGATCTACAACTGTTATCTAGTAAAGTGCATACTGCGCCAAGAGAAAGAAAAAAAAAAAAAAAAAAAAAAAAAAGAAACGGACCACCCAGAATAACTTTTGATCTAATGATCTGATCTTCACATTCTGGAGCTTAATCTTAACGGTTCGAAGGGTGACCTCAAGTATACTAATTCATAAGTGCAGACGATATTTTAAGTTACAAAATCAGACACAAAAACGTAATTTACCTGAATAAACATACCTTTCTTTCGGTGTTTTTGGATTACTAACTCCCAATATATAGGTGGTAATCGCCATCTAGGAAATGTGGTCACAATAGTTGGGTGAGGAGAGCGGTCCTAAGTTTGGACCCCTTAATGTTAATTTTACTTTTAGCGTATTCCGCAATATCTCGACAACTTTTTAAGCGAATTGAAAAATTTTCGCACACATCTATGAAAATTGTTTGTCCCAAGACACAAAAATTAAATATTTATCATTTTTATTATTTTATTTAATAGTCGAAAAACTTTCGAATTGTATGGTATACAATGTTTCCCGTCATTTTAAAATATTTAATTTTACATGGCAACATACAAAATTTGAGAGAAATCGGTTGAATGGTCCCTGAGAAATCGAATTTTAGATACACGACTTTTCTAAAATTCAATTTCTCAAGAACCATTAGACCGATTTCGCAGAATATTTGCATTTTGCATGCAAAATTAGATACTTTAAAAATGATGTAAAACATTGTATACCTTACATTTCAAACGTTTTTCGACTATTATTAAATAGATTAATAAATTTTCACTAAAGTTATATTTTGCGTAGAATTATTTTTCGACAAACAAATTATATAGTTGTGTGCAAAATTTTTTCAATTCGCTTAAAAAGTTCTCGAGATATGGCGGAAAACGCAAAAAGTAACATTAAAATTAAGGAGTCTAAACTTTTGACTGTTCTCCTGACCAAACTATTGTGCCCATATCTCCAAGAGCGTGGATATCCCCGATATTTTGGGAATAAGAAATCTGAATCCGTTGAAAAAAAAGGTATATTTATTCAGCGAAAGTACGTTTTTGTGTTTTATTTCGTAACATAAAATATCGTCTGCACTTATTAATTATCATATTTGAAGCTACTCCCTTCGAACCATTAAGATTAAGTCGCAGAACGTGAAGATCCGATTATTAGATCAAAAGTTATTCAGGGTGGCCCTCTTTTTTTCGGCGCATTGTGCATAGACGTATATCAGGGCATGAATGTCTTTCTGTAATTGAATCAATTCAACTACACGTCTTCAACTAATGTAATGTATAATACACTTAAAGAATTAAATATTTTACTCATATGGTCCTTCATTATCTAGTTTTTCTCTTTCTTGCATGTCTTTATTTTTTGGAAAGAAAAAAAGGAGAAAGAAAAAAATATGAAGTTTGTTGTCATAATGTAACCTTCTCTTTTAAGACGAAAACCTGTTTATTTCATGCAGAAAAATTAAAAATATCCTCATTTTCTTTACACTTCATTTAAAACTATTAATTTTCCAGTGCCTGGTGCTTTTATAGTCATTTTAATAGCCTTTTTACGACTTTGATTTTTTTTTCAATTGAATTTATATTATAGCCCCTTTAGCTTTCCTGTTTATCCGTAATTAGTTTTAAACAATATATTAATCAGTTTTTTATGCCGTTTAGCTGTCGCCCGTTACCCTGGTAGAAGTACTATTAATTAAATTGTTGTTAAGAGATGTCCGAGATATTGTCAAAATTCTTTATGTATTGAATGTTAGTAATAATTTAAAATCTATCCGGCAGCCATTCAAACCACCGTAAATATGAGTTCGGGACTAGAATATTATGTAAATAAAAATAAATTTCTGGCAATTTTTTTAAATAAAATATTATAAATTTAAGAATTGTTTAAGTTTACTTAATACGTAGCACATTAAAAGTGATACATAACTAAGTTGTGTTATTTAAAATACGTCAATCGAAATTATTAAAAATGTGAGTGATTTTGTTTCTATTATTCGCCCGAAATGAATATTCGGCGTTGAGCCGGTATAGGCTAAATACCAAATATTTGTATGTTGCATCTCTAATTTAGTAGCAGCATAATCTTGTTGAGCAGAATCTATTTACAATTTAAAAACTTCTTGAAAAGGTTTTTAGAAATTTTTGCAATAATAGGACTCAATTTGCACAATTTCACAAAAGCAGGACCCTGGTTGAAAGAATGTGAATGAAGGCAGGACCCTGGTTGTTAATGTGCGCATATTTTATATTCACAAATTAAGAGTAGTTTTTTCACAATTTTACAAAAACAGGACCTTTCACAGAATGTCTGGTCAGACCCCTGATATATATTATATATAGTGCATCTTTTTCGCTTTTCTTTTCCCCCCCTTTCCTTCTCTAGTGTGTTGAAAATAAAATTTAAGTGTAAACTAACATCATTAGTCTTTAGAGACGTCTGTTAAATTCTAACTCCTGTGATTAGTTCATTGTTGTCAGTGACCTATTGTAGTAAGTATCTAAATATTTCTTTTACACAAAGTGCCGATGCCACCGTCTAGCCTAACTATTAGAGGTTATTTATGACTTTTTCTAGGAAAGTTACTCCAACGTGGGTGTACCCAGGGAAAGATAACATTTTTTACACCCCATTTCTTTAAATGTAGGAGGCGGCCCTATAGTACTGTCCTCAGGCGATAAGTAGATTCTATTGGTAGGGTGTCTGGAATGTCCTGCTCAATCTCTGATAGTAAATTGCTCTACAATTATTCTAAGGACTATTCTTTGCCTGGTTCGATTTTAGAATTTCTTTACTGTGTACTCGTTTGTTTGAGTTTGAAGTCCTTAATAAAGCTAGACTAAAATTTTAATTTTTTAGTGAATCGAAATTTAATTCCTTATCAATAATTTCATGTATTGTATTTCATTATGTGTCTGGTGTAATTTAGATTCTGTTTGGTATATAGTTTTTCTCAGTTTTCAGTTCATTTATGAGCATATGTATAATTATTTGAGCCTGACCTTATACATAGTTATTTGAGCTTAAAAACACAAAGGAAAGCTAGACAACAAAATTTTAACTAATTTATTTTAGTCGAAATTTAATTCCTTATCAATTGGAGCTATTTAATATAGAGTATTTCATTTGGTGTCTTGTAAAATATGGATTCTGTTTGGTATTCAGTTCTGCACAGAAATATAAGCATTCTGTTATACATAGTTATTTGAGCTTAAAAACACAAAGGAAAGCTAGACAACAAAACTTTAACTAATTTATTTTAGTCGAAATTTAATTCCTTATCAATTGGAGCAATTTAATATAGAGTATTTCATTTGGTATCTGGTGTAATATGGATTCTTTTTGGTATTCAGTTTTGCACAGAAATATATGCATTCTCTTATACATAGTTATTTGAGCTTAAAAACACAAAGGAAAGCTAGACAACAAAACTTTAACTAATTTATTTTAGTCGAAATTTAATTCCTTATCAATTGGAGCAATTTAATATACAGGATTTCATTTGGTGTCTTGTGTAATATGGATTCTGTTTGGTATTCAGTTCTGCACAGAAATATATGCATTCTGTTATACATAGTTATTTGAGCTTAAAAACACAAAGGAAAGCTAGACAACAAAACATTAACTAATTTATTTTAGTCGAAATTTAATTCCTTATCAAATGGAGCAATTTAATATGGAGTATTTCATTTGGTGTCGTGTGTAATATGGATTCTGTTTGGTTATTCAGTTTTGCACAGAAATATATGCATTCTCTTATACATAGTTATTTGAGCTTGAAAACACAAAGGAAAGCTAGACAACAAAACTTTAACTAATTTATTTTAGTCGAAATTTAATTCCTTATCAAATGGAGCAATTTAATATGGAGTATTTCATTTGGTGTCGTGTGTAATATGGATTCTGTTTGGTTATTCAGTTTTGCACAGAAATATATGCATTCTCTTATACATAGTTATTTGAGCTTGAAAACACAAAGGAAAGCTAGACAACAAAACTTTAACTAATTTATTTTAGTCGAAATTTAATTCCTTATCAATTGGAGCAATTTAATATACAGTATTTCATTTGGTGTCTTGTGTAATATGGATTCTGTTTGGTATTCAGTTTTGCACAGAAATATATGCATTCTCTTATACATAGTTATTTGAGCTTAAAAACACAAAGGAAAGCTAGACAACAAAACTTTAACTAATTTATTTTAGTCGAAATTTAATTCCTTATCAAATGGAGCAATTTAATATGGAGTATTTCATTTGGTGTCGTGTGTAATATGGATTCTGTTTGGTTATTCAGTTTTGCACAGAAATATATGCATTCTCTTATACATAGTTATTTGAGCGTGAAAACACAAAGGAAAGCTAGACAACAAAACTTTAACTAATTTATTTTAGTCGAAATTTAATTCCTTATCAATTGGAGCAATTTAATATAGAGTATTTCATTTGGTGTCGTGTAAAATATGGATTCTGTTTTGCACAGAAATATATGCATTCTTTTATACATAGTTATTCGAACTTGAAAACACTAAGAAAAACTGGACTACAAAATTTTAACTAATTTCTTACTTAGTAAAAATTTAATTCTTTATTAATTAAGACTGTATAGTTGGAAGTGTCTTATTTATTAGTGTCTGATGCGGTATGTATTCTATTTGGTACTCAGTTTTGCGCAGAAGTGTATGCTTCAAAAATGATTTTGCATAGAAAAAAATCATCATTTTTGTATTATATCATTCTGTTGCACGAAAATATGTTATTATGTATAGCCGGGTAATTTACTTTCATTCAAAATGGTGACTTTTTCTCTATAGTTATAAATAATATCATCACGCCTCAGGTCATGACGAAAAATGTGGTCAGGGAAATTACGTGTTCGTTACATTAATAAGTCTTTTATTACTATGTTTTTTTACTCGGATTTTATATCACTTAGAATGTATTTAAAATATTTTATAATAGTTTAATTAATAATTCCAAGAAACTGAAGCGGTAAGATATTACCCGATTAAAAGCTTCATTCGCTTCAAAAATGCATAAATTCTTCCATTTTCATTCACGTCTGACCAGTCTTGAAAATGAGTGCCTATTTTTAAAGCGCTTGAAACATGCCGACTGTTATTTATTTAAGTATTTTTGTAGCGAATGAAGCTTTTAATCGGCAAATATCTTATTTTCATACTAAGTCCGCGAATTCTATGTCCTAAATAGTTCATAATATGATGCATATTCTGAATAATATATTTTATGGAATAATACCGGTCAAAAGACCAGTTATTCTATGTTGTAATGTAATGTAAAGTGTTGATAAGTTTAGTGTTAACTATTCGTACTTAATCCTTGATGCATATTCTAAATAATACTTATTATCTATTAGGATGTATCAAGTATTTGTTACATTTGTAGAAGTCTGAAAAAAATTATTTTCTATCAATACTTCCCATCAAAATGATAAGAACAACTTTTCAAAAGAGTTCGTTTTCGAATTACAGAATTTTTCCGAATTGTTATCGAATGTGTCAAGTATTTGTTACAACTGTAGAAATCTGAAACAATTATTTTCTATCAATACTTCCCATCAAAATGATAAGAACAACTTTTCAAAAGAGTTCGTTTTCGAATTACAGAATTTTTCCGAATTGTTATCGAATGTGTCAAGTATTTGTTACAACTGTAGAAATCTGAAACAATGATTTTCTATCAATACTTCCCATCAGAATGATAAGAACAACTTCTTATTTACAAAAGAGTTCGTTTTCGAATTACAGAATTGTTCCAAATTGTAATTGTTCGCGAATTTATTATTCCTTTATGCAGTCTTTTAATGTTCATATAAAAATTGAATACCTTAAAACAAAAATTAAAAAATTGATGTTGCCACACGTTTCATTTAAAAAAAAAGGTGATTTTTTTTTAAGAAGCTAAATAGATTTTTTTTCTTTCTTTTATTTATTTTTTTGAAGTTCGTACAGCACCTGAGCGAGGGTGCACTCCATCGGAACAATCAGAGGGCAAGCATTAAGAACAAATAAGGCAAATCCTTCCAACTCAAAAAAAAGAAATCCGTGCTCCGTTTCTTATGATAATCGCCGCATTAAATATCTCCGATTAGAATTAATTGTGAATTAAATAATGAACTGAATCATAAAAACTCAAATCCAAAACGCTAATGGTCACAAAAGAGGGGGTGAATTACAAATGAAAGCGAAAGAGAAATAAAAAAAACAAAGAATATTGAGGGAAATAAAATTTTCCGTCGGCTAACCTTTGTGATTAAATGAGTCAAGTGTTCTTTCTTCTAAAAAGGTTCAAATAGTAATGGTACCGGGGCCGCAAAATATTGATACAGTCACGGCATCTCAAATGGAAGATTCTCCTAAGGGGTTGTATATATGCCATACTGTGAAAGGCCGAAATTAGTAAATGTTAACCTTCAATAGCGAAAGTTGAATAAGTTTTTAATTCTTTTATTTAGTTCGGATAATATCGACATTCAGCCGCGTGCACTGATGGTCATTGTTGAATAATTAGTATATTGTTTAGACCAGAAAATGTAAACATTCAGCCGTGTGCACTGATGGTCATCGTTGAATAATTTTAATTGTGTTATTTAGACCAGAAAGTGTTGTCAGACAGCCGCCTGTCCTGATAGTTATTTTGGAATAATTTTCATTTTTATTGGTATCATTTAGACCGGAAAAGTCGACATTCAACCGCATCCTCTAATGGCCATTGTTGAAAATTTTTATTATTATTGTATTTAGACCGGAAAAAGTCGATATTCAGCTTGATGTGATGGTCATTGTTGAATAATTATTACATTATTTAGACCCGAAATGGTTGAAATTCAGTCGCATGCACTGATGGTCATTGTTGAATATTTTTTATTATTTGTGTATTTAGACCGGAAAATGTAGACATTCAGTCGCATGCTCTGCTGGTCATTGTTGAATCATTTTCATTATTATTGGTATCATTTAGACTGGAAAAAGTTGACATTTAACCTTGTGCACTGAATGACATTGTTGAATAATTTTTATTATTATATAATTTAAACCCGAAGTGGTCGACATCCAGTCGCATGCACTGATGGTCATTGTTCAATAATTTTAATTATTATATTATTTAGACCCAAAAAAGCCGACTTTCCGTTGTGTGCACTGATGGAGAATGTTTAATAGAATATTTTTTTACTAAACTTTACAACTGACGATACATGTAAGTGTCGTAACTCAGCAACTCAGCATGTTGAAAGGAGTTGATTGCAGAAGATAAATAAAAATTAGGAAGAAAAAAAAAATTCATCATTCACCATCAGTGTGCATGTTGAAAGTCAACATTTACAGATGTGCAACCTTATTAAAATGCTTAACTGAACCAACCGTCTTCCCGTTCAAGTTAGATCATAATGACGCGTAATCAAGTTAAATTAAGTTTAACTTGCACAATAATATAATTCCACTCGTTTAGCCTAATTCCAAATGATGTATAGTTTTTAGACAACTATTCTTCTTATTTTATATTAAGGCATAATTTGAGAAAAAAATTAAATTAGACCTAAATATAGATATTATTCCAAGCAAATTATTTTATACCATTATATCATTAAAAATCTGATTTTGAAGAAAAAATAGTTGTTTCTGATTTTTCTTATCTTATCTGTCTTAGATATTATATAAATATATAGCCCCCGAGCATTGCTCACGATTCTTGTTCGTGAAAATTCGGAGTTTATTCATTGAGTGGTCATTAAAGAGCAGTTTGTGATTCCTCCCTCTTTTTTTTTTAAATAAAGGTTTTGTCTTGGTTGCATGCAAGTTTTATGCAAATGCTCAAGTTCGGAACGAAATAAGTTAAATTTTTATGCGAAAAACTCAACGCTAGTTTTCATTTTAATTATACGGGGGTACATCCGAAGAAAAATTTTATAATTATAGTCCTAAAAAAAAGATATTAAATATGGTAATCATTTAAGAGCGTGCAACATCTTTTTTAGGCATCATACCAGATTAGATAGCAATAAAGAAATAAGATGCTTTAACTATTTTGGTTTTTTTTAGTTTTGCTCCTATTTTAGATTAAACTAGAAAAATACATAAATCTGAAAAATACACGATTCTTGATAGATCTGTATTTATGTAAAGCTAATTAGAAAAATTCAGCTTATTAAAACCATTGAAGTTTTTAATTTAAAAGTGGTAATTTAATTTTTTCAAAATTGTCAGAAATTTAGAAAGTTTTGGTCTTATCTTGCATTGCTGAAACCTTAATATTGTACTGTTGTATCATATTTCTTAAACTTGATTGCACGATACTGTCCTTCAGCTAGAATGGAAAAGTGGTCCAATTTTTCACCTTATTAAGGTTACAGCAATTTTGCATCGTATTGTGGCTCAATATGTCAGTATTCTGGTTCAATATTGAACCAAATTTTCTGTGAGTCTTGATAGAAAGAATAAGGTTTTTCAAAAAAATATTAACCACAATTTCGTAGATAAAAAAAAAAGATTTAGTTAGTACACAGTATCTAAATAATGCAAGAAATTTGCAGTTTTTCAATTTGCTTATCCAAAGTTCAAGTTTTGGAGAGGCTGGTACAAACCAGTTCAGTTGAAAGTAGCCCTAACTATTTTAAAGAGATTGTCTTGATTTTCCATAAATTAATGATATATATTTTGTTAAAAAAAGATTATAATGTCTTGTTCTATTTTATTTTCTCCTGATGCGGCTCTATTTTCCTGAAAAAGTCGTTCCAGGGGGCGAATCGTCTCGGTGCTCTAAATCAGTGTTCCCCAACCCCCGGTCCGTGGATCAAATGGTACCGAACCGCTCATTTCGTTGAAACTGAATTTAAATTGCTAGGTTTATACCCCAAATTAAAAATATTTGTGCTCCATTAAAATTTTATTTATTTTAAAAATTATTATTACCCCGAAGGTAGTGAAATTTTTTTTTTTTTTTTTTTTAATGTTTTAAAAAGAAAACCACTACATCTATTTTCTCTTTCAATTAGTTTTAATAAAATAAAAAATCAATCATCATAACTGTAAATATCATAAATAAAACACGAAAGCGCGGCGCGAAATTTGTATTGGAACTAATGAAGAACTTCGTCTTTTCTCTCGATCGTAACTCATTTATTTAACGTTCTAGTAAGTTAAAATGTTAAATCACTTAATATTTATTTTTTGGTGTAACTGTATTTTATTTTGAAGGTATGTTTAAATACAATTAAATTAAATTTAATAAATCAAAATAAATTGAAATATAAACATTCAACGTCCCCCCCCCCAGCGGGGGCCGCGGTAAAATAATCAAACGTTGACAGGTCCTGAGTGATAAAAAGGTTGGGGAACACTGACTGGTTTTGGCCTGAGCTTACCGTTTATGGTTAAAAATTTAATTTCTTTAAAAAAAGTTATATTAAATCTTTTTCTTGTACGAAATGAAGAAAGAAAAAAAAATGGTTATCAAGTTTTTAATTTCAACAAAATATTATGCATAATTGTATATACTTGTTTTGTAAATAAGTATCATGAAAGCAAAGGTATAAACGTGCCTTTCTTTTTTTTACTAATGTGTGTTTCAGTTCTGATCAAATCATGCTAGATTAGATAGCAAGCTGATAAAATAAAAATAGGATTAATTTAAATCAGTTCATTCTTTTTCTTAATTTCATTTAAAAATTTCAAAACAAAGTAAATAGTGATTTGACAACTAGCAGACAGGTTTAACGTGAATTTAATTTACTATATATGTGTTTTAGTTAAAGATATATTGGTTCATTAATTCGAGAAAACGAGCAACAATTGCCGACGGAGACAGAATGCTGTCGAGTGATATTCTTTTTTTAGCCGTGTGGTCGCCAATATCAAATACTGTGACAGACATATTTTATGGATCGTCTCTTTATTTTATTTATTGGAAAAACTGTAATAAATATCTAGTTTTTATAGTCATTTTCTTTTTACAACTGATGATATTTGAATTGGAGCTTTCTTGAGTTGTTCACTTTCAAAAGTTGCTCCGAATTCTTCGTTGGAAGCTATTTAATTTATAGACTATGTAACATTTGCGGACAGTTTTTGACAACTTCGTTTTCAATATTTATAAACTTTCTACCGTGTTATTTCAAGGACGATTTACACCTATGCATGAATTTTTTTAGTTTTTATAAATTCTTTTATTGTTATTATTATTTTGCAAATTCTGGATGTATTTTTTAGAATATGGAGTCTTTTATAATCTGATGATGTTTAATCCGCAGCTTTCTAGAGTTATCTTTTTGAGTTATTTCTTCATCGTCAGTTATTACTTTTATTTATTTCGTTACATTTTTGAACAATTATTGATAAATATTTATAAGAGTGGAATAAGTTCTAAGGATTTAAACCTATACCTGGATTTGTTTAGATTTTATAAATTCCCTTATTGTTATTATTATTTAGCAAATTTGGGCAGTATTTTTTTAGAATAGCGAATCTTTTATTATCTGATGTTTAAACCGAAGCTGTCTTGAAAGCACTTATAAGAGTTGCCTTTTTGAATTCTTCATCGGCAGTTATTACTGTTATTGGTGAACTTCGCTACATTTTGGAACAGATTTTGATAACTACGTTTCAAATATTTATATCTTTTGAATAAATTCGATTGATTTAAACCTATACCTGTATTTGTTTAGATTTTATGAATTCCTTACTCGGACTGTATTTTACTGTAAGAAAGATTGGATGTTCTTTAATGTTCTGCAATTTGATAATATTTAAATTGGAGCTTTCTTGAAGGGATTTGTTCTTTAGGAAAAGTTGCTCGCCTAGATTTTTTTTCCTCAAAAGTTTTATCTTTAACTTATAAAGTAAATAACATTTTAAAAAAACAGTAAAGTAAATAACATTTCGGATCGGAATTGTTTCCGATAACTTCACTTAAAATATTTATGCACCGTTATTTATGAAGTTTAAAGGACGAATTATACTTATTTCTGGATTGGATATTTATAAATTCCTTTACTGTTATTATTATTTTACGAATTCGGTTTTTTTTCTTCTTTTTTTTTCAGTAGTTATTTTTCAGTAAGAGTGGTATTGTAACAATAATTTTTTTAAAAATTGTTTATTTTCAACTAGGAAGTATAAGTGTTTTGTAATATATTTTATGAGAATGTGGCAAAGCTGAAAAATTAATAATAAAGTTTGCAAATATCAGGGAAATCCGATAAAATCAACATGGAAAAATCGGGGAAAAGTTAGGGACTTTTTTATCTGAGTGTTGGTGGGCACCCTGATAATGCTTATTGTTATTGCTTAAATTTATTATTTTTTATTTATTTTTCATCCGAACTTATGAAAATATCAGCACTTACATTACACACACAAAAAAAAAAGTATTTTACTAGTTCATTTTCTCCCTTACATTATTTCCTTGTGGAAAAATCTCTAAATTAAATTAAACAAAATGGTTTCGAAAATATAAGTAAAGTTAATTTATATATAATTCCCACCTTAAATTAACAGAGTATCAAAACTTGCACTTAATAATTTAGATATATTTCGAATGAAAAATTAAGGCAATTTTAAACCAAAACCTTGTTCCAATAATTATTTTTTTAAAAAAACGAATCCACATTCTTTTTACCATTGAAACACATACAAAAGTTTTAAAGACCTGAGAGCTCTTAAAAGTTGATAAAAAAAGAATTACACGGAATTCATCCAAGTATTTTATCGTACTTTCGCATCATTTTAAGCGTTTATAGTTCGTCAACCCTAAGAGGCCCACTTAATACTTGTTGCTGGTATACCTCCTGATGGACGACGGACACTGCTCATATAGTTTCATGTCTGATAAACTAAACTCTTGTCCAGTGATAAACTTTGTCTAAAAATGTGACAGAAAATGACTTCGACCTAGAGCATATCGTTCGGGGGCGAGCTTTAATTCCTTTTCATTCCATTCACGTCTTCGCCGTACAAGTCTCAGAACATGAACTGGTATCTTTCATTTAGTCACTCTGATTTAAACAGTGTGTTTGTGGGCATTGCAAGACAAGATTTATTGCTGTGTAAAAAACAGATTGCAGTTTGGGTACCGAGTGAGGAGATATATCATTCAGAATGGAGATTTTACGCAGAATTTGTCGCGTTTGTCGCCAAATATGCTTTAGCCATACTCGATTATAAAAAACAAGGCTTAAAATTGAAGATTCGAATGCGAACGCTAAGATTTGCTAACTCACTTTTACTTGATCCTTGAAATTACTTAAGTACCACAAAAGATTCGAATCTGTAAAGAAAAAATTGCAATTTTCGCTCTGAGTGATGAGATACATAATTTAAAATGGAAGACAGATTCATTATTCGGACATTATTCGATGCATTTATCGCTAAAATGGGTTTTTAGCCATACTTGATTATGGAAAATAATGCATACTTAAAATCAAAATGCGAATGCTGAAATTTTAAAAAAAAAAAAATTGTGTTCCTCATTTAGTTCTAAATTTTTGCAGCTCTAAAATTTCTATTAAAAGCTATGGCGCTGAATATGGAAATATATATCACTCAAAATTGTGATTTCAGGCAATAATTCATCGCGTTTATCTCCTAAATAAGAATTTTAGTTGTATTCGACCATAAAAGATAGTAATATGCTCAAAAATAAAAATTAGAATTTGAGTGAGGAAATTGTTGTGTACTATCTTTTGCTTTGATACTTATGTTTAGTAAAAGTCCATAGAAAAAGGTTTAGATCGGATTGAAAAACAAGAAAATTGTAGCTCTGTTAAAATTTTTTCCAGAATTGCAGTTTTGCACATAATTCGTCGCGTTTAACAGCTAAAATAGTCTATTAGCCATACTTAAAATAGAAGATCCTCTATATGCTCAAGTTCAGAATGCAAATGGTGAACATTTTAAGAGGCTCTTTGTTCCACATTTAGTTTTGATGTTTAAAGCTACAAGAATACCGCATAAAAAAACGTTTGCTACTGAGTAAGGAAATATATATCGTTCAGTATATCGTTTGCGTTTTGGGGCATAATTCATCATTTATATAAAAAGTCTTTAACCTTATTTGATTTTGAGGCATCGTACATGCTCAAAACTTAAATTAATAGTAAGAATACTAAAATTTATGCAATAGCTATTCTATATATATATTAGATGTCAGGAAAGAGTTATTTGTCGTTTGAACTGATAAACTGAAAAAAAATTTCTGACTTTTTTTAAACAAGATTTATGCAATTTAAGTTCAGTTTTCTGAAGTAGAGAACGATTATTCGCACTATTTAGATTCAAGCCCATTATTTTATAGGTTCTTAAATTTACAATATAATCAAATCGTCAAAATAAAATTACAAGAAAAAGTTGGAAAAAGAAGAATATTTGGCTTAGTTTTTAAATTAAGCTGTAAAGTTTATAAAGTTTTTACAAAACAAAGAATTTTAAAATTTGAATGAAAAAAAAAGGCGTGAAGTGTTTTGAATTGTTAAACAATTAATAAATCAGTTTTAAATTATGTAACTTACGTTTTATAACGTAAAATCAGTGCTATATTTTTTCCCCACAGATATATTTCATTAAAAAAAAAAATTCTACATACTTTTGAATTTACACTTATTTCTCATCACTGTTTAAATATATAAAAGCAATTGTTGGACCCTTAGGTTATGAAAGTCTTATCTTCCTAATACTATGAAGAAACTAAACGTTAGCGTTGAAGCGCGGATTCACGCGATCTAATACTTGCTTATCATAGAAGAACATCGTATATGTTGAAATTCATTAAAAAAAAAACCTCGCCAATCGCCTCTGAGGTCAGGTTTCCGCCAAAATTTCCTATTTCTCAACTGACGACCATTTTCACACGATTAAAGAAAGTGGACTTTATTTTCATTAACATGATTCTTCCATCAGAATTCCTCACCATTCTCCACCTTCTCCCTCCCCCATATTTTGGCGACAAGTTCACTTTTCTTAGTTGACGGCTAATTTTCCAAAAATATGTCGTTATTCGGACATCTTCACATGGCGTCAAAACGAAGACACATGCCTTTTTTTCTTCTTCCTTTTTTAATTTAACCTATTTGGGCCCACTAAAAAGGACATTAATACAAGAGTGGTCTCTTCCGTTACGTCACTACCAAGGCCAGGTGCAGGTGTCACTTTTGCAAACTTTTCACGTCCACAAGCTAGACAATTTGTGGACAGTTGTGTATTTATCGTGGTAAAAGCCAGGCTTATCTTTTGTTTCTCAGAAAAAGAAGTCTATATTTAAAAAGATAGAAAGGTTTATAACAGTTTTCGTTTTTATAGGTTTTTTTTCTTCCTCCTTTACTTCTCTTGCTTTGGAGATTGTTATTTGGAAAATTCTCAAATCATAGATGAAATATGGGAATAGCTTAAGAAACAGAGCTGTTGTTGTAAATCTAGCTGAGGCTGTATATTTTTTATAAGATGATATGAAACGGGAGGGTGGTAGTTGTAGATAGATAGTACATGGATATTTTCAGGGCAAACATTCTCAAAATTAATTTTAATTATTTTTAAATTTTTTTATAATTTCTATTTTACAACCGTCGTCGAACAGCCAACCTAATTTTGATTTCACAACTACCAATGTTCAACTCCATATCCTTGCAATTTTGAACCCAATCCAGCGAACAATCGAACTCCTGTATCAAGTATTGGGATAAATTTGCCTTCGTGGAAGACTTGTTGATTGAGCTAACAGCAATTTGCGTTGCATGGAGATGAAATACACGAAAACCTCTCACGATTAGCCGGACGGCAAGGGCTCTAACCCTTGATCCGCCTACAACGGAGGATAATTTTCGTTAGCACTGTGGTCGGTGCGAGCCAGGTGAGGAATTCGTATAGACCAACCGTCGTTTTGATTCGAACTCGGTTCACTTCATTGGTTGGCGAACGCTCTATCCCCTGATCCACCACGGCTATGGATCAAGTATTGAGACAAACTAGCCTTCGTGGAGAATTTTTTGATAGAAACCCGCATTTGGGCGTTACATGGAGAGGAAAACTCCACGGTTAGCCCGACAACAAGGGGATTTTTACCCATGACCCGTCTACCACTGAGGATATTTTATGTCAGCAATGGGGACTGTGCGAGCTGGGAGTAGAATTCAATCGACTGGTTTCAGATAGATACTTAATAATTTCTAATATTTCCTCAGTGTAATAGCTCAATATAAGGAAATATTTTACTTTCTAGAATTAAATCATAGTATTTCCCACTTAAGTTTTCAAAACAATTTCAAAATGTGGCTTATCGTTATGTTTTCTCAAATCCATTATATTTAAAAGTATAAATATTGATTTGCGTGAAATAATGTGTTTATTTATAATGAATTTAAGAAATTACAAATTATATATTAATTTGAAACAGCTTTTTTTTATTAAAAATTTATCTGAATAAATTAGTCATCTATTCGCGATCGCAACGAACTATAGGGGGCGTTGTTGTATGTGCCGAATCCCTGCGATTTCCATATGAACAGTTATTCAGTTACACTGGAGACGTCTTTAATGTAGCATTGTAACGTTCCATCTTTATTGTGGCTGATTAAATTTAAAAAAGAAAAATGCTTGTTTTCTTTCTTATGCAAACGAAAACAAAATGGTATCTCCTTTTTTTTTTAGAGAAGGAACATCCAGAACACATGGGAAAAATATTTGTAAATAAAGAGAAAAAAATAGGTATATTCTTATAAAAGTTCAAACCTAATGCCTGAGAAATAGTTTTACTAAATTTAATGGTATAACATGAAAGGCCCATTTAAATTTTAACGTAAAATAAAGAATGCTTACGAAACAAAAACAAAACAAAAAAAGAACTATTCTTTTTTTGTCGCCATTTTTAGTGTTACGAAAATGCGTCTTTGGGACTTGATAGAAACAAAACAAGATACAATTTTATTTTTTTAAGAGCGAAATATTTTATAGAGTGAAATATAACGAAAATGTACCAATGTCCATATCATGAAACTTTATCTTAGTAAAAGTCCGTTTTGGAAATGTTATTTCATTTTGAATCTTATTTATTCGAGTTCATAATGGCTATAGAATCAGGTGAGAGAAAAGTTTGTTTTGAATCTATGCTAAACTCTATATCGGCCCATTTTCCACCTAAATCCGATTGACTACTTTGATTTTTGTTTCATTTTAAGATTTTTTCCAAAAATTTTAAGTGTAGATTGGCGGCACTTAAAAATCTGCCAAATCTGTAGCTGTGGTTAATACGTAAGTACCGAATTTTTCTTCCATACTTTTCTGAATCATATTACTTCAAATATTAGAATATGCAAGAAGTATACATAAACATATAATTTAATACCATTTAATTTTTCAAAAAAAGTATTTTGACAACAATTTTATCAAAAAATTATAAACTAAAAAACGTAAAATAAAGAATTCTTAGGATAAAAACGATTTTAAAATTTCCTCATTTTTCAATAAAATCTTTCGTTTTGTTTCTTTTTTTAAATTCTTATAGTATTTAATCAGACGTAAAAAAACCATTTTGTAGAGAACGATCATCAAGTAAGGAAAAAAAATTATTTACAAGCAAATTTTTTATTATAAAAATCATAACACTTACCTGATTTATAAGTCCGGAGAATTCCAAAATGATATGTTCTTTGTTTGAAAACTTTATTCTCAAATAATATATACATAGTTTATCCCTTCATTACTTTTAGGTAACATACCACACATCAAAATTTTATAATTGTAAGATCTCGATATGAATTTTAATATGTAGCTTAAAAACAGAATAGCTGTATTCTAGTTGAAATTCTTTCAAAACTAAAAAACACTTACCAAGAAAACGATAAAAAATTTATTTATAATCAGCCCAAAAGATACTTTTTCAAGTAATTCGGATTATTCTTTATTGTTGTTTTCTGAATTATGTAGATACAGAAATATATACTATTCTATGAAGAAGAAGAATATTCTATAACTATTACAGTTCTGTATGGAATTCATTGGAACACATTTATTCATTGGAATGACGAAAGCAATGTTGATTTCATTTTAACTTGTAATGAATTGAAGACAGAAAAATTATTTTACCGCAATACACACATCTGTAACAGCAAGTGATCATGAAATCATGTTATGTTGTTGGTAATAGAAAGGTAAAAAATATTGAGAAGTTGTTCTTCAAATGCTTGACGTGTTCTGCTTCAATGTTTGGCATGTTCTGATTAGTTTTTTCAAGAAGTTTTACCTTTTCTTTAGGGAAATTTTGCTTCTTTTTTTATGCTAAGAAAATGGCGTCCGTCATTGCCAATGGTTATGTGGGAACTAATGCACGATATTTACAGTCTCCCGCTAGATGGCGTATCGAGTGTTGCGATCGCGAATACTCTCACAACCAGAGTTCGCAAAAACCAGAATTGCTTTGGAAAAAAAAAGAAAAAAAAACCATGTATTTTTTAGGATTTTCTTATAGCAAAAATCCCAATTTTGCACCGATATCATGATTAATCCCTAAGGTGGTTCAATCGTTTTTTCTACAGTTATTATAACGAATTTTCACAATAAAAACAAAAATTCCCGATATTTTTTACGCAATTTTATTACGCACGAAATTCACAGCACGCATTCGATCCTTTACTTTTAATGTAACGATTTAATCGTTTTTCTTTCTTTCTTCCTTCTTTTTTTTTTTTTTTTTCGATTTTAACTAGCTATTTTGGATTGAGTTATCAGTTCTAAACAAACTATTTGAGTTATGAAATAAAATTACCACTATATAAGACCGCAGTAAGACTAAAAGTTTTATATGGAAGTGAGTGCTAGACAATGATTTAATTAAATGAAAATAGATTACTCATATTCAAGCGAAAGATCTTGAGAGAAGGTTTTGGTGGTGCAAAAGAGAATAATATCCCTTGCAGCAAGATAACTCAGTCCCTCATTTGACCAATATTCACGAATCTTGCCTGAATAAGGGTTCAAAGGGCCGTTATTTGCCGATATTGGCCCGATATAGAATTGTCCGATTTACCCGATATTTTACAACCAATATCGGCGTTATACAGAACTTTCATATTCATCCGATATTTTATATTCATTATTCAGCCTATAGAGGCCATTTTAGGACAAATATTAAGTAATCTTGATATCTCAATATTGGTCCCTCTGTCCATATTCTTATAGGACCCATATTGAGCCCAATTGAGGTCAAGGTGTGGAGAATAGGATGCAATTTTGAGTTATTCAGATTTCAGCAGCAAATTCAGAGTTTCTAATATGATGAAATTTATTAAAATTAAACAGATGAGTTTTTAAGTTCATTTTTCATACAGAGGGCGCTGTTGTAATAATAGAAATATCTAAAGAAAGTTCCAAGTCAGACCGAACATCGTCTGAAAATTCTGTATTGACTCAATGCTTTACTCCTCCCCTCCCCCCAAAGCAATCCGAATAATTGGTATTCGACTGTATCTATATAATATTTAGTTCAAAGAAATTTTTAAGATCTTAAGTGAAGCGTTTTAATTTTTATCAGTTTGAAACCGCAGATCAATTTAAAAAAAAAAAAAGAAATAAACTATCACCTCTAAGTGTTTGATTATTTGTATTTGTAGCCATCAGGCGGTATGTCTAAAGCTTTCTATATATCTGAAATTCTTATTCATAGCAAATGGTTCCAAGAACCAGATAAGAGGAAAATGTTCGAATAAATGGTGATTGCGAGTATGGAATAAAAAGCAAGAAAAATGTCTCTTCATCCACGAAGACAGGCACGTGTGCTTAGCTTCTCAATGAACACACTTTTCACGTTTAAATTTTCTTTTCTTTTTTCTCCCACCATTTTAACAAGGGTAAGAAAAAAAGAGTAAGCATAATTTTGTTTATCTGTCAGAAGCTTCAGGTACCACGCTGCGGTTGCGATTACGTCTCATATTCCCAACTGTCGCTTAGCGCAGCATGTTGCCATCGGTAGTTCGGAAATTCTTTGTGCTTGTTTTTTGCAGACGATTATTACTATGTGGGGGCGAATGAAATATGGATCTTTTTTCGTGCCATTTATTTTTATTATATTCCAGGTAAATATCTCAATAAAGAAAATTCTATCTTCATTTTTATTTAAATTGTATATTTTTGTAATATTTCACAGTCAATTGTCAATCAGTGTTTAACCATGTTCTTATTTAAAATCCAATTTAGAAGAAATCGAATTTTTTTAAAAAGATATTTTAACAGCAAATATGTTACGAGTGATAAGGTATTCCCATAAATCACTTACACTTAACCCGATGTTAACAAAACTTTATTTACACAAACTCTGAAAATTCTCCCAAACGTTTGTCTTACTTCAACCGTCCCGCCAACGCTATTTAGTATTTCTGCGATTTGTAGGGAAATTTTTGCGCATGTGCAGCTCAAATAGCGTTAGTCGGAAACCGCAACGTTATGAAAAAAAATCTACGAATTACTTACGATATGAATACTTTTACAGTTGTTGTCATGTAATAGTGACCAAGTTTCGTCGAAATAACAAAAAAATATCTATTTTACCACAGACTTGTATTTTTAAATGTGTATAATAAACATTTGCTTAAAGTTGAAAATTGTTTTTATAACGTTTTTTAAAATATGCTTATTGTTATATATTATATATTACATCATTAAGGTAACAAATAACATTCAATTCAAAAGAGTAAAAAACAATATCTTCATTGCTTTTGAAGATAATTTTATAAATGCGCTAGTCGTAAGAATGAGCAGACTTGGGAGTTGGCAACCAATAGATTTTCATCAGGGTGGGGTATTAAAATTGTAAATATGATTTGATAGTCAGCGGAGCACTAAACGACAATTTAGTGGAATCATAATCCTTATGATTTAATACAGTGTTAAACAAGAAGAAAAGTAAAAGAAGCAGATGTTCTTCTCTCTCTCTCTCTATCAATTAAATGGCGGAAGTAGTAACTTCTCGTTTGCCTTCGTTAGCTTCCCGAAGCGAGAGAAAAACAAAAGAATATTAAAAAACCTCATACCTAAAATAGAGCCTTACTTCCTAATGATAGAGGGTGGATACGCCCGACGACGATTAGTGACTATCAAGTAAAAGGCAGAAAGGTCGCGCAAGTGGCTACAACTGTTTCCTGTTACCAATTGTATAATTGAGAGAGGTCGTGATTAAACCTCATGGATTTGAGGTCTTTTTTTTTTTTTTTTTTTTTTTTGGACTGTTAAGCATTTTGAGGTTTCTTAAAATCTTTTTGGGAACTTTTCAACCATTATTTTCCTAAGTGAAACATTTTTGACTAACAGTTTAGTACCAACGGAGCATCTCGCTTTTTTGAAATTAGTAAAAGGGAAATAAATGGTATGCTATTACTTTGAGCACTCTTCTTTAAAATCCCTAAAATACTTCCTTTTTTTCACATTATACTATAAAATAGGAAGAAAAAGCCGATTATTGTGGAGAAAATTTCTAACTAATAGTTAATATTTTTTAATAGCCAAATATCGAGCAAATTTCTCTACGAGTATTATCGCAGTTATTAAAAGTGGGAAAAAATCAGTCTAGTGATGAATGATGTGAGACAAATTTGACTGTATTTCTTAAAAAATCCCTAACACATTCCCTTTTTTTCCCGTACAAGATAAAAATAAATAATTAAAAAATAAAAAAAACATGCTGATTGCCGCCCAGAAATTCTTTATTAATAGTTAATTCTTTTTGACAGTCTACTATTGAGTGAACTTCTATCTTTTTGCATTGTCTAAAGGGGGAAAAAAATCATTCTCTGTTATGAATAGTAAATAAAATAGAACTGTATCAAACTGAAGTAAAGCTATAATTTTAAACTTAAATGACATCTTGCTGTGCAGAATTATCTGGCCTATAGAGCTGACAAATAACTTAAATATTTTAAAAGTTATTAAACTTTTTTTAATAATCGCCAATTTGGCGACATTTTTTTTACCAAAATGAAAATTATCAAAATCAATGCCTTATTCCTATTTTTTACAGATTTTTATGAATTCAAATAATGCAGCATTGGAGTAAGTCTTTAAATATTAAAAATATTAGACCACAAACGCTTTTCATTTTTTGAAAACTGTGGCTTTACTTCGGTTTTGCGCCATTTTCAGAATTAGCAATGGGAGCGCTAGCTTAAGATAAGCTAAACTTGACCTAACAGTTTTAAGTAATTGTTACAAACTTACAAAAGTTACGAAATCAGCATATTATTCGTAGAAAAGTATCATTTCATGCGATAACAGAATTATTTTATTAAACCTAAGATAATTCTTTTATTAATTTACATTAAGTATTTTTCGATTTAAAAAATAATTACTACTGGATCCCGGAAATTTTAAACAGTTATTTTGAATACTTGGAATTCCTGTTAACTTCAATCAATTAATTACTGACAGGTCTTATGATTTTTTTCCTTTTAATTTTATTTAAAGTTTTTACGTTTCATTAATATGGAATAATTATGACTATTAAATCCTACTCAATGTACGCTAAACCTAAAGAATTTCTGTTATATTTTTTGTTAAAAAAGTTGATTTTTAAAAGGTATTTTTATAAGTGGGACCATTTCTGACCACTTTTACAAAGCGCATAAAGTGTTTTAAAATATGGCTGAAAATTTTATTATTGAGTTAACTACGTTTGAATCTTTGTTCGTTGCCCAACTTTGTACTTCCCATTCGTTACGTTTTATTTTTCTTCTGATATACACTGATAGAAATTTTAAATCATGTTCAACATTAATATCGTTCAAATTTGCTGCAAAACTTAACATGGTGTTAAAAGGAACCATGTTACTATACTTCTTTAACTTGATTTCACAACACTATGGTTCAATTTAACGTCCAAGGTTTCAATAAATTTACACCGTATTAAGTTTCGAATTGTCGATATTATGGTTCAATATAAAACCCTTTTTTCTGAAAGTATAGTACTATATAAACTGTTTTAAACTAGTAACAATTTCCAATCTGAACTGTCAAATTTTACTAACTTAAATACTAACTTTTAATATGCACTGATAGAAGGTTTGGACCATAATATCGTTCACATTTACTGCAAGGTGTTAAAAAGAGTCACATCACCGTACTTCTTTAACTTATTTACACGATACAATAGTTAAATTCAACATCTTATTAAGATTGCAGTGAATTTGCACCGTATTAAAAGTTTCAAGGTTCCGATATTGTGATTCAACGCAGAACGATTTCACTAACCTAAATTTATACGCTCAACCTTAAGAATTTCTATTGTTCATAATATCGTTCAAATTTTCTACAACCGTAATATGGATTTAAAAAGAGCCACATCATCGTAGTTCTTCAACCTGGTACACGATACTATGGTAACATCTTATTAAGTTTGCGGTAAATTTGCACTGTATTAAAAGTTTCGAGGTTTCGATATTGTGATAAAACGTAGAACGATTTTACTAACCTAAATCTATAAGCTCAACCGTAAGAATTTCTATCGTTCATAATATCCTTCAAATTTCCTACAACAGTAATATGGCGTTAAAAAGAGCCACATCATCGCAGTTCTTTAACCTGTTACACGATACTATGCTAACATCTTATTAAGTTTGCTGCCAATTTGCATCATATTAAAAGGCTTAAGGTGCGGATATTGTAAGTCAACGTAGAGTCGATTTTAGTAACCTAAATTTGTTCGCTCAACCTAAGGAATTCCTTCGATGATATTTTTAGTTAAAACCCTACTTTTAATAGGTATTTAAAAGCGGAACTATCTCATGTACCACTTTTTTAATGCGCTTAAAGTGTTTTAAGATATTTCTAAAGGTTTAATTATAGCTTTAGCTACGTTTGAATCTTTGTTCGTTGCCTACCTTCGCACTTACTGTACTAAGTAGGAGACTTTAGATCAGAGGAACAATTTATTTAAGAATGAATTATGTAGGGAATGCCGTTATGCTTTAAAGAAAGGTATCATTACGGTTTTTTTTTTTTCTCTCTCCCCGTTACCTTCTTTTTGTTTTCTTTAACTGAGCTGTCGTTGAGTATGGGGGATTTATTTTTGAAACAACATCTTGCGAGGGTGGCACATTTCGAGCAAGACAATAAATTCCGCTAGACACAATGGATGAAATGCACTCCTTCTCCTCTCACCCACACTCACATTGTCGCCCATAGAACTGTTTTTAGAATGCGCACCGCAACAATCACTTTGCACCACCATCCAAAACAATCGCAGAAAAGTAATTAAAAAATAAGATAAAAAATTAAAAAGAAAGAAGAAGTATCTGAGAGAGGTAGAAAAAAAAAATACCAACGCGCGCAAATGCTTAGGTAAAGTTGCCAAAAGATTTGGCTCCATGCCTTTGGATAATAGTCCCTGCATATGTCCAAGTGACAACGGAAGCTTTGTTACACTTGAGTGTCAGCATTGAACACACACTTGTCAAATTAATTTGAGAGAACAAAGGGGATCTAGCTCATTGGAACAGTTCATGCTCATGCTTTTTCCCCCCTCCCTTTATTGTTCTTCCTTATAAGACTAAGGCTGGTTGGATAATATATTTCACGCTAGGAATTTTATTTATTTAAATGTTTTTAGTTAAACTTTTAGTCAATTTAAGTTGTTAAAATTTTTAACTAATAATCTTACACAAATTGATAAACTATTCATCTCCTCAATTTTATGTGTTATTAATTTACCTTTAAACCAGATTCTGAATTTAGTTTTCATGTGCTTTGTCTTCAATCAGTTAGTGTGCCATTTGCCAATTTATTTAGTTTTTGATCAGTTGCTGAGCCATTAATTTTAATTTACTTTTCAATCAGCTCGTTTGCCATTTATTAACTTTTTAACTAAGGGTTAACCAGTTCCCCAGTCATTAATTTACTTTTCAACTAGTTCACTCGTCTTTTACTTAGTCATCAACATTTAATTAATGGCAATTTGTTTATTCAAATCAGCAAACAAGGACAAGCTGAAATATTCTGTATATATATATTAAGCTGGAATATCTTAAATACGTTGATTGTAAGCTTTTTATATGGTTAGTTTTCAATCAGTTAGTGTACCATTTACCAATTTACTTAGTTTTTGATCAGTTGTTGAGACATTATTTTTAATTTACTTTTCAATCATTTCGTTTGACATTTATTAAGTTTTCAGTTAGCCAGTTTTTCTGCCATTGGTTTACTCTACAACTAGTTCACGTGCCAGTAATTTATTTTTCAACTAGTTTGTCTGTTATTTAGTCATCAGTCAATTAATTATCTGACAATTAGTTCATTTATGTCAGCAACCGAGGACAAGCTGAAATATTCTGAATACATATGTTGGACATATGTAAACAAGCATATGTAAAATAACTAAATTATGTTGAGTGTAAAATGTTAAAATATAACGCCTTTCTCTGTTATAAAAATAACTGCAACCTTTCCAAATATTAAGTAATCATATTTCTGGTATTGAACTCATCCACCTAGTTAGAAATATGAGCAAATCGTAATTTCTATTCTAATTTAAGTTTAAATTTTTCAAATTGAATATTTTCCTCAAATTTAACCATTTTTACAATTTGCAATGGATTTTTCTTCAAATAAAGATTGTCTTGTAAGGATTTATGTACTGCTTTTCTCTCTTGATAGGAGAAATAAACATCCCAATCTTAGTGTGCTTACGAAAATTTTAAAAAGCCTAGATTTTTCCTAAAAACCATTTTGAGTCGTAATTTACAGCCTTAAATTGTGTATATCATTCAATTATATTTATTTGTTAATAATGTCAAGAATCAAAATTTGCTTTAACTTTCTCTCTTTTTTTTTTTTTTTTTATAGATACTAACACGTTGAATAAGGTATCTTCTGGATGATTTAAAGAAACTTTCTTCCTGTTGAACCTGCTTACATAAAAAGCGCTTTGTCGGAAAAATGTTGAGCTCACTATGGCTGACAGTCTGAGCTTGGTCTCGGACATTGGAAATAACATGACAACTAGCACTGCAGAAGAAGACGACGGTAAAAAAAATAAATTCTAAAATTTATTTGAAAATTAAATTTTGCCGCAATTCGTTCTGTTCTAATTAAGATTGTTTCAGGCAGCAAATCGGCTCCGTCTCCATCAATTGCATCAACCAATCAGGGACCAGTCACGGATTACTTTAATGAAAACACTCGTAAAAGAAAGAGATTAAGCGCAGTTTTGGATAAACTTACTACGCAGGTAATCATTTAATTGTGTTGTCCATCTTTTCTAAAATTCGGCATGTATACTTATAAAAATGTGTCTTTACAACGTTTCTTTCACATGACTAAACTAAAACGCTTACTGCAATTGTGGATGAGTGTTTGACGCTTTATGGACGTGCATGCTGATTCATAATATTCTGCAAATTTTTAGAAACCTTAATATGGTGCTGAGTTGAACCATATAATGGTACTTTTTAAACTTGATTACGCGATACTTCGGTTCAACTTAAACGGAAACATGGTTCAATTAATATCGCATTGAATTGATTTTTCTTTTTTAAGATGGCTGGAAATGTACACCATATTGCGGTTCAAGGTAACTATATTATGATTCAATGCAGAGTTGTCTTCTTTTCTGTAATTGTGATAAAATTTTGACTGTGTAAAAAAATTAAAGCTATGAATTAATTATGTTGTAATTTTTATTCACTCTTGTGGACCTTTATTAAGCAACACCAGATCATGAGAATAAGACCTTTAATTTTATAGGATTCAGTTTTATCAATGATGAAATTAATTATTTTTAAAAAAAATTATAAATTTTTATTTCCATCTGATGTTTATACAGTTCAGTTTTATTATTTAAAATTTTCTGAAACAAAATACATTTAGAGCTGGTTAAACCACGTCGTACTTCTTAAGCTTTATTACACGCTACAAAGATTAATTTTGAATACATTTAATTAACACCTTATTAAGGTTGCAGTAATTTGCACCATATTATTGGGTAAGATATCGATATTACGATTCTAAGTTAAAATGATTTTTTTTTAGAGTACATGCTTTTTCTGTCATTGGTACAGCACAAGTATCACAAAGAACGTTTCTATAGTATTCATTCCTTAAATTTAAGTATTCCTTAAATTTAAGTTCTTATTTGTTTTTTCTTAAATTTTTTTTTCTTTTTAAGGTGGAACGTCGAAGTGTTGACTCTACATCTTCGGATGAAGGCGGCCGTACCAGTAGCAGTCCAAGCGAGAATAGTGTATTTTTACCAAATCCTGAAAAATCGTTTAGGGTGGACGAGGATAATGCACCCCGTTCCAAGATGAGAGCTCCACCGCAAAAAGTAATTATTTTTTATTTTTTCATTTTAACGAAATTAAAACTTTTTTCCTCAAAAAATCTTTTATATTTGAAAAGAACCTAAACAACTTCATACACGAATTTTGATTAAAGCACACTGAGGAAAAAGGTACGTTCAAAACTACCAGAATATGGTAAAATTTACTGTGTTTCTGTCTTAGTGAAAACTCTAAAAAGTTCCGTAATTTTTACAGAAGCGCTTTGGTCAAGATTTTGGTAAAATTAACAATAAAATAGGGTATATAATAGGAGATAAAATTTGGTAATTTTATCCGGATATTCTGGAGCAGGGGAAAAAACCATTTATTCGGTTACATTTATTTTCCAGTTTTATATTTTTTACTAAATTTGTGGTTAATAAGAACTATAATTTTTAATATAATAAACGAAAAATTTAACCGAATGAATGGTATATCTAAAAACCGTTTATTTTGATTTTATTAGTAGAATAATATTTTTTTTAAACCAGAAATATTATTACCATAGAGTACAGTAACTTTACCAGATTTTTTAAAAATTTTTTTTTATCTTCAAGCTGGTATCGAACTTTCAAAGGAAATTGTTTACTATAAGATATTGATAGATAAATGTTTTTTAACAACTTTCGAAACATATAAATTTGAGGATTTTCAAAACACATAAATTAAGTTAACATTTTCGAAAATTCATTTTCTCTCACTAAATTCTTGTCATAACTGCGACGAGTAGGGTGAATAATTTTTTATTTTGACAGCCTATTTTAGCTAGAAGCTGTTTTAGAGGTTTTACGATTTGCTTTTTTTTGCTGACAAGAAAAAAGGAAGAAAAATATTACAGTTTGAAAAATTAAAAAGAATAAATGATAATGCATAGTAAAAGTAATGCTTACATAAAAATATATATTCGAAAAACAATAGCTTAAAATTGTACTAATTTAAAGTTTTGTCGAAAAAATTACAGTTTGAAAAATAAATAATAAATAAATCTTATGTAAGTATAGGGGAGAGGGGATTTACTTATTTTGTTGACAAGAGGGTTGATTCTAAAATTACTTAAAGATTGTTTAGCAATATTTGAACAGACCCTTTTTAGCATTTAAAAAAAAAGGTACTTAATAAACAAAGTACTTTATAAAAAAAGATTTTACAAAAGAAATTTTTTATGTAGCCGAAAATTAAAATTTTGTTTTAAAAATTTTTGTAATATATCGCTTTCGTTACTGCTTTTTAACGTATGCAATTTCCCCTCCTCTAGCAGCTCTCTCTTGATTCTGAAATGAGCCACTGCGTGCAGGTGAAATTAGATTTGCTGGATGTTGCGGAAAAGAGAGATTTGGTTGCCGGACCATCACTCCAAGGAGAGCCCTCCCCTTTGCTTTCACCTCCAGAAGAAGGTGGGGGACCAACGACCTTCCCCGTTTGTTCTCCGCAGAGAAAAGTTCCGTTCGCACACACAATGAGAGAAAGCTGCAGGTCTCCCACAGGTATCTGTACCCCCCTGTTAAGGGGGTCGGGTGTTGAGACTCCCCCCAAGGAGGAAGATATAGAAGGAGATGATGACGCTTTCAGTTCGCCTTCAGGCAACAGGCTGTCAAGTAATCGCCCTACTCCGCTCCAGATATTGCCATATCCACCGGGACTCTTACAACCACCTCCTCGTCTTTCGCATCCCATCGTGATCTCGCATCATCCTTACTCCGGAGAACACCCCGTTGTCATGGGCAACGGGGCATCGGTGGGGAACACCGCTCTTTCGCATCACCTCAACACTAGTATCCCAAGTTTCCCCATTTGCGATTGCCATCTTTGCCGAAGATTGGCCGTTCAGCCACCGGGCCATCCTTTTGATTGGGACTTTGACCAACAGCGTGCTCTTTTTCACAAGATGATGGCCACAGGTAGTCCGATGACTCCAGTGTCTCCGATCACCCCTCCCTATTCTGCTCTGTTGCAGAACAAGCTAGAACTGTATTATCGCAGAAGAAGCCATTCAGATTCGGACTTAAAACAATGGTTAGCCGATTCTGGAGTAACTGGATCTGGTGGAGACGCATCGAGCCATCCTCATCTTGGCTTACATCCCGCGATGCCACCTCCGCCTCCCAGAGAATCTCAGACGGAAAGTTTTAACTTCACCGCTCGTAATGGAAGGCCAAAACCTTTGAACATACCACAAAAGGGAGGAAGTTTGGACTCCGATAATAGCTCAACTCCTCAAGATTCACCGTTAGACTTGTCAGTGAAATCAAATACACCGGCTAGTTCTGATTCGACGTCATCATCGACAACATGCTTCCCCCTCTCACCATTAGCGAGAGATTTTTCGAGCGAATCCCAAGGAAGCCCAAGAGGCTCTTCGGGTGGTAGCCCATTCGATTCTCGGACACCACCCACAATGATGTCGTCAACTCCTAAAATCGAATCATCTATGGCTTCCCCAAGAAATGTAAGCCCTGTGGTCGAGGTGGTTACGCCTGGATCTGACGTGGCTTATGTTTGCCCTATCTGTGGTCAAATGTTTTCATTGCACGATCGACTGGCCAAACATATGGCCAGTAGACACAGGAGTCGCCAACAAGCTGACACAACCACTTCTTCATCTACTAAAAGTTATATGTGTGACGTTTGTAAACGCTCATTCGCACGATCTGACATGTTAACGCGACATATGCGGTTACATACTGGCATCAAACCTTACACATGTCGTGTTTGTGGACAAGTGTTTAGCAGGTCTGATCACTTGAGCACTCACCAACGGACACATACAGGTGAAAAGCCATACAAATGTCCACAATGTCCGTATGCTGCATGCAGAAGGGACATGATTACGCGCCATATGAGAACTCATGCAAGGTATGAACTGCCTGATAGCAGTTCTAGCTTTGACGATCCTGTAGCACCCATGTCATCGTCTTCATCACCACCTCGCATTAAAGGTAGTCCACCACCACTGTTGTCTATGGAAGAAGGTTCATTAAATCCGTCACCAAATCATAAACTTAGTGCCTTATGTGTTCGCAATCCCAGTGAAACAGGATTAGGACAATTATCCAACCACGAATGAGCAGTTAAATAGTGGTAAGTGTTCTGATTTTTTGTAATTTATTTCATGTTCAGAAGGATTGCTTAGTGTAGACTTAAAAGCAATTCGATACGACTTATCGGTTGCGAATTTAAGATCAAAAGTAATGTAAATTTTTTAAAGAAAAATATTAAAATATTAGCAATATTTTTTTTTAAAAATTCCGACATCTATTAATTTAGTGTTTGGTTATCACAAAAAATTCAAATAGTTTGGCATTAAATACCCATTATCTATCGATTAAAATTTTTTGTCTACATCTTTTTAACGCAATTTTAAAATAATTTTTTTTTTTTTTTTAAATTTAACCTTAAAAAAGTAAAACTGAAGTTTTCTTTTTAAAAAAAATTTGGTGTTAATTGTAAAAAATTTTGTGTTAAAAAATTTCTTATTCAAAAAATAAATACGAAACTTTTTATTAATTTTTTCTAAAATTTTAAGATCTTTAAAACTGGTTGACCATGGCCCACATAGTATGTGCATTGTGCATGGGTCATAATCAAGTCTTGTACAATCAAAAGAATTATAAACTCTATATTTGCTCAACAATTTTATTTAGTTTTCGTTCCCTTGAAGAAGACTGTTTTTTTACGAATATTACCCATTCGATATTGGTTATTTATTCTTTTACAACTGCATAAGGGGGATAGAAATATATAGAGGAATAACCAAAAAAAAAAAAAAAAAAAGCTCAAAACTTTCTTTGCTATGACCTCTGACATCGTATTTTCGGACATGGTACTATTCTTAAATACTTGACGGGGTTGTTCCAGTTCTGTATTTCTTTTTTTTTTTTTTTTTTCCTTCTCTTTTTTTTCATCTTTCTCACCCACCTACGCTGGTTCTACGAAAAAAGAGGAAGACCTACCTTTTATGTATGCCATTTATTTGGTATTTGGTGCCACATTCCAGACAGTTGCTCTTTCTTCTTTGTTACTCCCCCTCCCTTCATAGTCGTGCTGCCAGCACCCCCTTCTGCTTTCAGACAACTCAAAAGAGAAAGTTTTTCTTCCATTGTAAACCGACCACCCCCGCGTTCGTTGTTAGAATGAAAAGATTATAAGGGGTTGAAAATGCGAAGTTGCAAACCTTGTAAATAAAAAACCACTGTTGTTAGCCTCATGATTTTTCCAGGACAAAATAGCAGCCTGATTTTTCCTGCATGGTTAACAAATTATGAAGTTATTCATTTATTCTTGTAAAGCACATATTTTGGCAGAAAAAATATATTAATACGCACTAATATATTCGAATTTGCTAATCAAAATTCACGGACAGTTTTCTTTTCAAAAAGTATGCACGAGCAATTCAAAATTCAAGTTATGCTTTTTTTATTTTATTATTTTTTTTTTTAAATATTAAGATGAGTTTCTATTAAATGAATTCTTTTTAAATTGTATATATTACGTGTAACAAACTATTTTTTTAAATCTGTGATTTAAATGCTAGAACAACCTAAATCATGCTCAGACATGTGAATTTTCGGTAATTTTGAAATTGCTTTCCTTCCCCTGTTAAGAATAGTTTTCTGCGTTAAAACGAAACCAATCAGAATAAGAACGTTACATTAGAATTTCAGATTAATGCAGAAACATCTGATGGCGAACTACATGTATTCAGACAAACTGTATAAAAAACAGTAGTATTGAGACAATGCTGTCTCGTTCGTATAATTCTGATTGCGATTCTTAAAGGCTGAAAATCGTTTTCCTCGAACTCATACCATATCATGAGCACAAAAATATATTTTATAATAGCCTTTTTTTTCATATTAAGGCTCATTCTGTGACTGTTTAGAATCAGATATAATATATTTATCAATTTAAAAATACCTAGTTGACGTCATAAATGGCAATTTCTTCAATTTTTACACAGATTGTAACAGTAAAAGCTGCAAGGTTTTAAGTTTCTGTTTTATATGATTGTTTTTCGGGTAGCACAAACATTGCAGATTATTGCATCGTCTGAAGTTCTAAGTTTTAGTATTTTTTTTTTTTTTTTTTCATTAAAAGCAAGCAAACTAATGAGAGAAAACTACTAAAACTCTTTTCTTAACGCTGCTTTAAACTTGTTTCTAATAAAAATTAAGTTGCTGAGTTGAGGGAACATCTCAATTTAGCAACTTAACCAAAAGTCAAGATTCATAAGTCAAAAGTCAAGATTATTTTTTCTCTTACTTGATTACAATTTATTTTATTTTTACTGTATAGATATATTGTGATATTTATATATTATGATATATTATGATGTAAAATTGTATAAAATTCAACTTAAATTTAAATAATCATAAAGTTTTTATGTATAATTTTTAAGGACCTTACGTTTGCAAATTTTTCTTTCTGAATAATTGAAATGGGGTCGCATGCAAAATTGGACGTATGAAGATAGTGCTGCAGACTCAGTTCTGTTATCAGGATTGTTTCCAAATTTTACACTCATAAAAGAAAAAAAAAAAAAAAAAAAAAAAAAATACTTAATTTTAAAAATTATTTTCTAGAATGATAAATTGCTGAAACATTACTGTCTTTCATTAAATCCAGACGCTGAATCTTATAACAACATGCATGTACAATAAAAATGGAATCTAACTATTTTAGAAGTTTTCAAATTGCAAAATAAATATTACGATGCCAAACCCTTACAAAGAACAATGAATTTGTTTGCTTGTATTTGGAAGCAAGCGAAGTTGTTTGCGTTTGGGGGAGTAATTTGCTGAGGTTAGCACGCGTAGTGGCTTGCCAAATAGTCTTTTTTGCTATTCCACTTTCCCCGTCCTTTCCACACCTCTTCATCGTCATCTTTTTTATCTGAAGTTTCCACCAGAGTGTGAAGAATGAATTTTTCTTCACTGTAACCTTATAGTTTCGAAGAGAGTACTTCAGAGATTTTCCATTTCGTTAAGTTCTCTTAACTATGTTGTCATTCGCAATTAAGAGATTGAAGAATGGAGTTTCCTTTAAAGCCACTGAACTCAGTTCGATCTCAATGTTCATTTAAATCGTTAATTTTGTTCCATTAATGAAAGAGGAATAGTTAAAATGCTTCAAGCAGATTGTTCTTATAATTCTATTAGAGTGTAATAATAAAAATCGTCAAAAACATAAATTTATTGCTGATTTGAAACTTTAGTTCTTCCCTTTCATTGATAAAACATACATATTTTTAAGCGTTTTTAATTGGACTAATGTTTAGAGCGATATAAACTAGTATTTCGTGAAAGAAAATCTTATTATTTATTCCCATTTTTAAATCTATAGTTTCCCTTATAAAATGAAACATACAGACACTTTTCTTGTAGGTAAAACATTTTTATATCAAAAGTTTTATTGAAAATTGAATGCAAATTGTGTCTATTGTTTATTAACGTTAGTGATATAAATTCTTCGAAGAAATTTGCCTGAAAGTTATTCTGACTTATTTTTGAAAATTCTCCATTGCAAACGTTAATTTACTCACAAGTTATTGCTATACTACCCTTCTAAAAAATTTAAATAAATTATTTTAATTACAATCGAGAAGTCAAACAATCACATTTCAGTTTAAATTGTGATATCGGATAGAAAAATAATACTAATGGTGATGGTTTGATGAAATTGCTTAAAGTCATCTGCTGAAAAATCATTTTCTTTTCTTGTTCTTATATTTGATGATAATGATTATTACATCTTAATGTCTTTTTTTATTTTGATAATGTGAATTGAGCTATTTTATTAGCAAAATTTGAACTCATTCATTAAAGAAAGTTAAAGTTTATACTCAGCTTTTTTTTCAATGTCAATTCAGAACAAAGAAATGAAAGAACATAAATTAAGATGAATGACTAAGAGTTACAAAGAATTTTAACAAACGATTTTATCTAAAATAGATTATCTCGTTTCATAGCCATCCTTTTACTATTCGAAGCATTCTAGAAAAGAAGAGTAACAAAAAATCCGTAACCGCGCAACGATACAATGCATGTATTTCATTAATCTATGTGTTTCAAATCTTGATTGAGGAGCCAGTCTTAATAATGAGAAATGCTCATTAGAATGAATTACAACTGAAAAGCCGAGTACGGGGGAATTAAAAGTCCTCTTTTTGTTCTTTGTTTTCCTGCTTTCTGGCAACAAATCAGAAAATATTTACAAATCCGCCATTTCTTAATTTGTTAAAGTTCACAAATTTTATAGCAATAGTTAAAAATTGATTTTTTTTATTTCTGTTTTTATTAATTAAATGAAAACAATTTTAAAATTCGTTCATTTTTTAAAAGAATTTTTATGTTAACTTCTTTTATTTATTTATTTTATTTTTAATAAATCGTTTGCTCTCATTTTTCTTTTTCTTTATTAAAACGTGCGGTCTCAAAACCATATTTGTTTAACTTTTTTTAAATGTATAATTTTTTTCCAAGCAAATAAATTTTAACAAAATCAAGCAAATCAAGACTATATTCGCGTTAAATAATTTAAATTGCTAAATTAAAATTTTACACTCCTTAGATTTGCGTAAAATTTTAAGAACAATTTTGTCGAAAATATGATTGTATCGTTTGCTCAGATTTTATAAAAACTATGCTGCATTTGATAAATCTTTTGAATTAGAAAATTATTGTAAATTATAGAACGACCCCCACTTGAAATCACGAATGTCGGTAATCAGGTGAAAAGAAAGAGAGGCGGGAGGGAGCAAGGAAAAACTGGACATACAACACAATACGTCCAAGGAAGCGGCAAGCAAACATATATGCGGGCGGAGTTGCTGCGCCTAACAGATGGCGCCACAATAGATGGACTACCGTTGACCCTTAGTTTGACCCCAGGTATACCTGTTGTCTCCTCACAGCATGGATAGTTGATTCGGAACTATTCTTAGAGGAGGGGTAAAGAAAAAATAATAATGGGCAAAGTGGCGGGTATTTAATTAGGCTTAGCATTTTCTCCCACAGACTTGCTGTTGCCATTCAGTGAGGGTGGGGGATGCAGTTAAAAGGTTGATGTAAAAAATGATTTTTGATCTATTAATTGTACATCTTCCCAATTTTTATTTTTCTAGTTTTTTGTTTTTACAAATTCTGTCTGGTTTTCTGTATCTTTCTCTCTATTTACGTTTTATCAGTAAGATGGAAGTTAAATAACTTTTGTTTTTACCTTATGTTAATTATGTTCTAAACCTGCTTTACGTGATAATTATTTGTGATTTTTCACGTTGTTTTAATTTTATTCATATAACGTTTTATTTTAATTTTTTAAACGTTGATAGAAAACCAAAACTTAAGAAACAAACATCTTCGAATCGTTTTGCGTATGAGTACTAAGAAGGGAATAACGAATTCTTTCCGCATTGTAAAATTGCGTAAATAAAAGAAAAAAAAATGTTTTTACTTTTTTTAGTTATCCTTTACTGATATAACCCTTTTTACGCTATTAGCAGATAAAAAACGTTTTTAAGACTAACTCTGAGCCCCATATTTCCAGGGTTCATCATATAAAATTTGATTCAAGACCATGGAGTAGTAGGAAAAGAAAACGAAGGAAAAAAAAAAAAAAAAAAAAAACCTCACTCCAAAAAAGAAATTACACTCTCAGCTTGATTACAATACTTTTTTTTTTTCAACAGCAGTTTCTAACGAAAAAAAAAAAAAAAAATGCGGGGGAGTTGTGTTTTGTAAGAAAATCTGCTAACGAAAGAAGTAAATTTAGCTTACAAGTCGTATTCTATTGTTATCAAGAATTTAGCTCTATTTCCGTAACAACTTTCGTTCTCTTTTTTATCCTCTTCCTCTCTATACTTAACTTTCCTAAATGTGTCTAGTCGGTCTGATTTTTTAAACTTGCCTTATCTATACTTTCTTCACCTTACTTCTCATTGTTTTCTGTCGGCCCCGCTTGTCATAATGGAAGCGGTTCGTTTATTCTCTTAATTGAAGTTAAAGTAAGTTTTTTTTCTTGTTTTTTTTTTTTTTTTTTCATCACAACAACATCTGGAATGTAAAACAAACGAATGTAAAACAAACGAATGCAAAACAAATGTAAAACAAAACAAAAACGTTTTTCTCCAGGAATGCCACCTACTACGCATATTCTGAAGATTTTATGAATTTTAGATCCAGTTCTGAAAAATTGTAAATAAACTAAAAAGACAGTTTTTTTAATTTATTTATTGATCATTATTTTCAGATTATTTGTTTTCATTTTTAGAGCAATATAGTATTCTCAAAAAATTTTTGTAACTTACAGACTAGCGCTTATTATTGTTTATGTTTGATAACTTTTCTTTGTGAATTAAATTCGAAGAATTTTAAATACGAAATTTTCATGAAAAGCCACAAAAATATTTTTTTTACTGTTAGATAAATTATTCATATAATATTATTATATAAAAATTAAGTCAACAAATTATTATATAAATTAATTTATAAAAATAATTAAGATATTAAAATTTCCGATTAGAAACGCAAGCTATATTAACGACAACGATTGCTTTAATTGATAATCCAGCTCAAATTGCACCTTGTAAGTGGGAAGAAATGTTTTTATTCTTATAGTAGTATTCTATTTCTTAACAAATTCATTCCAAGTTTTTGTTATTGAATTTTTAGTTAATTCATTGTATATGTTTTAGAATTATTTATAACTCTACGTCCTATTTTCACCGTTTTACCTGCACAGTAACACTATTTTGATTTTCTTAAAATCACTTTTTTAAGATATTTTTATTAATTTATTAGTTGAAAATCATTTGCTTTCTCATTTGTGTGAACGACAAAGCGAAATCAGTTTCTTTCAAATAACCTTCTCTCTGTAATTCCATCGATCCCTAAATATTATGTTCTTGAATCAGTTAAAAACTTGTGTCAATATAGCAGCGCCATCTATTGGACTGCTTGTTAAATCTTAAAAAGAGAATGTTGTTAACCATATAAAAAGTTTATTATAATTATTATTCTATATTGCTGCTATCTTGCGGTAAAACAACTGTGCTGTATTTTAATATTTATTCTAATAATTTTATTTATTTATTTTTCTTTTTTCCTTTCCAGGAAATAGATGAAATATTAATAAATAATGTGGAACGCGGACTTTGTTGACTGGAGTGATTATTTTTAGACTATGTGGAGATATGAAAAGAAAATATTTTCTTAGGACTTTTGAATGAAAAAGATATGAAGAAAATATAAAACTGTTATAAGCGAAATCGTGATACTAATAAATATATATATTATTATATGAACAGTTTTACTGAAGTTTTTATAGATGAAAAATAGAAATGGTGGAAGAATATTTGACATGTTATGGAAATCGTCATATAAATTTTGTATAAATTTTATTGCAGTTATTTAAAAAAGAAATGCAATCCTTAAAAATTGTTTTAAGAGCCCATAGTAATTATTCCTCACTAAATTATATTTTCTAAACATTTGCTGTTGTTGAAAAAGTGTTATCAAAAATAACTCATTTTAAAATTCTAATTTAATTGAAGCTAAATTTTTTTTCTTATTTAATTAGCCTTATATTTAAATATATTTCGCTAAAATTTGGACTCAGAACTATATATATATATTTTTAATTACGTCCATCATTTGCTCTCTCGAGCTCTCAGAACTATATGGATTAATTAGTTTTATTTAAAGGATTTTAAATTAAAAACTAATTAATCAAACACAATTTTTGCCGTCTATTTCATAAATTATACTTTAAATGAATTTAGTAAATTATTGCTATTGTTATAATTTAAAAGCAAATTAATATTAATTATTTTCGTTTTTATTTCTGCAAGTTTAACTATAGCAATCTGAACATGAGTATAGTTTTTGATAGCCTTACTACTGTATTGGTCAATTGGCCATCTTCTTTACAGATTGCCATACCTAACTGTGTCAAATTCATCCTTAATGCAAATAATATGCATATTTAATGCATATCAAATGCATAATAACACTTCCTTGTTGAATGCCTCTCCCGTTAAAAAAAATCATATATTTTTTCAAATGACAATACGTGAAAATGTTATGTGAAAATTGAAATCGAGAGATTAGTGTAAGAACATGTTAAGTGAACTTTTGTAAGAACATGTCAAATGAAATTAGTCCAAAAATATATTACGGAAATTTAGTGCAAGAACGTGTTTTTTCAAAAAATCTGATTCATAATATGTGGAATCATTAGTAAAATGTTGATTAAAAAATCCCTTGTAGAAAAGCTTGCCAGAATAGTTTTAACTGCTTCAAACATTTTATAATCTCATTTAACATGTTTATTCACTATGTTCAAAACCACTTAGTGCAATAACGTGTTTTTTCAGAAAATCTGATTCACAATATATAGAAACATCAGCAAAATGTTAATTGAAAATTTCCTTGTTGAAAAGCTTGCCAGAATAGTTTTTTCTGTAAACATATAACAACATATAACAATCTCATTTAACATGTTTATTCACTATGTGCAAGAACGTGTTTTTTCAGAAAATCTGATTCACAATATATAAAAACATCAGCAAAATGTTAATTAAAAATTCCCTTGTTGAAAAGCTTGCCGGAATAATTTTCACTGTTTCAAACATTTTATAATGTCATTTAACATGTTTATTCACTACGCTCTTCATATTTTTATTATGGTATTTGAAATCACGATTTAAAAAATGCCCACTGACTGGTTATTTCTGCAATATAAAAGAAAAGTTTAAAAATGTGATAAAGCTGAATAGTTTATTTAACTGTACATTGAATTGTATATAGATAATTTTTATCAATTTTTGTTTTCACGAATGAATTTCATATTTGAAATTAGTTTTCATTGTATTTCCACGAGTGAATTTTGTTTAACCGTAGTGTGAGCAACACAAAATTGAAAACCTTTTAAGTGCTTAAACTATTTTTTAAATCGTTATTTATATGGAAAAAGAGTTTAAGGAAATGTTGTGGTCTGGATATCTTATAATACCTAAAGATAAAAATATATCTATTTTTGTGCCAAATCAAGATCTTAATTGCCAATCATCACACTGTACCCTCTTTTACTGTTTTGTAAAGATGCCATTGTATTTTGACATTGTTGAAATTTTTGCCATTTGCCGTGCCACATTTATCTTTATATTTTGGAATGTGGCTGTGTTTAAAATGCTTATAACTATTGCACATGCTGTTGTAAACTATCCCTGATATTTGCTCAACTATCTGCACTACAAATTTCAGTTTCATGAAAATTTTAGTTTAATTATAACTATTTTATTTATAGTTTACTGACTGCAAGAGATATAGGATTAAAGAAGAAAAAAAAATTTTTTTTTTTTACTCATAATAATTTTTTGTTGATTTGAATAGATTGATGTGAATTAACTATAAATTGACTGATTCATCTATTTCATAAGAATCTGGATTTGAGTTTAAACGAACTGTTTTTAGTTTCCTGAAAACCTTATTTAAATTATTGTCATTTTATTTATGATTTACCGAATGCAAGAAAAGATAAATATTTGACCTAAAATAAATTTTTGATAATTCAAATCACTTCATTCGAATGGATTTATTTGAATTAACTAAGTGGATTGATTCATCAGATTAGAACCAAGACACGAATAACTATGAAGTTTTTTTTTTTTTTTTTTTTTTTTTTTTTTTTACGATTTATTTGGTTCAAATTAGAGTTAAATATTGAATACATTCAAATTAGAATTTGGATCGCTCAGATTTGTTTCCAAGAGAACTAATAATTTTATAGAAAGTGAATTTTTAATTTTAAATAGCCTGTTTCTCTTGCATAAGGTAAAACATTTACGCCTTTACTATTATTTTTTTGCGGTTTAAATTTTTTGGTTTGTTTAATGTATGAAACATTCTCATACAATTAATTATGTAAACCTTAAAGCTAATTTATAAGTGCCTAAAACATGTATCTTGTATAGTTTGTTTTACAAATAAGGTATTCTTGGTCTTAAAAAAACTTGTTTTTAATTGCATAATAGCTGTGATAAATCGATTTTAATTACAATGAAACCTTAATTATCTAAAGTCCTATAATCCAAGTCTTATAAGATACCTGAAATCTCAAGTTTTCAAGACACAAGAAAAACACATTGTTTTGTGCAAATTATATATGATGTTGACTATAACATGGCTTGAAATCTGTCCATGATATATTTGTTTAAAATCTTTTAAAAAAAAAATCTACACAATAGGTGTCGGAAATTAATTTTGAAGGTAAAGAAAAAAAGAACGTTATCAAAATCTGACAAATCATTATTGGGATAGACGTTATATTCAAAGGGGTTTGAAGCTTGAAGGGGTTTGTAATAATCGACGTGCAACGCCTCTCTGCTACCTCAGCCAATCACATAGGTTTTGATGTTTTCAATCCTGTCTATCCCAATAGTTATTCGTTAATTTTTTTTAATATTTTTGTAATTTTTCCGATTAAATTGAATTACGACCCCAATGTATGTACTTTTTTTACTTCATTATTTTTACATAGGTTCTGAAAACTGCATATTAAAGGCAGTAATTATGAAATACCCTACACATATACTAGCCTAAATCTCAGAGACTTGGTTAATTGTGGTTTTATTGTAATTATAAAAAATAACAGATGAAAGTAATATTTATTATTGGTATTGGGCTTGGTGTATATGACGGCCAACTATGTGCCATGGGTTACAATTGTAATTAATGATGTATATAGACTTTTCTTATTGCTCAATCATAACCGAGTGTGATAAAAGCTTGTAAACAAAATAGTTGTACATAATTTTTCTGAAAGTTTGCTTTTTGCTGCATTTTATTCTCTACTAAAAGTCTGAGCGTTTATTTTTGAGCAAAAATTGTTGACCGTGTTAGTTAAACAAAAAAATAGGGGGGAACCTCAATGCGTTGATATATTTTTGTAATTAAATAGTTTAATAGCATTAAAGATAATTTGTTAAAATTTTACCCTGTGAGGATGATTAATTCTATTAAATATTTTTGGTGCTATTAGAAATTTCGATTTTGATGGTGTTTAAGTTACTCACTTAAATATTTAAAATAAAATAAAATTATATAACTGTTGAGAATATAGTAATGCATATATAAATTATATAAAATGTTAATTTGATTAAAATAAATTTACAGTGTGGTAGTAATTTACAATTAACACGAAAATGTGTATAATTTTGTAAGCATTTTTGGTGTAAAGATATCTTAAAGATAAAATAAAACGAAAATGCTGATAAAAAAAATATATAATTTTAGACAAATAATTTCAACTCTCTTTTACTTAAAATAGAAGGCAAAGCATACTGAAAAATTGCACAGATTTTAATAGTATATCAAAATTAATTTAATTTCTAAGCAGTATTGAAGTTGTTAAATCATAAAAATTTTTATTACATCTTTTGAAATAATTAATTTTAAAATATTTGCATAAATATTTAATTTTTGTGATGATTATTAAACTCTCTAACGCTTGGAATATTTAAGAATATTAATAAACATTCTGAAAAGGTTGGGATTAATGTTTTTTTTTTGTGTCATTTTTTATTGATTTACTACAAACAGTTATATTGTTTTGAGCTAACACTCCTTAGACTCAAAAAGCACCAGCGTAAAAAAAAAAATTTAAATTTTGCTTAATTCTATGTGCCATATATTTAGGATGATTATGATCAAATGTCCTCACATTTTGTGTATTTTACTTATTTTTCGTGAAAAGCTACGAACTGCCAATCAAAACGTATCTTGGCCATCATACTTAGCAACATAATGAAACATTTCATTTCAAAATGTAATATTTATTACATTTTTCATCCATTTATTGTTTTCAATTTAGACAAATAATAATGTACAGTGCGCAAAAAAATAAACGGGCCACCCTAAATAATTTTTGATCTAATGATCGGATCTTGACTTCAGATATGCTAAATTAGTGCAGACGATATTTTAAGTTAAAAAATCAGACACAAAAACGTACTTTCTCTGAATAAACATTCTTTTTCAGATTTCTGAATCCCGAAATATAAGGGATAGCCGGAATCTGGAAAATATGGTCCCAATAATTAGAACAGTAGAGCGGTGCAAAGTTTGGATCTCTTAATGTTTATTTTACTTTTTGCTTATTTCGCCATAACTCAAAAACTTTTCTAGCGAATTAAAAAAAATTCATTTATTCAAAGATAGTTCCATGCAAAAAATTGCTTTTAGTAAATATTTATTATCTTCTATTATTTCCTTTAATAATAGTCGTAAATATTTTGAATTGTAAGGTAGATAATTTTTTTGCATAATTTTAAAGAAACTAATTTTACATGACGAAATACAAAATTTGAGAGAAATTGGTCGAATAGTTCCTGAGAAATCTCACACAAATTCGGATGTTTAATATTTGATTATTTTTTTGCGCACTGTACTGTTATCATCCTGATGAGTGGTTTTAATACTTGATGCTTATTTAATTAATGATATCTGATCACGGAGTAGCTTTGCTAGTTGTGATCTATATTACTTAAATTTTTCAATTGAGGATAATGTGTGGCAATGTTTATATGTATGTCTTACTTATTTAAAATATTTCTTTTGTGAATAAAATTAATTTTTTTTTATGAAATTTCAGTCCTTTTTATTTATTTAGACACTTCAGAGAAGCAAATCGTGTATTGTAACAGTAACTGAAACTTTATATTGTTATTTTTAGACAGTGGTGAAAGTATGCAAGAATGCGGTTTTGGAAAAAATTCGATGCTGAAATATTTGCTTTTCTGTTTATAAAAAAATCTTAGCTCTATCAATACTTTTCCTTATCAACAATTGTGAATAAAAAAAAAAATGTACGGGGAGAGGCGGGAATAAATTATTGATATTAAAATAGCTGATTTCTTTGCAGTTTCACTAATATAGTTCATAGGACGAAAATAAATATTGTTTTGTTTAAATAAGAAAAATGCATTCGAAGGGAAAATAATTTTTTTTTACAATCCAATTAAAGATCTTACTGAGCTAATATATCTTTAAACATTTTAACAAGGTATTTTAATAAATTTTTTATTAGTATTATTTTAAACTTCGATGCTCAAAAAGTAAGCACTTGACATTATATGGCCTTTGCTTTCCATTCCTCATAAAAATAATAATATTTAAGAAACTTGTTCTTATTACTGTTATTCAAACACTGGATGTCCAGTGGAGGACTGTTCTCGGAAGCAAAAGACGATGGAGGAATAAATGCGAAATTTTTACGCAGAAATTCTGGAATCAGGATTGTCTTATAGCGCCATCTGTTGACAATCTTTGTAACTAAATTCCAGAATTTCTCTTAAAAACATTTTATAGTTTTCGCAATAAACATACTGTTAGTTTCATTCTTCTATCACAATTTGTTTCCGAGATTTTTAATTTTGAAATCAGTCAGTCCCCAGCTGTACTAAACATTCAACTCTTACCAACAAATATAGTCTGTTCAAAATTTGCATTGACGTAAATAATGCAATGACCGAACGCTTTAAGCGGTCAAATAAGCTAATGTAACACTGCTAATCTAAACTCAGTCGCGCGACAGCCCATAGGGGCCAAGGCCAACTGTGCTGATTTTAATTTTCTTGATCATAGGCTCTGAAGTGCAGGATCAGATATTCCGGTTGAGTGGTCAGCCGAACGTGGTTACCCCACAGTGTTAAAGTTATTTTAGAGTTAATTTTACTTAAATAGAAAAGTATGTATCCTAACTAGCGAATATTTAGTGCATATTAAATATATAATAATAGAAATCAAAAATAGCTGCTGCTTACAATTTGATTAGTGCTAACTTTTATACCTCGTTGCATATATTAATTTTAAATAACTTCACTTTAAAATTCAATCAAGACTAACCATCTAATTTATTCTAATTTTTGATGCTTCACCTCACTGCGTTTATAGAAGAGCAAAAACATTTTTTAAACGTGTGTGGGCATAAACGCGTGATTAAAACTCACAATCTCAGAAACTATTCGACAGATTACGTTCAAATTCTTTATTTTGTCATATAAAAAGACTTTGCGACCTGACAGATTTAACATGCATCAAGTCACCATTTACTACACGAAGAGTCTTCAGGCGGCAGTGATTGAACCTACGACCTATTGGACATGGGCCCAGTGGCCAACCAACCAGGCTATTCCGCCCCTATATATATGTATTATAAATAATAAATTTTTTTTTGCCTACATTAATCTATGGATGAACGAATTTTATTATCGTTTGTAAAAATGTTTCAAATCGCTTCAAAAGTTCTCGAAGTATGGTGAAGTAACAAAAAGGAAAATAACATTAAGAGGTGCAAACATTAGACCATTCTCTTGGCCAAACTATTGGGATCATGTTCACATGATTGAAGCTGGAATCATAATCTGTCGGAAAAAAAGAATTTTTCTTCAGAGAAAGAATACAATTTTTGGCTAATTATTTAATAATTTTAAAAAAGGCATTTTTATGTAAAAAAAAATGCAAAATTTGAACGTAGTTGGCCGAATAGTTTCTGAGAAATCAAATATTGAACCGAAATTATAGTATTTCGTTCAACTTTATTTTGCCATATGAAATAACATTCTTTAAAATAAGGTATCTTTCAACACTAAATTTTTTCGACTATAATTAAATAAAACAGTAAATAATTATTAAACATTATTTTCTGCATATAATTATCATTCAATAAACTAATTTTATAATTGTGTGAAAAATTGTTTCAATTCGTATAAAAAATTATCGAGTTATGGTGAAATACGTAGAAAGTTTTATCAACATTAAGGGTCCCAAACTTTGGACTACTCTCTTGACAAAACTATTGAGACAGATGTCAGCCCCAGTGATGCATTAAGTTTGTGTTTTAGTTCATCAAAATTTGATCGCTTAATCAGAAATTTTTTTAAGTATTTCCTTTTTTTCAAGGTTTTGAAATAAATTTTTTATTTTGCATCGATTTGCCTATGCTTATTTAGTTGTTTCTGGTAATGGTATCCAAAATTTTTTAAACCATCTTGCGCACATTTAAATATTTTTTAAGCAGCAAGATTTATTTGTAACTAGTTTCATATGGACGAATGGTTTTTATATATTTTGAAGAAATATATACATGTTTTGAAATGTTCATAAATTTAAAAAAAAAAAAAAAAAAATGTAATCTAGTTCATTTAAAACAAATTAATTTTGTCCAAAATTCACAAAATTTTAGGGGACGCTATCATTTATAAGACATGTGTGAGGTAGAAAAAGCTATGTCCTTTGGAAGATTTTTAATGCACGTTGCCCGGTATTGCCTACACTGATTTTTTTTTTTTTTTTAATGTTAAAGACTGTTGCCCGGCACACATATAACGATGACATTCCTTTCACTTATTTTAGTATATTACTTTAAGTTAAGGGATGTTTGTCATTCTAGACTTGTCCAGTATTCCCTACACAGAAGAGTTTTACTAATCTATCCTAACAGTGAAAATCGTAGCAAATTCTGGATAAAAAAGAAAAAAACTATCATAGTTTGAGTTTGTGTTTACACTGATATTACTTAAGGTTAAGCTCTTAAATCATAAGCACTTACAACATTGCTTTAAGGTTAAAAGGCTGTTTGCCATTACACATTTACCCGGTATTCCCTGCACTAATTAGTCTTACTAATCTATTCCAACAGTGAAAATGATAGCAAATTCGGTGCTACAAAATAAATAAATAAAAATTCATAGCTTAGTTTGGAAGTGCTAAGCTAAAAACAGAGCTGTTTTTCAAATTAAATTCATTAGAATAAATATTTCTAATCAATCGTGCTGACACCGCAGTTTCAAGAGTCCTTAATGGTTTCATTTTCCAATGAGTAATGAAGATATATTACAGCTTCCAGCTCTTTACATCGGCATATAATGATAAGAAGATCTAAAGCTACTGAAGTGTTGTAATTTAAAAGGTGACCTCTTAACAAAAAATTGATCAATTGTGTTTGCCTAATGTGTCTTTTTCCTCTAGATAATTATAATGTAGCAAAGCATGCTAGCAGAGAATTTATACTTATTAGCTAATCATAAGTCATCTACAAATAATATAATGACAATCGATACCGGAGATGTTATAGGATACGAATCAATTTATGTTAACAAATAGGATTTATGTGATTTAGACGCTTACATATCTGTTTCATAAATATATAATTAAGCACGTACATCAGTTTCTCAACCTATTTTATTTAAATTTTGGATGCATTTTTTTAAATTTTAAGTAAATTTTCATTTTATAACATAAATTTTTTTTTCAAAAGTTATAATTACTTTTTAAAAATTTTTTTCGAAAAAATTATTACGTTTAAATGCAATAAACTGCTGAAATATTTATTACGTATATCTATATATCTTGCACAAGTTACAAAAATTACCAGGCGGTCAAATATGTACTATAAAATTATTCCTAACTTTACACAGAACTAGAACTGGGTGATATGACGATTCATTGATTATTTTCACTCATCCCCTTTTCAGATGTATTTTTGCGATATATCGCGATTAGTGTATTACTAACAATAACGATAATATTGTGTTTATTATCAACAATAAATATCGAACATAATAATGTCGTGATCATTATCGATAACGACAAATACCATAATATTATGATCATTATCGATAAGGATAAATATTGAAAATGATAGTCTCACGACTGTTAATAAAACTCATTTCAGTAATGAAAATATTGATCAATATCATGGACTATCGATATTTTCTGATATTGAAATTTTGATATTGCTTCGTACTACTCGGGAGGTTGTGACTCGGTTTTAATTTCAAATCTATAACCGGTTATAAAATCTATTTTATTTTATAACCAGCCACCACTGGGATTCGAACCAGGTTCACCTCATTGGGAGGCGAACGGTCTATATCCCAAGTTACCACGGCTCAATCTATAATTGTTAAAAGAATCCCGATTATGAAAAATATTAAAAAAAAAATAATAGAAAAAAGTTTTAAATATGATGGAAAGACGTTCTAATTTAAAAAGTCTCTCCCCTCTTTATCTTGAATTTTAATTTTCAAACTTTTGTTTTTTCTTGAGCTCAACAAACTTCATTAGAATCATTTGATAAAAGTACTATAACATTTGGGAAAAAAAAAAAAAAAAAAACAGTTTCATTAGATTAGGAGAAATATTGTAAAGCAATAAAATTATGTGGTTTATCACTTTGAGTAAGTAATTTAATACTGAACCAGTATCCAGAGTTTTTCGATTTGAATGATTCTGGCAAAAGTATTAATACTCAAGAGTATAAAAAATAAAAATAATTTTTTTTGCATGGGATATTTATATATTTGGATATACGAATTTTATAACTGTGCTCAAAACTTTTTTGATTTATTTAAGAAGTACACGAAATAAGGCGAATTAGGCAAAAAGTAAAATTAACATTAAGGGGTCCAAGCTTTCAACCGCTCTTTAGACCAAACTATTGGCACGATATTTCCCAGATTGCGGCTACTCCTCATATTTAGTGGGTCTGAAATTCAAATCCCTCTAAAATAATCATGTTTATTCAGGGAAAGTACGTTTTTGCGCCTAATTTCGTAACTTAAATATCGTCTGCACTAAATAATCAGCATATTTGAGATTACCCCTCTAAACCATTGAGTCCCTGTGCGTGAAATTATATCATAAGTTATTTATTCAGTGTTACTTTTTTTTGATGTTGTGCATTCCAATAAAACATATTATCGTGATACACAAGGATACTGTAACCAAACCTACCCATTTCTTTTTTTTTAAATTCTTCTTTTACACTGAAATGTGTATAGGTTTCTGATAAAATTTTAAAATTCAAGATTTTTAACGATTTTAATGAAATTCAATTTAATTACAAAGGATAACTCTCGTAACTTTATATTATTCATTATGTTATGTTTTAGTTTTATATACAGGGGGGTCAAGATAAGAGTGGTCCGTAATTCTTCATTTCGAAAAACCGTAATTTTAAACGAAATTTAAACTAAGTGAGACGTCTTGCAAACCGACATATTAGTAAAAAAAAATTTGCCACCTAATAGTTACAATTACATTACTATTAATAGTTTTTGTTAAACTGAATTAACAGGGCGAAAGAGAAAAACTGGGGTCTGATATTTCAGTAAGATGTTATCTTCCCCCCCCCCTTTCTTTTTTAAACCCAAAAATCGGCAAATTTTGAACTGCTAATTCCTAAAAATTGTTCTTGACTTCAAGAACAATTTAGCAGACCATTGATTAATTTTTCAAACTCAAGTAAAGATATAATTTCTCTCTCTTTTTGAAAGTCCAATACAATTCAGGAAAATGTGCCAATTTTGCAGCAGATCAAGGCAGATTTTGCAAAATAATTTTTAAAATGTCGATTTTTGAACAGTTTGAAATTCAGAAATAATCAGAACTAGTTGAAGTTGGTAAAAGCGATTGGTGCAGCATCATATGATTGCAATATGCACAATAGGATATTAATTTTCCAAACTAAAACAAAGAACAAACAAATTGTTTTCACATTTATTAATGTAATTGAAGAAAAAGACAAAAAACTAAATTTGTGATACATTGAACCCATCACTTATTATGATAATATAAATTATAAAGTTTGCCCAAACAAAAAGATAAATTAGAAGAAGCTAATACATACAAATAAAAATATATACAGATTGGATTAACTACATAGTATATAACTAAACAGAACTATTTAACATTAACAACAAACTAGCTTTCATTATGAAAGATACCTTAAAAAAGGGAGAAAAATTAGTTTTAAGCACCCAAAACAAATAAAGATTACGTAATACACTTTTCATAAAATACAAAAATATTCAGCGTACAAAAAAAAAAAAAAAAAAGTTAAACTTAACTTGTCTTTTTAATAGGCAGAGTAGAGTGGAAGAACTATAGTGATATTTTAGTAAATTTAACAAATCTACTGAAAAGAGCTTCATTTAAAAAAGGCAATAAATTGAGTCAGTTATTTTTTTATATTGAAAATTTCCGTTTTTTAAAATGTTGCTTAACAAATAAGCTCTTGAAACATGCACATTTTAACAATACAACAGCTGCATAAAGTTATTCATATTTGATTATCGGGTATAATAAGAGGGTCTTATTTGAATAGTGAGCCAATTTACTTAATTAAAAAGTAGTAAAACTCCAGTTTATTTCTGCAGCTAAACAGAGGGTTCCACTTATTGAATCTTGCCTAAATTTAATCTATAACAGTTGAATAATATTGTTTTGGAATCATATTGCAAAAAATATTCACATGCAATGTGTTATGTCTGTAACTCATGATGAGTTGGTTCACTATTCAAATAAAACCTTCATACACAATATAATGTAAACAGATGTTAAATCATTTTAATCTACAAAAACACATTAATGATAGGAACAATAAATGGTGATTAAGCATCTCCTAAAATTTTTTAAAATAGTTTTAAACACTGAGACACATAAAAAGATCTTATTATACATTCTGATTGAGACATCGAGAGCAGAATATTAGACGATATTTACCAACACACATGGACGGATTTGATAATAACTACTTAAACACTCTTACACAGATGCAAATTAAAAGAACTATTACAAGCTACATACTTAATTTTACTAAGAATGAAATTGAGAAAAATTCGTGCTTTTGTGAGAAAAAAAAAAAGTGAAAAAGATTTTTAACAACTGAAGCTAGAAATTGTAATTAAAATAAACTTTACTATTCGATTTGTATGATATTTAAAATGAAAACATATCTTAGACAAGGAACTTATATTTGTTACCTAAACACCTAAGGCAAAAATTGCAAGGGTTTGAGTATGCAATAAAGAAGAATAATGTAGAGTAGGAATGATTTACCTTTCAAATTGTGACACACAACAAACATTTGAATAAGAAAGATAAGCTTTTATTAAAAAATTTGCTATATTTGAACATAAACCAATGTACATAACTTCCAACATGGAGAGGAAAAAATCCAGTAGATTTCACGAAATAATATAAAATTTCATGATAATTATTGAATAATGTACTAAATATTTTACACATAGGGAATTTTATGGTCATCAAAATAGAAAAACTGTAATATTTTCCAATTATGATTGACATTAAACATACTTGAAATGTTATGTATTATGTTTACTCATAATTTCGAATATTAATAGGTATTTAATTCATTTAGATAGTTAAAAGATTTTTTAAATTAATTTAAAAAGGGAGTACTGAATAAAAATAAACTGAACATTTAAGAACAAAAAAAGTTATGTACTGATTTCTGCTGACTGTTTCATTATGTATTAGTAATACTTATTTAATTATTCAAGCAAGCTTAAATAATATTTAAGTGAGAAAAAAAACAAACAAAAACAATTGAACAGCTTTTAGTTACACCTAGCAATCAAGATGGTTTCCTATTCCTTTGATATCTGTATTCGTACTTAAATAATTATTTGTCAGATTTTGATTAAAGTTTCTTCAACTTTCTCATATAAACATTAATTTGAGACATAAATTATTAATCTTTAAAGTGCCTTCTTTTTTGACCCCATATTTATAAAGTATTAAAAAAAAAAAAAATCCAGAACTTGGGTTGCAAAGACAAGCACCATTTAATATTTATTTCATACCGTGAAGAAAGATAGGTTTAAAATATAATAGAAAAACGTGAATGCTTAAAATTTGATCTTTTAACACTAAATAAATTTTTTTTTTTTTTTTAAATATTATATACACATAAGTTTCCTCAAATTCAAATGAATTAACTTGCATGGATTGTTTAAAATATTTTGGAAAAGCTCAAAATTACAATCAAAGTTAACAAAACTAAGTAAATGATATGATTTTAAAAAATTGTATTTTTGAATGGCATAAGTTTTAGACAAAACTACAATAAAATTTCAACTACATATATGAGGCTTTTACATTTTATGTGATTTAGAAATTAAAAAAAGTAATAAATTTTAAAAGTAAAATTTCTTTTATTGGATTTTCAATGTTAAAGATAGAAGAATCTACTATTGTCAGAGACAACATAGCTGCCAGTATCATAAAATGAAAACAATAAATTTTTGTACAATAAAAAAAGCTGCATATTTTTAATGACACTTTTAACAATTAAAAAAAAAAATTGATAAAAACGTACATTGTTACAAAGAGACTTTCTTTAAAAAGTCTTTTTAAAGGGCAAATTTTCTCTACTTAGGGAATTTTTACATTTCTGCAACAGTTGAGAGATTTTTATTTTTCATGTGAATATGAAAAATTAAATTGAAATTTGGGAATATTCTGAAAATATCTGGAGAATCTGTAAGTATTATATAAAATTACACAGGTTTACAAGAATATCTATGCATTTTCCATTTATATAACTGTAAAACACTCCTTCAGTATACTTAATTATAAACAGACTTATTTAAATACGTAAAATTTATTCTTACATAAGAATAAATTTATGAAAAAGTTGTATAGTCTATGAAATGACAAGAAGGAATAAAAGGCACTTCTTTAATTATCCTTAAAAACTTCAAACCACAATGTCTGAATTTATTAGATTTTAAAAAATTGTAGAAAACATTTTAATCAACATTAACTATCACAGTGATCTTTGTAATTTATAAGAATGCTAGTTGAATCATATTTACTATAATTAAATATCAATTTACAGATACAGCAGAGTCCAGATTATTAGCAGATTTAGATAAAATGCAAAAAATTTCTGTGAAAACAAAATCTAAATTAAAAAACTTTTTGCATGCATTCATTAACTTTCGTTGCTAGTTTTAACCCTTTAGTCACCACCTCATTCTGACAAAATTAGTTTGAAAAATCATGTTTTTTCTCTTTTTTTCAAAAATGTTTCATTTTAATAGAATTCTATATTCTATTTTTATACTACAGGGATAAGTGGTAAAAACCAAAAAAAGCTGAAAATAGAAATTCAATAATGTTAGGAGCAACAACACTTTTCACTTAATCAAAAAAATACCAGAATGTTATCAATGTTTTAATAAAAATATCGATGCAAGATTTTTTTCATTTGTTTAAATTATGTGTATTATTGTGTGACAAACCTCGATATTTGATATAAAATGGTGAAAATATGAAACATGATGCGCTATCTTAAATCACGTAAATAGGAATCGCGATGTGTGATTTTAAACCATGTGAATGTAATTTTGAATTGCGTTTGCATTGGTATGAAAAGGCATAAAAATATTTTTTTTATATCGAGAATTTGAAAAAGCTTTCTGAAGAGGCAGTTTTTTTTCTTCTTTTTTTAGTAATAGTAAAAAATGTACAAATTTCTCGCCAAGGGCGCTTATGTTCATTATACAGTCTGATTATTAGACAGATTCAGTTATCCTTATTTGCACCTGAACACCCAAGTAATTTATTTGGGACTTTATCTCAACCTAATTTAGCTGTATTGAGATTTCCAAACACAAAATCATGATTCGTTAAATCTCATCAATACAACTCTTGACATGCAATTTAAAAACATTATAATTATGAATCTGGCGATTGAATTGTAAAAAAAGCATTAAGTCACACTAATCATACTAATGGATTTTCACAAATATGAGCGTCAGAAAAGCCTAATGACCTCTACTTTGTTTCTTTTATTTATTTATTTTCGCTAATGATCCTCAAAATAAAAAGTTAATGCAGGATTCTATTTTTATTAATTTTATCTTTAATGTTTGAGAAAGTTTAACTAATAAAATAATCTCGAAATTTCTCTTTCCGGACACATATTTGGCTGGTTAATCAGTTTTATGAATATACAACACTGTAAAGAACACAGCATCCAGCTATGTTAAAATATTTATCTAGCATAAAAAAGATATAATAAACAAACATTCAATTTCTAAATTAACTAGAAAAAAGGTATTTACAAGTTTTAAAACAATATGAAATAACAGTAAAATTTATACTGATTAAACCATGTTCAAAATTTAAAGCTGTATTCAGTTTAAATTACAATGAGACATTTGAAGGTACACTTGATTTTTAAGGGCATCATTAATTGATGCAAATTACAAAAAAGCACAAACATTTTTTATAAAAAGAAAAATTTTTACCACAAAAATAAAGATGTAATCTTAGTAAAGACTAAAAATCAGATCATTTCAACAACATTTAAACATATTTGTGATTCTTTAAAAAATACAGCTTCTTGCTCAACCCCTTTAGGGGGAATGGAATAAAAACTGTTCCACTTATTTTTGACACTAATACAAACTCTTAAAATTCTAGTAGTCCTTTTTTAAAGTTTTTATCAACTGCTTTAAATTTTGAAACATATTAAAATAAGTAGCTTACATCGTTATGGGAGTATATACAACCACAATTCTTATGGTAATTCTTGTTGAAAATTTTTGATTAAATTTTCTTGCCCCACAAAGGGTTAATATCAAAGTATGATGCAACTTAAATTTTGCAAATTAAACTAGCTAAAATTTTAAATAAATGGAAAAAAGAAAACATTTATCCTCAAACCCTGATATTTTTATTGGTAAGCATAACAAAGTGAAATTTTTTTTATCAATGAGATAATGGCGACTTATATACATTTTTTCACAATCATTATAAAGTATTAAGAGCACGAAAATGCTTCATTACTATGACTTTTACAAATAGTACCAACAATCAATGTGTACATTGAGGTACAAACATTTTTCATGCGAAAACATTTCTTAACGTAAGTGATAAATGTTTTTAAAAATTCTATGTCAGCCGATAAAAACTATAATTTGTAAACTTTTCAATAATGCACTTCTTTGTAAGTAAACAAACTCGACATTTCTACTTTTGCATGGAAAAGATAATGGTACATATTTTTACACTAACATTAGGATTTTTTAAGAAAACAAGTATGTTTCATTACTTTGATTCTTTGCAAACATTGTCAACTAACTGGTATTAAGGCACAAACATTTTTTATAAAAAAGAATTTCTTAACACATTAGATAAAAGCTATAAAGAATACTGCTTTATACCATGTAAAATACAATTTCATATAAATTTGTGAACTTTTTAAAAATGTAACCTTTTTCAAATTGTTTTGTACAAAACTTCTAGTATAATTAAGTAATATCAAACTTTGCATTTGTTGTAACACACAGATTTATGAAGCTCAGACTTCAAATCAATGGGAAGAGGCATTGATTTATTTTTGAGCCCCAAATTTTTTATACAAACATGATTTGGATTTAAGGCTGAAATTATTTCAGATTTATGAAGCTAAGACTTCAAATCAATGGTAAGAGGCATTGATTTATCTTTGAACTCCAAATCTTTAATACAAACATGATTTAGATTTAAGGCTGAAATTATTTCAGATTTATGAAGCTAAGACTTCAAATCAATGGTAAGGGGCATTGATTTATCTTCGAACCCCAATTCTTTTATACAAACATGATCACGCAATTTGGATTTAAGGCTGAAATTCTTTCCACAGTCGGCACATGAAAATGGCCTTTCACCAGTATGCAAGCGATAATGGCGACTCATATCTGTTTTGGCGCTGAACTTTCGCCCACACTTATCACAAGAAAATGGCTTTTCTCCTGTGTGAACACGAACGTGGATTTTTAATTTATCTTTTCTATAGAACTCTTTTCCGCAATACTCACAGTTGAAATATTTTTCTCCAGTGTGCAAGCGCGAATGTCGAACTAGATCATTTTTACGACTAAACTTTTTCCCACATTCGACACAAACAAATGGTTTTTCTCCACTATGAGAATGCGAGTGGCGTGACAGATCTTTTTTCTCGTAGAAACTTTTATCACAGAGGTCACAGTCAAAGTTTCTCTCACCCCGATGGGTCTTAGAGTGGCGTATTAACTCATTTTTTTCATTAAATCTTTTGGAACATAAGGCACATTTATGGGCTTGATACATCGTATGTCGACGCTGATGTTTTTTAAGACTGGACAGATAGCCAAATTTCTTTGTGCAGAACTCGCAACAAATAGTCTTTGTCCCTGAAAAGTTGCAAAGATGACGCAGGAGCTCAATTTCATCATTGAATTCTTCTCCACACTTCTCACAAGCCGGGATTTCATCACCAACATGGATGGAAATGTGTTTTTGAAAGTTGACAATTTTATCCGTAACATAAGAGCAACGGTCGCATTTCAACTCAGGAAGCTTATCAGAACTATCATGGTTATTTATTTTGCCCCAAGAAAATAGTTGTGCAGAGCGGAATATCATGTTCCACACATGTTCTACAAAATAAAAATATATGAAATTACATAAAAAGTATCAAAGCAATAAATGCAGATAAGTTTCCTGATATTTAGAAACAAGAAAAGATTACATGAATATCTTGCAAAATAAATATGGTAAAATTAGAAAGTAACTTTTGGATAACTTACAAAAAATTATTAAAGGATAATTTTTAAAAGTATAGTAAAGCAATTCTTAAAAGTAAAAGTTTAAGTAAAGTAAATTCAGCCTTACTTCATTGAAAACTAAATGCTTCAAATGAGAACAATAATAAATTTTATCAAAAACATTTGCAAAAAATTTTGTTTTGTCACTCAAAAAACAGAGATTCATAACTTTTATTTTTAGCATCTCAAACTTAATAACTCTATGCCCCCTTCCCCTCCTAAAAAAAATCATTGAATTTTTCTTTGTTGATTTTAAAACATTTCTTAATTGATTTTTATTTCAAAACAAAAAATAGTCGCAACATTTAAAATATTGTAAACGACAATATTAAAAAAACATATATGCGCAAATCTCAGGAATCATTAACCTATATGTCTTCAAACTGCACGTCAAACCGTAACCGTCGAAAAAAAAAAAGGTATACAATCCAATTCTGCGAGTTTTATGTTAGTGATATTCCAAAAGCTTATTTAAAGTAGAACAAACTTGTATCATTAGTTTAACTTGTAACTCACAGAATTGGATTGTATACCTTTTTTTTCAATTTTCGATGGTTACGGTTTGACGTACCAAAATTTGGCGACAAACTTAAAGTGTTTGAGTTTGCAAACGTCAATATTCACGAAAAATATCATTCAAGAAAATATGATAGTACTAAATTATGTTTTTAGTGATTTTCAGTTTTTTTTTTTAAACAGAATACATATTGAAAAAAAAAAAAAAAAAGTATGTTAAACACTCTAAGCGACACTCATGAAAAGCTGTCAAATGTAGGATTGAAGTAAGAAATGAAAGCCAAAAGCAAGTTACTCGCGATCAAAACTGTACGTATCTTATAGTAAGTAATGCATAGTTATTCCTGAAATTTTATTAGAATTTTTGCTTATTATGTTATATATTTATAAGAAAAGATATAGGTTAATGATTTTTGAGATTCGCCCATTTATAGTAAAAGTTTTAAAATTATTTGTCTAGCAATTTTTTTTAGGGCTTTAATCTGTTTAAAATTAGGGTTTCTGGGTGCAGATTGAGGGTTTAAATCTCCTTTTAAAGGGGCATATATCTCGGAAAGGTTAATTAATATGAGGATAAAAAAAAAAGTGGTCCTTTTATTTTAGAAAAAACTCAAACACCCACAGGCTATGAAACTATCTTCTTCAAGTAACATAATAAGAAATGTTTAATATATTTCATGGATAATATATCATTCTAAAGATACAATTAAAGTGGTTCCAAATTTTAAGTTACAATTTCACATTTTTCAAATAGAGAATAGAAGGACTGTGTTATTTTACCTTATACATAACAACAGTCTCCTAAAAATTAAACAAAGTAAAATAAATGTCAAAAAAAAAAAAAAAGTTAATAATAATTAGTGCTGTCCCAGAAAAACAAGACAACTGACATTTTGATATTTGAATTAGTTTTGTAAGATTAAAATCGATGTTGAGGACAAAATGTGATTTTACCAGTTGTCATTTTCTATCCTAAAATTATAAAAAAGCATAAAACATTAGTTTAAATATTATTTTAGGAATAGTAATTTAAGGAGCATAAATTACTACAATAGCATTATTAACAAGAATAAAAATCAAAATAAGTAAGTATTAACTAAATAGAAACTAAGCTATTCTAGCAAACAATAAAACAATATATAAAAATTAAACTAATTAGGAATCACTAATTATAAAAATAAAAAAGAAATATGAAATATAGCTAACACAAAAATAAAATATAACAAAATATGAATTGCCATCACTATGTATAATAAAAACAGTTTTTGACAATAGATTAAAGATATTAAAAATGCAAATTTATACACCATATCAGTTATTATATCTTATGTTAATGCATCAAACATATATATATATATATAAACACAATTTTAAAGCATTGACTAGCTAGCTATTTTTCATTAGCACAAATATCTGAAATAAAAAAAAAAAAACTAATTATTAAAATAAATAAAAATAATGAAACAGGTAAAAAAAAAGAATAAAGAAATAAAACAAAAATATTGGGGGTGTAGGCAAGTGTGAAATTGCTTGCTTTTGGTAGTTGTTTCTTTATGTACAATATTTTTAACTTGTCCTTAGAAATTAAAATACAAAGCTTAGGGGAAAAAAAAAGGAAATAAAACAACAATTGAGAAATTATGAAAGAAATATTTATTCATTTAATAATTAAACTTAATAAAAATTGAAACACACGAAATAAGTAGCTGAAATAAAACAATAACTAATGATATACATAATAAAAAAAAGGTAGTTAAAAATATAATCAATTATTACACAACAGCCTTAATAATAATAATAAAAAGCATAAAATATTCTGAAGGAATAATTTTAAAATGTTAGAGAAGTAGATCCAGGCGAGGTAAAGTAGGTATATATTAAAAAATATTCCTTTTCTGCTTTTAAATTGAGATAATTTGCTTAATACTCATAGAGACATTTACTGGGATTGCGATAAACATCATTATCAAAGTTTCAAAAACTGATTAAAAATTTAATGTTTACAACTTTTAACTGCATATGTTTTAAATTGTTGATGATTTTCTTCTAATATAATTAAAAACAGAAAAAAATTATTAATTTTAGTTCAGCCTGTCACAGAAAAAATCCACATAGAGATTTAAGAAAAAACTTTAAAATTCTATTTATTATGAATTATTTAAGGTGGTGTAATGTGGGTATATGGTTAGGCTTAGCTCTGTGTTGTATGACAGGTATATTTTTCCTTACTTCTGTGTTAGTTTCAGAAAGTTTATAATGCTCCATATTTTATAAGGAAATAGCTAAAAAATAATTGGTTTCTTTGATTATAGCCCTACATAGTAATCTTAACACTGAAAACAATATTTCTTTTAAATTTTATTTTTTCAAATACAAGTTACAATAAAGAAATATAACCAAAATAGCATAATGGTAAAACATAGTGAGCATAAAGATAGACTAGTTTTCACTCAAGTTTCTGCCTTCATATGGCAATTTTTTCAAGGAAAACAAAACAATTCTTTAATATAATTAAACGGAATAAAAATAGCAGTATGTGATAAATAGCAAAAACACTTTAATTTGCCCATATAGATATTATATTTTTACATTCTCATTTACATTTTAAATAAATTAACGACTATTACAGCTTTCTTGCTTTTTGATGAAATTGTGTGGAGTTCAGCAAAATATACTGCATTCGAAGTGAAACTTACTTTTGATAACCATGGACTGTATATCTTTAATTTAATTATACGAATTTTTTTTTCAGCATAATTTTTTATTTTATTTTTTTAAATACAATCATGATACATTTGTTTAAGAGCGTTTTTATTTCTAAAACATTATTTACAGACGTTTTTAATGAAACAATATTTAACTATATTTTTAGTGAAATATATACTAATTTTAGAACTATACACACTTTGCCTCAGTCTGGGGTAAAGCTGATAGTCCAATGCAGATAAAATGCATAAAAATTTTCAGTTAAAAGAAATTTAATGGTTTCATTTTAGAGCCTTCTTTACAAAAAAAAGCTCGATTTTATACCCACTTTACCATCTGACCCAATAAATGTTACAAAATAACCAAAACTTCAGAAAAGTTTTATTAGTTTAAATAAATATCTGAAATTAAAAAAAATATTTTAAACAGGAAATTACATCTCAGGACAATATAAAATACTGGTAAATATTTAATGATACATTAAAGTAATAAAAAAAAAAATGCAGTTAGTCCTTATTTTGATACATAACAGTTTAATAAATGAAAATACAGTAAAATATTAAAATAGTATCTTTAACGATGAGACAATTTAGAAATAAAAAATAAATTTATATTTAACAATCAAACGTCATAAATTTGAAGCTGAAAATATTATTTCACAAAAAATACATTTGTAAAGAAGCTAGATGAACAAAAAAAGTTAAAAGTCATAAAATTGTAAGAAACTATGAATTTGAAATTAAGAAAAAAAAATCTGCATGTAATTATTAAATAATTATTAATATATGCAATTATATAGATAAATTAAATGACATATTAAAAACTAAAACTCAATTATTAATCATTCAAAAAATAGAATCAAACAAAAAGAAGAACCTGAAAAATAAATATATGATTTATAACAAAATTACAAAAATGGTTTACCGTTCAAGAACAGTGCAGCAAATTAAGTGAGAGAAATTATACAGATGCAAAAGAAATCGATACTGGTTAAAAAAACATGATGATAATTGAAATAAATTGCTTACTTTTAGAAAGTACTTCAACAATACTTAACAACACAATATATACTGCAAAAATTTCCGTATTACATTAATACATTATACATTCCGTAATTAGATACATTTGAGCAACAAAATAAATAAATAAAATATTTTAGAAAAGGAACAGATAAAAATGAAATATTTTTCAGTTTATTAACTAAAAATTGAATTACTCACTAAATTTCCAAAAAAGAAGAGTAAATCATGCAAATTTAAAATATATAACCATAACATTATTCATTAATTTAAACTGTGAACTTCATAATTAAGAAATGAAAATTTTAGTACTAGGAAAATAAATAGTGTTGCAGACAATATTCCCTGCAATGGTGCAATCATAGAAATAAAACATTAAAAGTCTCTTAAGAGTTTAAAAGAAAGAAAGTTATTATAATTTTGTAGCAATGAATCATGTATTTCTTAAGAAATTCTATTTTCTCTTAAAAATGCAACATTAAATGTTTTAATTTTATAAACCGTTATACATTAGAGATAACAATTTATAAACCTACTGAAACTAACATTGTTGCATTTGCATTATTCACTAGTGGTTTCTGACTAGTATCCTATGGTATCTTTTTTTTATGACCAACGTAGAAAAGTATATTTATTAAAAATGTTCGAACATTTTTTTAGAAAATTCTTTTGAGAAGATCTATATGGGTTCCATGTAGTATCCCTTTTTAAAGTTTCCATGAAAGTTAATGCATTTACTTGTGTACATTTCCCCTTCTAAACAAGCAAAACTACTTTAATTCATTAAATAAAAAGAACAATTTCCTAATCTGTGAGATTTTGGCCTGAAATTTACATTATTGTTTGAAAGCAGAAATCATCCCGCGTAACAGGTCAGATACGGAAATATTTCCGAATGTTGGATATGTTATATAGTAGCCGAATTTTTTTGTAGCACTTGTCAATGTTAGCATATTAAACAAACGTAAGAGAAAAATTAGAAATTGGCATTATCTCATTTAATTAAATCGCAATAACGAAAAACGGCATACAGTCCTACAAGTAAGAAACACGATTACACATGACAATCATTATTTATATTAATAAAACACAAACACTGATTTTGTTTACTTATTTCATAAAACAAGGCATGTATTTATAGATATGTTACTTAATGAGCCTAATGATAATTTTAAAAGGCATTTAGTTACAATAAAAAACGTCAAAAAACTATTCAGTAAACTTAAATAATAAACATTATAACATTTCAGTTAATTATAGTAATAACAACAAAATATAAAGCCTGTCCTTTCGATTCACGTAGTTTGGAAATTTTATCAAAACATTTAACAATTCATTATATCCTAGCTAAAATTTAAACCAATGAAATTAAAAGAAATAAATTAAATTTAATAAAAAATAATTATAAATAAAATATTATAATTTATATGGTGATCTTTTCGTGAACTGAGAATTTTTTTTCATAATAATAAGGGTTCACAAAAACAAATGACCTAACTTTTCCATTGCCAACTTTAAATAGCTCATAAAAGTAAATTTAAAAAAAAAACATATTTTATCAGTTATTAAAACAAACATACTTTTTAAAAAATATTTTTTGATGTAATTTAATTATTTCTTAACTTATACATAAAATACTTTTATTTTAATGTTACATCTATCAAAATGTGGCATTAATGACAGGCGCGTTGTTCAATATGGCAGCTGCTTGTTTTTTTTCTTAGAATTGTTGACGTTTGTGTACTAGATTCTTAAATTTAAATTATAAGAAATAAATTTATCATATAAGCTCTAAAAAGAGTATCGTATTGTTTTTGAAATGTAAAGGAACGTTTTTACTGTGGGCAAACATTTATATCGTCTTTGTTTTTTGATAAATTTTTTATATAGTTACATTAACAATAGATCACGATTTTCTTTCCTGTTACTGCGTGCAAAGTTTTATATTTAGTGCTGTTTATACAGAATGCGGTATAATGAACAATATTTTATGAGTTGTCTGATTATCCGTGATCATTATTATGCTTATCTCTTGCACAAATATTACTTATATATAGTTGAATTGCTCTCTGTATAAAATATTTCCAAGTTCTTGATTGTGTATGATGTCTTGATGTACGTTTGCGTTCATGAACCTTAATTTATGAGAAATACTTTGACCTTAAATATTTGAAACAAAAATCGTATAATTTTTTAAAACGTATAGGAATATTCATATTGAGGGGCAAGAATTTCTGTGCTCTTGTATTTTGTGTATAGCGACGTTTAAATTAGGTCACGATTTTTATTCCTGCTATTGCGGGCAAAAGTTTTCTGTTTAGTTCATGTTGTTTATATATATGCGAAATATTTAGCATTTTTTAAAAATATTTGATTATACGTATTTCTTTTGTTAATATTACATTAATAAGATTTATCGTTCACTGTCATAATATAAAATATTTGCTAGCACTCGTTGTTGTAAATATACATTTTAAAGCACCTTATTGTTAATATTAGTTTTATTTAATTAGTTTCTAATATTTCAAATAACCTGTATATGGTTTCAATAAACTATGTGTATAATTTTGTATCTGGTCATTATTTTTCTGGCCAAGCTTGGCCCTTTTGAAAGAGATGTGGGTAATAACAGTGGTTAGTGGAAGGAATAATGTGACAGGGATATTTCAATTTTGGTATCTGTTTGAACCAATTACAATCGCCAGGCAATAGTCTTTTATAGTTGCAAAATTTTTAATAAAAATAATTAGAGGTTTGTCTAAAAGTTATACCCTTTAAGTTAGTCCCTTTCTGTGATGTTTTTCTTTCTTTCTCTCTCACTATTGCCAGGTAGTTGTCAAAACCTGGTAATTTTGGTGTAAGTACAGTCTTAGCATTTTTAGAATCACGGCCCTTTGATCCTTATAAATGTGCCCTTTTAGTAAAAATAAATCGTCTTCACTTAAAAACACTACCTTTTATTCATATTCCATTTTTAAGAAAAATTAATTAACTAGTCAAATATTGATTACACAAAAAATTATCTGTGTTTTGAAGGTTTAATTCTGATTACTATTACAAATATTTGCTTTGTTAGGATTATTCTCAACTTTTTAAATTTTTATAAGTTTATCTTTTTTCAAGGAGTCTATTAATAAATTTTTTAAGTAATTTTAAAATTATTTTTAAATAAATAAGTTTTTTTTTTTTTTAAAATCACCTTTAAATGTTTATTTTCTAATAATTTTCAGTATAAATTATAGAAAAAATCTCATAAGCTCTTTATTATAAAACGATTTTTTTAGTTTACTTTTTTGTGAAAAAATATGTATGCACAGAGATTATCTCTTTGCCTTTAATTATTATTTATACGTTACAAATTTTTCTCTTATTTAGATAGTGAGTGAAAATTACTTTTTGAAAAACATATACGTAAAATAGTATAAGACATTAACTTAAATCTTTTTGAGAATCTAATTTAATTATTACATGATATTTTACATTTTGATAAATTTTTATGGTGTTAAGAGGGTGTCTTTTCAAAACTTAGAGTGCTTTGTATGCAATTTCTATTTATGCTTCACTATTGAGTTAAATGCATCACACATTCTTTTACAATTTTAAAATTAAATGATATTGAAAAATACACTGTTACTACTATATACTGTTGCCTAAGAATTAGAGTCTATAATAGCCTTGTCAAATAACGATTGTCTTGATATATTATCAACATTTATTTAAATTATTTTATGGGTTATTACTCTAATCTGCATTTCTCTTCAAATAATTTTCATTCATTTTTTGAAATTTTTTCAGATTTGACTCTGTTACTATTTCCTTTGATTACTATTATAGCAAAATTATCTATTCTGAAATGTCTCTTGCATATTGATGTTTGCCACTAAGCTATTTTTGAAGGAATATTAAGTATATTTATCATCTTATATTGAAACAATTTTCTGTAATTTGATTCAGATTATTTTAATGGCATTTTTGTTTTATTAGTAAAACTGTTAAAATTATTATTATTTTCAGATGTTGACATCCAAAGTGATTTGTTTTCTTCCCAAAGTATGGATGTACTTGAAGCTATCCAGCCAAACCAATTGATATTACCTCACGATGAAAACCTAGAGATGGTTCCATCTATGCAACTAGACTATAACGAAGAATATGTTTGTGAGTTTTGTCAAAAGTCTTTTAAGAGGAAATCCTATTTAGTGAGCCACATTCGGACACACACCGGTGATAAACCATTCAAGTGTAGGTTCTGTCCAAAAGCTTTTGCTTCTCAATCTAACTTAATGCGACATATTTGTATACACACAGGAGAGAGACCATATGCTTGTAGAGCATGTAATCGTGGATTTATAAGGAGAGATCAATTTATCTATCATGTTTGTAGAGCAAATCTTTAGAATTAATTAATGTAGAAACTATCAATGTTAGTGTTTATTAAATAGAAATGTTATTAGCAAATAAAACAATGATCAAAATCAAATGATCAAAACTTTATTCCATAGAACTTTTGAAATCTATTTCATAAAACCAATTATATTTTATATGAGCATAAAGTATGTATACTGCTATTTTTAATAATTTATTGCACAAGGTATTTCTGTTAGTTGAATTACTTTCTAGTCACTTTTATAACTTGTATTCAATTTCAGATGTTTTTTCTTTTTGCATGTTATTTTTTAATTTTTTTTTTTACTATTTAAAGTGAATTTTAATTAAAAATAAATTATTTATTACGACTGTTTTGTATATTTTTTTCTTGTCTTTGTTACATTTCATTATTAAAATTCCCCCCCCCCCCCAAGAATTTAAATTACTTTTTCATGTATGAAAATCATTTTGTTTGTATAATTGCATAGTATTGTAGGCATAATCTTTTTTTTTCTGACCCAAAAATATTAAAAAAATCTCTTTTTTTTTTTTTTTTGTATAACTCCTTGTTAAAAATGAAATGTAATGGTATTTTTATCTTAAAATAAATATCTGTTTTAATTGTATGTTATTTTATTTTCTGTAAAAACTTCATTTTTTGTAATTGAACTTTTCTAATTTAAGTTAGACTAACTGTTCATTTTCTTAAGATTGCTCGTGATGTGAAATTTGAACAATAGTTTAAAAAATTGTAAATGTAAAATTTTTCCATGAACTTATTCAAAACATCAATCTATTGGTTTAATATCAAATTGCTTGAAATTTTTAATATCTAATAATAAATTTTCTCTTTAATAAATGATTAAAATTCTTTATTACACAGGTTTTTTAATTTATAATTTTTTCTTCTTTTCAGCCTTTTGCTTACGGCTGGTACAATAAGGTGGAATGCAACTAGAATAACTGGCTTTACCATGATAAATACTGTATGCAAAGGGTCAATTTACAAATTACTTTTTACACATTTTTAATAAGTTATCAGATTTTTTTTAAGTAATGACACTTACATTTCAATTAATGCTTGCAAAAGAAACTTTCCACATCATTATAAGTTGATTTCTGACACTTTTTTATAATAGTCCTTATTTATTCTTGTTTGAATGAAAATTGTTAAATCTTCAATCTATATTTTAACTTGGCGGTGTTGCCAGTAGTAGAATTTACTGAGTGAATCTGCAAAACTGTGTTCGTAAATCTCAATTTGTCTGAAATTTCAATGCAATCAGACAGAGATTATTATTGTAAAAATTTGCTTCATCTATCATACATGTCAAAAAAATTTGCAATTATACGAATGTAATATCTACATACAAATATGCATAAAAACTTGTGGTTTAAATTTAAGTTGAGTTTTATGCAATGATACCAAAAAAAAAAAAAAAAAAATTGCTATTCAGTCAAACAACAGAAATTTTTAAAACTTTTTTTTTGTTGATTTATCTCTCAATTCAGCTTTTTAATCAATTAATCAATTTTAGACATATTTTAAAAAGCAATATCCATAATTTTCCTCTGTTTGATTTTTAAAAGTAACGTTTAGAAAGAAAAATTTCTGCCGATGCTGTAATAACCTGCAGAGCCTGCAGCTGTGATGGTGGGTTTCTGCTACCCAAGCAGTGTGTAATAAGTGTTTTTTTGTCAGCATTTATTTTTATACTTATTGCTTTGTTAAAATTTTTTTTAAATTCTTTATATATAATAACCAAATAATGAGTCCGTCTTAATCCAGATATTTTTTTTATTTTGATTGCTTGTCACTGAATTAAACTTAATTCTGAATTCTATTAAATAAACTTATTTATTTGGCATGTAACAATTTTCCAACGAAACAAAACTAGACTTCTGGTAGTTTCACAACAATCAGATACCTTATTGTGATTCAGATTCTCTATCTCCTCCTTTTTTGTCTTAGACATGGTTAACCTCACCTTTCTATCAGCTTGCAGTGACCACATTGTTTCATTTGGCTCAATTCATATGTTTCACACATTTGGCTCAATTTAGATGTTTTCTTCTCTTGTCATTAAATTCTACATTCAACTTAACTCCACATTGAAGAATACTTCAACTTAACTCTACAAAGTAAAATTTAAACTGTTATCTGAAGTTGCCTGTAGCAATTTTTTTTCTCTATTAAAATTATTAATTGTTTATGTATTAATTATGTTACAGAAATAATTAAGTTTTTTTTTTTTTGAGAAAAACTTTTATTTACAAAACAGCTGCTGTATACTTATGTACCACAAATTAGTTATGCATCTTAAGTAGCCACTACAATTTAAAAGTAAAAATTTAAATTTTTGATACTGACTATATAATTGGTTCTTTTTCGGTGAAACGAATTATGTTTTGGGGCTGTATTTTAAAAATGTTTATGTGTAGAACTATTAGGCAATATTTCCATTTTTGATTATTACTTGTTTGTACTTTTACTGCTATTTTCTTTTTCTTAGGTGATCATCAAAGTGGATCATATTTTCTTTCAAATAATCTTTTATCCAAAAGAGTGAACATATATATGGAACCAAAAAGGATTAAAGAAGTTCCACAATTAGTTAATCCTTCTCAAAAGATAAACCAAGTGAATAGATCTCCTAGTTTTAAACAATCAGTAAACTCTGCTGTGCAATTACAATGCCCTTTTTGTCCGAAACACTTCATTTACGAAAGTAAACTTGCAAGGCATATTGTTGTTCATACTGGTGATCGTCCTTTTATGTGCCATTATTGTAGCAAGAGTTTTACTCAGAAAGCTCATTTGAAAACACACTTGATTGTTCATTTAAATACTACGTGAACTAAAGCATAGTTGATGCTTGTTTTTCTATGCATCTGTGATCCATAAAATCAGATTATAGAATTAGATAATAAATAAAACAAAAAGAAACATTTGTTGTCACAATTGTCATTGCGTCTTGTAACTGTGATTATCATTGTTGAACCAAATGTATAATCCAAAGTTGCTTGAAAAACTGGTTATGATTAGAAACTTACATATTGTTGGTTCTATGCATCTGTGATCCATAAAATCAGATTATAGAATTAGATAATAAATAAAACAAAAAGAAACATTTGTTGTCACAATTGTCGTTGCGTCTTGTAACTGTGATTATCATTGTTGAACCAAATGTATAATCCAAAGTTGCTTGAAAAACGGGTTATGATTAGAAACTTACATATTGTTGGAATAGATAAATTTGTCCTATTTTGTCTCTTATAATTTCATTTCCCCGTCCTTAGTAAGAGTAATTTTCAGGCTCAGTTTTGGTGGTCTAATCTAGTGGAAGTGTAATCTGCATAAACTTGACTGAAATAATATTTAAATATGAAATAAAGTTGTTGAATATGTATGTAAGATAAAGGGTAAAATTAGAGTTGTCATTTCAACTCGGACAGCTAAATGAAATGGTCATAAAGAAATTTTAAAAGCACTGAGAAATAAGTGAATTTTGAAATTTTTTTTTTAATTATAAGTTCAAAAACATTTTGATATAAAAGCTCATCTTTAGTCCCAATCCAATTCATTGAAATTTCCAATATTTAATTACCTTTCATCAGAAATTTGGCCCCTTTTGTTAGGTTTTCATTCTATATAGTTTATGTGGTAATCAGATTTAGTTAATGAGAGGAGGCTATTTAAATATAATTTAACATTGTTTTAGACAATTTGGGACCCCTTTTTGAGCAAAAAAAAAAAAAAAACAACTTCGTAAAAAAAAAGTTTTTCTCTTTAGAACCAAAAATGTTTCAAAACTATTAAGTTTCCATGACTAATATTTCATTTTTTAATTAATTTTAATCATTAGTATGCTTAATTTTTACCTACGATTGTTAATGTTAAATATTAGCACTCCATAATTTTTGTGAGCATTATGTCAAAAAGTGACAACTAAAACTACTATAAATTCAACAAAATTCTGAAATTGAAGCTATATGATTCTAACTAACAGACTTTGCTCAAAAACAACATTTTCTCATTTTTATCATCACTCTGGCATAAAATAAAACATAAAAAATTTTCAAGTTAATAAATTATTTTACAGCAATATTTTGTTAAACGATGAGTGTTAACAATATTTTGTTAACTGATTTTAAAATAAATTTTAACTAAATTTGTTAATTTTTGTAGAAAAGATGAATCTAGAATTTTTGTAATAGGGATCGTGAGCCTAGAAATAAAATTGGGGAAAAAAACTTATATATTTATAATTTTTTTTGTTTGAAAATTTTTTCTTCTTACATTGAATGTTTATTTAAGCATCATTTGTAAATAGGATATCAATCTTAATATTTTTTAGAAGGCTTCTAAATTTGTGATGAAGCGTAGTGAGGAATTATTTTAAATTTTATAATTTGTTACATGATAAACAAATTTATTTTCATTTTACTGTTTACTAAAGTAAGTTTTTGTCTGTATTATATTATTTTCTTCGATTTCTAAGCTATTCAAATTTATTTTTTTAAATATTCTTTTATGCATGCATTTCCTGTTCAACAGTTTTGTTTATATATATTCTTACCAAGGGGGACTTCTAGGGGACTAAATACTGGGGGTTCCTCGTTCAGCTAATTATCCAACTGGAACATCTGTTCCTGAGCCCAAGGTCAAGAAAACAGATGACCACAGTATGCCTTGGCCCTCTATGGGTTGTCGTGCCTCTGAGTTTTAGTTTTAAGGTTAATTTTAATTTTTGATTTTCTTAAAATGTACTTTAAAATTTTGTTTTGTACTTGTACTTTTACTCGTTGCTTTTTAAAAGTAGTGTTACCATGCATGATGTATATACTTACATACATATAATATGTATATATGCTTGTATGTATATAATATATGTATGTATATCTACAGTGGAACCCCGATTTTACGTTGTCCGTTTCGTATGTTATCTCGCTTCTTGCGTCATTTTCTGCTGATCCGTGAAAATTGCCTATACCAATAATGTTAAAAAATCCCGGATTTTGCGTTACCCCTTTTATGAAAATCCCGCTTGATGTCCTTTTCTACCAACAGATCAAATTAATTTTTTTTATTCTACAACTCTCACACAAACTTTATTCTAGTTTTTTGAACAAGAAAACTTGCTTTTCAGCTGTATGGAGCAATTCTTGCATTCTTTCTGTTCCATTTGTCAATAGGGGGGTGGGTAACAAGCATAAAAACTACAAAGCATAAAAACTCTAAAACAATTTTTACTTGCAAATGTAAATCAAGAAGCAAATTTGCAAAAAATTGTTAGTATTGAACGAGTTGTAGATGAAATTGTAGCTAAAAACAAAGAGGAAGTGAAGATTACTAATCTTTTCCATTAATTTAACTGGTAGGTGTCAATTTTTAAAAATATGCATAGATTTTTCTTAATCTCGATTTTACGTTGTTCCGCTTCGAGCGTTTTTTATCGCTAGTCCGACCGAAAACGTAAAATCGGGGTTTCACTGTATATATTTTTTAACAAATATACTATGTTTAGATATGTTTTGTGCATTTTCCATACTGTTTTTTTTATTCAAAGTTATTTATCCCATAGATTTTATTGTTTCTATAAATGAATTCTATTTTAATCAGTTTTCAGATTTACAGCTTGTTTTATTTTGTAAATTAAATCTTCAAAAATGTTTCTTTTACTAAAGGTTTAAGTTTTATTGTGAAATTAACTGCTACAAGTAGAGAAAGTATAAATAGCAGTTAAATAAATAAATAGTAATTCTAAAATCTTGCACATACTTGTTGAGTTTTCTGTTTCTGTACTTATAAAGTTTTGGTGTTTCTATTTAATGAAAATATTGATATAAAACTGAACCTTCTAAAAAACAGTTTTTTAATTTTATTGGAAATGTTATTACAAATAATCACTGTATTAAGAATTTTTTGTTAATTTTTTAAATTCTTTAATTATTATTAATTTTAGTCTGTTCAATTTAAATGCAAAATTTTTTTGTAAAAAATAAATTACATGATTTATATGCAATGATTTATTTACAAATCATTATTTATGTATAATAAATAATATTGATGCTGTTACAGTTGGTATGAATAACATTTTTTATAAAAGAAATGAAGTACTTACTACAATTATAAAATATGTAAAATGAATAATACTATAAAAATAAAGGCTTTTGATTTTCAAATAATCAAAATCATATCTTCATTTTTAATTTTCTTTTACTGATAGATAAGATTTATGTAGAGTATTTTCCAATATTTTTTTGTATATTTGATTGCTGTGTACTGTATTTAATATTTTGTAAATCTTTTAGGAAATTCTTTACCATTAAACTTCGATTCCAAAAAGTGGTTTTTGAAGTCTAGCTTTGCTTCTGAGGACCATCTTATGTTAAAAGAACATATTACAAGTCCTGTATTTCCTTGTATTCAGCCTCCATCAATTTGTTTTGAGTGTACTGTGTGTAATAAAAAATTTCCATTTGAAAGTTTATTGAAAAGGCACTCATATGTTCACACTGGTGAACGTCCATTCAAATGTGAATATTGCCACAAAGGATTTTCACAGAAAGCTAATTTGAAGAGCCATATGGTTTGCCATTTTCCTAAAGACGATTTGTTCTAGTAATTTTATGTTTATAACAAAATAGTATTATTATCTCAACCTTTAAATTATCATTTCTTTGCAGTCATCTTAATTTAAGGAACCATATGGTTTGCAATTATTCTAAAGATGAACAATGTTTTTGTTAATTCTGTCTTCATAAAGGAAAGTTCCCTGTCTTGAAATTTTCATTAATTTATTGGATAAATTAATAATTTATATCATTCAATCATATGGTTTGCCATTTTCCTAAAGATGATTTGTTCTAGTAATTTTATGTTTATAAAAAATAGTATTATTCTCAACCTTTAAATTATCATTTCTTAGCAGTCGTCTTAATTTAAAGAACCATATGGTTTGCAATTATTCTAAAGATGAATAATTTTTTTTGTTAATTCTGTCTTCATAAAGAAAAGTTCCCTGTCTTTAAATTTTCATTAATTTATTGGATAAATTAATAATTCTTATAATTTAATCAATATTATTTAATTCGTCTCATTCAATCATTATTATTTAATTTATCTTAGGAATAAAGTAAACTATTTGCTTTATCATGTCGTAATAAATGTTTGAAAATTATTTTTCTGTTAAAATTATTTCTTTTAATTCTCTTAATAAATTGGAGGGGGGAGGGAAGTGTTACTTCTTGTAAATATGGTTATGAATTACTTTCCTACTGTTAAGAATTACTTTTATATTCATTTCAAGAGTCATTTGGTTTATGAAGCCAAAATTCATTTGTATTGTTTGTTTGTTTCTGTGTAGGAAAAAAAAACACCTGCTGCCTGACTTTGTTTTGATTGAAAGTATAATGTTTTCATTAAAAAATTTACTCAATTCTGTTCCATGTTTAATGATGTGCTTTTTCTTTTTTATTTAATTGGATTGATTTTTCTTTTTCAAATTTGAAGTTTGAATATTATTTTTATATTATATGTGCACTGCTAATTCTTTTCATCAGAAAAAAAAAGGGGGGGGGGTTGAAAAATGTGCCTTTATTCACGAAAGAAATGTTTAACTTATTGGCTGCTTACTTTTTCATTTTTAAAAACTTTTATTTGTAATATTTATTTTATCATATTTAATATTAAGTTATTCAAATGTCATTAAACTAGTAATAAAACATATTTAAATACAATTTGATATTAATGATCATTTGTTAATTAATTTTTAATGAAATAATCTATGCTTCAAACTTATTCTAAAAACCTATTATTCAGAAAAATCTGTTTTCCTGACTTATCAAAGTTCTGATTCTGGATACAGAACTTTATAAAAATTCTTGTATACCTTTTAATATCCTTCCAGTGATGTAAATATTTACACATGTAGTATTCATTGATATCTCTTGTATATTTGATTGCTATATATATATGTTTAATGTTTCGGACATCTTCTAGGAAATTCTTTATCCTTTGACTTTGATTCTAGAATGTGGTTTTCGAAGTCTAGTTTTATTTCTGAGGATTCTCTTAAGTTAGAAAAGCAGATGACAATTAAAAATCTCTCTAAACAAGCACCTTTATCTCGACAAGCTTCTTTTGATTGTTCTGTGTGCAATAAAAAGTTTCTATTTGAAAGTGCATTAAAAAGGCACTCATATGTTCACACTGGAGAACGTCCATTCAAATGTGAATATTGCAACAGAGGATTTTCTCAGAAAGCTAATTTAAAGAGTTATATAATTTGTCATTTTCCTAAAGATGAGTTGTTCAAATAATTGTTTATTAATTTTGTCAATTTGTCTACAACCATGATGAAATATGTAAAATGAATATTACAATAAAAAACAATGTTTGTTTTTCAAAAAAATCAAAACCTTATCAAAATTTTTATTTTATTTCATTGATAGTAAAAAATGTATGTATAGTATTTCTTGATTATGATAAAGAGCCATATAGTTTGATAAAAAGTCACACTAAAAACGAGTACTTCTTGTTAATTGTATGTTCATAAAGGTTAGCTAAAGGTCAATCTTTAAGTTGTCATTTTTAAGCAGAAAAAGGAAAAATAAAGCTAAGTTTAATTAACATTTTATTTAGTTTGTTTTTAAAATAATCTTTAGTTCTTAGGCTTGTTATATTGATGTTGATGTCAACTACTTTTTTCTGTAATTTATTTAGCAGGAATTAAGAAAGCAAAAAATGCCGATAATGCCTTTCAACATTTCTTGTGAACTGAATTTATAATAATAAAATGAAAAGTAACAGAAATATTTCTTTTTGGCTATTCTCTGGAACTATGAGTTCCTGAACTAGCGCAATCTTCCTCAGAATCAAATTCTATTTATTACCATTGAATTATTCTAATACTAAATCAGTAGTAAATTTTATTTTCTGAAATTTTGTACAAGTTAACTTCTGAAATCAATAAAAACAATTCATTTTTTTCCCCTCTGTATATCTTTAAATTTATTAATATAATTTGCTTTGTAATTTTGTAACTATGTCTTTCAATTTATTTACATCAAATGTTTTTATTTATTTATTTTAATTATATGCATCTAAGTAAAAAAAATTTTATAATTTGTTAAGAATTCATTATATTTTTAAACAAAACTTAAGTCCTTAATTTTTAAAATTATAGCTGAAGCTATTCATTTTTATGATTCATAGCTGTACATCGTCCTCTAACATAGTATATTTTTTAATGTGTGTTGCTGGTTGCTGGCTATCTGAAAGTGGTTTTGCATACATGTTTCCTTTTCTAACAAATTATGTTATTTCAAACTATCTAAAACCTATAATTTATTACTACAACTTGTTAGTATTGAAAACTTATTATTCATTATTATGTGAAACTTATTTCTCCCTAGAAATTATGTTAACTAAAAAATTCTTATATTTATATTTTGGAATTATTCTCCTATTTTCTATTATATATATTATTTCAATTGTAAAATATATTATAATATTTTTGTAAAAGACAAAACTTTATTTTTATCATATGAATGAAAAAAAATTATCATACAGACTCATATGTTTGATTGTTTTATAAACTTTAATTGTTAATCCTAGTAGAAGCTATTAAATTGTAGCTTTTATTGCTTGTGTTTTTTTCAATTCCATTTTAATTGTTTATTTTCAATTCTAATTTAAATTTAATCTGTTGATTTTGATTCCAATTGCTATTCTAAAATGTTTTCTCCACTGGTTACAAAAATCAGCGAAACAGTAAAAACTGTTCAGAAGAAATCAAAGAATTTTTTCCTTGGGCGGTGATAATTAGTGCCTAAGCACTATATATATATATTATTATTATTATTTTTTTACAATAGTTTGAAATAGAACGAGATTAAAATGTCCATTTATATAATTGATTGTCATATTTGTAATAATTAAATAAGATGTATTTAGACAGTTTTCTAATCATTTTTTTCATTCTTTGTTTTGTCCTGAAAGTTTGAAAAATTTGCGAGCTATAACATTGTTATTATCAAAGGATTTCTTACAATCGAAGAAAGTATTGCTAATGCTCTTTATTTTTCTTCCCTTAATGCCTTTTTCTTTCTTTTTAACAGTAATTTGTTTCAGGGTCTGCTATTTGAATAACATTTTTCAATTCATTTATTTATAACCCTAAATTTTTTCACTGATTAATTCTATTTATTAAATAAAAATTTGTTGTGAAAACTTTCTGTGTAACAAACAAACATACTATTTGCTTTATCAAAATGAGTATTTTGAAAACTATTATTCAGTTATGATTATATCTTACAATTCACTTTCAGGGAAAAAAGTGCCATTTCTTGCAAAATTCATTTATTTTATGTATCACAAATTGGGTTATGAATTCTGTATATGAAACCAAAATATACTATGAATTATTGTTTCTAAAACCAAACTGAGTTTTGAAAAACTGTTAATAAAATTTTTTATGTTTCGCTTTAAAATAAATTTTTTTTTATCTACACATTTTTATCTGTTCAGTATATTATTTCACCCTCCGATCTATTATTGTTTTTAATTTCAGATAGAGTATTCAGAGCACTTAAAGCATCCACTGGCATAAAATTCCTGTCTAAGAAACAAGAAGATTCATTGCAAACTTTATTTACAGCTGGCTTAAGTGTTGAAAATGAAACTGCAAGTTCTTTTTCCCATGATCAAACTGCATCCAATATTTTTCAGTGTACCGTATGCCAAAAAGTTTTCATGTTTGAAAGCTTATTCAAAAGGCATATGTTGATTCACACTGGTCAGCGCCCTTTTAAGTGCTCTTTGTGTAGTAAAGCTTTTAAACAAAAAGCTCATTTGCAGTCGCATATGATTTGCCATGCCAGAAATATGTATTAACTTATTTTTAATTGTTTGTGTGCCATTTTGTGTTTATGTATTAATATTTTTGAATGGCAAAAATGTTTGCCAAGTTTTAATGGCAAGCATGTTGGTACACTTGTGGCCATATATATTGCACAATAAAGACAAAAAGGATAAAAAGAAAAACAAAGAAAATTAAGAAATTTAATAACATTTTTTTAACTTATATATATATATATATATATATATATATATATATGAATAGATTTATTTGGCGCCTTTGCGATTTCAGTCGGCGGGATCAGTTACTGATGTGGAAATCTAAAAATTATGTTGGATTTAAAAGAGCAAGTTTCATGCAGAAAATTATCTATTTATTAAATTAGATATCAGCATTTGTCTTTTTGAAAATATGTTTTTATGTCTTAGGGAAAATATGTTGTGCTCATAAAATTTAATAAAACCTTTTACCTAATTATTTTGTTATTTTTTATGGAAAAGTATCTATTATTGCTTTTAAGTAATGCAGAATAAGATATATTTTAAGTTATTTACATATACTCTCTTATTCAGATATCAATCTATATAATATCAATAGTTGCGAATATATAATTTTTGTTTTATAATAATTTTTAGAATATAATTTAGAGCCTAATTTTTTTACCGTATATCATTTAACAGATTATTTAAATGTTTATTTAAATAATAAAATGAATGTAAGACTAACTTAAATTAAAAAAATATATATAATTGTGAGATTTGTTATATAATTGTATTATGATAGTGCTAATATTATATATAATATATGGTAGTATGATAGTACTGATATTCAAACCCCGCTTCAGATTGATGAGTACCTGCTTGTCATGGAAGTAAAGGTAGTTTGTGCACAATGCTGACCACATTGCCACAATCATGCCATTGGTAAGGAAATTGTGGAACCTTCACTTCCATGACCCTCCTGGCCCCCATCAGATTGTAGTGAGAATACTTTACTTCTCCTACTAATATTTAAGTATGCACTGATTAATAAAACTGTAGAGAATTGTATAGTAAGTGGTCAAAATTTTTATTCAATTATTATTATCAAAACTATTTATTAAATATGATCTGACATGCATTTATCAATATGAAGCTCCTTATAAAAAAAAGAAGTTGCAATCTGCAATTTTTCTTTATTAATTTTCTGATAAATTTTTTTAAAATTGAAATTTTATTTTTTATCTTTATTATGATGCATAATTTTTTAAAACTATTTTTATTGTTTCAATTTGAAATGAAACCTTATGCTGAACTTTCTATTTTTAAATTGTACTAAACATTAGATTAGATTCTGTTGAATTAGTATGTCTGTTATATATTTAGTATTACTTTTGTATTGTTTTAAAGCTTTCTCTTAAATTAATGCATATTTAAAATAAATTTGTTTAAAATTATTATTTTTATTTTTAATCTTCTTAGAGCTAATTATACCATATATATATATATATTTATAAATTGTTAATAAATTATTATATATTTATATATATTGAGACAATGCATATCAAATTCTGCCAGGTTTAATTTAAGCAAATTTGAGGAGTAATGGAAAATATTTCTTTATCATGTAAAGTTACTCCAGTAGGGTATTTCAAAAATTTTAAAACTAAATAAAAAAGTGTAATTTTTCTTTGTTACTCAAAGGAAATTAATAACAATACTATTTATTTTGTCTAAATAAGTTATTTATTTTTCATTTTTTTCTGAACTTGGTAGTATTTCATATGCATCACCAAAATTGTTTAAGATAGCAGCAATATGTCTTCCCAAACAGTAGCGGTTTGTGACTAAAGAAAAAAAAGAAAATTAAATAACCCCATTATGTTTATTGTCTAGAAAAAAAATAATTCAAGTTTTACTTTTGTAATGGATTTGTAAACATTAGAAATAAACTATTAAGGTGGTTTTAATTCTTTCTTTTTTTTTTTTCTTTTTTAAAAGTCACAAATTAATAGAAAAGCTATAATTTAGCTACATGAATCCTCATGCATGATGAACATAGGCATGAACATACCACTTGCCGCTACTGTTTCTAAAGGAAAATGTCTTAACTGTCTGGTTTTAAATCTTTTGTAGCTGCTGATAAACCCAGTGCTTCTTTATTGATTCATTCAAAAAAATCATCATCTGCTTTAGTATCTTCACCATCATCATCTCTTGTGTCATCACCATCATCTACTCTCATATCATCATCTGCTCTTGTGTCATCACCATCATCTACTCTCATATCATCATCCTCTAGTTCTTTGTCTATTGTTCCCTTATCACCCACTGGACATGTAGCTGGAAACTCTCAACCACGCATTAATCCTTTTTATGCTTTAGACGTAATGAGATCAATTAACATGAAACCACTAATACCTTGCCCGATATGCGGTAAGCAGTTTGCTTTTAAATCTGTTTTGGATCGTCATATGGTAGCTCATACGAATGCAAAACCTTTCGTTTGTCTGTTGTGTAACTGTAAGTTTAAACACCAAGGAGCGCTGTATAATCATGTCCGTAATCATGCTCGAATACCTGATATGCCACAAGGAAATATGATGTAAATGTCCAATGTGGAATGCAAATATCTTAGTAATGCCATTATCTATTAGAAATAGAAGGTGTTTGGTTTCAAAACCAGCGCAATCTTTTTTAAAAAGTTTTACAGGGTAGATAAAAACCATAAACTTGAATTTGTTATTTATAAATATAGTTTTTTTGGTTCACGATTGTTGATAGTTTTCATGGTCTAGAACATTTTTATGTTAATTTTATAAAGTATTTTGATCAATTGCTTTTGTTGAAAATTAGGTACTCTTTACTTATTTTTGTAGAAAAATCTATATTATCTGGTTTATTTTGTGCAAATGATAAGTAATTGGGTAAAAATAAACAAAATTTGTAAGATTTTTTTTTCAATATTCATATTTATTTCATTTTTTTCAATATTTATATTTATTTCATTTTTTCAATATTTAATTTATATTTGTTTCATTTTTTTTTCAATAACTGCAGTTGGGTACTGATTCTGTTTATCAAATATGTTATGTTATTCAAATAGTGGTTTGAAATACTGAATTAATTTTTCAATATTAATCATCTTTTTGATCTGTGATTAAGATCACTTGATTCGAAACACTGTTTTTTTTTTTTTTTTAAATATATAATTGGTTTAAACCTTTATTAACTCTAGGTTATTGCTCCATTATTAATCATTGTAGAATATAATATAATTTTATTTCAAATTAATGCTAATGAAAAATAAAATTAAAACTTTTCTAAAAATGTAGAAATCTTATCAATTGAATGAAAACTATATAGAAATTATTGAATTAGTCAAATTATTGTTATTTTTAAAGATAATGTAGCAGTATTAGTATTTATATATTGTTGTTAAAATATATATTGCTATATAAAGAATTTGTTAATGCAGTTCAAATAATCTAATTTGAAACAATTGATTTAAATCACTAAGTTCACTTAATTCGCCTTTTTTTCCTTCTGTATTTTAAAAATTATGTTATATTTTACTTAATTTTTGTTTCCTATTAAGAAGTTATTTTTATACATGATTCTCTGATTCAGTTTAAGTTTTCAATTTTCATTATAAATTTCCAGCAGTTTGCAAACATGTCAGATTTGCTAGAGAAAAGTTTTAGGTGTTTTTTTTTTTTTAAAATCCTGATAATGCTGTGAAAAACAATTATTGGCTGTTTCTAAGTCTTCTTATGTACTTATGTTCTCAGGGGTCTGGCCAGGCCGAATTTACTACCGTTTAGCGGTACCTTCACAAATTCAACTTTAAGAAAAACGGTAGTTTCACAAATTCAATTTTAGGAAAAACGGTAGTTTCACAAATTCAGTTTTAGGAAAAACAGTAGTTTCACAAAATACTTTTTCTTAAAATTTTTTTTTGGATCCCTTAAGAAACATATCTATATTTTTGTGTTGATTTTTAAATAAAATGTATTAATTTTTCTCAAATTATGTCTTAATTTTCACAAAATAGGTACCTCTTAGAAAAACTTAGACAGACCCCTGGTTCTTATGTACAGCCATTGTTCAAACATCAGATGTTCAAAATTGTAAATATCATATTCAAAATTCATGTGAGTATTGTAAATGCAGGTCACAGTCGTGAGGGTTGGGCTAGCAGGGTATTTGTCTTTGGCCCTGCATTTCTAGAACTCTAGTAGTCCCAGTGCCATTGTTATGAAATTGTTTGATGATCAAAATTGGAAACATTTTTTATTATTTCCATCCTATTGATAGACGTAACAACCTAAGGCAGTGTTCCCCAACCTTTTTATCACCGCGGACCTGTCAACGTTTGATAATTTTACCGTGGCCGTTAGGGGGGGGGGTGACGTTGATTTTTTATATTTTAGATTATTTTGATTTATTAAGTTTAATTTAATTGTATTAAAACATGCCTTCAAAATAAAATACAGTTAAACCAAAAAATAAACATAAAGTGATTTAACATTTTAACTTACTAGAACGTTAAATCAATGAGAACCCTGAGCTTGTTTCTTTGCAATTAGACGGTTCCATCTGGGGGTAATCGGTGACAATGACACCTGAAGTGTGTTGCTTATGTCCAGGATCTCAAACTAGGAATTTAACTAATCAAACTGGGGATTTAAATTCAGTTTCAATGAAATGGTCGGCCCGGTACCATTTGATCCACGGACCAGGTGTTGGGGAACACTGACCTAAGGCATAGGCATGGATCTGGAGACAGTTGTCTCTACACTTGTCTTCATAGAATGAGGAAAAAAAATATATTTAAACATTTACACATGATTAATTAGGTGGGGCTCTTAAATGCTAAGTTCCTTATTTCTATAGACCTTGGATATCATTTTTCTTTTTAAATCAAAGTTTGAAAATGAAATTAATGATGACAATGTTACTCGAAATTTTTTTTAGTTGTTGGCTTATAGGAACACAATCTGAAGAAAACAACAACCTATTATTAATTTTCAATAAATTAGGTGAAAACCTAATTTTATCGTAAAATATCCATTTTCCTATTGGTCTCACAATAGTATTTAAATTGCCTTGCAAAATATTTAGCCTGGGGCTCTGCTCATATCTAAACATCTTAGTTTTGATTTCATCTTAAACAATGAAAAAACTCTGAAAACAGTTTTTCTTTTCATGACTAATTTTTAGTTATAATTCTATAATGTCTGTTAAAATATAAACAATTTCTTATATTTTATTTTGAAGTCATCACAGTAATTATTGATCATTAGATATTGTTTTAATTTTTTTTATTGCTTCAAAAAAGTTTTGAATAATTTTAAATTTTGAACTTAAGCTAATTGCAATATTATTTTTATAATTTAACATTTATAATCTTTAATTCACATTCTTAAATTTGCATTTTATAATAGTGTTTCTAGAAAATACATGTCACCTTTCACTTTGCCATCTGCTGGAAAGTTAATTTATTTCTTCATTTTGATTTTAGTATTCTAGAGGCATGTAATTATTGTTATGGTATGAATTAATTTTTTACTTGTTATTATATTTTTTTAAAAAATAATTTTTCTGTTATATTTTTAAGTTTTATAGGAATATCTCATTAGAGAGTATCTTTAACTATTTTATCTATTATTTTGATTATTTTATCGACTAAAGAGAGCTTTTAGTAAACATTTTTTTTTTTTTTTTAGGAAAAGTAATTTTTTTAGAGAGCTTAAATAGGCTTCATACTAAAGATTCTGTTTAATAAATCTGCGTTTAGGTACAAATATTGTATATATATAGCTTATTGTTATTAAGCTACCGATATTTTTATTTTCATCTATATTTTATCATTCATAGAAATCCCTCAAGTATGTGTTTTTTTCCTACCTTACACATATACAATGATTTCGCTTACACGCTATAATGCAACAAATGCACTGAAAATCATAGAGGGTACGCAAAAAATAAGTCAAGGCGTGTCCCATGCAACATGTAATACTCTTGTGCGGGAAAAGAATGGAGGATCAGCAGATTCATGTTGGCAAAATTATAGCGGAACTTCTTGTTTGTAAATTCTTTGTTTAGTATATCAATAGATATACAATAGATACAACATTAAATGTGAATATTAATGTATGGTTAAAAAAGTCTAGAATTCATATTTTAAATATGGACCCCTTTTTAGTAAAAAGTGACCCAAAGATATGGAAGTCCTAGTAGTTTCCAATATGGAAGTATTGGATGTATAGTTGTATAACTATATGGAAGTATAGTTTCCAAAATCTAGCAGAGTCACTGCTATAATTGCCTAACTAACAGGGTGGCCACCCACCTGGAAAACCTGGAATTATCAGGGAATTTTTTTTATACTGGAAAAAACCTGGAAAAATCAGGGAATTTTTAAGAAAAGCTGGAAATTTTTCTGCAATATTTTTTCAATTTCACTAATTGAAATTATTTACTAAATTTCTTAATTTAAATTATTTTATCCATTTTACCCCCCATATTTTAGACTGAAATGTATTGCCAAACAGTTGAAATATCATTAACTTAACAATACTTTGCTTGCATCAAAATTTGCTCCATTGTAACCCTGTTATACAGAATGCCACATAAATTTCTCCCATGGTTGCTAAACGATTGTAGAAACTTTTGACTTCTTCGGAGACTATGGGACTGCAATTTAGGAAAGGCAAAGATCGTGGTGGAGGTGGAAGAAGGGGTTAGGATATTTGCTTCTGTTTTTAATTTCTATGTTCGACACCATGGAATTATCCAATTGTAAAAACAAAAACAATTGACTATTCTAAATTAAGAAACCATGTGGTTAGATTAAACTTCTTTAAATATTCTAATAAGAAAAAATATGTTTTTCTATAGAATATGCAACAAGAAATTTGACAATTTTGCCTTTACAAATACTGGATATCTCTTAAAATAATAATGCTAATTCAGAACAAACAACATTATTTAAACATTTGACTTTGGATATTGGTTTAAAGAAAATTATATCAATGTATTTTATAAAGAGCAATGTTTGAATTAAATACAGTATAAAATGGCTCTATATTGAAATGTAAATAAATATAAAAATTTATTGATGTATAATCACATGGAATTATTTTCTTTTACTTAATGAAAATATTTTAAACAGTACTTATCCAAGGGTCACTCTGTATTTGCTATTTGGTACATTTTGTGCAAAAACTACTTAACTATTTAAAAAAAAATTATTCATTAAAAACAACATATTTTACAATACTAAACGTATTATTTTCTCCATATCTATTCAATATGATATATTGAGAATAACATTTTAAATAAAATACTTCATAATATTGACACTTTTTTTGTACCCACCCACAATTAATGATAAAAATTTGCACACTGAGCTGGAAATTTTAAGATTTTTACTGGAAAACCTGGAAAAATCAGGGAAATTTGAAATCTGATTTGAGTGGCCACCCTGACTAAGAAAATGAATTTTAAAAGAATAAAATGAATTATAATTTTTTGTTTCAGTGAAATTCTTGTCTATAATTATTGAAATATAAGTTATTTCTCAGAGAGGAGTTGATAGCTCTTGTGCCATTAATTAATGCATTTAATGAATTAATTTTAGTTACTATTTTTAAGAGTGTTAATTAGGATGTACGAACAGTGCAGTAACTTACGGTATTAAACAGATAGCATTTTTTATTAATAATAATTTTGAAATATTACTATTTACTTCAGTATATCGTAATATGATGTCGAAGTAACTATTTAGAGTAATTTCTTATGTTATTTTTGAATTGCCTCCTGAGAGAAAAAAAACTAAACACTGGTTATTTGTTAATCTTTTTATCTATTTTAATGTGAAGCATTTACACTTCATTAAGATTTTTAATTGTTTATTATTTGATTATTGTTGAAATATTTGTACAAACTTGACTGAAGAGCTCAACAGTTGGGGAATTTATATTTTTTGTAATTTGTCAGTTGTTCTTTGTGTATTACTGGTGTGGGTATTCAATTCACATCTTAATCTTATTGCATAATTATAAAAAAATTTTTTAAAAAATTGTATGCATATGCAGTAGAAACTCTGTAATCCGAACTAATCAGGGCTATTGCTTATTTGAATTACTGAAAGTTTGGAACATCTAAAATTTTGATTGGAATTGATGTTCCTCCAAATTGTTGTCTACACATTCAAAAACAAAGCCGTGTCTTCCAATCATTGGGTACATTGGGATTTTCGTAATATTTTTTTTTAACATGTCATAATTCTTATGATGCTTTATCACAATTCATATGTACATGAAATTTGAATCTCACATTTGAATGGTAACATTTTTGGCATCTCACCATGAAAATTTATGTTATTTTTCTGTTTTAACTTTATCATCCTTTATATGATTTTTTAATTGTGCACTTAACTCTAATATGGAAAGATATTCTGCACAATTTTTTTCCTTCCAGATTTTGTATGAACCCTTTAATTAAAACCCTTATTTTGTCTTATTGTATTATCCTTGAGTGTTTTTTTATAGTTATTTTATGAATATTTAGTTATTATATGAGATTTTTTCTTTAATATTTTTTAAGAAGTTAAAGTTTGGATTATCAGTTATCAGAATTTTAGATTACTAGGATTCGGATTAGTAGATTTCTACTGTATTTATGTTGGTGCCAAATCGTATTTACCCCTGTGAAAATATGAAATCTGTATCTTCTTTTTTACAAGAGTTTTGTATCCTTTTGTTGTGTTTACGTTTGTTTTTTGACATAGCGTTTGTGTGTTTTTTTATATATCTATTTTACATATTTACACACTTTTATTTTTTTTTTTTTTTCATTTTTAAAATGTATTGAATTATAGTCATTAATTTTATTCAATATATCTTTAGGTATTTTTGTATAAACACTAAACATACTAACTCTTCCAAAGCATATAACTGCGTACTTTTCTCAGGTATTGTTTAGCAATTCATGTGTAAATATTCTCATTGTGAATATAGTACTTAATATTTCTGTACAGTTTTAAACTCTTACTTTTAAATAGTTTTTTTAAAGTTTTTTTTTAATTGCTTTAGATATAATTATAACTGTATTTTTTGTTTTTGTTTGACAGAAGCATATTTAATTTTAAACAATTCTGGTTTTGGTATAACTTGTAATTAATTTGAAAAATAATTTAGCATTTTAAGTAATTTAGCTTTTCAAGTAACAAAAGGAGTATGATTCAATTTTGCAGTATGTTAACTAGAATAAAACATAAAAGTTACTTGTTATAGTTTAAAAAACAAGTATCGAGTACAATAAAAAACAATTATATGTACTTTTTGACAAAAGCTTATTTAATTTTAAGTGATTCTAATTTTGGTAAAACTTGTAATTAATTTGAAAAATAATTTAGCATTTTAAGTAAAAAAGGAGTATATTTCATTTCTGCAGTATGTTCAGTAGAATAATGCATAAAAAAAAACTTTTTACAGTATAAAATGAATAATTTGTGTTAATTTGTGTTCTTATTTGTTTTTATGCTACTGTAATTAATTTATTGATGAATCATACTTCATTTATAGTTCTTTGTCTTCATTATCAATAAGAGTTCCAGATTTATAAATAAATTTGGGATGGATTTTACAAAACACCCTGAAGTTAATTTTGGTATTGTGTGGAAAAGAAAATATTTTTAAGACATTAGTTTCATTTGTAATTCAATATCACAGCAGAAAATTCTGTGGAAAAATTACTTTGGCTACTCGTTCAATTAAAAATTATTTAAAGTTTTTTTATGTTTGCCATAAAATAATTGTACATCATGACGTGACATCTTCTATAATACAAATTTCTTACATAATAATAACGAATGGTAATGGGATGTTTATGTGTTTGGTTTTCATTTGTTGAATGGTGGAAAAAAATTGCTTTTAGAATGGATGCTTTTATATTTGTATTGTGCTATAGCATTGAATGTAGTTTAGTTTTTAAAATAGTTTGTGTATTAGTAATGTTTTTAGTGGATCTAATAAAAGTTGTTAAAATTAATCTTGCAGTTTTTATTGTGAGTAAAATTGAATAAAAGGAGATTCATACATGTTTAGATAAATTGACATGGAAGTTAATTTTTGTTATTTTAATTTATAGTTTTGAATATTATTCATTTTTAACTTTCTAAAGAAAAGTATTTTGGCATTTTAACATGATTTTTTTCCCCACAATTATGTTGTCAACCTTTAGTTATTAATCACTTGTGCTAAGTTTATGTAATAATTTAGTTACATAAGTATATATAACTTTTAGCTATGTAGCATGCTATTAAATGTAAAATTTTGATGCTTGGAATGTATAAACTATTGTCAGCTCATTGTTATTTGACAGAAATTTTTAAACATTTTCTTTAAGTAGCTAAATTTAAGTCAATCTAATAGGTTAAAAACTGTCGATAGATAAAATTCACAATTTTTATACAAAAACATGTTTGTTTTGAAGAAAGTTTTCCAGTGATTCTTATTTTACTATTGACTCTGAATTGTATGATTTCCTCAAGGGGTTTATCTTCTTTAGATAAACACGGGTTCCACAACCCCGAGGTACCCTAGTGATCTTTCTTTTTTTCTATTTGTCATATTTAATTAGGAATTTTTGATATCTTTGCCTTGAGTTCACTTTGTTTTATTGAGCACAGTGTAGTTAATTCAAGTTTTTGTGCTACTGAAATTTAACTTCAATTATCTGATATTTAATTTTGAACCGTATTTGATTTTCTTACTCATTTTGATACCGTAAATGTAAAATAATCCAGAGTCTATTGTGTTATTTACATAAAATTAGTCTAATATGAAAACTCAAAATTTATGGAACATCAAATTTTTGAAATTTTATTTTGGAAATGATTCTCTGTATCATATATTTTTTGTTTTACATCTGAACCTTCAATAGTTATATAATTTTTAACTATAAAATTTTTCTTAGTAATAACAAGTATAATTTTTATTCTTGATATTTATTTTTAATTTATTTTTCTGAGATGTTTTTAGAGATTTTTGAGGTCATTTGACATTTACAATTGTTTATTTTAACTTTGATTGAACAAGTTCATAGGAGCAACTTTGATAGAACAGGTTCATGGGAGCCTAGTAGTTTCCTGTTGCTGATTTCTTTCCATTGTTGATCTTTTTTCTAAAATCAATTCCTGCTGCTTAATCAGTGCAGTGGGTTGAGTCTTCGTCTACCATACTCTTCAGTCTTGAGAAAAGATCAGTGGACTAAAATCTATCCTCCAATTAATATTTATTTCCAATTTGTTTTGGAAATGAAGTTTTTTTAAAAATTTTCTTTTTTCCTTTTTAAAAAATTTAAATAATATTTTAGCAGAAAATAATTTCTGCTAAATTATGAAGAAAAAAATATAAGATAATTTTTTAAGAAATGGAATTTACAGAAATAGAATATAACTTAATGATGAAGTGAAAAATAAGTAGGGATATGAATAGTCAAAATTTGTGGGGTGATTCAGAGATTGGTGTAAAATGATATGAAGTTACCTGTTATTTGTGTTTGTTATAAAATAAAGAAAATAAAAGTATCTTTTTTAGAAAAAGTTATCAAGTCATTGATAAAATATATTGGTTGGTCATTCTCACGCAAAGTCAGCTAAAAATTTCTAAATTATGCTAGACTGTGTTAATTGGTCAAAAATAAGTTCAGTCTTAAATTTTTTTAAAGTGGCACCCATTTCCACGACTTGGGCTGGTGTTTATTTCCCCATGGCGAAAAGCTGGGTAACTGATTGGATTGCACTATTTTTGATGGTGTCTTAATGATACAGAAATAATTCTAATTGTTTTGGGCAGTTTCAGAGCTAGAAAAGTTTATGGGTGGCTTTGATCATGCTGTGCTAGAAAGCATGATCCGGAAGCCAGGTGATTACTGCCACTTGTCCTTTGATCCAAATGGTATTAGTGTGCACATGTGTCAGCTAGTATTGTCGTCGCATTATTCATAAGGACAAATTCCACACTCGTGTAACGTTAGCTATCAAATCAATTATTTTTCTGAAGTATTGAATGTCGTACAATTTTGTCTGCTTTTATGAACTCACTTAAGAAGTGTTTGGAACGACAAATTTAGTTAAAAAAAGAAACTAAGAGAAAATTAATTATAAATATTAAGGAACCTTAATGTTGATATTTAAAAAAGTGTTAGGAGGCAGGGTTCAAGTTTTGTTCTGGTTAAGATTCTATGTTTTCATTTTCAATGAAATTCTATTTATTGTTTAATAGAATTTTTTCTACTTAAAGCTTGTTTTTTAATCTTATTTTTATTTAAATATGCGTGGTACTAATTCTTCACATTAAATGAAAAGAAAGTGGAATAAAATATATCTTCTTTTGCTCGTGAAAGAGAAAATCCAACTTATGTTTTTAATTGTATAAAAATTCATGTTAATTATAATTTACTTATATTTTTTTTTATTGAACTATGCAGGCTTTAATTTTTGTTTACCTTAAAGTCTTATTATCTGGAAAAATTTATTTTCTGGATTTGCCAAAGTCCTAGTACTGGAACTTTCCACTGCATATGGTATAATAGACTAAACTAATTTAATTATAAACTTTGAATTTTGCTGTATTCCAAAGTTATGAACAAGTCTTCAAAACACTGTCTGCTTTAAAATGACATAAATTCTTAATTGGATATTCATCATAATTATTAATTTTCACCAACAAAAAAATTCTGCAATATTAATGTAGTTTAAGAGTTAGTTGATATTAATATAAATGTTTATTACAATGAACATTGATTATTTATCTTTAGGATCACATGCAAAAAATTCAATTTACATATGTATTCTAGGTATATATTTCTAATGTATTAACTGAACTCTTTTCTTCACCTTAGCAAACTTTTTTATCTAGCAACTACTCGATTAAACTGGTGATTTCTGATTAAACTGGTTATTTCATCTAGTTCTAGTGTCACTAAGCTATAATGTACTTTGCAATCTCTAATACTAATTTCATTCTAAAAGCAAGATAATTAGAATTTCCTTTGGTTTTTAGGTTATTTTTAACTCTACCATTTTCTGATTTCAAAGTTATAAAAACTAAATTTTTGAAGTAATGCTTAGATTTTTTTTAAATTTTCATTTTTTTTTTTTAACTTGGTGGGAGCAAAAGTCTATAACTTTAAAATGTTAATTAAAAATGTAAGTAATGTTTTTATTAATGTATGTTTATTTTTATAGTAAACTTAAAATAATAAAAGTTATTTGAAAATTTAAAAATAAAAGTTTATGTGTCAGAGTTTGGCTTAAGTGGATCTTCAATAAACCTCTAGATTTACTTGTATATGTCTGTGCATATAACAGTATTTTCCTGCCTTTTTAAAATTGAAGGCTTTTAATTGAAAAAAAGAAGGGGCTTGAGTTTAATGTTTATATTTTAGTTTTCAAAGTTCACTTTAAACTAAAAGCATTAAACCACCTCTGGTCTTAAGGTATCAACTTTCAAAGCTGAAACTTTTAAATAAGTAAGAAATTCAATATGAAAAAAGGGGGAAAAAAATTCTCAGAATAGTGGCTGTGTTTATTTCAAATAAGTATGTCTTCCTGCTTGAAAATTCCCTTTTTCCATTCTTAACATAAAAAGTCTTATTTTATTCCGCAGTCTTCTCTGCATATCACATACTGGTTTTTCCATGTTATTAGATAGGAAAGTAGTGTACTGTACAGGGGAGAAACATTCTTCTAATTTTGCCCTTTTTCTAAACCGCCAATGGGTTAATTATTCTCATTTACTGTTTTTAGATATGAGTGGGTTTTATAAATATATATTTGATAATTATTATATTTTATGATTATTATTAAATGATTATTATCATATTTGATGATTATTATATTATATTTGATGATATGAGTGGGTTTTATAAAAGTGAATTGAATTTTTTTTTCTTCCTTTTAGGTAAGAAGATGATGTCTTCATACTGCTAAAAGCATACTTATAATTTATTTCCTCATTGTGTAGAATATTCCTTTTTTTTTTGTTTTTGAAATTCTTTATTTTAACAATTGCTTTTATATGTTATCAAAAAAATTTGTTATGAGAATTTTAAAGTCAAGTGATATGTGTTAACATGCTTTAAAAATCTATTGTGAGATTGCACTTACATTTTAAATAATGCTGAAGAATTTTCAAAATATTACATAATAAATATTTATTTTAAAATTAAATATATCATTCATGACATTTTTTTTTATTATTAGTCATTTAAAAAAAAAAAATTCTTTTATGAGTATGTTTTTATGATTTGAATGAAATTGTAGTTCATGTATATTTATTAATTATATTATTTTACTATTTTTATTATTAATTTCAGAAAATTATTTTGTTTATTATTAATAGTTTTTTTTAAAGAAGAAAAGATGCTTGTTATCTTATATGCTTATGTTTTTATGATTTTAATGAAATTGTAGTTTATGTATGTTCATAGACTATTTTTATTATTTTTCTAATATCGTTTTCGATTATTATCTGATTAAATAGACAAGACAAAATTACTTTTTTCTTGTAATTAGTAAATATTTACGTCTATTTGTTTTATTAATTTGCAGTTATCAATAAATTAGTTTGCTAATTATTAATTTGCAGGTATCTATATTTATAGATTCATTTGCAAATAAATGCCAATGGATTGATGTAAATGTATATTTTCTAATTATTTGCATATTTTATTTTTTAGTGATAATTTTTCTATCAGGTTGTGCTTATAATTTTTAGCATTTATTTAAATACCTAAGTATAAGCATTTATTAAGTAATAGTATTTATTTAAATAAGTATCAATTTAAGTACAGTCAAACTTGAGTAATTCAAAGGGATCTGAGAAAAAAATTTAAAACCATAATCTAATTACATATGTTCCTTTTTAGAAAAGATAAATAAACAGAAATTTCTCCGTGGTCAAAGATTTAACATAGATAAATTATCTAGGATACTAATATTTTTTAACATCCTGAAATCAAACATTGTTTACTATCTTAATTTTTTCTTTATTTATTTTTTTAGAAAGATTTTTGATTGCTACATTGAATGGAATATTTGATTGACTGTATCCATCAATCAATATCAAAGTTGAAAATTGGGTGGGAAATATAATTTTCATTCTCTTTAAATACTGCTACCTGTTTTAGTTTATGTCGATAGAGCTTTAGCTTTTGAAACAATATTCAAACTATAAGCACAAAAGCTCAAAATATTACAACTCCATTAAATTATTATTGCACAAAATTAAAAACCAAGTATCCTTAGTTTTATTTTTTTTAGTACTCTTACGCTGAATCGTAGGGACTAACAGCTAAACAACTCAAATTATCCATGTTTGACTGCACTAGCATTTATTTAAAAATAAAGTATTTTAATCTTTTATTCTTAAAATTTTATTAAGAATAACAATTTAAAATTCAACATTTAAATTTATTATGATACTTTTGAAAAAAATCTTTTACATTTTAAATTACTGATTTCCATTTTTCTAAAGACTTTAGCAATAAAAATTGAATTGTAAAATTATTCCCCAATTTTATTTATTGTAAATGGAATTTTAGGCTATTAAATAAATTTTTTTTTTCAAATTTATGATGCATATGAGCCGTTCAGTGCACACATCGATTAACTCCCTTTTTTGAAAAATCTTAAATTTAAGTGGCAAAGTACTTGGTATAGTCATAACTTTTTATATTTATAATAACTTTCCTGAATAATAAAGATTAACACCATTAAACAGCAAAATTTTTTTGGCCATTGAATAGTAAGTAATTTATTTCAGAAGCCATTTCGATTAACTCCATACTCTAATGTAAATCGTTTCAATAACGGAATTATATTATTAATTATTGGATTATCTGTTTCTGCAGTGCATCAATGCTTTTTTTTTTAAACAGCTGAAGATGCTTTCCCCCTCTCAAATTCGCAGTCAAATGGCTGCCGATCGAATGACAACATTAGAAATTTTTTTCGTATTTTCTTTCGACTTGGCTTTTCCCAAGCTGACCATATCCGTAGCTTTTTATAAGAAAAATTCATATGTTTATAATTTCGGATATCATGAATTCAGTAAAAATATAAGCCACATATTTGTTTGGCCTGAAACTAAAGGATCTCGTGGGTCTCAAGAAATTTCATCTTGTCTAATAAAGTACATAAAGACCTACTCTCCAAACTTCGAAAAAATAATAACATATTCAGATTTGTGTACCGAGCAATACAGAAATATTAAAACTGTCTTAAGTTTATTGAAACTTGTTCAAAGTACAGAAATAAGAGCTGAGTCAATTGAAATGAAATTTTTGGTAAGTGGACACAGCTATTTGCCAATGACTCAGATTTTGCCATTATTGAGTCACGTGCAAAAAATAAAATAAATTTTTTTTTTCACCAGATGATTGGTACAATATAATCAAAACATGTAAAAAGAAAACTACATTTCATCCAATCCAAATGACTCACCAAGATTTTTTCTCAGCAAAACCTTCAGAACAATCAATCATTAACAGAAAAGTTACCATCACAGGGTTTTCCAGTAAATTGGCTTAAAATATGCTGAATAAAGTTAGAAAGATCCAAACCCCATCTCATACAATTCAAATGTGACTATAAGGAAGATACAGAATTTAAAGCCATTAATATAAGAAAATCTGTAGTAGGTAGACCGCAAAGTTTGAAAAATTTGGCCAGCCTTTATTATATCCTAGAGGTAGAACTGTGACAAGGGAAAAATGGAGAGACATGATGGACCTGCTAAAATTCATTCCTACTGTTAAACATGATTACTATAAAAACTTGACAACAAATCGAAATGATGAATCCTCACTTACAGCTGATCAAGAAGACATTATTTATAATATTGCTGATGAATTAATTACAAATAATATATTATAACAGAACTGTCAACATTCATTTTTATGGAAGAGCTATAATTAAAATATGTAATAACTAACCTTTTCTGTAATAAAAAAATTTAAAGACTGAATTTAACTTTATTACTTTTTTCAGTTGCTAAATCGATATTTACTCCACCCGTCACATGAAAACTGTAACATTGCTAACGATTATTCTTTGGCTATTCTTTCTTATTAATTTTATATGCCGTTAGATGAAAGCTATATCTGTATTTATGCATTCTACATTATATATTTGAATTTATAATATAACAGGAATTTTAAAAAAATATATACATTATTTCTTTCATTATTCATTATTTCTCATTATACTTTTTGTTTTATGGAGTTAATCGATGTGTGCACTGAGCGGCTCATATATTGCTTCATTGCAAACTACATTATTATTTTTAATTTTGTTCTACGTTTTCTGTCGTTATTTGTTTTTTAATTTCTTAAAAATTTGCCTGAGTTTTTTCCTGTCAATTAACTCTTGTACTAAAAAAAGCATTTGCATTTCTTGCCTGGTTGTAAGCAAGAGGATCTTATGAAGTTAAGGCCCACAATTGTATTATGCATTGTGGTCCTGATTGTACAACCCTTGCATATTAGTCTTCCTATTTGGCTATACAAACCAGCTTGACTATAAAATAAATTTTGCAGACTCCTGCATTTACTCAATCTCTACAACATTTTGGTGGGGGAGATATTGTTTTACTGCTTTTGGATCATCAATAGAATATCATCATACAATATAGTCTGATCATAATGCAGTAGAAGATCACTATAATGCAAACCTTGAAAGCTGGGCCTTTGCGTTTTATGGAATTTAGTGTTATGTACATAATTTCACTTATTTTTAAACCTACCTATTAAATATGGCAACATTTGTCTAGAACAAATAAATTTTAAAATTTTGAGAAATAATTTTTAAATACAATTACCTAAATGTGCAAAATATGCTCTTGAATAATGGGAAAAATAATAAATTTTCTGCCAGATTAGAACTAGAGACACAAAATAAATCAATTTTGGCATTCATCCTTTTTTTATAACATTAATAATTTCAAAGTTCAAGAATTAAGAGTTCCTACATCTAATGAAATATTCAGATATACTGAATGAATTTTTCTTGTCAGTTCAGCAAATAAATTATTCATAGTTAGTTATATGTTGTGTGAGTTAGGTATATGCTTTGTAATCCAAATTATAGTTATATCGAAATTCACCTTCTAAAACAGGATTACCTAATCATTTTTTTCCCTGAAAAGGGAAACTTTATCATGGAAACCTAAAGAGGAGGGCACCTCAAAACCAGCTCACAGTGACACCGTTGACCCTCATAATTAAATAAATCCCCCCCCCCCCATTTCAGAAAACAAAATGCAAAACATTAAATTTTTACTTATTTTTGAACTCAATACAAATCTCTCACTTTTGTCATTCTTAGATATAATTTTTTATAAACCAGAGTAGTATGATATTCATGGTGTTAGGGATGAGAGAGTATTAATTAATCAATTAATAAGAATATTAGTAAATTAATTATAATTATTATAAACTGTAAATAAATGATAAAAAGTATTTAACAGGACAGTATTTTTCTGCAGACATTTGTTTTTTATTTTAGAATTAGCATTACTATGTATTTTTATCTACTAAACTACTGGTTATAAATCTATTTTTCCTTTTTGGTTTGTTAATGTGTAAATTGAAGATATTAATACATTTAAATACTGTAATATGTTCCACCAAAAAGAATTTTTCAATAACTTTTTATATATCCAATAATTATATTAATCTAAACATTAACTGTTTCTGAAAACTATTGTACAATTATGATGCTTTAAAAAAATACCTAGATTATTAAAAGTAGTTTTCACCATAACTACTTTACTGTTCTAAAATTTTAAAGCATTCATTCCACTTAAGTAAAATAAATGGCTATGTTGTTTTGCTCTTCTTGCTTATTCTTGTATATTAAATGCTTTTTTGCACCTTATTAAAAAAAATGATGAGAAGTGGCATGTATTTAGTGACTATTATATGTAACCTTTTCATTACAGTTATGGATTCACCAGATGACAGAGATGATATTTTGATGAGGCAAACGGGTACTTTAATAAGTTTTCCTGTTCAAGATAGGCCACCTTCTAATCAAGAAGTTCAAACTGGAATTGGAGAAAGTACTTCATGTCAGAAGAGTTCAGACATTCAGATACAAACAGATTGTTCCTTTCCTCCTTCTCTTTCTCCCAAAATTTTCATTGTACCACCACCAAGGACTTGTTGCAATCAGGATAACAAGTTAGGGACAAATGCATTACCTTCTTTACAGCAAGAAACTGAATCTGAATTACCAGTTAATAGTGAGAATTTTGAACTAGCATCTAGTGCTTCAACTAACAACCCTATGTTACTTCCCCAGCAAGAAATTCATTCTGAAGTATCTACATGCTCTATGAATAGTCATAGATCCAGTTCATCAACTGTTGTTTCAACTATACCTGCTAGAAATTTGAGTGTTCAGAATACTGGGCCAACATGTGCTTCAACAACAAGCAGTACCATGGCAGCATCTCAAAGTAGCTTTGCATCTTATTCAAGTAGTTCTCAGAATCCTATACCTGAAAACAACTTGATTTATCAGAATACTAGGCCAACAGAAAGTGATGCCCTGGCAGTGCTTCAGTCCCCTCAAAGTAGTTTTCCACCAGATGCAAATATTTTGAGTTCTCAAAATACCATCTATCCAAGCTCTCAAAATTTAGTTTCACCTCATCCGTGTAATTTGAGTTTCCAGAATTCGGCATTAGATGTTAGCTGTGCTTCTACATCAGGTGCTACAGCAGCTTCAAATGCTGATCTTGCCAATTCTCGGAATTGTCTGCATTCAAAGGAAAGGGAAAAAAAATCTTTTATCTGCCCTCATTGTAACAAAGATTACCAACATCAATCTACTTTATTGCGTCATATTGTCAAGCATACTAATGAAAAACGATTTTTTTGCAAATATTGTAAAAGTGCTTTTAAAAGTCAAGGAGCCAGAGATAACCATATTCACCGTTATCACAAAGAAAGTCAAAGGTCTTCTGGAGATCATCATGATCAGAATTAGATTTGAAATCAGAAAATCAGTTAAACGTTAATTTTTTCTTCCAAGTCTTGAATAGCAGGAAAAAAAATTTCCAAAAAATATTTTTGGTATTAGTTCAAACTAATTAACATATACTAATATATCCAGGGCACCCACAAGACAAGGAAAACCTGCAATTGTCAGGGAATTTTATTTTAACTCTAAAAAGGTGGGAATACTCAGAGAAGGTCTCAATTCTTTTATAAAAAACCTGGAAAATTCCTATATTATATTTAGAAAATAACCTGTCTTAGAATTGTCAGTAACAGTAATCAGTTATTTAAATTGGAGTTAAATAATTCTATCGTTTATTAGAATTATTTATAAAATTTAACTATTTACTGAAACTTTTCCATTCTCATTCTATTATATGATTTTGCTCACACAATCTAACATTTGACATTGCAAAAAAAAAAAAGAAAAAAAGTTTGATGAAAATTTGCATGGTATAAATAAAATAAGGGTATGAATCTTCATTGGAATTTCCTTGACATACCTGGAAAAGTCAGTGAATTTTTTTTTTCTTTTCTGAAATTGATATTGTGTATTAAAAGTTAAATTAAAGAAGTTCATTTTTGCTTCTGAGCAGTGTTAGTCATGAATATAATCAGTTTTTATATCCCAATTTGCTTTATTTTTATTGTAATGTATTTTTGGGATATAAATGGTATTCACAATGAATTTTTTATATTAATTGATGGCTTCATCTGTTTTTTTTTTTTGGCCTGATATACAAATGTTTTGTGCATTAAAAATTATTTTAAGAAGTTTATCTATCATTTAGTTCTTTCACAGCTATTGCTAATTAATGGTTTGTGACTTTTGTGTCCTAATTTTCTTTATTTTTGTGGTAATAGATGGCATTTGTAATGTTTTTCTTCATTTTTTTTAAAAGTATATATTAATTGACAGCCTTGAACATTTGTTCTTTATGTTTCCTTTGTTATGTTTCTCTATGTCCTTTGTTTCAATTAAAGTGACTGATATACTTATAACTTTTGCATCACCTTTTTCGAAACAGGAATTAGATTTTTGTTTTAGTGCATTTAAAAAATTGTTTGACCTATGTGAAATTTTAGTTAACTTTCTCTGAATCTTTACCTGTTATCAGTCACATTTAAAATTTTAGGCTCTGCTGTAGTATGTATTGGTTTGCTTATTAGAATGTGACCAGGTTGTTAATAAGAATGAAATGGTTTTTATAATTAACATCATTGTCTTAACCGTATAATTTATATGTTTGTGTATTTTAAAATGTAGTGTTAAACCTTCTTGTAGTAAAATTTTGTTGTCAAATATCACATTTTCATCGTCAAATAGTATTAAATTTCAATGTTATTTTCCAAGCAGTGAGTTTTGTTGATTTTTGAATAATAAATATTAGATTTCTGATGAAATATTGCTGCCAAAAGCAAAAATAAGGTCTGAAATTTTGATGTTTTCCTGAAAACATGGAGTAGTGAGGAAATTTCGTTTCTAAAATTATATAGGAACCCGCTCTTGTAATCTCAATTAAGAGTGTCTATATGTGCCATAAGTGGATGTTTGTTTTTGATATTGTGAGTCATTAATGTGAGGAAACATATTGAAAACATAAACTTTAATGAGAAATCTATACAAAAAGGGGGTAAGATTAAAATGGCCACTGAATCAGAGTGCTAAAAGTGATCTGAAGTGGGAATTAGTGTCGCTGGTGTTGTGTACAGTGGTGTTCCCCTACATAAATAAAATTCTATGTATATAATAGGGTGCATAGCGTTTGTAAAAAGTGCTTAAAGATGCTTTTTGGGGGGATTTCGTTTTTAAAAGCTTTTAAAGGTGCTTTTTTCAGCTGGTGTTTTTAAAAAGTACTTTTTTTCACAGATAATTTTTTTTCCTTCAGTGATATCTGGTGGATCCCATGCATTTCACGGAAAATGGGGTGTTGCTACGGGATCATTCACGCGGACTTCATGTCGTACCGACGTTGTGACTTGCGCATGCGCGCACACTTAAACCGAAACCCGAGTGCGCCAATTCGGATAGAGAATATCAGATTCTTATGAAATGTTTTTCTTTTTAATTTTATTCTTGTTTATTTTATTTTTACTTCTAACACTTTTTTGACGTAGGGGGTAAGGGTACTTTTCAGGGTCAAGTTGAATTCACTCGGATTGGACCAGTGATGTGGGAAAGGACTGATAGTTTCGATTTACGTCAGTTTCTTTTTGGGGGTTTTTTAACGCTAAAACAGTTAAAAAAAAGTTTTTGTTTTTCAATAATATCATTGATTGAATTTGAATTTTTTGAGTGCTTGAAAAGTTTTTAAAATGTGCTTATTTTTGATTCGAAGATTTGGCTACGCACCCTGTATAATAACAGGGAATTTCATTTCTGTAATTAAATTGGAACCTATTCTTGTAATCTCAATTAAGAGTGTCTATATGTGTTATAAGTGGATGTTGGCTTTTGGTATAGTGAGCCATTTATGAGAGGAAAATATAAACTTTAATGAAGAATCAAGGGAAAATAGAGAAAAGATTAAAATGGCCACTCAATCAAAGTGCTAAAAGAGATCTGAAGTAGGAATTAGCGTCACTGCTGTTGCATGACAGTGGTGTTATATATATATAAAATTCTATATGTATAAAATGTTAAGCATATATACTTAACATACACATGCTAAATGTATAATGCAAAACATTGCATTATACATATATATAATGCTAAATTATGTTTCTGATGAAATATTGCTATGTATTATAAATATGTGGTTGGAAGTTTTGACACTTTCCTAGAAAACCTGGAATGGTCAGAGAGTTTTATTTCTGAAATTGAATGGAAAATCTGTTTAATGTAATCTCAATTTATGTTTTTTCCCTTATGTCTGTATATGCTTGTTTTTTTTAGTTTTTCTATGTGTTATGCATTATATAATATGTAAAGTATTTGCAGTTTTTAATCAAAATTGCTTAAACCTTATGCAAGTTGATTTTTATTTGGGTGTCCTCCTAAATTTAAATGCTTATTGTAAAATAATTATTAAAAAAAAGCTTTTTATAAGTTAACTATGCAGAAATATCTGCATTAATGCCATGGAATATGCATATGAGGTGATTTAGTGTTATTAATGTGATATAGTATAGGTTAATTTTTGAAATAACTGTCTGTTTAAATATGTAACCAAAATTATGAGGGTTAAAACAGATTTTTTGGATTTTCAGAATATTTTGTTTGACACAAGAAAGTAAATTATGATTCTTTATTTAGAAAAAATATATATATGGATTTCCATGGATTTGAATTTTTGAAAGACTTTTTGTGATTAGTGCCAAGCTTCAAAAAGATAATATTGATTTTCCGTATTAAAATTCGTATATTAAAGTTTCAAAAAATGTATTAATCCAATATATATTTTTCATTTGGTACTGCTAACTAACTTGTGACTTCTTTTTTTTTTTTTTTTAAATCTACGCTAAAACCTTAACATAAAGAAATTATTATTTTTTAAATGTAGTCCTCATTTTATTATTGTTGTTAAATTTAGTTTCCAATTTAAAGCATGGAATTAGACATATTTGTATTATAAAAATAATTTTTTAGTGTGCAGTAATTTTTTAATGTTGAGAAATTTAGTTTGTTATGGTTGAACACATATTTTAAAATTATGTCATGCTTAACCCTATTTTGCTACAGACATCAAATAGACAAAAGACCTATCTAGTCTAAGCTGGTTGAACTGATTTTAACCATCCCTTCAAATATCAAGTTTTGGTTTCTTATAAAGTATCAGGAACTAAACTGCAATTTCATTCTTAATGGGACAAGAGAAACTTAGATGACCAAATCCTCTATCAAACATTTTATTATCAAAATATGCAAATTTTGCCAAACAAGAGAAGAGAACCTCTGATAATAAATCTGAACTGGCCAGATGGCTGAGCAATTAGTGTGCCTGACTGTAAAGCCAACGGTTGCAATTTCGAATCTCAGTCAGGAATGGATGTTTTTCTCTGTCTTGTTCTCTGTTGATATTTTAAGGAGTGCTTATAATTTGATATTGGCCTAGTCTACTTAAAATGGGCAAGTCTTTTTTCTATTTGGTGTCGGAAGTAAATAAGGATTAAGCATTGCATGATTTTAATTAATGTGTTTGACCATAATAAACTAAATACTTTTGGCATGAAAAGAATTATTAATTTATAATTTATTTTCATTCTGTATATTTACAGTGTTAGTCAAAATGGATGCCCCAGTTTCATAGGTGTACCAAAAAATATACTTAAGGGGAAAAGGCTAGCTTTGGTTGACATAATGTAAACCAGTCCACCAGAGCTCAGTGCGGTCCCTGTGTGCAAAGGAAAAAGCAACATTTAGGGATACACCAGCAAAAGTTTTTAAAAGTGGTTTTCACCCTTCTCTCCTACCAACCACTACTGAGGTTGGGGAAGGTTTGGAGAGGAGATAAAAAAAGTTATATTTTTATTTATTGTTTGTTTGTTCTGCATTTTTGCACTCTTTATAAACATTACTGTACTATTATTTAAGATATTTCTTTGAAAGTACTTTTATATCAAATTGTGTACCCTGGTGATGCAACTCCTGACTACACTTTGTTTCTCATGTGCATGCACTAGATGTTGGTACATATGATGCTCTGCTATATCTGAGTATGTTGCTAGCCCTATAAGTTGTTTTTTCTCGTAAAGCATACTGCACCGAGCAGCTCCACACATAAACTGCATATTCAAAGAGCTGAACTTCTTTTTCTTTTAATATTCTTTGAGTGCACTACTCAAAATGTAAAAAAGGTATTCATCAAAAATTTTTATACATGCATTGTTAATATAAACAAGTTACGAATGTACTACTTGCGAATGCTCAAGATGCGCTTACATTATTATATGGTATCTATACGTAAAATGTAATTTTTTCCAAACTTTTTGCGAAATATATATCCTTATATAAAAACTGGCAATAGCAGTTGTGATACAAGCTTTTGTGGTTGTACAGGCAATTACTTGTGCAAAGTTTTCTAATATAATATTTACTTATATATTGTGATTACAAGAAAAATGACTTATTAGAGTATAATTGTTAAGTTGCTTGTTTTTTATTATAATATTTCTATTAACCGTTCTTGATATATTTTGTTTCTGTCTAAATTTGATAGATAGCAATGTTTCTTAATATGATATTTACTGTTCTCTATATATTGTGATTACTAGAGAAATTACATGTTAAAGTATAATTATGTTGTTTAATTTTTATTATAATTCTATTTATTGTTTCTGATACATGTGATTTCAAGAAAAATTACATATTTGAGTACTTTTGTTATGTTGCTAGTGTTTTATAATATTTCTCCTGCAAGTTTATGTTTCTAAAATCAGCTTGTTTTCCTTTTTCGTTTTTATTTCATCTTAGTGCTGATGTATTTATTTAATCATTTAAAATGTAAAAAATAGTTTTAAATTAATCATTTTAATTAAAATTTGATATATTTTTAAATTTTATAGACTTTAAAATTCTATTATTCTACAAAATTGGATTAAGGAATAATCTGTAAGCACGACAATTTTATTATAAAATATATCTTTGCTATTGGTGATTTGTATTCAATAAAGGTCTTTTATTATGTTTCTTTTCTTTATTATAAATTTATATTGACTGATTAACTATTACCAAGTCTATAATTCAATTTGATTAACTGATTTTTGTAATAAAAGCTGCTCAAACATTTTTCTCCGACAAAGGTCATTTTTAAATATGTTGTATACTCTTGCTCCTATGATGACAAAACTGAGGAGAAAATATAAGAATCATTTAAATGTGTTATCGTCATGTTTGAGAATATACTTGAACTTAGTAAAAGCCTAACGTCATGATTTCTTATGCTAAAGATGTAATTTCTCTTTAAGTGTTTTTACTGTAAAAATTACTTTTTGATTAAAAAAAGGCAGTATTGCCATTTGAAAATTTCTAAATTTTGTAATCCTGAGAGCTACACAATCGTCTTTAACATCATTCATGAGAGTGTAGATCATACTTATGTAGAAAATTTAATTACGTTCGCTCAAATTGTTTGCTTTTCAGAGAGCCGTATGTCAGCAAAGTTATTTTATAAACGTATTCTATGCATATATATATAATATAAGTCACTTTCTTGGAACTTACCTTTTTGATGTTCCATGGCTTTAGGTAATTTTTATTATCTAATTTTAAAAATTGGGCTGTTTTAGAGTTACTTAATTATTTTAAATGTATAAATTTTTTTTTTTAATTGAACCTTTCCAAGTTTAGTAAATTGGCTTGCAGTTTCTGCCCCCTCCTCTGTTTCTCTTCCATTCTGTTACCATGTTAATGGAAACTTTATTTTTAATTTAATATTTCATTACATATTAAGCTTATTAAACAAAATTTTCATTAATAAATTAAAATAAATATTCATTAATAGATTAGATATCATTCATGAGTGTGTAGATCATAATACTTAGGTAGAATATTTAATTATCTTCGCTCAAATTGTTAGCTTTCCAGAGGGCCGTATGTGAGCAAAGTTATTTTATAAACATATTGTATGCATATAAATTCATATAAGACTAAAATTCAGTAATATGCAATGCAAGAACATTTAAAATTTAGCTATAATAATAGCCTTCTCTCCTCTTACCCCTTTTCTGCTCTTCTAACCATTTTTTGAGCTTTATTTCTCTATATAATTTAACAAAAACAGATTTCGGTGATTTACAGTATAAATTTGACTTACGTATAAGTTGTTTACAGTTTCAGGTAACTTTATCTTATTTAAACTCTATTGAACATTGGTAACAGAGGAGAACATATGTTACTATTTTGTTTATTTATTTTATTTTGTTTTCTTAATCAAAAAATGCACTGCTGTTTCAAGTTTTATGGACAAGAAATATTCCAATGTAATGATTATAAGTTTTTATGCATAGTACTTTGAATATTTTTTTTTAAGATCAGTTTTTCAAAATAACCCTCCATTTTGTTTAAAAAGTGAAAAAAATTTTTGTTTATTAAAATTTTTTAAAGATTTCATTTTAATAATTTTTCTTTTATATATATATATATATATATATATAGCACAATAAAGATGAAAAGAAAAGAGAAAAATGAAGAAAATTAAGAAAAATAACAAGTTTTATTTACTGCTCAAAGGTTGCATGTATATAGAATTAATTAAATTGGTTAAATACATAGAGAAAACGTGAAAAATAATATAATAAAGATTAATGAAAAGAGAAGAAAATTATTAAAATAAAAAAAAATATTTTTTGCATGTGCAAGATATTGTGTGATAGGTCGTGTAGCTCTAAGAAAAAGTTTCTTGCATGCAGACTTATCTCTGATACTTTCCTTTGATTGCTTTAAAATTTTATTTTATTTTGTCTTTCATTCTCTTTATAGAATTCTCATGAAAGTAGTCTGATTGATAATGAGCTTTTACAGCTGATAAAACTATACCATCAATTTGACTTAAACGTTTTCTTTGAAACCTGTTTAGACACTTAAACTTCTTAATGATGTAATTGATTTAAAACTGTTCAGTGTGGTAAATATTCTTTCCATTAGTGGCTAAGTTAAAAATGGTGTGTCTTATCAACTTCATCATAAGACTTGGTTTCAAAAGCATCTGGCATTTCTATAACGACCTCTAAAATATGAACAAGTACGTATCCTTTTTAATTCACGATTCCATGTTTAGGTGGGTGCATTTAGGCTGATTCATTAAAAAAAAATCAGTATTACCTTTTTTTTATTATTTATTAACTTAAGAGCACTTTACTTTAAAGGAATCTTAAACTAAACACAATCAAAATTTAAAAATATGCTTAATTTACCCTCTGTTCCTTTTTAAACACTGTTTTAAAAATACACCAGTAAATTGCAGAAATTATTTTTGAGTTTTATATCTTAAAATTTATCAATCATTGTTGTTGCAAATTCATTTGACAATAAATGGTTTTTTTAATTTTATTTTTTTTATTATTTTTAAATCTGGTTTCGAAAGCAGTTTTTCTCCATGTCAGAATTTAGTAAAATGTTCTTGTTTAAATTTATTTTCATTCAGCAAATAATTCAATTTATACATTTGTATTTCTTTTCAATTATACTTCTAATAAGAACTTTTTTTTCCCTGAAATCTTATATAGTTTTATATATTACTATTTTTTTTTGTTGCACTTTTTTATATGATTAAGACTTTTTTTGTTGCTCATTTTATATTGGTTTTGCATCATTAAACATATTACAAATTATTGAAGCATTAGGATTCTGGCCTAAAAAAGTAAAAAATGAATTTTTGTCAATGGATATAGTTGAAAATTTTGATTGTTATTTTACTTAATTAACTGATTTTGATTGTTTAATGTTTTTTATTTTCAAAATATATAAAAAAAAGATTAAACAAGGGTCACTGTTATAAAAATTGAGCAATTAATTTGTTTGATTGATTCTAGGTTTAGAAGTTGGTGACATCTTTTATTGCGGCAGTTGGTTGGAACACCAGCCTTAACTAAAATTACGATTTGTTGATTTAATCCAACATTTTAAACTGAAATAATAATAAAAGTAATGTCATAATACATAAAAAATTTTAGATATAAAATTGTTTTTTTTTTCTTCTTTATTATAGTTTACGGTCATCAACAAAGGTATTTATCAAACGAACAGATAAAGATCATGAGAAATGCTAGAAGTAAAACGGAATCTGCAATATATTTTCAAAATAAAGAAGAATTAATGTCACAGCGCACTGCGATTGTGCCTCCTAAGAAAGTTACTGCCAAAGTTCATACATGTGACATATGCCATAAAAATTTTCCCTTTAAGAGTTATTTAAACAGACACAAGATAAGTCACATGGAATCAAACATTTTTAATTGTAAGCATTGTAGTTGCACATTTTGGAATCGTGTGGAATTTGTAGAGCACATGGCATCTGCTCATCCACAGTAAAAAAGATTTTTCTGATTTCTTTGTAATATACATGCTTTTCAATGTACATACATACATGTAATTATATTGCTGATTAAAAATTTACTCATTTTTAATATGTGGTTAGTTAACACTAGCTAGGTGTATAAAAATACATATATGCCAATTTCTATTGTTTTGTAATCGTGTGGATTTTGTTGAGCACATGGCATCTGCTCATTCATAGCACAAGTGTTTTTTTATAAACTGTTAGCAATATATGTAATTATATTGCTGACTGAAAAATTTACTCATTTTTGATTTGTAATAAATTATCAATGTTTATGTGCATAAAACTGACATATGTATGCCAATTTCTATTAAACCTTATGTCACGTTTTCTTATATAATTACATTCATTTTTGTATTATTACAAACTTTAACTAATATAATACATTTAAAAATGTTTTCCTTTTAATATAACTTCAGGGTGACAGATTTTTAGAATATAAAATTCTCATTCTTAGTGTGTTAGAATAAATACTTTATAAAGCCTTTTAGTATCATTATTTTAAAATGTTGAACTTAATATACTCAAAAAGGATTGAAAATTTTTTATTACATTCAGAATAAGTTTTCATAGAATCCATTGTATTTTTAACTGAATATCCCTTTTTTACTATGATTAATAAAAGTGCTATAAATCTGATTTTTAATAAATTCCTAATGTAAAAGGAAATTTATAACTCCATAACCACTTTTATTTATTAGCAAAATTCAAGTGTATACATAATATTGCATTATATGCTTTACGTTTCTATTTAGTCTTATATTTTTTATTGTAATTATGTGTCATCTCCATTTTCTTGTTAGATATTGTTAATCCTGCAACTATTAGTTTATGAATATTGTTTAAATTACACAAATGCTTTTTTAAACATGTTTCTAGTTTTGGAGAATTCAGAAACTAGCAAGAATTTTGAAATCTAAAACATATCAAATAAGGTATTAATGTATAAATAAATTTGTTTAATTTCTTTTTTATTCCATAGGTGACTTGAGATTCTAAATTTTATGCTTTTATTTGATGTTATTATCTTCGGCTATTATTAACATTTGATCTTATTATCTTAATTTCCTTACAGTACATAATTTAAATTAAATTCATATTATTATGAACTCATAATTCATTTGATACATACTTTCATTCATTTGTATGTTGCATGCATACTTTCATTCATTTGTATGTTGCTAGTTGATGTTCATATTAATTTGAGTACAATAATCGTATATGATATCCGCTTAACATAAACATACATAGTTATCATGTTTATGGCTAAGTAAATACAAATTTTATTATTTTTATTTAAATGAGTTGTGAGAAAAGCCACTCGTATTTAAAAGCCTGAAATGATGTTATATTTTGTTTAGTCTATAATTCAAATTTAGTCTTATATTGAAATATTTTTGTAAAAAAATTGTCATGTAGTAGTTTTTCTATTTTTGGTCTCATCAAAAAATTTGGTTAAATTTTTAAGATTTAATTAAAATTATGTTTTATGATAACGTTAGAAAAATAATTAGTTTCTTTTGTTTATTGAATAGCTTATTAGTTTAATTATTATTATTGTAATAAGAAAAGTTTTAAAGTATTTGACTTTACTTATGGTTACTACAGGTAACATTTACTGCACTAAAATAACTATGATTATAATCTTTTATTATACAAATATTTCTCAGTATTTTTTTTTCTATTGCTAATATCTAATTTTGGGATATTATTATTATTTTATTTTTGTCCTAAATATCTTTTTAATGATCTTAAGACTGCCTATTTTTTTTTATTAATTTTTTTTTATCTAACCTGTAAAAACTGTACATTTGTCTTTTTTATTGTTACTTTTATTTTATTATATTTTAATTAATTTATCTAGTACTAAACAAATTATTTAAAATAAATTTGGAACAAAGTATTCCAAATGACATAGTTGAGACTTTAATCTATTTATAAAGCTTATCAAGTATTATAACATAAAGCATTACTATTACCAATAATACTAAACAAATTACTTTTGAAGAAAAATGTAAAGAAAATTACATGTAAAGAAATTTTTTAGGGCACATTTTTGCAATTTGGTCATAACTTGCGGTTGCAAATATTTGAAAGATTTTTAAAAAAATTTTTATTGATTACTTTTTTAAAATAAAGCACTGTTTTGTTTTTTAAATTTTACTATGCATTAACTGCATGCCTTTTTTATACAAAAGTTCTAGTTATAATTTATTTATTTACATTTATTTATACTTTATCTGCTTGTATTTACTTTAGTTTTAGCTTTGATTTTTTTTCTCCATAGAATTAGATATTTGTTTTAATTTGCTGTTTGTAGTTTAACTTCTATTGCCTAATTTTGTTCTTTGTTGTGAATTTCTTGATACATTCAATGTATGGAGAAAAAACAATATATCAATTGCAAGTTGTCCAAATAAGGATTAGTTTGTGCTATGTGCGGTTGAAGCAAAGCAACATGAATTAAGCTCAAATAAAGGTAAAAAAATTAACAAACTATGTTTCAGTTCTATAAATAAGAGGAATATCTTTCAGTGCCTAAATGCAAAATAATTGCATGCCAAATGCAAATATTTTAGTGCCAATTATTTTTTTATTTAAAATTTTCTGATTAAGACACTGAGGAAAATTCTTGTATATAGAACCAAAACTATAATATGTCCATTTTGTACCTTTAATACCTTAATTTGAGCTTTATTTATTAATAAATTGCTCATTTAATGGTAGCAATCAAGGCATAAGTATTTACCAAACTGGGCATTACAGGGTTAAAACTAGAATAAATATGTGTATATATTTTAACTGAAAGTAATGATAGATTGCTATCCTTACACTGTATAACAATGTATGTCTGAATTATATGAGTTTTGGTTTACTCATTGTCTTAAAAAAAACTATTTTATTTTAAAATTTTTGTATTTGTTAAAAAAAAAATCAATTTTTAACTTTTTAAGTGATATTACTTAGTTGTAAACTTAAAAAATGTACAGATTTTCAGTTGAAATTTATGCAGTGTTGAGTTAATTTATTGATTTTTATATTTGATTTCACTTAATTCAGTTGTCTCCTTTTTGTTTAATTGTTTTAAAAACAAAAATCATGATTTTCATGTATTTTTTATTAAAAATTAATGTGTTTACAAATTTTCAGACTCCATACTGTACTGGAATTCTAGTGATGATACTTTAATCTGCAGGATAAAGTCAAGAGATAATAAAGTTGCATCTGTTTATGATTTGTTTGATAATGAACCACTTTTCACCAAATTTACCAAAACCCCTGCTAAGATTTTCCCATGTGAGGAATGCCAAAAACAGTTTCGCCAAAAACGGGACCTTGTTCGTCACATAAGAGTCCATACGGGTGAGAGACCGTATGTCTGTGATTTATGCGGTAAAGATTTTAGCAGAAAGGATAGACTTCTTGTACATAAGCGAATGCATATCTAGATGTGTGATGGTTATTGAGCAGAAAGTAACAATATTCTTTTAAGTTGCATGAATGTGTATACACAAGTCATTAGTTATAAAAAAAAATTATTTATCAATACACATTTTGACTTTATATTTGGTTAAGAATAATTTTAATTATTCAAAAAATGTATTTCATATTGTAATATAGCATTTCCCGGGTTTTTTCGTTTATGGAACCCTAAATGATCAAGTTTCTTTTGGCAGAACCCCAGTATTATAAAAAAAGTTCATTAGCAGCTGTGAATGCAAAAACCAAAATAAATAAATAAAACAAAATTACTAATTATTTTGAAAATATTTAATGTGATAGTTGAAATGTTGTAAATTATGAATTTGTTCTTGTATGCGTATTAGCTGAAAATGTATGAAATGAGCTGAAGTTTGGTTTAAAAAAAAGAACTGTTAGAAATGTTAAAAATAGTTACCAGAGAAGCGTTATTCCTGATTTTGGTTATTTTATTTTGAATTGAAAAGCTTGATTAGAAGTACTTATGGAAATTTTTCATAAATTTATTTCCTTTTCATAATTCATTCAATATTATTCATTCATTGAAAAAAAATTGTTTTTTAATTATACTACTTTTTTTAGTGGTATTACATAAAATTCATATAAACAACTGAAATATTAAATAAATTATGGATTATTGATTGGCACTAAATATAATTATTACTGTTTAAAAAAAAAAATCCTATCACAACCCTTTTGACCCGTTCAGGGAAATTTAGAGTTCCACAGAACACTGGGAACCACTGCTGTAATATAAAGTTATGCAGTTTTGTTAACTAAATATGTATAGTCTAAAAAAAAAAAAAAAAAAACTAATTTCAGTGGCGCGATAATAAAATGAAAAATGTATAAGGTATGTTATGAATTTAAAAAGTGATCTGTAAAGTTAAGTCGTTTGATAAACATATAAGTGGAATGTATTTAATGCATGGTACATGTTGTATCATAACATAAATATTTATACTACCTATTTATCATGTGAAATTGTTTTAATAATATTAACATTTATATTATAGGTGTTCACTGCAATTAAAATTTTATTCTACTGTATTTTATGTACATTTTACAAAAAAAAATATTTTTTTTGTTTAAATTCAGTGTTTACAGTACATGTTTACATTGCAGTAGTGTTTACATGTGTTGGTATAAATCACTGTCTGAAAATTTTCATCAATTTAGAAAAGTGATGTGTGTAATAAGTGATAAATAATAATGTTTAATTACTTAGAGAAAATGTTTCTAATGTAAATGAACTTTTGTTTATTCCAAAGATTTAAAAATTTTGATTATTTCAATCAAATAACAATACAGTTAAGCTCTATTTGAGTCTGGGTTATTGTTGATTTGTATTAGTGACTTTTGTATGTTCTTGGACTAAAACTAAATGCATGAATAATTTAAAATCATTTATCCTATCACATGTTTGTTTCTCAATTAATAAAAATAATTTTTTTTCACTTTGTTGGTTTAATTGAATTTTAATTGGATGTATTTAGTGAACAGTGAAATTTCTTAAGATTTGAGTTCTTGTTTTCTTAATATTTGAATGCTTGAAAATTTAATAATAAACATGGTCTAAAAAATTTAAAAGTAATTTTAAAATTAAGAATTGAATAGTTGGTGTGCACAGCTATTTTAATACTTCTTATGATTATTGTTGAGCTTAATTAAACCAAAAATCACCTATTAAAAAATTTGTTGCTTATATTAATCTGCCATGCAGGTGGCTTTAGCTCGTTTTCCTGGATGATGCACCGATTTCCATAATTTTTTTCTGTAATAAGTGATGTTTGGTTTAATTAACCAAAAATCACCTATTAAAAAATTTGTTGCTTATATTAATCTGCCATGCAGGTGGCTTTAGCTCGTTTTCCTGAATGATGCACCGATTTCCATAATTTTTTTCTTTAATAGGTGATGTTTGGTTTAATTAATCTCAATACTAAATCATCAAAACAGCATTTTATGAATTTTTATTTAGAAATGTCATCATTATGTCCTTTACAGGCACTATCTTCTATTGGCAGTTCAGTAAAAATTCTTAAATAAAAATGAAAATAAATGAATCGCACAGTGCACCATCTAATTTTCTAATTTCAGTGCTTAATTAAGTTCTCCATAACACAAAATTAGACTATTTATTTCTAACATTAAGATAGTCGTCTATGATTTTAACCTAAGTTGGTTTTGGAATGTTGTTTTTAGCTTTAAAATTGTTTTTGTTTTTTTACATTTATGTCCATATCGTGTCTTAACATATTAATATGATGCTATTTTATAATTTTAACAGAGTATTTTTCTGCATAATGCTTAGTTTTTAAGATAGTTTCGTGTATAATTTGCTAACTTCTTAGTTTTTTATATTGAGTAACTGTACAAGATTTCATCAAAGAACTATAATAGTGTATTTACCCACAATTATTTACTGTTAACATTAAAAAAAATAAAGATTTTGCTAGATTTTTAAAATTATGGATCTTCAGGATTCAAGACTTTGTTTTAATTTTTTAAAGAGGTTGCTTTACTAAAAGCTAAAGTTTAAAACCTTCTTAATCTTCAAATATTACAAAATTTTGTGTGAAATGAAATAAATTCGTATTTTAAACTAAGTTTGAAAAAATTAAAACGTTGAAAGAGGAGAAAAAAAGAAGTCTCCCCAATTTTTTTCCTTTTCAAAGTTTTTGCAACTTTGCCCTGACTAAAAAAAATCTACATTGTTCATATATTTTTTTCTATACCTGACAAAATTTTGCATTCCAAACTTGCCACACAACTTTATTTTTGCATTCTGTCTTTTTGCATCTGGTCATCTGTAATTTTTAGTTTATTTGACATGCCATGGCATAGAAGCAGAATCACTGAAGATAACCAAAAAGCTTTGCTAAACTTAATTAGTAACAACAAAAATAAATAGGAAAAGAAAGTTAAATTTCATTCTGTGAAAATAAAATAGACATTAATAAATATATTTTCGTAAATGGAGTTTCAAAATAACAATGTGTGTGTTGTGAAATAATTGTTGCATGATTGATGGTTTCCTATTTTCTGTGATTTGATGACTGTTAATTCACTTTCACATTTCTGCATTTCTTTGGTAAATTATATTGTATTGTTTCTGTAGAAAGTTTAATAAATCTTTATTCTGCAAGTCTTGTTGATTCTTTTTCCTACTTTTTCCTCTCACTTTTTCTGTACAAAATTAGGTTGACTTAATTCTCAGTATTTATATTTGCTTATTTTTTAACGCAGTTTATTTTTAATAAAATGTATTCTTTGCATTAAATTTCTTATTTAAATAAGTTAATAAACTTATTACTGTTTAATTAATAAACTTTTTACTATAACTTTTGAAGTTTCTGCTAACTTCTTATTACCTGAAGTTTAGACTAAGTAGTAATAATGCTAAGTGTTTTTCTTCATCCCATTTTGTGAAAGTTGTAAATGAATAATATCTTGTTAAGAGTACTTGTAAAGAGTTTGCTAGTGTATTAAAGAATAACATGCTACAAAATTATATTATATGAAACATCTTTTTAACTTGCATATTTTTTAAATTCAAAAATCTGCAATGAAATTGCATGTTGCATGAGAAAAGTTGTATTCTTATTCCAAATAAAATATTTAAATATTTGAAAAAACTCTTTTTACTTTAACTTAGTATTTTAATTTTTGAGTTATAATGCAACTTAAGTTTCATGTTTTACAATTGATTGCTGTTCTTGCCAAATCAATTAACTTCACTAACTTTATTAAATTTTAATGTACTTAATTGACTAAAAATTCTGAAAATTAAAGATAATTTTTCTATCAATAAATGTTAACATCACTAAAAATAATATTTTTTTGTCCATTGAATGAAAAAAATTTATTTTAGATTTATTTGTTTATTTACTCAGATTATTTATTAAGTTGATTCATATATTATGTATGTATTTATTGAATTTATAACGAATTGAATTTATAATGCATAATTAGGTTAAAAATGAATTAAAGTATTAAGAGTAGATGAGATAAAATATTAAGAGCAAATTGTTGTCCTGGACTTTCTGATGTAGTAGCTGTAAATGCTTTAAAGAATTTTAATAATTTTATTTGTGTTTTTAATCTGTATTGGGCTGCCCGTCAAAGACTTATGGTAGACATGCCTAGGTCTGGTGTAGGATAAAAAAAAAAATAATAGTTTCGAGTTTTTAGAAATTAAATGAAAAATATATAAATGACAAATCAATATATATATATATATAGTAGTTGGTAACTGCTAATTTTTTGCACGTCTTCTATTTGTCTTTATTGTCAGATTCAAAGATCTCATTATAAAGACAAACTCATACTACATCTGCAATAAAAATGGTAAGAGATTTTTATTGATTTGAAAAAAAATATATATATAAATGTATACTTGTTTATTAGAAGTTGGTAAGTGTTAATTTTCGTGTTTCCAAGCGTAATTTTAAGATTAAATTGTAAAGACTTATTACTAAATTATGCCTGTAATATTATTAACGGATTTAAATGTATGTTACTTTGCTAATTTTTATGTACTCAGGTGGAATTTAAATATCTCATTATGAGAAAACAAATGCATTTTATCTGCTATAAAATTTAAAATTCATTAAAAAATTTTATTAAATAAATAAAAATACATTTAATAGAAATAGTAAATATTTAGTGCAAGATGATTTTAATAATCTAAACTACAATTTAAAGTTTGTAAAGAACTCTCATGACTTAGAAATAAACATGTTTCATTAGTCAAGTAAATTTCTAAATTTATTCCTACTTCATATTTATTGTTCTGCACTGTTATTAATTTTATGTACTAAATTGGCTACACTCTTTTTATTTAACCTCTTTGGCCCTAGTATTTGAACACAGTTTTATTTCATTTTAGATTCCTTATTAAGATTGTTAATGTCTAAACCTTGCTTTCTACTAATAACATTAATAATATAAGACTAGAAGTACACTGTCAAATTTGCTCAGCATATGGCAGCACATCCGTAGCAGAGAAAATAAGGGAAGCATCTTTTATTAATTTTCAAAATGCTATAAGTCATTCTTTGCATCTTTTAAATATTCCATAGTACAAATTAGACTCTTTATACCCAATTAAGTACTTTTAACTGAAAAAATAATTATAAATCGATTTGCAAATGGAAATGTAGCCTAATAGTAGAAAGCTTATGTTTTAATAATTAATAATTTCTTAATCAATAACTTAATCGATCAACCATTCAATTGATCAATAATTTTTCTAAAATTATTGTGTTGTATGTATAATTTGGAAATTTTAAAGTTTTTTTTTGCTTTTGATATTGCAGAAACTCTACCTATTTTAATTCAATCAGCAGCTCCTGTTAAAAGTGAGAGGCCATCAGTTGAAAGCCCGATTTTACCACCCCCAAAGAAAAGATTTAATCCAGCTCTTAGGCCTAGCGAAGGTGTAAGATATGATGGGTTAAATCACTTAATTGAAAGAAGTCAAAAGCAACAGAGATGCAAATTGGAAGGTTGTTCATACAAGACAACCTCAATTTGTGAGAAATGTGATGTATTCTTATGTTTTAATGCACAAAGAAATTGTTTCAAAATGTTTCATGCAAAATAATTGTAAACTATACTTAAGATGAATGTTTTCACTTTGCTTGATTGTAGCCTGGTGTCCTACTATTAGAGTATTTTTTAATTAGTTTAATAATTAGCAGAATAATATTTAACATACTTGTATATAGTGCAGGCATACATTTTTTTCTCCCCAATTAATAATTCAGGGCTAAAGGGGTGCAGTAACTGTCTTCATATCAGATATCTCTATAATATTTTGTGTATGTACAGTTTTGTCTATCTCCATTTTTGTATATCCTCAAAAGCATTTTAATTTTTAACATTTTGTATGGTATGTTCAAAACATTTGAAGATCTTTTAATTGCCACTAAAACTATCACAGTTGTTTACTTAACACATGACAATTGCTTGTTAATTTTCTTTAATTTAATTGAAAATATTTTAAGATGTTTTGTAACTTGCTTCCTACTTTTTTTTAACAACGTATGTACTTTTATAATTATGTAAATACTATATTGATTTTATTAACAAAAAAATGAAGCTGGTACAATGCAAAAATGAACTTCATTAATTTTGTTACTAAAAGCACGCATTTATATATATATATATATATATATATATATATATATAGACATAGACATGCACATGCACTGTAGAAAACCTTTATAATGTAAGTCTTAAAATACAAAGCTTTGCATTTCATAGAATTTTGCGTTATATAGATGACTTCACACATGTTTACCTTCTAAACATCACAATATTAGTCTGGAACGAATCAATCTTAAAATGCTTTCAAATAGTTTTCAGATACAAATAATTAATAACACAAAAAGATGCACTTAAGTGTTTATTATTTACAGATAGTAGGTGGAATTTTTCTAAAGCATTAAAACTAATTAACTTATTTACCAATTTTGGTTTGTTTAACTTTTGAAATTGTGCTTCTTATAATGGCAAATAATGTAAAAAGTTAATAGTTTTTATCCAAGTTATCTAAATTTCTTAACTGTAATTTTCATTGTTTATGGAGAATTGTAGTTTATAGTATTGCTTTATATAGACTTTTCTGTATATATATATATAATGAAAATCTATTGAATATAAATGCTCACTTGTATATCACTTGTAATTAAAATGCCTGTTATGTTTCAGTATTTTTTTCTTAAATGTTTGTTTTTCAATTTTGGTCAGAAATTTGACTTAAAAAAATTGAACATAAAAAATTTTAACATGAAATAATTTTAAAATTTACAAAGTTCTTTAAAAAAAAAAAGACGAGGTGGGAATGGTCTATAAAAAACAAGATTTTTTTTTAAGGTTCTGTGTCAGTCTGTAAAATAATCTTTTCTTCAATGCTTAAATTTTTCTTTTCTTTAAGTACTTATTTCAATTAAGACTTCAATAACAAATCTTAGTATAAAAAAATGAAAGAAAAAAAAATTATTGAGTTTGCGATTCAAATAATCAGGTCTGCAGTTCAAGTTTTACACTTGTTTAATTGTAATTAGCTTTGTAGGTATAGAAATCATAATTTTTTCATTTCCATTGATATTTTTTTTAAATTATATATTTTATTTTGTAAAACATTTTTTAAAATTTATGTTTATATGTAATGATTTTGAATAAAAATTTGTTTTATTATCATTAAAATTTGTTAAATAGTTTGTAAGTCTTTGTATCAAAAGTGAGAGGTTAATTACATTTATTAATTAACTTTAAAATGGATTATTTCCCTGTCTTTATTTTTTTTCTTAAGTAATTATTAAAATATTTTTCCTTTTGTAGCAGTAATGTATCACTAAATTTGATAGTCAATTGTATATAGTATTAATCTTTTAAATGGTTAAAATCTTATTGCTCAGTTTATGTGGTTGTATGTTTTTTTCACCTATGTCTTCGAATAATGTTTCATTTTTTTAAAATTCAAATTTGTTTTTGATTATATATATTTTTTTATTAAACATGAACATGATTATTTTTTTATTGAACATTATTGTACATGATATTATAAGTAGTTTTTTTTCTTTCAGGTGGAAGAATAAAAACAAATTTTTTTTTCTTCTCCTAATTCAACTTTGTTTTTGTTTATTACATAATTTTTTTTATTTGTCTACGTAATGTTTATGAAAGTTATATATATATATTGTTTTAAAATCAAGTATGTTTTTGTAATGTTATAATACTTTTTCTAGGGAATTAATTGGAAATATCTGGTACTAGTGGTCTTATTTATGTACACTTTTTATACTTTTAGGTGGAAAAATTTTTTTAATTTTTCTCTCCTAATTCTACTTTGCTTTTGATTATTATATAATTTTTTCGTATTGAACTATGTAATATTTATGAAAGTTATGACTTTTTTTAAAAAAGAAATCTAATGTGTTTTAGGAATGTTATTGTACTTTTTCTATAAACTGAATTGGAAATATCTGTTATAGGTGGTATTATTTATGTAAATTTTTTCCCTTTTCAGGTGAACGAATAAAAACTAATTGTTTCAATGTGTCTGATGTAGTGCAAGTAATCAATCCTGGTGTTTTTGATTCTACAAGTATTTTACTGAAATATGTTTGCAAATATTGTGGTAAAGCATTACCGTCCAATTCTGCATTGAAACTCCATATTCTCACTCATACGGGTGAAAAGCCATTTGTTTGCGAATTCTGTGGAAGAAGATTCAACCATAAACAGAACTTTGTTGTACATAAAACTCTGCATACTGGCAGGAAATTTTTTAAATGTGACATTTGTGGACATGAGTTTAATCGCAAAGATAGACTTGCCGCGCATTGTTTAAAGCATAAGAGAGCATAAAAAATTCTCTAAAATAATATTGTATTGTACAGTGTGCAAAAAATTAAAAAAAATGGAACAATTTTTTATTTAGTGTTCAGATCATTATGTTCTAGGACTCATGGTTTAAAGGGATGACCTCTATTCTAATTAATTAATGAAAGCGATATTTTAAGTTACAAAATAAGACAAAAAAAAAAATTATTTTCAGCAGAAAGATTCCTGATCCTGGGGGGGGGGGGGGCAGAATCTGGAAAATATAGTCCCAGTTTGGGCAGAACAGTGTAAAGTTCAGATTCCTTTAAGTTAATTTTACTTTTCACATATTTCATCTAATTGAAGGATTTTTGCACACAATGATTATAAAATTTGTTTATCCAGAAAAAATTCCATGCAAAAAAAGTTTTTAACAATAATTTTTTATTATTTTAACAAATAATTGTCGAAAATACTTATATTTGTAAAATTACAAATCTTTACATAATTTTAAAGAATGTAATTTTATATAGCAAAATACAAAATGTTAACGAAATCTGTTAAATAGTTTGAGTTATTAAATTTTAAAAAAGTAATATATTTAAATACGCTTTCTCAGGAACTATTCCTTAATAATCTCCAATCTATTACATCTTGAGTGAAAATCTGATTATCGGATCAAAAGTTATTAAGGGTGTTTCTTTTCCCATTTTTATATAAATATATTTTTGCACACTGTACAACTGCACCAACCAGGTCTACTTAGACAATTGAATATTTAAATAATTGCATAATCTTTCATATAAGATTTCTTAAAAAAAAATAAAAAAAAACTACAAAATAATTTTTTTGCAATCATAAAATTATTAGGTTACTAATAATTTAGAAATTACCAAAATATTATTTAACTTTTTTTAATGTTTTCTGCTAATTAATTCAAACCCCTTTAATCTAACTTTGGAGATCATCATGCATTCCATTGTCTAATTATGAAAATTTATTTAACCCATGTCTAGTGGGAATTATTAAGTATTCGATTTATTGGATATTCTTTCAATAATAATAATAATTAAAATTTAATAGGTTAATGTTTACAATAATAATGCTTGGTGCTAATGGTCCCTGGTGCTTTAGTCTAAGTTTTGGTGCTTACGGTGAAAATATATCACATTTTTATTTTTAGAATATCTGAATTATTAGAGTTCTACTATAATTCAGTATATACATTGGAGTTTGAATGATTGCAACCTTAAGTACTGATTGCATGAGCGTAAACAATATTTGATGGGTAATATTTCAAATGGGATTGAAAAAAGTAATATTGTTATTTAAAAATGACCATTATTAAAAATATTCATTAATAGAGTTTATATTATACTTTAATTTTGTGGCAGCTATTATTTATCTTATATGAGAATTTTTTAACTCACTTTTTATACACATTAGATAAATTTTGTTTTTAATATTCTTTAAAGGCTGAATGGAATATACAAAACAATTTTGTTTCACTAGTTGGACATTATTTGGTTAAATTTCAAAGCATTTCTTATCTCAGAAATAATTTTTCAAAAGTGTATATCCTGTTAGTAGTCAAAGGATTACATCAATATTTGTATTTAATTGCTAATTGTTTAAAGGGATTATATAATTATATATAAATTATATAATCATTTGTTTTTTTATGTTCTAGGATTGGTGAAAATAATTTACTTAAAAGAAAAATGAAACAAATGTTATTTTGAAAATATTTTATTGTTTGAAATTGATAATAAAATTTTTTTGAGTTATCTTTTCATAAAATGTCTACAGATGAATAATGTACAACCACACTAATATGAATGCTTATAGCTGTAATATAATTTTGAAATCATATCCAAAAGCAAAATCTTAACATAGAATATTTTTACCATCATGGGAAGTTCCATAATCAATTTTTTTTTGTGTAATCAATTGGATAAATGGTAGACATATCAAATTAAATCTCATCATTAATTTATTTTTTAAAGTATCTGCCTGCTTAGACTTCAGAAAAACATTCTTTCTTTCCATATCCATTAAGAATTTTCTAATTGTGAAAGATTATAAATTATATGTTTAGTGAATATTTCCTGGGCAGGAAAGAGTTGCAAAATAAATAAAATAAACATAAGTTAGCAGTAAGAAGTTGGTCATAGCAGTAAGATGCATATTTTAAAAAAGATATTTGCTTTCAATGGAAAACACTAAACAAAATATATTTCTTTGAGTATAAATTCATTTAATCACAAACTAAAAGGGTTATTTTGAGTTTTTTAAGTTAATAAGTGCATAAAGATAGGTAAAAATTTGTAAATTTTTTTTATCCAAATCTATTTTTCCACTATTGTAAAATGACTTCTTTTCCTGGAAGATTTTTTTAAATTAACCTAATTACAATTTTTTAAAAAAATATTTCATGATTGCTACTAATATAATTAAATGTGCTTGAATTTTGATCGAATGACTATTATTTTCAGACTCCGGATCCTTGCGTTCCACTTTCTTGAATCTCATCCAAGGTGTTTGGGGTATTCCTGCCGCAGAGATCGACAATGGTATAACAGAAGATCCAGAAGACACACAGACTAACTCTGATGGTACATCTTCATCTCGACCTCGGAAGTACTCTTGTATAGAATGCGGGAAAACATTTTGCCAAAGAGGTCATTTGGAGGACCATTTAAGGACTCATACAGGAGAAAAACCATTTTTCTGTGTTGAATGTCCTAAAAAATTTAATAAGTATTCTCATCTCAAAACTCACATCCGTATACATACTGGGGAACAGCCGTACACATGTGAAACTTGTGGTCGTAAGTTCAATAGGAAAGATAACTTGAATGCTCACTTACGTTCAAAAGGTCATTCTGGAGAACAACCTTATAAATGTGGTTCTTGTGGTGCAAAATTCAACAGAAAGGATAACTTAACTGCTCATTTACGATTGAAAGGGCACCAGTCTTGTCAGCTAATTAATGATGAGTGAAATGTGATGCATTCTTATTGCTGTTGTATTTTATTCAACAGATGTTTTGTATTGTTGTATTATTTTACTTATAACTGTTTTACCGTTTATTTATTTTCTTTGAATGTTTTTTCTTTCTTTTTTGGTGTGTGTGTTGTTTTTGTAAATGTTAATTTATCCATTGATATCCAGTTTGAGAATTTATTAAAATTAAGTAATACCTAAAGTGCCATGTTAAATTGTACTTATATTTTGCCAAAGTGATTGTGCCAAATAATTTATATTTGCCAAATTCATGCTAAAAAATGTATTTTAATCATTATTAAGTTTTAAGACAAAGTGTTTTTAGGAATTATGGATTTTTAATTGCCAATTATGTAATACATGTGTTTAAACACTTTTAAATTTGTCCTATCAATTATACTATAAATATCTAAAAAATCGTACAAAAAAATGGAATGACATATGCCAATTATGACATATCAGAAAATTATTGAGCTTATATTTACTTGATCTACTTACTTTGTTCTACTCACAATGTACCTTCCTAATTCTTTTGTAATTTGAGATTTCATTAAAAAAATGTTAATACTCAGTTTCTTCTACTTTACTTATATCTACAAGTTGCTTCTTTCCAAGATCAATGACTCCTGTGTCACAGGTCTGGGTTTCTTTTCTCAGACCAGGAAAGGTTGACTCAGCCTTTCATGCCTTCAGTGCATGGCTAAAATGAGAGCCAAATATGCTTGGGTACTAAACTCTGGGTGTTCCATATACAGCTGACCACCCAACTGGAACAACTGAAGACAAATCGGAACTGCACTCCAGAGCCCTAGGTATAAAAAACTGGGATGGGCACTAAAACCATGGGCTGTCATGGTACTGAGTTTAGTTTCCTTACTTTTTAGATTACTTGACAGCCTCGGGTCGGTCTTCTAAAAGAACTTTTAACACACCAGTCTTCTTCCTTCTAGTATTTTCCAATATACCTAAAACTGCATATTGTGTAAAATTTACCAAAAGCCCAAAGTAAGCTTTGAAAGCGTTGGAATCCTGTTTGCTGCTTAATTTTTTTTTGTTTTTTTTTAATTTTTTAACAAACAGCAAGCGTTAATCTGAAAAATACTCGTAGTATTTAATTTTGTAAAGTTTCTGCTTTACAAATGTATTACATTATGTGTGTAATAAAGGGCAAAGCAAAATAGACACAAATAAAAAAACTCAAGTCTTAAAAAAGTCTGAGTATGAATGTTGTGCTTAACAAATAATTAAGATATTTCAAAATATATCTGAAAATAACGTATCCTATTTTCTGTTGTTGTACTACTAGCATAGCATTTGAAACTTCGCTGAAAAATAAAATTCTAAAAAACGGTAAGTGTGATGTCTGGTGGCACCACCCTCAACCAAAACCGAAAAAAAAAAAAACAAAGAAGGTAGGGAACTGATGGAGAGCGGAGGTGCAGGATATGTATGCTAGTAGTTTTGTTGGTTTAATTTTCTTCAAAATTTATTTACAATTGTTAATAAATGTTTTTTTTTAATGTTGCAAACTGATTGCCATTGTTTTTGGAGGATTTATATATCTCAAGAAGCATCAGGGTGAAGGAAAGAAGGTAAAATGTATATAATATCACAGTAAGTAGAGATAAATGTGCAGTGGAAAAAAATCCAGATTTCCTGATTTTTCGCTAACTGCGATCCGGAAATTCAAGGTCTAGAAGTTTCAAGAAATCACTGATCGCATTTATGTATAAAAATTCTTGTATATTTTATTTAAAAATATTAGAACTAGAATTTATACTTGGCATCTCTTTCATTTGTAAATAGTTTTTCTGGTAGAATAATAAATGTGATTAGAGATAAAAGTAAACTTATATATATAAACTTATTCTTTTAATTTATGCTGCATATAATTTATTTTTTTTTTAAAAAAAAAAAGAGTATAAGCATTCATACAAAAGCTAGATTAAAATAATTACTAATTTTATTAATCACTAGCAAAGCAAGCTCAGATCGCGAAGTGATCCAATATGAGAGTCGACGAGCAGGAGTGGAGCACCCTAATTACAATTAATTCTTCTGTATAATTTATAATAATATTTACTTTCCAATTTATATTTTTAATTTCAACCTTTTGCTTCAGTATTGTATTAAGACAAAGAATTTTAATGCTTTTTTTTCAGAATATAACATTTTAGTGGCATTTTTTATATCCTACTACTTATTGTAATTGGATATGTTTGTACTTTGAACATTAGAGTGAAAATAAAGTAGTTCTTACAAAATGAATGACAACAAAAGAGTTTATTTACAATATTTACAATAAGATTTTTTCTTTTTCATAAAACAAACAAAATAGGAATATTATACAGTAATATATTTTCGAGAGTATAAATAAACAAGGTCCAAAGCACCAGTTGATTTATAAATTAAGCATAAATTGTAGGCGATTTCTCGTCTCAGATCAAATGTATCCTGAAAATATAAAATTTCTATCTTTTTTATAATGCTATCACATTGATTGCCACACAAATTGTATGCAATATGCTAAGGGATATGATACAAAGTGATTAATTCTCATGTTTACAAAATATTTAGATGTTATTGTAACTTACTACTCTGCTGAATTATTTTAAAATTGGCTTCAGTACTGATCCTAATAGTATTCACCATGTAAAAAACTTTTAAAAAGTTAATTTGGTTACTGTTTTTTAATATCGAATTTTAGTTAAAAGTTTACTACATAATTCTCTCAGTAGTTATGGGAAATAGTATGCCTTTGAATTGTAAAAATATTATGTAATATAATTTACCAAGAAATTTTGGATATTTTTTCCCCTACTGAATTCAGTGCAGGATTAGAGGTTTGAAAAGGAAAAATAATTCCTATAATTTAGAATTTTGTGAAAATCATGTCCCATTTAACTCAACTCTTTCATTGGCAGCTCTAAAATATTTAGGTAAATGATTTTGTTGCTATTCTGTTAAAACTACTTTTTCTATTATTCAATGGAGAAACATGGTTAAATCTAGAAACTTGTGTATGAAATTACTGAAGAAATTTCTATTTTGTTTAGTAGGTTTAGATAATTTCAATACATTAATTTTAGCTTTGTATTTAAGATCATGTAAGTCGAAGATTTTTTGAAAATTGTAGAAAAAGGAAATTTTATCTTAAATAAAAACAACATATTCATAAGGAGCTAAATATTTGATTGAAACAAACTCTTAACAAGTATTATCTTCTTATGAAATCCAAATAAGATTAAAAACTTTAAACTATGCCATAACTTGTTGTTACTTTTGCCACTTGCCAATACCAGCAAGCTAGCTTGAAATCCATCAAATTTTTAAGGCAGAGGGTGAATTTCTTATTTTTTTAGTGGGGCCATCTATGGTCAAGAATACGACTTCAGCCACACATGTCGCAGCCCTTTTTACAAGGAGGATCCAATCATAATCCATTCATTTGTCCACAGTTTGTAATTTTGACCTGAATCAGAGAACGATCAATCTTCAGTTCAGTACCCCCAGAGGTATTGATTTGTTATGGGAACTAGGAGGAATTTGTGAACCCGACAGATTTAACAAGCACCAGTCACCATTTAATACACATGGTTTCTTTGGACGGCTCTTGTTCTAAAATATACAAGCCCAACCAGACCATCCTGATCCATAATTTTTTTTTTTTACACAAATGATTACACCTTGATTTTATAAAAGTGTTTGTATGTTATATTATTCTAATGATAAAAGTTTTACTGCTTTAAAGTGAACAAAATTTTCTTAATTTATAATAGCACATTATTTTAGATAAAGCATCCTTTTATTTTAATAGTAAGCAAAGCTTAAAACTATATAATTTTTACCTTGTCGGGTCCATTTATGAAATTTGGTGCCATCAAAGCTTTTTTATAATAATGAACCGCAAGATCTTTGATACCTGCAAAAAATTTTTTCAGTTATGAATATTCATTAGCTATAAATATTATGTAGTGAAAAAAAAATGTTAGAAGCATCAATTGTCTTACAGCTTAATTTACAAAATTAAAAAAAAAAGTAAATGGAATATATATATGTACATAAATCTTAATCTGTATGTAGAATACGAAATATTGCAAGTTTATAATTCAAATACTTATAGAAATTGAAGATTATACAATGGAAATAGAAGAAGGAAATAATATTTATAGAGCATGTTACAAACAAGCACTCGTAAATATTTACACAACTATTATTTATAGCTAATATTTATTATAAGACATGGCATGCATGTCATATCCTGAAAATAAATTTTAAAATATTGTTTTTACGATATTGGAAAATATATAGATTGTTCACAATAAAACGATACATTGCCTAACCTTACTTGATACTAAAAGGGTTTTCAATTAATTTTTATTGAACATATTATAAAATATTCAGTTAAACTATTATAAATTTATTTTAAGCATTTATATTAAGTAAGCATTAGTAAGTAAGAAATAACACTAAATGAAATTTATTTTTATTATAAAAATAGTAAATACACATTTTCTGACATAAATTGATTTGTGATTTTGAAAATTATTAAAAGAGAAAAATTAGGTTACCTAATTGATGAAATGCTCTTCCTATGTTATATAATGTTTCCTGACATTCTCCCTTCAGCTTTAAATATTTAAGGAGAAATGCAAAACCCTGAAAGAGAACAGATTTTCAAACGATAAAGTTTTACCCGACATGGGACACAAAATAGTTTCCAATCAGCATTTAATAATAATAAAAAAAACTGTTATTTTTAAATATTTTCACAACCATGTATAACTTGAGTTACTGGAAATAATAGTTTAAGCTTATTGTAAGAGTGCTAGATGTGATGAATGAATTAAAGATAGGTGATAAAATAATCAGAATTACCATTTTTTACTTATAAGCTAAAAAATAGAATTTTAAAGTCATAGTCTTTTAGAAATTATTTTATCAGTAGTGGACAATATTATGAAAAAAAAGTATAATTTTTGAAGTTTTTTTCATTAAAACTGATCACATATTTAAAGTCCAGGTAAAAGCTTTTAGAAATAGTTTTTAACGTGCAAATCGTAATTTCTGAAACATATATTCAAGTGCTGATTATGCGTTTTTTCCCACCTTTACCAAAAATAAATAAACAAGTTTTTTTTTCTTCTTAAAATATTTTTATTCCATTTTCGAATATTTGAAAGATGCCCAAAAATGGCTTCTTTCCCTAGGTGATTCTGAAAAGAACCTTGTAGATTGTTCCACTTAGTACGAGAACTAGCTTCTTTTTCAAAGAATTAGAGAAAAGAAGTAAAACATGTTTTGAATTATTCACAAACTTAAAAAAACATTTTGTCGGTGTAGGAAGTGTTTTATAAACATGTGTTAAACATGCTTGAAAAGTGTAAAAGAGTCGTGCTATCATTACATCAAAAACTGAGATTAATGAAAGGAAGAAAGGGGAAAACAAAGACAGTATAGCACAGATTATGGCATTGGCACAACAGTAGTATCAGATACAAAAGAAGAACAGTTACAATTTTAAAGTTTGCATCAGTTTTTACCAAAGAAGGTCAAGTTTTGTAGACATAGATAAAGAACTATATCTTCATTTCTAGCAAAAACATTCACAAGGACAACCCATTTCAGAACCAATGTTGTGAGAAAAGTTTCTGCTTTTCAATGGAGATGCAAGATTTAAAGTGAACACCAGTTAGCTTAGGAACTTTGAGCAGTGTCCGAAAACTAAGGAAATTAAAAGTCCAAAGTTGTCGGCTTTCATTGAAAGCACAAAGAAATTTATTTTGAAATTTAAAAATGTGATCGAATTCAAAAAATGTGACGGGTAGTTCATCGGCTCAAGTGGGTTCAACTTCTTTGCTCAGGAAAGCATTAGCATCTGTGAATGTCTTCAACAGGAAATAAATTAAATAAAGAAAGAATAACAATGCAAGTATATATCACAGTTTTCCTTTGTTAGACATTGATAGTTATATACTATAGAGCAGGGATGGCGAACCAATATTTAGGGCACGCCACCTATCACAATTATTATTGCACTATGAATTGCTATTACACAAATGTTATTACACTATGAAGCATATGTAACAATTAAATTAAAATTCACAAAAACAAACGAAATAATAAACAATTATTAATAAAAAAATTAACAATTAATGCTAAAAAACAATTAATAACGATAAAACAAGCAAGCAATAAATAACTAGCAAAAAAAATTAACAGTCCTGCTTAAACTAACATTTACAAACTAATATAAGTTATTTGTCATCTAATCTGCAACAACAGAAGTCACACTGATGTTACTTTAGGTTGAATTACGCGTATAACTGAGACATTGCAAAATATATTTTTTTTCTATGTAAATAAAGAGTTTTGAGTTGATAGTATTTAGTATTATTATTTCCCCAATAATCATGAAGTCAAAATTATTTGACGGCATGTCTATGACCTCATTAAACAATTTTTTAGAAAAAATGGCACGTTAGCGTATAAAGGTTCGCCACCCCTGCTATAGAGCATTGTTCCCCAACCTTTTTATCACCGCAGACCTGTCAACGTTTGATAATTTTACCGCAGCCCGCTGGGGGGGGGGGGGGGGGCGTTGATTGTTTATATTTTAGATTATTTTGATTCATTAATTTAAAATTAATTTTATTTAAACATGTCTTCAAAATAAAATACAGTTACACCAAAAAATAAATATAAAATTTTAACATTTTAACTTACTAGAACATTAAATCAATGAGGTATGATCCAGAGAGAAGACAAAGTTCTTCATTAGTTCTATTGTAAATTTCGCGATTAGCTTTTGTGTTTTATTTACGATATTTACAATTATGATGATTGATTTTTTTATTAAAACTAATTGAGAGAGAAAATAGTTGCGATGGTTTTCATTTTTTACTTTTTAAAACATTAAAAAATTTATGTCGCTACCTTCGGTGCCCCCCCCCCCCCTTTTTTAAATAAATTTTTTTTAATGGAACACAAATATTTTTAATTTGGGGTATAAACCTAGGAATTTAAATTAAGTTTCAATGAAATGGGCGGCCCTGTACCATTTGATCTATGGACCGGTACCGGTTTGCGGACTGGGGGTTGGGGAACACTGCTATAGAGCACCCGATAATTGGCGCTTAGTATATATACTGACAAAGAGGAATGTAAAAAAACAAAAGCTTGGTTCCTGTTTAAAAATGGTCCATTTCCTAATGTCACAAACATTTAACTTTGCATTATTTGTTATAAAAAGGTAAATAGAATTCATGCTGTAATGAATGTGTTTGCATCGACTTCAAAATGTGCTTATTAACCCCTAAACTTGTGAGCTTGAGTTAATTTGAGCACGCAAAACAGGCCAAACTGTGCAGACTCGAGATAATTCGAGCGGCGTTGTATTTTATGAAAAAATACAACACTGTTCGAATTATCTCGAGTGTGCACAGTTTGGAAAAGAGAGTCGTTGTGTAATACTTGCAATGCTGGGCTGTGCAGCACCTTGCTTCGAAATATATCACACAAAAGAAATTTAGAATAATTTTTTAAAATAAATACTGTATTATTATTATTTCTGTTATAAAAGTATAAATAAGTATTTTTACTGATAAAAATATGTTTTTTTTGTCGAAATAAAAATTCGAAAAGATCAAAAAGTCGATGTACGTGTAACATTGCTCTATTCGGCTCTTTTCTGCAATGTAGATCAAAATTCAAAATTAAAATAAATATTTTGATTAATTTTGTATTTTTTTTTACATAGAATTTTTTATAATTTTTTTTGGCCGGTTTCTTTCAAACAATCTGTGCGTTAAGGGGTTAATGTTAAAAAACTTTTTTCTGCATTGCAGCTATAAAATTTTTATTCTTTTTTTAATTTCCACCACTTATTTCAGTCAATACAAATTTTGCTTGAAAGAGTAAAAATGCACCATTTCCAACACAATATTTTAAAACAATCGAATTATTTTGATGTATAATATTTTCTAAATTATTTGTAGTTGGAAGAAATCTTTCTCCAGATTTTATAGCTGTGTTTTCTTATTATTGTTTAATTTTATGAGTCATTTGAATACAAAAATGAATGGACAACTTTCAGATAGCTGCTATAAAAGTATATATAGCAGTTATACATAGAATATACATAGAAGGAAAGAGAATGTAGTCAAAATTAAATTGTAATAAAAGAAAGAGTACCTGTACAGTTAACAAATGACGTTTTGTAGCAAATTTTTGGCAAGCCATATGAATGAAAGTTATGCCAACACAAAATGTTATGAATGAATCATTTGGATGCTCTTTTAAAATACACATATATTCACCTAGAAGAAAATAGTTATTTTTAAAAACAAATAATTTGTAATTTACAATAGATCCTCTGAGCGTTAGTTCCTGCTTTTTTCTGAACTTGAAGTTGGTTTCTTTCTTGAACCAGGCAAAAAATGGTTTTGTCCATGTCAGTTGAAAGCCAAATCTTTCAACAAAAAATAAGCACCTTTTACGCACAAAAAGAATATTTTTAAGCACTTGATTTCTTGATTACATTAGCCACCATAAAAAGATCGAGAGATTTTTCGGTTCTATTTTAGAGGGTGAAAATGAAGCATGAAGTTGAGAATATCTTGCAAAATGCAACAGAGTTGTACATGAGAGTGCAAGAATCTCAGCGAACCCAGTTAAGTATACGTACATATGGAGCTGCAAGATAATTTTGGAACACCCTGTATTTCATCAAACATGTAAAATGATTGGCGCTTTCATACGGTACTGGCCGACAGTACCCCAAAATGCATTTTGTTTGATTGAATTGTGAAAACTTTGAATAGAAAAATGTAAAAGCCAAGCTTTGGCATAATATGTGGCGAAAATGTTTTAAACTGTTAAATGGTTTAAAGAAAAAAATCTTTCCAAAATGAAAATTAAGCACCTTTTAAAAACACCCAATAAAGAAAGCACCTTTAATGGCTTTTAAAAAACAAAAATTGAAAACAAGCACCTTTAAGCACTTTTTAAAAACACTATGCGCCATGTGTTGCAAGGAAATTTGAGTTCAATTTCTCGCAGGCACTCAGAGGATTGATTTGCAAAAAAAGAAAAATTATCGAATTTAATAATAAATATTGTAATATTATTGAAGTAATAGTCCTTGTACTCTCTTATCGTAGATTAAGGGGCCTCTTCTTGTATGATCTTGGATTTTAAATCAAGTTTTTGATTTATTTTCTAATTTTTTTAATAATATTAAGAACTTTTATGGTTATTGTTTGAAATAAATAAAATAATAGAATTCTCAGTCAGTAATTTTGGATGGATAATTTAATAATACTGTACATTTGTCTGTGTATATATTTTTAACATTTATTTTTATTATTGCTTAAAGTGATGATAACAATTTGGATAATGCTTAAAAATTATCTTAACAAGAATTATACAAAAACAAGTGCATAACTAAAGTTAAAAAAAAAAAAAAAAAAAAAATGTAGATAGAAATATATTGGGATAAGGTTTTACAAAATATTAAAAATTGTAGAATTTTAGACCCCTTCCCTCATATTTTATCTTACAGAGTTGAGTTCACTCAAGTGGTGAGAAGCTTTGTAAGATAAAACAATTGAGATTTTATATTTTATGAGCTAACTAAAGATAAAAAAAGAAGACATAAATTATTCAAGTATCTATTTAATAATTAACCCTTAAAATTACCTAAAAGGGATGGAAGGCTAGAGAATTTTAAATTTGGATATGATAGCACAATACAAAATTGAAACACTCAGAATAAATTCGATTATAAAAGGAGTACTTTATTTCCAATTCAAATTATTTTGCAAGTGAATTAATTTTTCAGTAGAACATATTTTGATTAAACCGAGACAGTAATATTCACAAATATAATTTCATTTTTAAGAATTTTTTCACTCTTACATAATATATGAAAATAATTATACTTTTTGTATAAACGAATTCAGAAATTTTCACCACAAAGCATAAATGCTACAAATCTAGTGAAATAAATATTAGATGATAAAATAAAATAAATTTTGAAAATGTTTGAATTTTTATTTTTATATAACACTTCACAGCACATATTTATAGCTGTTATACTTTTGAAATATACAAAATAAGAAAGAAAAGGAGACATTAAATGAATTTTCGAAATCACAAAAGATATTTTAAGAAACCTTTCAATCTGCACCCAAGTAATGGGAATGGAAGGTGAATAAAATCATGTTATGTATTAAATTCTAAAATTAATATTTTAAATCTAGCAATTACATACGTTTAATATTTCAATTTTAAAATTTACAATAAAACAAGTTAAAATTTGTTTTTAAAACTTATTTCGTTGTAAATTTTAAGATTTTCAAAAATGCACACACCTGATTTGATTTTGTTTGTCATTGAATAAAGAAACTTGTTTTGAAATCAATTCACAATTTCAGGTAGTAATTCAAAAAAAGAAAAGATTTAAAAAAAAACCCTAATAAAACAGTGTAAAAAAGCCAAATTTTAAAATGTCGATTATTTATAGCTAAATTAAAAAATTCTTTTTTTAACTTTGATGAACTAAAATTTCATATTAAAAATTAATAAATTTTATTTTTTAAGTTTTAGAATAAACTCAATTTACAAAGACAGTTTCACTAGTTTTCAATAAATTACTAAATAACTCATACTTTGGGGCCACCTAATATAAAAAAAAGAATTTAACTTACTTGAAAATAATAAATAAAACAATAACATATATAGATAAAAAACAAATAAAAAAATAACATTATCAACTTTCTACTCATTTTATATCTTTCATCAAACATTGATTTTTATGCTACTTGATCAATCAAATAGTTTGAAGAAACAAAAATTATTGGAAACATGATATAAAATTGGATAAATAATGTGAGAAAATATAATAATGGTAGAACACAAATAATGATGCTATTTAATTAATAACAAATTATTATGAAAGCTAATTATAAATTATAAGACATTTCTTTGGAAAGTAAAAATAATCTATCAAAATATACTAAATAAATCTGGGAGACATACTAATTAATTAATAAAAAAAACAATGTTTTTTACATGATTGAAAAATCACAAAAAGAAACTTAAAAGAATAACTTCAACATGCTGATAAATTTTCCTGAAAACTTGGGAGATGCATTAATTCCTATACAACAAAAGTTTTGGAATCTTACTGCTATGACCAACTTCACTCATTGATTATAATTACTTATGCAGTCTTTTTTAGAAAATATTTATTTAATTTCTATGAAGGTTTTAATTTAGTTATGAAGGAAAGATAAAGGGGTTCTAATAAATCCATATTCTTATTGTTAGCTATCATTCAGTTTTGATTCAATAAAAAATTAACTTGTTATGATGTTAATCTGTTTTTTTTTTTTTAACATTTTCTACAGGAAAAAAAATCTTTATTAGTGTAACAATGTTTTTGCAAACGCAGTTCTTCATGAATAGAAAAATAACCACTTGATGAAGCTATCAAAAATAGAAACCGTCTCCTTTATGTTTTCCTGTTTATTGGAAATGAGAAGAAAAAAATCAAAAAGATTAGGGGAAATAAAAAAACAGGACAAATCAAGACCAAAACATTTTATCAGGAATATCGGTACAACAACAACCCCTGCATTTTTTTAAAAGTATATATACTAAAAAATAAAACATTTTCCTCCATAGACTTAAAATTCATGATGTGTGGCAGACAGTTCTCTAAATTCAAACTACTACTTTTTGCATAGAATGGTCAATTTGAGTCATTTATTCTGAAATAGGTTGGTACAAAAAATGCAGCATTTTTATATTTCACAGGAAATAATCAAAAATAATTTTTAAATATCAAGCTTATAAATTTTGTTTGCGGAAATTTATTACTAATTATCACGCAAAAATGTCAATAAATTTGCACAAGAAAGTTTAGACAGGACAAAATAAAGAGTTTTTGTCAAAATGAAAAGTAGATAAGTGTGATGTTAGAAATACAGTAGTAAAGACAGCACCACCATTAAAGGTTATAAAGGAATGTAAGATCAGAACACAAAAGAAAAATTTAATGCAGTACAATTTCTTTACTCAAGTACTTATCAAGTACTTTACTCATGTCAGAAAAAGTGCTGCACAAATGTGCCAATCCATAACTCTTTAATTATCTCTCATCATTTCAGCACGGATTGATTGCTTGCCCTAAGTCTTGGTAGATCTTATATTGATGTTCACTCTTCACAAAACTTTTAAACTTTTTATTCACAGTCATTTGTGATAAAGGGAAAAAACTAAATGCTAAATGCTTGCACAACTCTCACCTTCTACCAGTAAGAATTGTATTACTGAGCATAGTTCTGTTTTTAATGCATTTAGCTAAGCAAAACTTTACATTCACTTTAAATGCTTCCAATGCTTTTTGCATACAAACTGATAAATTAGCAATTTAGAATTTGCAGTGCCTTCTGTTCAGCTTAATTTGCAACCCTTGATGGTAGCTCTGCTATTGCTACTGTATTTCTGATGCTATTACAAACATTACTTTTTATTTGGTATAAATATCAATCTTACCGAGAGCATGCTTGTAGGTTCCAGATATCATGGCATTGTGTCCATTGAAAAACCCTAGAGCTAAATGATCTTGGTGCTGTGAAAATAGAAATTATCATAGTTTGATAGACCTTAGTCAAATAAATAAGACTGCTGAGAAAATTTCATTCTTTTTCAGTAGTGGAAATTTGAACAGCTGAAGTGAAACTAATAGCGTTCATAGAAGTTTCATTGCTTATTATTAAGATTACAAATAAAATAAATAATCTTTCAAGCATCTAATACAATTTTTTATTAGAAAGTACACAAAAAAATTATGTTGATTTCTTTGTTTAAAATTAAAATGCTAAAAACAGCTATTTTAGTAAGTTTTGTAAAAGGCTATTATAGGAGAATGATTTTTTCTTTTGTTTGATAAAGAGTTATAAGTGGAAAAAGATGCATTGCAAAAAAAAACCATTAATGAAAAAAATTTTTAAAATGCATAAATAGCACTAATGTTTTAGAAAATAAACACTTGAATTATTGGAATATCACAACTTGAACTAGCCTGCAGATTTTTCTAAGAGTATAGTAAAACCAGTAGCTATTAATACATCATGTGATTAACATAATTTTCCCAATAATAATACCATTAATATTGAAAATGTGACAGATAAAGTTCGTCTATAGGAGTGATAAATGCTAGTTAAATAAAAGAACAAAGATAAAAAATAAAAAAGAATTACGTACATAACAAAATGAGCAAAAATTGCAGAAATAATTTAAAAAGTTGCTTTCATAACTTGAAATTAGAAATTGTACAATAAATTATTTCCCTAAGATAATGTCAATTTTACACACTTCTGCAGGTGAAGAATAATGAGAAAAACTAACATAAGTAGCAAAACCTCAAATATTTATTTAACCCACTGACGGTTCTGCACGTAAAAAGTCGTAATTTAACCTGCAGTCTTCTCCGCGTAGCAAAACCGGTTTTCATATGTTATAAGATAGGGAAATAGTGTAAAGGGGAGAAACATTCTCCCAATTTCGCCCATTTGCTCAGGGGTCTGTCCAGGCCGAATTTACAACCGTTTAGCGTTATCTTCACAAATTCAACTTTAGGAAAAACTGCAGTTTCACAAATTCAATTTTAGGATAAACGGTAGTTTCACAAAATACTTTTTCTTAAAATTTCAATTTTGTATCCCTTAAGAAACGATAAATCCATATTTTTGTGTTGATTTTTTTAATATAATTTTTAATTTTTCACAAATTATGTCTAAATTTTCACAATATAGGTACCTCTCAGAAAAACCTAGACAGAACCCTGTTGCTAAACCGCCAGTGGGTTAATTATAAATAAATATGGGCAACTACAAATTATCTTGTAAAATGATATAAGAAGCAGTATAGAAGGGATATAGAGATATTTCCTAAAATTAGGGGCTTTATAAACAGGAGACCACAGGCCTTATTAGTCAATGTGGTTATTATGTCCAAGTTAATAAGAAATAAATAAATATATTATTATTATTAAACATTAAGGTTGAAATAATAAAAGACACTATTAATGATATAGTAAAATAATCCAGAATAATCTAGACTAATATATATATTTTTTACCTTCATCATCAGACGTAAGCAGAACTTATTGTGTCGAGTTTCTTGATTACGATTCAATATAAGGCAAAAGAGATTCCAGACTTTGTTGTTATGAAGGTTCTTTGAATAAAGAGAACAATACAAATAATAACAATCAAATAAAAAAGTCAAGACAATTAAAACAAAATTAAAATAATAAAAAATTTTCATTTACCTTTAACACTAAATCTCTACAAAGCAAATAGGAGAATTGAGCATTGTTGTTGTAATAACAGCTAAGGAGAGCTTGAAATTCCAGTTCCTGAAATTTTAATGAAATAATTAAAAAAAAAAAACAATCATAAGAGTACTCTAAGGGAAAAAATGACATCAAAACTATAATAGACATTAACTTATTGATACCAAAATATTAGTTAATTCTCCGTTAAATTTTTCTAGAATAAATAACTTAACATCGCTAATGTTAATAAAAATTTGTTACTTTTAAACTATACAACTTTTTAAAGTATTAGTGTTATAAATTTATTTATCACAATAATTTATTAAAACTGTTTTCAATTAAAGTAGTAATTATCAGAAGACCATTATTTTCTTGAATGAAACTGAAGATTCTTTTGAAAATTGCAGTATAAATTAACCAAAAACAAATCAATAACTATGCATGATTAAATTATAAAGCAAATTTATTAGACTGTAAACACATAAGATTAGCTCAATCACGGTGGGTAAATTTTGATCTTAATTTTATCTTTTTAAGTAAAACTTCTTTCATATTGAAAATTATAAATAAGTTATAAAATAAGTTCTTAAATTTTTTTATATTTTTTAAAATTGTTTTATTAAAGTTACTATTAAAAAATTCACATTAAGTCTGTTTTTATCTTAATATATGGATCAATTTATGAAAATTAAATTTAGCAACCTAAGTTATCAATCACTCACACATTGAAGCAGAAGCCTATTTATGGCTAAGTGCTGTAAAGTTTTTATCAGGCTCTTATTATTTTTCAATGCTAGCAAATTTTACTAGCAAATTATTAAATGGTTTCAATTTAGATTACTTGGAAGTGTATAATGAAGAGTCTGTATAAATTTGTTTTATTATTTCACTTACTATGTAATATTTTAAAGCATTATTATAATTTTTTTTGTAAAATATTTATAAATCGATAAATGAAAACTGACACTTATTAAATGTATGCATACAACACTAAACACACTTAGCATTGATAAAAGAAAATAAAACAAAAAAATTGAAACAATACATTCAATTTGGAACATTATACATAACAGAAATTATCAAATTCAATCTGTAATATTTTAAAGAAAAAAAATGACAGTAAATATAATGAATTTTTTTTTTGTTGATAAAAAAGAGGTTATCTTACATCTGTTTAAATTGTTTAACAAAAAATTATAAAAAATGTTACACTAAAATAGTGGTTGAAAATAAGAAATATAGTATGAAGTTCATTAAAGATAAATGATTTTAAAAATTATAGACAATATTATTTAAAAAAAAAAAAAAAAGAGAGGAACAACTAAAATGTCTTATAATTATTAATTTTTATATGCTGAGAAAAAAATAAAAGTAAGAATGCATTTGCTGAAATGCACATTTACCTTAATGTATCATAATATTGTATTGATATCACATTGGAGTATTGACGTACAAAATGAAAATTATATATACATCCTGCCTATTAATAAAAAAAAATTAAGGAACACTATATAATTAAAGACTTGAAAGTTTTATTACTATCAACAATAAATTTAAAATTAGCAATAAATCTGTTTCTTCATATTTATTCACGTATGTTCGTTTGCCTATTTTGTGCATACAACACAATATTTTTTAGTTTCATCAACACTAAAATTTGTCAATATTTTAAGCAAAAGACACTGTAACAAACAAGATAATTCAACACTATATCAATGAATATTATTGGGAGAAATTTGAAAAGTAAAACATTTTACAAACAAAGACACATACTTTCGCAAGGCCAAGTTTCTTCATAAATAAGACAGATGATAAAACAGCAAGGGAGAGATTTTGGAGGTCTTCAAAACGCTTTTTCTCTAATAACTTGTTACAAACCTAAAAACAATGAGAATTTTACAATTGCACAATATAAATTACAAAATAATAAGATAAAATAAGGTTAAAAAAATTATCAGGGAGATGCTAAGGTTTTATTATTTTATGTGGATAAAAAAAAGTTTATTATTAAACTAAATATGAGCAATTTTAGGTTTAAAGTAATGTTCATTTATGGCATGAACATAAAAAGTATTAGAACTTAACAAGCATAAGTACTACGTGTTTAAATGGTCATATTTTTAGAGCAGACAGAGTAGTAAAATATATAAAAAATGTTTAATAATGATAAAATAATATACAGGACGAGCAAAATATGCACAAAATGAGTGATAATAATAAACATAAAGTAATATACATGGTATTCCTCTAGATGGCTTGTCTTTTGAAGCCCCTATAAAATGTTATTGTATCAAAAGTGACCAAACTTGAGGAGAATATTTTAAATAAAGGCATAAGATTTTATTTTAGGCAAAAAATAAAAAAAAGTTTAAAGCCCCGTTCCTTGAGAGAAAACCGTACTGTATCACCTTTTATAATATTTTTTCAGTGAGTTAAATTTTAGTCAAATAGTTTTTAATTCAAATAGTTTTTAATTAATGCAGATCCTAAAGATAATAGGCTGATTTGGAGGATAAATAGACCGATTTTGATTGTATGTTTATACCGTGTAACCATCAGAGGGGAAACCTTTAGATGTTATATATTCAAGGCAGTTAAGTTAAACAATAACAATATATCAACAACAAAAAATCTTTTTACTTTAATCAGTTAACAACCTATATAAGGGTCTAGTTTTATAATTTTAAACTCCTATCAGATGATAAAAAAATCTGGATTCGAACATTCATATTTTAAAAAAAATGACACAGACTTAAATTAGTTTGCATATCAGTGGTAAGGTTAACTATTAAAACCTCATAACAAGTTCAGTGGTATTGCAATTCTGATTCATCATTTATCTAGCAATGTTTAAGTCAGTACTGAGGTCCATACAGATCCTTTTTTTTTTTTTTTTTTTTTTTTTATAAATTTCAGAATTTTCAAGAATCTTTGACATCCATTACATTAACTTTAAAATCCTTGATAATGGTGATTGAGTGGCAATTATGAAACATTTATCAGTTTAAAATAATAGTATAAATAGATGAAATAAACAAAAAATATTTCAAAAAGTCACTTATATCTCTTAATAAAACAAACAAAAAAACAAAACAAAAACAAACAAACAACAAAAAAAAGACCAGCAAATTAAAAATATTATTACTTTTTTAAAGATGTTATAAAGTTCTGAAGCAGCAACTTTTTCTCCAATCACTTCAATAGATGATTTGTTATCTGTAGGAAAATAAATTAATAATAATTACTTTTGCAATAATTTTTACATTATGAGATTGTTAATCATTTATTTATTCCTACGAACAAAGAGCAAACACAGTAGTGTTCTCGTGAAGTGTACAACGTCTTTTTTTATGTTTTAAAATGCTTTTATTAATAATTATCAATTTTTAAACAATAATTATCTTTTGTTGTTCTTATCATTACAGGTAAAAAAAATTTAATTTTAATATGTATTTTAAATTTTTGGGATTGCAATTGTTTGGATACATTTAAATGATTCCATACATTTACACCATACATTTTAAAGATTCTCTTGAATTTTTTTTTAAAAAATTAATAATTTAAAAATTAATTATAAACATTATGGAAAAACCAAAAATGATTATTTTCACATTTGATACACAGGTAATTATTTAATTATAAAGTCTCTGTTTTAGGCTGCATTATATCTAAACTTTTATGAAACAGTTAGATCAATTTAAAACACATCCAAACTTTTATGAAACATTAAGATTAATTTATAACAAATCTAAGCTTTATTGAAACGAATAGAAGATCAATTTATAACAACACATATTTTTAAAAAAGCCTTCTAGTTTTAAAAAAAACCTATGTTACTAATAAGCACAGAAAAAAAACACATTCTCTTTGTATTCTTTACAGCCTAAGAACAGAAGATTAGTAGATTTTAAAGTATTATAGATAATTTATTTATATAGATTAATTTATGTTACAAGTCAATTAGAGTGTGAAATTTCCATTCACCAGTTTGCCATTGTCCATCAAATATTTCAGAGTGGCGAATAAGTTTCATCTTTAAAAAATTGAGTCTTAAAAAAAGACAACCTTGAATAACTTTTGATCTAATGATGGGTTCTTCATGTTCTAGGATTCCATCTTAATGGTTCCAGGGCATGACCTAAAATATGCTAATTAATTAGGGCAGACACCATGACCTTTGTGCATCTTTATTTTTTGCTAAAAGTCTCCTTTTTTATTGTTTGTAAGTTATAACTTCTTGTCTTGAAATAAAATTACTTAAAAAAAAAAAAAAAAAAAAACACACACACATTTCAAATAATTTTAAAGCAGTTTTTACCATAAAGCATTCCTTACTAAAAATAATATAGTATAGATAAGTGAAATTAAATAATATGAAGGATAAATGTGCATAAATGGAAAAAATTTCTGCTTCATTAATTTAAGATAAAAATTTAGAAAATTTGTTTGATCTTTTTATAATAGCAATAATATATCTCATGTGTATGACAATGCTGTTTATGAATTTTACAGTAACTACAAGTTTATTTCACTTTGAAATTTATGTGCGGTTATGTGTGTTATTTGTGAGTATCACAAATTTTAGAGAGTCCACTGAATGTAACAATATATGTTGTTAAAAACAAAAAATTAACAACTTAATATATATATAAATATATTATTATTATATTCATATATAGTTATATTATTATTATAGCCATATATAGTTATATTATTATTATAGTCATAAATGTATATATAGTTAAACAGCATTCCAAAATAGCAAACAAATATACACTGCAGTATATTGCCATTAGAGTTAACAAATTTCATTATTAGAGTGAATTATTTAACGCTAATGAAAATTTTTATTTTATATGTAGAAATGCTCTATTGATTATGAGCATTAAAAATAAACCATGACAGATTTTTTTATAAATTTAATTTTAAGAAGCATTACAAGCTCAATGAAACAGTTTTACAAATAATTCATGAAAATATATTTACTTTTTGTTTTCAATTCCCTCAGAGCTTCAATACGCCTTCTGCAAGTCTGATTCATGATTACAGCTATTAAAAAGTAAACAAAAAATTACAAAAGGATAACAAAATTATAATTGATTTCTACAAAAGGGTTTCACCAATTTATCTTAGTTGAAAACAATAGGTAGACTGGTTTTCCGGCCCAAAGGTTGTGTTTTAGAAACTGACATTATTGAATATAATAAGTCGGAAAAAATTTAGGGTTTTTAATACAGCAAAACTAGTGAATAAACAATTGGCTAAAAGAGAGAAATAAAATAGGAATACATGAATTATAGTAAGAGTAATTAATTTAGGCAATTTGTAATCTAAAGTTTAAAAAATCAAATAATAATATAATTTACGCAGTCCTGTAAATGAGCAAAATATATATATATAAATGAGTAATAATAAAAATATTTGAAATTTTATTTTATTTGATAAAAAAGAATTAATAATTTTAAGTTCTTAGTAACTTTGATGATGGGTCCACAACACCATAAGACCTCACCATCGAAGCAATAATCAATCAGGGGCCACCGGAGTATTTTAAAATTTGTACTTGAATACCAATAAAAACAACTTTCAAAAATTTAATCAAAAGAGCAGATGATAAAGCAAAATCAATAAAATTACACTGTATTTTCTTTAAAAATTTATTTATTAATAAGATGAAATGTTGAATTCTGTTTAATGATGAAAATGGAAGTATAATAATGACTTTTAAACAGGTATGAAGAATCCCATAAGTTAATGGTACAAACAAATAAAAGTTTTAATTATCTAATGTGCTAACCAAGTTAATCTAAAATTCAATTCAAAAATAGTCTTTAACAATTTGAATAATAATGAATTTTGCAGCAAAAGTTAATTTTTTATTTAAAAACTAATATATATATTTGTTGTAATGTAGTGAGCTTTATGCAGTAAAACCTTTTTTTGTGCGGTGGATAAAGACCGCATAAAAGAAATCGCACAAAAAAAAAAATTCGAACATTTTATAAATTCTTACATGTAATAAACAAGTTTGTACGATATACTACCTAAAACTTTTTTTATGCGGTTGATAGGGACCGCATAAAAAAAGTCGGACTTAGAAAATACATCAATGATTTATGAAATAGATGAGAGAATGCTTTCAATTGAATGAAATAATTAAATTAGACCTAAAGAAATTGTAAAAATATTTAATTCTTCATTGTACATGTACCTGGAGAAGTTTTCAAATTATACATTAAATAGTGGAATTGTCTGCCTTTTTACTTTTTTTGGTTATAATTATTCATTTTAAGGGAGCACTTATGTTTAAAAATAAAATAAAAATCATTAAAATTACATATAAATAGAAACAAAAGTAACTAATTTATTTATCTTTAATCTCACTATAAAATGAATCCTTAATCACATGAATCGTGTATAAAAATCTGAATATGAAGCGTATACTGTTCTCACGTCGAGCGACAATATGTACGTAACTGACTCTGTTTTGTCAGGAGATTGTTTAAAATAAATGAACAGAGCATTGTGAAGTCCAGATACATCGTTGTGAAGGAGGCCAAGTAATCAGAGTTCGTCCACAACATGTATATGTACATTGATAGTAAACATAAACTGGTGCTACACTGCTAAGATTCATATATTGCATTAAAAAAAATCGCACAAAAATAAAATCGCATAAAAAAGGACCGCACAAAAAGAGGTTTTACTGTATTATATTCCCAGGATATTCCAAAGAAAGGAAGGGGGAAAAAAGGTTGAAAATTAAAATGTATCCAATAAAAATTTCAAAGATGTTTCTACTTTGAGCTAACAAATAATTGTTTGTTTTTGTTTTGCTTTCTTCAAACATACAGAATATGTTGATAAAATTTTTTCTTTAACAGCATTATCATAGCATATATTCGTTAGAAAAGAACATATAAAAAACAACAAATTCAAAGTAAAAAATTATTTCAAGAATTTAAAACGAAAAAAATTACAAAATAAATAAAAGTTAAAAAAAAAGAAGAAAAAAAATTAGCAACAAAATAATATAATCTCTTTGTCAAGTCACAGGACTATATCTGCAAAAATTAGTGCTTTCTAATGCTATAATGTAGCAAAAGTAAAATTCACAATACTCGGAGATAACAAAGAGATTGTATCTTATTGTTGTTAAATTTTGTAATTTCACATTTTTTTCTTCCCCAGTGTAAAATTTTGAAAAAGCAAGGATTAATATTTAAAGGGTTAAGATGCTAATGAAAATTTTCTAAAATAAGATCACCCATAGTAAATTATTAAAAAATAAAATGTATGCTGTAATAAAAATAAAATTGATTTAAGATAAATTCTTAGAATTAAAAACAATGCATTCAGTTTAATAATTTGAAAGATATAAAATATAAGTATTTCATTTTCTTAACTTCATTATCAAATATAAATGTCTATTTGTGTTGAATCATTTATGCAAATTTACTACAAAAAAGTCAAACAAAAATAAATAATTTAAAATTTTTATTTTTACTTAATTTTGAATGCCTGGAAAGGAATTACAGTCAACCCTTCTTAAAAGAATACCATTAGTTCCAGCCAACTCTATTAAATTAAGCGGGTTATTCGATTAAAAAGGGAGTGCTTTATTGAATCTTAAATTATACATTTTTGAGAAATTTTACTTTTTAATGGTATTTAATGTAGTTTTTTGATTAAATAAACTTTACTTTATGATTAATAAACAATTGTAATTAAAACTGTCTGTGTTAGTATCATAAAATATGAATGTTATTTAAAGTTCACTGGAGTAAGCAATGATTATTCTACTTAAGAGAAAGACCATAGAACACTAGTGTGTTAGGTTTTTGAAACCTTTTCTTATCAAAACTAATAGCGCACTAGGAGGGGACTGCAAGTCTTGACTACAAAACAAATCACTCTTACCTTTTTTACATTCTAAATAAGGTGAGAGTGAAGTAAGTCAAAGAAGGGTAAAACCTCCTTCACTGTATAACTGCCAGCAAGGTTAGATTTATTCTTACACTATATACCTAATACCTATGTAGAGCAATAAATGAACAGGAAGTCCCAATAAAAGTAACCAAATCACCTATTGTAGTCTTATTTTGTTAACTGAAAAATGGGAATTCCATTTTAAGTGGTGAAACATCTCTTAAAAAGAATTTTTTTTCCTTTTCTGTACCTCTTCTTTATGCAATTAAACAGGGGACTAGAAACAACAAGTATCCATTTAAACGAGGAGCTTTATCATTAGTTAAATATATAATGATTTTGTTCTGTTGCATTTTATTCGTATAAGCGGGTAATTCGATTATTGGATATGCAATTAAGTGGGGATGACTGTATTTATTATGAATACCATTTCAATAAAATTTACCTTTTTTTAAAAAAAAAGTTTTTAATGAAAAGAGTTAAGAGAAAAATTTCTTTAATAGTATGTATCATACCAGTGAACTCTTCCTCTGTTTCCAAATGTTGGCAGTGGCTGTATTGTAACAAAACACCTGTAGTGATGAATTCATCCCATCGTTCTTCAGATTCTAAAAGCTTGCATCGTTGATACAATGCCTCAGCCCCCTGAAATATTCAACAAATTTTAATTAAAACAAAGTAATAGAAAATAATAATACATACTATAAATTTCATGTCTATATTTTTATGTATGTCCTGGAATTTTATTTAAAATTCAAGAGCTGCTAGCATAAAGCTAATGCGGAGCGTATTAATTCCAGTTTTTTTTATTCAATTTTCTTGTAAATCTGTAGCAAATATATTGAAATTCATATTTATTATTAGATTATCGTAATTTATTTGTTCATCGATTGAATGTGTTACGATCATGCTGATATTTTTAATGAAAACAAATAGATAATAAATGCAGTTATTAAAAATTCAAATAAAACATGTTTCAAAAATCTATTTTTGCAATTATAATAATAAAATCTATTTAAACTACTTCGTTTGATAAATTGTTTATGATTCCTACAATTACAATTATGCCGGCCATGTGGCCGAGTGGATAGCATGCCTAACAGAGAAGCCAATGTAGGAGTTTGAATCCCGTTCAGGGCGTGGATGTTTTTCTCAGTGTCATCTTTTGTTGTGCGATGTGTGAATGTGGCCCACCCTATGAATGGGTTTCTGTGTCAGTGTGGTGTGGGTAATGCTGCTCATCTCCGAGATTAAGGTTCACAGGTGCCCACAGGTAATAGTAATGTTAAAGAGCAGCATTCCCAGCATCTTCCAAGGCAAATGAATGAAAGTTCAGTGCTCCATTAAAAAAAAGAAGAAAAAACAATTATTAACATTTTCCACATGCAAAAAATTTTAACCAAGTAATTTTATCGACTATAACTGGTATTTTACAATTTGAACCATTTAATTGCCCCCTCACAAAAACATAACTTTTTGTCAATATTTTAGGGGATGCTTAATTGATATTTTAAATCAGTCTCAAGTAATTAACATAAATCTAAAATACATTGAATAAACAATAAAGAAAAGGAACAGCTAGTACATAATTAAACTAAGCAGCTGCCGAAGCATAAGAGAAGTGCCAAATACAAGAATAGAAGTGCACTTTTATTCAGGTTTGAGGCTACTATTGTATCACAGTGTTTCGGGTGGCTGCTAGGGTCAGAATGTAATACTTCTGCGGCTTTGAACAACCACATTACTACTAGAAACAGCATTCAAATTTAAGAGAATATAGTCAATAGGTCTCAAGGTGTGCATTAACATTTCAAAACATTTTTTCTTATTCCAAACTTGTTGAAAACATCAACCACTATATGAAGGACCAATTTGAGCAGAAGACAAATTCAACTTATTAATAAATAAAGTTAGCTTCATTTCTTTTTTTCATAGAAATTTTTCTCATCATATTTTAAAACTAGTGCATTTTCAGTTTTTATTACTCTTAAGCGGATGGGGATCACAAATCAGACAAAATAAGAAATAAATTCATCGAAAATTGAACAAGAATAAAAATTGGTCAACATTCAACTATAGTTTAAACAAGGTGCATTCATTTTGTAAAAAAATGTGTTTTCTCTCTTCTTTTATAAAATTTTTTGATTGAAAACCACTTTCACAATAGTTTTATAAAATTTAATTGCTTTAACTTAATTACTCCATTACTGAGAAACACGTAGCTACCAACATGGAAAGGAAAAAAACCCAGCATGTCTTATAAATTAATGAAAATTTCATGAAAACTATTGCACAACATATCAAATATTATACATACGCAAAATTTCAGAAATTTTTACTGATCAATAATGAGAAATAAAATATTGCATTAAGAACTATAAATTAAATTGAAAAAAAAAAAAAAAAAAAAAAAACAAGAACCACCTAGGACTTAAAAGTCTTTAGGAAAAAGAAAACATATTAATTGAATTTTGCCTTGTTTAAGTTTTAAAAGATATAATATGTAAATATTACAAATTTCTCACAAGAATATCCTGACTGTCAATACATACAAAAAATTATTTCATTCCTTGCTTATAAAATGGTTTTCCTATTTGTTAATGTTTTTACCATTTGAAAAGATTTAAGAAGATCAGTGGAACAAATTTATTGCTAAGATGTTTTCATTTAAATGTTGCTTTATGTGATAAAAAGCTTCTAAATTTACTATAACTAGCAAAATTCGCAAGTGACGTAAAAAAAGGAAATGCTACCTTTGAGGGTAACTTTCTCTTACTTTATATAACCTTCTTCAGAAATAAAAACCTATATTGAAAACCATATTCTTTCCTTCTTACTCTCGTTTTCCTCTTCTTAAAACTGTTAACTTTCTAGGATTGACAACTTGGCACAGATCCAAAATAAATTAGAAGCTGACAACAAGAGCTATGTGAATTCTACAGTTAGCAGATTTAACTCTTTCTATGCATTTGCTACTTTAAAAAGAAAAATGAGTAGTAAAAGAAAATCTTATTAAAAAAATACTCCTTACCTACAGTCATTTTCATGTAATTTCTTTTTAAATTGTTATTTATAAGCATTTTATTTCCATCTGTTATTTAATCAATTTTTGTTTTAAAAGTGCAGTTTCACAGTATTTAGCTTTTGATTGCTAATGCTCAACCAACAGAAAATCATTTTAATTGGCAATGTTCGCAAACAAGTTTGTGAAACTAACAGATCTGATTCAAAGCTGATCTACTCACTCTAGCTTTAAAAAACTTCTCGCCCTTTATTCAGAAATATACGATAGTTTTACATATTTAGAAAACTGCGGAAGGATAATCCATAGATAACACTGGTGCATTAGGCACACTACAAAAATTTAGCGCAAAAGACACATGGTGTTTGCAATATTCTTTCTTCCCCAACCATGCATTGACTTTATGGCTCTGAAACTGCCTTCACAAAAAACTTCTCTTAAAAAAATATAGCTATTGCTACATATATTTTTGGTTTCAAGTTAATGAAACCAATTACAAAATTCATGTTATAGTTTTGAAAAAGGATAAAAGGAAAAAATTTAAAACTTATGCTTACCAAAACAGATAGCTCACTTCCAGATTCAAAATCTGCAATAAATGAGAGAATATATATATATATATATATATATATTTAAAGAGTATGATTGAATAATATGAAGAAAAAAATGTTTCACAGCTTAAAAAGATAAGAGAAATATGAAAATGGCTATATTTCATTAAGTAAGCATATCAGAACTTAAAGCTAAAAAAACTAGTTTCCTACCCTGTTTTAAAATGCTCATAGCCTCTTCTTTTCGGCCCAAATCTAAGAATATTTTGCTTAGAGAAAGGCGAGCATCTTGGTAGGTTGGAGACATTTGAATGACTTTTCCATAAGCATGAATGGCTGCATCAGTTTCAGATAATGCATGCAAGCAATCTGCATATTTCATCCAAACAGCAGCCTATAACAAACAATGCAATATTATACAACAAAATATATTACACAATGCAATAAATTGCAGGGTATTTTCATATGGTTTTCCTTAATATTATATATTAGCCTATAATATTATGCAACAGACTATATAATACAATGCAATTATTAAATAATATTTTCAGGCTGTTTCAATCTAAATTTGTAGTTTATGTCCATTATTTCATTTCAAAAATGATGTATAAATAAAAATTTTCTTTTCAATGTTTCTTAAAAATATTTTTACAAGTTAGATTTAATAATTAAAATTGAGCAACTAAAACCAAAACTTTTGACTAAAAGTTTTAGAGTCACGATATTTCGAGTTTCTCATAAATCCGAGCTAGTGATAAAAAAATAAGTCTTGCTCCTAAACAATGACCAAAGCACATACAACGCGGGATACGATTACTACGACTGAATATTGAAAAAACAAATTTGTGCATTAAACACTGAAACATTTAAAAAGTGTGTTTAAACAAAAAACATTAGACAATTATTTTAAAGTACAATTAATCTGAAGCAGTAATATAATGAATATTGTTACTTGGTGTATTGCAGTAAATGTACCCTGATCATCCAATGTTAGTAAATTTTCTCTAAATACAATACATTTTTCAATTAAATACTGAAGTTTAATAATTGCTTTGCTTCCATTTATTTAAATATATCTTAAATTTTAAGTTTTCGAAAGTTCGAGATGGGCTCTGTCCCGTCCACCTCTAATTATCAAGACTCTACTGTACATAAAAAATATTAGAAATCCTCCTTCTTTAAATCTTTAGTTAAACAATATATGAGCACAAAATAAAAAAAAATGGGCTCTAGTGTGTAATAATTATTTAAATTTTTTTGTGTATCTTTCAATTAGCAAAATATGTTAGTTTATCATAGAATTAAATTTAAAAATGCAATTTTGGTCAGATAATGAATCAAAGTTGGTTTAATATGACACGTAACAATCATTATTTGTGGATGTTTAAAATAATTTTTTTTTTTTTTTTTTTTTTTTTTTTTTTTTTTTTTTTTTAAGTTTATCAGATTTCTGGGGTTGACACACCCTTTTTGGTGAGCAAATGAATACAAGTTTAGCCTAATTTCAACAATGGGAAATGACAGGCATAAAAAGAACATAAGAGTTGAATTCTTACCAAGTTATATGATGAAGATGATATGAGTATTTGTAATAATTTTTTTGCAGGCTCATATTCTTTTGTTTCAATCAAAGCTTCAGCCACATCAAGAAATAAATCACCAACCTCCTCAGGATTTTCTGCTTTCAAATTTTCGAGTAAAGGCTAAAATAGACATTTAAAGTAATTAGATTTTTAAAAGAATTCTAAGATAATAATTTACACACTTTAAATTAGAGAGTAGAATTAAAAAGGGCAGCCACAATCGGAATCACTGTGATTTCAGTCACTGCCTGCTTTTCTGTTACGCACTGAGTGATTCAGTGATAAAAAGATACAAGTTCCGGTTCCCTGTCGGATATGACATCACAAGCGCCTCCTTCAATAATAAACTATCAATAATTTCATCATTACAACTGCTTCAAGACATTTTTAGTTATCTGTTTTCATAATAAAGTTTAAATTGCATTTTAGCCGCTAGTTCAATAAAATAAAACTCACTCCTTCAATGTTAAAAATTGATTCAGAAGTTTAAAACTTTTCTACCACTAAAGCCATCTTTTAAAAATGCGAAGAAAAGAAAGCGAATTAAGTAGATGGAAAAAATAAGAAAGAAACACAGCAGACAAAAGAAAACTATAGAAGTAAACAAGCGTTAGATTTCCAAATGCAAAAAGTATGAACGCAAATAAGGAAAATCGCTGATGCCGTGCCAGATTATTTTAAACTTGGTGAATAGCCAAATTCGTCACCGATCCGCCTACTTTAGGGACAAGCTCATTATGAGTGGTGGCTTTCGGTCATCACTAAGCCAGTCAGGGCTACCTGAATCATCTCGATTGCGGTCCGCCTAACCATTGTTATCTATTTAAGATATTATTTTGAAGCATAATACTTGCAAACAAAATATTTATTTCTCAGTGTTTTGCTTTTGAGGTACCAAGGTAATAACAGGATATAAGCAAGTTAATGTTTTTCAAGTTTCATTTTATTTTTAAAGTTGATGAGTAACAACTACTAAGTATTAAACAATATTAAACTACATATGTAACTACTATATGTACTACTACATGTACTACTATATATATATATATACATATATATATATATATATATATATATATATATATATATATATATATATATATATATATATATATATATATATATATAATATATATATATATATTCTTTACTTTTCGTACTCATGGAAGTTTATAAGAAAATTCAATCGAAAGAATTTTAACAACATTAAACATTTTTAAACAACATTATAGAAATTATTTCGTTTTCTTCACATTATGAAAGTTATAAAATTGTTAATGATACAGTGTGTCACCGATTGAACTATTGATGGGAATACGCCTACAGCATGTGTTTACAATTTTTCAGTTTTCTCAAAAATAGTTTTACTTTGTAGTTTACATATTTTTAAAACAATAATTATTATTTTCTGTTTGCCTAGGTATTGATTCTTATATTATAAAGAGAGAAAAAAAAAAAAAAAAAAAAACCTTAGACTACAAACTAAAAAAGTTTAGTAGATAAGAAAAAAAATTTAAAAATAAAATTCGAAATGACAAGTCTGAAAATTTATAGTAAGAAATCTGAATAAAAATTTTTAGTTGGAAATCTAATTAAAATTATACTTTGTCCTTGTTGCTGACCAGTACTGAGGAACAATAACAATTAAGAAATAATAAAAAATAAGTAATATGTTATATATATATATATTTTATCCTGGTATGTTTGATTTTAAATAACATATGAGATTACAAGACAAAAGGGCAGAAAAAGAAAAACTTCTTTTAAAAAAAAAGTGTGCAAAATATAAATTAAAATTCATATCTCAATTTTATAATTTATAAATCTGTTTATTTTAATAGATGAACTCTTTATAAACAGCTCCTATCCCTAATAATAAGCATTAGAGTTGTTTTCCAGCTAAACGACTTCTAAAAAGAGGCCGATATACTCTTAAGCATGTATAACTTAATTAATCATATTCAGGATCACAAGTATTTAATTTTATTTTAAAGATCATGACCCATACTATCTTCTTTTAAATTATAATTTTTTATTCTTCTGTAAAAAAAAAGCATGGGAGTTCGAGTTAAATTATATTTATCATAAATTTTCAAAATGTCACCATATTTTTTATTTTTTTTAAAGAGTAATTTATTTCATTTTATTTTAATTTAGAGGTTTGAAAAAGAAAAAAACTTTAGTATTCAGTCCAGCTAAGTCTCATAGTCAATAAATTTAAAACTAAAGTGACAAAAAACCTTTAAAAATTTAGGAGAGTTTTACAGAGATTTGATTTGGTAGTCAAGAAAATTCTTTAAAATATTTCAGAAGTGATTTTCCTCATGTTAGCATATATGTACCAAAGGGAAAAAAACTATCTCTCAATTATTTTTTATCTTCTCAATTATTAGTTTATATCCTTAGTTTATTACTTATTGCAGATAATTTCAACTCTAAAAATAACAATAAAATTTGCTAAGATCATTTCTAAAGAAAATAAAAACTGATACCTTGAACGTACTGGAAATTTGAAGTTATGGTAGCCATGCTCTAAATTTTATTTTTGAACTGTTAAGTCCAAGTTAAGTTTTAAAATGTTAATATCCAGTTTTCACTTTAAAGAAAATATTCTTGTTTAATTAGAACTACATTTAACAAGAACAGTATTTTATTTACCATAAATGCTGCATTGGATCTTAGATGAATTATACAAATAAGGAACTTAGCAACTAAATCTATCGGGAGTTGTTCAGGAACATTACATCTGAAATAAAAGGAACACATTCAACAACTTGGCAATATATTTAAAAATGTTTTCAACTACAGAGAATAAAATGTAAAAACATAACACAACCAGTAAAATTTCTCATTGAGAGCATTGGTCTGCATACAAATTACAGATGCAAAAGAAAAAAATTGTATCAGCATAGTTTTATTTAATTGAACATAATTTTTATTATTTAGAAGTCAACTAATATTGTTTAATTTCATTTCTTCAGCTTTGTCTGATTCATTTATAAATTTGACATTTTCCATTTCATTAAATACAAATTATTTACACATTTAATTGTTTCATTTTGCAGTGCTACATACTGTCAAAAATATGATATTTGTTTGATTTTTATACTCTCTCTCTTTTTTGAATTATTTATTTCCAGGGTTGCCACAGCAAAAAAGGAACAAAAATAGTTGCTTTTAGTAGCCTCAAGCAGGAAAATAGTTGCCTAAAACTACAAAAATAGTTGCCTGAACAGGGACAAAAATGTATCAAAAATAGTAGCCAAGTAACTAAAATTATAGCTTAATTGTCATATACTATGATTAGAACTGGATGATGTCAGAAATTTTAAATCGTGATACATGGTTGGTTAGACATCGCAGAATAGCGATGGATCGCCATTTAACATATGTTCAAAAATTACCTATGGCAAATCTTTAAATCAATCAAAAATAAATAAAAAGGAATAAATCTATTATAAAAGAAAATATTAATTCTAAACATATTTCACTATGACATCAATATCATTGCTTAATTTTTTCAATTAAAATAAAGAAGTCAAAGTAAAAGCAAACCAAAGCTTTATTTCATTTTTCTTTAATAAAAAATGATTTAAGATTTATTGGTTTAAAAATAATAATACTGTAACAAAATATTTTACATACATGCATTAAAAAATGTAAAAATATTTTTACTTTATTATTATTTTCTTTACATACATGCATTAAAAAATGTAAAAATATTTTTACTTTATTATTATTTTCTTTTCTGAAAATAAAATTGAATAAAGATTTATTCGTTTAAAAATGATACTGACTATCTAACAAATTATAAAACAAATAAGTATTGAAAGAATTTTAATAAAAATTTAAAAAAAAATACATTAAGCACTAATGTTAAATTATTAAAAAGTGTCAAAACATTACTAAACTCTTTATTTAATTTAAAAAAAGTATTTGTTTTAGCCAAATTTTTTTACAACTTTGTTTTCAGTTTCTCAAAAGTAAAAGCATATTAAATAAAGGTAAGCTTTGTTTTAATTTTTTTATAATTAAAAATGACTGAACATTTATTGGTTTAAAAATAATCAAATTATTATACCTACCTACATTAAATAAATTTAAAAAAACTAACTTTTTATAACAAAGTTAAATACAAAATACCCTTATTAAATTATATCACTTAAAATGAAAAACAATAATTGAAAAAAATCAATGAAGAATTTATTATTTTTTTTTTAATATTTTCTTTTTATTGATCAATTGAGTTCAGAACGAAAATTTAAGATAACCGCGATTGTGCAGCAATCGTAAAGTAACAGTGGGTCTACTAAAACTAATTGACAAGAATCGTCAAATCCCGATAGAAAAAAAAATGGCATGAAATAATGCAGAACGAAACGATCGCTAAGTAGCAAAAGTCTCACTGAAAATATTTTACAAGAAACCCCGACAATTATTCTCAATGAAATAAAATGCACAACGATCGCAAAATTACTCAAGTCCCATTGAAAATAATCTGCAAAAAACGCAAAATCCCAAAGACAAAAATGAACATAAAGTAACTATGCATTGCATTCTATATTACAACGCTGATCTACCCACGAAACCGGGAGTTCTGATTCAATTCGCTCTTCATCATTCAACACCACGAAACTAACATTGTCTTTATAGCTAGCTAAACGCTATCTACATCTCTGCAGCCAGACGAAATCAAAATCATCTTCGTCAGTGCGGTTACAGCGTTAGCGTAGTCAAGGATCCTTGGATATTAAATCGTTAAACCACGATTGTAGTCTTATACGGGCGGCTTAAATCAGATTTCTGATGCATGTCCTAAAATGAAAGTCACTATATCGGCCTACCGATATATGCGTTAAATCGATATTTCATGATACATCGATTTATCGCCCAGTCCTAACTATGCTCTTATTAAAAAAAGTTTTGTACAAATATAAAAGGTATACATATTAGAAAATAGGTACCTAAATAAAAGTCTAATTACAATAAAATATTAATGTTAACAGAAGGAAAAAACAATTAAAAAGAACAAAACTGCCCCTTAGAGAGAAAAAATAACAAGTACTTTTTTAAATCTAATGAAAATTTAAATTTTTGGCGTTTTGGACATAAATGATAGTATAAGAGTTTGCTTTCTGTTATTAACAATTTATATTTTTTGTTAATTTGTTTCATGCTGTTTTTCTTTTTGTCGTAATTGCAGACTACCTTCAATCATACCTTGTGTAAGTCTAATTCTTTGCATATCTTTAGCTTAAGGGCTTCTTTAAGTCTTTCATTCGCTTCTTCTGACAACTTGTCAGCTGTTTCTTTCAGTGGGGTGAAATAACAAGGGAGGGGTTAGTGCGATGACGTCACTGAGCACCGCGCACATGGTAGGCGGCACTATGTACGTGTTAGCGAGGGGATTGAAAAGTAACGTTAATTTTTGCGAAAAAACTTCGCTAAGAATAAAAAAGTCTCCCAATAGTCGCCTTTTCCTGAAAATAGTTGCTTTTTTAACCTTTTCAGGCAAAAAAAAGTCGCCATAGTCGCCTAAGGCCGAAAATAGTAGCAAATAGTCGCATTTTAGTAGTCTGTGGCAGCCCTTTCTCATTTGAATAAACTGACCAAAATTCTTTTGAATAAATAAAGTTGTTAAATAAATGATTTTCTCTTTTGTAGTGTCTGATATAATTATTTAGTATTGCTTAATAAATTCTTACAGCCTTATTTTTATTTCAGGCTATGTGTACATTTCCAATAATTAACTTTCACAATGTTTAGCATTTTTTACAGCCCTTGTTTTTTGTGATTTTCTTTAGTCTTTAAAATAAATCGAAAATTCCTATTTAAATCAAAAACAGGTATCATTATTAATGTGAATTTTTTATGGAACCCACTAAGTCCAGATGATTTCAAATGTTTGAAGTTACAGCGTTCATCTTCCAATGAGGTGAACTGGGTTCAAATCCCAACGATGGCTGGTCAATATGAATCTGCATCCCGGTTGCTCCAACCACAGAGCAGACATGAAATATCCTCAGTGGTAGACAGATCATGGGTTAGAGTCCCTTTACCGTCAGGCTAACCGTGGGAGGTTCTTATGGTTTTTCACTCCATGTAACGCAAATGCGGGTTAGTTCCATCAAAAAGTCCTCAGCGAAGGCAAATTTCTCCCAATACTTGATCCAGGCATGAAAGTGGACAAAAATAAGAAAAGCTGAACTTTTACAACGCAGGTCACTGGGAGGAGGGGGGAAGTGTTCTATATGATACTGAGATAGTGTGATATGATACTGAGATATATAAAAGCAACTTTTAACTATGCTGGATGATTTTTATTTAATATTTAAAGTGGCAGAAGCATTTAGACAGTTAACTTTAAATTTTTCTTAAATATAATTTTAAAATTTTGACCACTACTGTATTAAAGAAAATTAAGCAAATATAGGAAGGCACGACCATTAAATTACTTTCTAATGAAAAATATATCACATCTTTGCAGTAACTAATTCAAGATAAAACTTACTTCTACTTCTTTCAAGAATGGCGATATTGGGTTTTAAAATCGTGTGAATATGAATCGTGATACTGGATTTTAAAATCACGTGAATATGAATTGCGATATTGGGTTTTAAAATCGCGTGAATATGAATCGCGATAATAGGTTTTAAAATTGTGGGAATATGAATCGCGATATTGGATTTTTAAATCGCGTGAATTTGAATCGCGATTTCAGATTTTAAAATCTTGTGAATATGAATCGTGATTCTAGATCTTAAAATCGCGTGAATATAAATCATGACGTTGGTTTTTAAACTCGCGAGAATACAAATCGCGATATTGGGTTTTAAAAACGCTTAAATACAAATCACGATATTGGATTTTTAAATTGAGAGAATGGGAATTGCTGGTACGATTTTTAAATCGCGTAAAAAAATCATAACACGTAAGTTTTAAATCAGTTAAATACGAAAATCGATTATTGATATTAAAATCGTCTGATTAAGAATCGCGATTTTAGCGAATTCCGGTGCAGTTCCTAATATTTAAAATTCCAAAAATCAGCCAAAAAAAAAAAAAAAAAATCAACTATCGGCGGTCGAAACGAAATGCTTAGACTCCTTTCCATTCTATAGCGAAAGTTGCGGTAATCCGACTATCGTTCGGGCGGCTTGGGTTTCTCTAATTGGACTCCTCAAAAATTTTAGTCTTTGGAACATGGTCGGAAATTTTAAAAATTGAGAGAAGAAAGCAGATTTCCGCTTTTTCGCGGAAGTCTTTCATCCCTGTTGATCCAGAAGTTCCTTTGTCTTCTGGATTGGGTTCAAAATAACAAACCTATGGAGTTGAACATCAGTAGTCTTAAACCCAAAAATGGGGTTGGCTGTTCAACGACGGTTATAAAATATAACGTTGGACTCTTGGTGGCCCAGGTGATAGAGGGTCCGCCCCCCAATGAGGTGACTCGAGTTTGAACCCCAGTGATGGCTGGTCAATATGAATTCCGCACCCAGCTCACACAGACTACGGTGCTGGCATAAATATTCTCAGTGTTAGACGAATCACAGGTCAGAATCTTCTAGCCCTCAGGCAAGACCATGGGAGGTTTTCCTCTCCATGTAATGCAAATGATGGTTAGTTCAATTAAAAAGTCCTCTTCAAAGGGAAATTTTCCCCAAGTCTTGATCCTGGAGTTCTTTTGTCTTCTGGATTGAATACAAAATTTCCGTAGTTTTGAATTGAATTAAATTCAAAATTAATCTTCTCTTCAGATTATGTTCTTCACCAAGAATACTAAAGAATTGCTCATTGAATTAAATAAAAATAGTTTTTAGCATTAAAAAGTTGATAAATAATGTAATAGATGTATCAAATCAGTTAAAATGAATAAATGCTTATTTAATAAAAACACAGCACAAGTAATAAGAAAATTAATGCATCTTTAAAACAACTTATTTAAAATATGAGTTCTGTCAATGGATCCAATGAAACAGTATTAAGCAGATTCTATAATGCAAGGGAAATTGACTGTAAGTACTTGATTCACAAAGTTAGGACTTTATCATAATTCAATTAAACATAGTTCTACAAATATATAACTGCTTCTTACAAAATATTCTATAATATTATAATATTTAAAAAATCCTGAATAAAAAAAAGATTTAGACTGATCACTAATAATGCTTAAAACAGATTACTTTGATAAATAATTACTCCGATTGTATTCATTCAGTATTTAATTTGTAATAAAATACCAACAATTCAGTAAGACATACTCAGCAACATCTTTAAAATCTTCATCAGTAAATTCAGCCAAGTCTTCTACAGAAACGATTAAGTCATCAGGAATTTTTAGTTTTACCTCACAGTGCTGTGCCATAGTCTAAAAATATTATTTTAACATTAAAATTGAAGTAGAAATTAAAATAATTAGATTTTTATTTACAAAACAAAGAAATATCGACATATTTATTTTAATTTTTTTTATACAATACAATACTTGCAAAATCAGACAAAAATATAACAAATCAGTATTCCATTCAATTCTTCATACATTTAATATAATCTTACCTCAAAAAAATTTCATCACACCAAAATTTTTTTTCCAATGAAGTGCCACATAATGCTTTATTTTCATACCGATTTTAAGAAGTGTAGACCCACACAGTGACTTACACTATTGAGCTATAAAATGTTGAAACATGTTTATCAGATACTTTTCTTTGCTTTTAGAACTATTAGTTGCATTAATTGTGTTTTATTTCTCCCCTTTAAACAATATTTTTTTTTAATAAAAAAGGCTATGGAACTCATGAAATTTCTTTCAGTTAAAAATTATTTCCAACTGTTGTAATAATTATCAATTAATTATAATTATTGATAACAATTATTTATAATTTTTCCCGTTCTCAACTTTTTGACATACTAGCAGCTAATACAGTTAAAAATAATTGTAATATTTTATGTTTTTCTGAACTGTATTGAGATGCTTGTCATAAATTGATGTCAAGGTTTTTTATAGGATAATGGTAGTTTTTCTAATTAAAAAAACACAACAGAAAAATAGTCAATTAAATAAAAACGTAGCTTGAATGCTGTAACATATTTAAAAAGCAAACCAACAATTTAATATTAATGTACTAATTACAAAAAGAAAGAAGCTAGATTTATATTAAGAATAAAGCTATCCTTTAAAATATGATGTATGAGCTCCAATAATTTTTAGTTGAATAACATTGAAGATCTTTTATTTCTTTTAAATCTGTCCCAACAAAAACATAAGTTCTGGCCATCGGCAAAATAACTGCTGGTACTGATTGAAAAGTGACGGTGCGTATTACTGTCCGCTGGGTTGATTGCTGGGCAACCCCCTGAACTTTTGCCAACATTAGAGGAAGAGCTGGGGCCGTACTTCACAAAACGCATTATCCCGTCAGTCTGAACCTACACTGGGTCAGCGAATTAAAGCTGTCTGCAGCCACCAGTGAATCTTTCGAGCGAGTAACTGTAACTGTGAATTCTATATTTACGTAGTGAAGCACGATGATGATAGATGGTGACAATGATCTTGTGTTGTTAAAAGATTCTTTTAATTTTCAAAAAAGGTAAGGTTTTATTTTTTTGATTATATTGAAGTTATTATTTTAATCATTTTTGATTTACTATTGTTCAATATGTTTACGACGTGCAGAACGAAAAGGATCGTTTACAAGGAACCGGGTTTGAAGTGCTGTTTTAGCATTATGTTTTAGATAGGTAATCATCTTTATTCAACTTATACATCATAATTAACACCTTTCTAAGATAGAATATAAACAATTTTTAAAGTTAATTCAATGAAAAGTTACAGACAAATGTTTTATTAACACCAAGTTCGCCGCTAAATATTTGGCGACAACCGAGCAGTAGCACGCCAAAAACAAATATAAATTCTGTTGTACGATGACGCTTTAAGTGTAATTCATAATCTGTTGTAACATATGATATAAATCAGGTTTAGCTAAGTATATTATGAAAATATGTTTATATCATAATTAAGAATTTTCATTAAAACTTATTTTAAGTTAAATAATATTTAGAATTTAGTTAACTAATTGCTGTTAGTACAGTTATATAAAAAATGCTTTCTGTATTTAATTTTAAGGAAATCTTTAAGCTAACTTAAAGTGTAAAAATAGGTAAAGGTCTAATAATTTATATTAAATAGTTAAAATTAAGATGAAATTTATTTTTTTTACATGTTAATACAAAAAATAACTATGCAGAATCATGCTGTGAATTGTTAAACAACTTAAAATTTTTTTAAAAAGATATAGATTATGGAAGGTTTTTTAGCATACAGGTGCTCAGTCTTAATTGTATATTGTCTAACCCCACTTACACAAAAATAAATATTACGAAATTCTTTTATTATTTGAAATCAATGTTAAGTTACTTCACAATTTTTGTTAAAAGTTGAGTGAATAATGTTTTTATTGTGAATAACAAATTAATATTCATATTAAAAAAAGCACAATTTTTATAGGGATTACAAAAATATATAAAAGTTCAATACAATATGAAAACTAAATTAATAATCAATAAAAATAACAAACAACTCTTTTTCTATTAGCTTAGAGTTCCATAGTGAACTGATCGTTAAGACGGTTCCCAGCAGATCATCGAAGTCGAGCATCACTGGCTGTGGTCAGTGAGCGGGTGGGTGATCACTTGGATCAGTCTGCGTAGGGACCGACGGTGTGCGGTATTGGTCTTCAATAAACTGTTCTACTGTAAAGTGCTCGACTTCGTGTGCAAGTTGTCGGGCTACCAAAGCGGGGGGGGGGGGGGGGGGGGGGCATCCTCTCTTCAGAGGATCAAAATTGTGATGGCATGTCTTCGGATCATCCTGGGATATTTCCCAGACTGTTGCCAATAGCCTGTTGTCCAGCTCTATTGCGACGTAAATGAACTACAGCAACTATTAGCTTTGAAAATGTTGGAAAACCTGTGACAGTTCTCCGTGAATTTCTATGAGTTTTCTTATTACCTACTGTGTTTATTATTAGTAATTTAATGAATTTGCTCTCATATTGGTAGATTGCGATCAAAATAACTACTTCCGAATCACTGAAAACTAAATTTATAATAATTTTTTGCTGAGAATCTTTTAGTGGAAATTTAAAAATTTCAATTAACTCTTTGAAAGATTTTTAATGCTAACCTCATATTTTGTCATCCTAGAGCCGAAGTTAGAAAATTTTGTTGTTTTATTGTTGACAATTTTGTTGATAAAATTTCCTGGCATACAAGTTATTTTTCTCATTCTAATTTCTAAACAATATTATTCTAATTTTTATTCAAACTTTATGGGTGCCCGTTGTGTAATGCTTTTTAAATTTTTGCTAAAAGTTAAGCGAAAAATATTTTGACAGTATATCTCAAGTTAATATTCACATAAAAGTAAGACCTTTTTTTTTTTTCCTTTTAGCTCTTTAAATGTTGGTAAACCTGTGCCAGTCCTCCATGAATTTCTGTAAGTTTTATAACTTAATGTGTTTATTATTATTAATTGAATTAACTTGCTTTCGTGTTTGTAACAATGGTAACTTGCAATTGAAATTTCTACTATTTTCCAACTAGTTGAAGTACTAAAATTTTTACTGTAGCTCAGTGCTTATCAACTTGACTTTACGAGTAGCGGAAGTGCTCCAAATTCAACTGGTTTTCTATTGACAAACAAGTTACGATTGCTTCCAAACAAATCACTGAAATGCTTGTAGTATGCAGTGTAACTCATCGAGAAGGGCCAACCGTCCTCACTTCCCATTGATGACACTATCTGATAATATTCCTTTTAAAAAATTAAATGTGTAAATGATAATTACACACTTTTAAAATTATTCGTGTTAATAGGTTTGATTCTGATACCATTACAAATATTTACTTTGTTAGGATTTTTCTCAACTGGTTACATTTTTAAAAGTTTTTTTGGTATAAATAAGTTTATTAATAGATTTTAAAAAAATTTTGAAATGCATATATTTTTTTTAAAAATGTACTTTTAAATATTTATTTTTTTTCATAATATTTAGTTTAAATTATAGAAAAAGCCCTCAAGTTTAACATTTTTTTTTAAAGTTTGCACTATGATTTTCTATTAGCATTTTTTTTTTTTCGTAAGCTACAAATTTTTCTCATTTTGATAATGGGGGAGAACTACTTTTTGAAATATACATGTAAAATAGTAGGTATAGGATGGTAATTTTACAGTCGTTAAGAATCGAATTCAGCTATTAGATAATAGTACACATTTTGTTAAATATTTACGGTGTTAATTAAGATACCTTTAAAAACTCGGTGTACCCTTGTCTGTGAGGAAGCACCTTGCCCTTTTTTAGGCCTAGGCGTAGGAATGGAGTATTTAACAAATATTTTTAGCTAAAAGAAAAGAACTAAATAAATGAAAAAAATTGAAGAGAAATTTCATCAGAGATGTAAACAATGTTATTAATATTTATGTAAATTTTTAATTTTTGGTCTTACATCTGTACCAGTTATATAAAGACATTACGGAATTCGTGACATTGGTCAAATCTGTCATGTCGTTATTCTTATCTAGTTCTTGTGTTTTTTATGTAAGGAAAATATATTAATTTCACAAAGCATCACCATTAAAGTAATTTAAAAATTTATTGAATTATTGGCAGTTATTCTTATGTTTCATGACTATTTTTAAGAGTGATATTTTACAATAGATTTTCCTACTTTTTAGGTTTAGTTCTGAACTTATTATCTCGAAAACTAGATTTTTTTTTAAATACCTTCCAATTTGAGATATACAGAGTATACTGTATTTTGTTTTCCTTTTCTTAACTTGCTAAGCAGTATAATATGCTCATGTATTTTATGTGCTTTTGAATTTCATAGTTATATACTGGTATTTTTAGGTTAAAAATTTGAGAAATTTCGGCGGCAGGGACTGCAATGAGATGACAAGGAGGATTCTAGCTGCCCTCCTATCCCATGAGGCTGCCTGTGGTTTCAACTGGATTGGTGGCTACGACAAATTAGGAATGAAGACTTTTCCAAGGGTTCTCCAAATGATATCAGGTAACATATGTATTCCTTGGAGTGTACATTCAGTCTAATCATTTTTTACTATTTAATGTAACAATCTTATATGTTGAAGATATGTATCAAAAATAGAACTTCTAGGTTGAGTCAATATCAATTTTTTATCTTCATTGTTTACTTTAACCCCTTAATGCACGGATTTCTTTGGGGAGAAAAAACCAACCAAAAAAATCCCTTTTTTTTCTTTATGTAAAAAAAGTACACTTTAGAACTTTAAGCATATTATTTTCTATACGTGTCTTAATTTTTTAAAAATTAATGTTGTACTAAAACGTTTAAAAAAAATCTGGTAAATTGTTAAGATAACATTTTAAATAAAATACTTAATAATATTGGCACTTTTCTTGTACCCATCATACACTTCATGTGAAAAAATCTGAAAATTTATTAAGATTTTTACCTGGAAAAATCTGAAACCTGATTTGAGTGACCACCCGGATTATTCAGAACAATAATTGTTTCAAGGCCTGTGAAGGCATATTAACTGCCATTAATTTTTAAAAATTTGAATTCACTTCAGGAAGTTTGTTAGTAAATCTCTTTTAGTATATTTAAATATCTCATAATTTAAAAACTCATCTGTTTAGAACAGTTTCCCCCAACCTTTTTATCACCGCTGACCTGTCAACGCTTGATAATTTTACCGCGGCCCACTGGGGGGGGGGGGGGGACGTTGATTGTTTATATTTTCTATTAGTTCGATTTATTACTAATTTAAATTTAATTGTATTTAAGCATGCCTAAATAAAATACAGTTACACCAAAAAATAAATATAAAGTGATTTAACATTTTAACTTACTAGAACGTTAAATTAATAAGAACCCTGAGCTTGTTTCTTTACAATGAGGCGGTTCCATCTGGGGGTAATCGGAGACAATGATACATTGCAAACATTTAAATATTTATGTCACTACCTTCGGGAACCCCCTTTTTTTAAAATAAATAAAATTTTAAAGCAACAGATATTTTTAATTTGGGGTATAAAGCTAGGAATTTAAATTCAGTTTCAATGAAATGGGCGGCCCGGTACCATTTGATCCATGGACCGGGGGTTGGGGAACACTGGTTTAGAGTATTCAAGTCAAGTAATTCTTCTTTCTTTCAGCAAAAACTTATCAATGTCTTGTTAAAAATAAGGTTTTGATTTTGCTCATACTGAATGAATCGAATGTTTATTTACGAAAATTGCAAAACAAGCAGAACTTATTGTGAAAAGATGGCTGAGGACTGCTAACTGAAAGAAATGGAGGAAGGAATAAAAGAAGAAATGTAGTAGAATAGTTATTTTTGTGACTGCTATAATTTTGTGTAGTGGTAGTAGTTGTGTTGATGAATAAAATTATGTAAAGTATGCATGTGTTGATGAATAAAATTATGTATAACAAGTATTTTGACTGCTTTTTTCAAATGAAAATTTACATATCAGCTGAATATATTGTGTTTTATATATGTTGTAAAATTAGATCAAATAGTTGTATAGATTAAATTTTTAAATTTCATTTTTGTACACATGTATGCTGAGAACAATTTGCAGAGTTTAGATTTGTTTTGTGTGTCAGTTACTTTATGGCTTATTTATAGGTTATCAATTTTATATTTGCATTTCATAAACTTTTTTTATGTATATTAGAATAATCTTAGGATAACTTTTTTAATGAGGAATATATTAATGCTAAGGTAACAAAGTATTAATAGTGAGTAATCACATATTTTGACTACCTAAAAAATTTGAATATATAGGGCAGCGAGGTTCATTAGGTAAGAATGCTTCAATTAAGCATTTCTTACGATTTCTATCTTAATTAAATGACTGAGAGCATGTGCTTGAAATATATTGTACAAACAAGTACTCTAAATTCAGTTCAGAGTTTTTTTTTATATTAAGGTCCCAAGATAAAAATCAAATATAAAAAAAATTTCTAATCCCCCTCATCTAAATATAGACTGGTCAATGACCTCTGCATCCAGATTACAGAATGCTGGTATGCTGCTGGGTTTAATCCGATTTCTGGCCGTCAACCGTAGGTTAAGCATTGAATAGGTACTGGTTGCCGTCAAAAAGTGGTGGGTAAGATCTGTGCATGTGATGGCTACTTTGCAGTTGCTGGCTGTGATAAAGGTGGCCGTTTGCTGGCCTACACTGCTGTGTCGACAGAAGGCCAGCCATTCACTTTAGTACAGTTAGAAGTGACGGCATCCGTGTACCTGCCCGGCAATTTAGCTGCTGGCTACAGGAACTTTTCCAGTGCTTTGCCTGCTGATTTGTTTTTGCTGGGGTTAAGAATGTTTCTTTACTATCTCTTTGATTCAGTAAAACTAACCAGAACTGAATTTGCAAAATGAAATGTAGTTAGCATAATCAAATGTTAATTTTAAAAGTATCCTAACTAAAAATGCTTCAGATATTTAGATCTTTTTAGTTTGCCAAGTTTTTGATTCTTATATTATAAAAAAAAAAATAATAATAACCTAACACTACACGTAAAAAAGTTTAGTTAACAGAGAGATAACTGAAAAAAAAAAAATTTAAATTACAAATTTGATTAAAAACTTATAGTTAAAAGTGTTAATAAAAATTCAATATGTCTTTTAAAATTTACTTATCACATACAAAATACTAGAACTGTAAAACAATAGAATAAAATGTAATGTAAAACAATGACAAACAAAACATACTAGAATCTAAAACAATCGAAACAAAGAGAGAATAAAAAATAACTAATATTGCAGAAATGATTATACTGGTATGGTTAATATGAGATTAATATGGTAAAATATTATACATATGAGATTGCAAAATAAAAGAGCAGTAAAAAATTTCTTTAAAAAAAGTGTGCAAAATACAAGTTCAAACTCAAAACTGCACACTATTTTTTGATACCTTGAATTTTTAGTATTATGACATTTTTAGTGTCTTTCATCCATGCATCAAGGTTTGACTGTATATTTGGCTAAACAAATTTAAGAGGCTATATCATAGATATTTCTGATGATCGGGTAGTTAACTGACACCAATTTACATTCTGCATTCTTATTTATTCTGCATTCTTATATATATATTACTTATGCATTCCTACTATATATCTTTTAAAGATGATTAAGTTGATTTTTTTCATTTGTTTGATATCTACAAAAAGAAAAGATACAAAATTTTTATAGCACTTACACAATACAATAATGTTTTAAATTACCTTAACAGCAGATTTATACATCTTCAGACCTAGTTGTAACTCAATCAGAAAATTTACATCTAAAAATGCAAAACAGTTGAAATAAGAAAAAAATAAACCAATAAACAAGAACTTAAGAGCACTTTTTCATCATTTGACACAATAATGACCAAATCAGATAACAATATGATGGAACAATTATATCGTTGTCAGATAGATAATTTGTTCAATATTATTTGCTTGTGGCGAGAGAAATAAAAGTACTGCTGACCGTAGTGAATTGCGATTTTTTAAAACAGAATTATTATTCAAATTTCATATCAAGAATTTTAGGAAGTGGCAGAAAATAAAATGATTTTCTTAACGATTTTTCAAAGTGAACTATCTAATATATTGCTGAAAACCAAATTAGTAATTGAGCTATCTATGTTTATAAAATGAGAATAATTGTTAAAGTGGTAAATAAAGAGGTTTCACTCAGGGTATCTCTTTGCTGTAGTTTATAAATGAAAAAACATTTAAATAAATAAAATTTTATCCTATGCAACAACACATTTTTAGAACAATTCTGGACTTATAAAATTTTAAAGCATAATTTCCCCCATTTTGATAATAAAATAGATATATTATTTGTAATTACTTATTTTTTAAACACTGAATTATAAGTGAAAAAAAAACATAACTAGCACTGGCTTTTTTCTTAAAATATAAGACAAAAAAATAAAAACAAATGCAAAAGAAAAAATATATCGTTACTATTTGATGGGATACGTGAGTACCTGTCCAACACGTCATTTCCATATATGATAAAGTTATATAGGAGCCAACCAAAATACTATCCTATTGGTGAGTGAGTGGGTTGTATTTTACTAAACCATGTATTGTCAGACGACAAACGGTTCGGTTTCATTGTTACCACGTCATGTAATGAAAAAGCGGCCTAATACTAAAAGAAATACCCTACCTTCAGAAGTAATCAAAGAAGGAAATTTTGTAAATGCTGTCTCCAATACTTTGACAGCATTACTGTCGTCATTATTATCATGATGCATCTATAAAAAAAATTTAAAATTACCACTGTGTAAGAGACGATTGGAATAAGCAAGCATAATTTTCTTCTGCCAAATATAAAACAAAGAAACATTTATGTCAGAAAAATTATATTTAATACAATTACACTCAATTATAGCTATTAAATAGTTTAAATGCATATAAAAGGAAAAATAAAGATAAGATATGCACAATGTTTTAACAAAGAAAAACAGCAGAAAAATAAATTTGGTTCTCAGAAAGCGACAAAGAATCAAAAAATTTTAAACAAATTGATATGAACTTATTTATTTCCTAGCCTACTTAGACTATTAATTTGTTCTAAAAATTAAAAGGCTAAGTACATAGGAGAGATTTTTGAAATTGAAAACATTCTAAGTTTTTGAAATTGAAAACATTCTAAGTCTATTTTATCATTAATAGCATAAAGTTTTGCCCACTTTATCATTAATAGAATGAAAACTTATAACAGATTTTCACTTTTCTCGGAGGAATTTCATTATTGAATATATTTTTAATTTTTACACAAATCCATTAAATGCACCTGTTTTGAAAATGTTCCAGTTAAAAACAATTTTCTTAAAAAAAAAAAAAAAAAAAAAAAAAAAAAAAAAAAAAAAAACAAATATTCAAACTTTTGAAAGCTTTATATTTTCTGAAGCCTTGTAACAGTACCTGTCATTTTAGAATTTTAAATCAAAAAATTTAGTGGTTTTTTCATAGTAGTCAGTTTGAAAATAATTGTAAATTTCTCATACTAGCTATGTATTTTTTTTCCCAACAAATTTTGTGTTGAAAAGCTGAGACTTCACATAGACCATTTCAGAATTGCATTAAATAACCCCCCCCCCCCCACCTGAAAAAAAATAGTTTAACTTAAAAAAACAAACCTTTGCAATCTCTCTAGCCATATCAGCACACTTTTCTCCATCTTCTGGTGAACTCAAATGTTTGATGATTAGTTCATATCCTGTCAAAGCTCTCTTTCGAACTCCCAATTGCTCATACAAATTGCATCTCTCCCACAAGTAACTGATATTACTTGGATCATTACGAAGAGCTGTAAAAAAATAACACTCCTGAGGGAAAAATTTGAGAAGTGAGTAGAGAATATTCTTATAGAACAAGAATATTCTGAGAACATCCTCTGATAGCTAAAATAACTCCCAATTGCTCATACAAATTGCATCTCTCCCACAAGTAACTGATATTACTTGGATCATTACGAAGAGCTGTAAAAAAATAACACTCCTGAGGGAAAAATTTGAGAAGTGAGTAGAGAATATTCTTATAGAACAAGAATATTCTGAGAACATCCTCTGATAGCTAAAATAACTCCCAATTGCTCATACAAATTGCATCTCTCCCACAAGTAACTGATATTACTTGGATCATTACGAAGAGCTGTAAAAAAATAACACTCCTGAGGGAAAAATTTGAGAAGTGAGTAGAGAATATTCTTATAGAACAAGAATATTCTGAGAACATCCTCTGATAGCTAAAATTTACAGAATAATTGAAAATATTTTTTTCCCTCTAAATAAAATAATATATGTACACATTTATATATGAAATGAAGCTCATTCATCATTTTCAAACAGATAACAATATTATATTTATGTATACTCGCCATATAATAGATATAAGGCAATTTTTATTTCAAGAATTCTTGTTGAACTGTGATTAACAGATTTTATATAAATGAACCAATGCTTTTGATTTTGCTTCAAAACAAAAATCCATAAAGATTAAAAACTTTTAATGTAATTTTTATTTTACAAAATAATCCTCTTAAAAAATACTATTGCCCTGATATTATAAGAACATCAAGAAATCTTACCTCGAGTATAACACGTAACTGCTTGTTTAATATCATTATGTTCTATTGATAGTTCTGCTAAACGAATCCATTCATCTGTGTCGGAGGGATTTAAAAAAGCAGCAACTAAGTAACACTACAAAAATATAAATTCAAATTATATTCGTAGAATTTATCAAATCAAGGTATCAGTATTTCATTATAAACAATTTATTAATTTAACCTAAATAGAATTTTTGTTCTTGGGATTTTCAGTCTTTTTTAGCAAGTTACATTTTAAAATAATAGAAAATCAGTATATTGTTAATAAGATTTATTTCATAAGAATAGTAAATAATATTACTTTACATTTAAATTACATACAAGTTTTTTCTTTTCTTTTTTAAATTTGAAAAAATAAATTGACACTTTTGAAAAGAATATTAAAAAAGATCAAAATCATTTTTAAAGGGGTTAAATTTTTTTTTTTTTTTTTTTTTAAATAAATCACTTGTACAAAGCAACATCTAAGTCTGAATCATTAGTTGATTTTCCTGATTTCTGAAGTTGATTTCATTCATTCATATTCCTCTTGAAGCTTGGTAAGGCCTTTTTTATTAATTTTTTTAAAATTCCTTTGCATTAGCATATTACATTATTTTGAGCAAATAACATGTTTTCTTTTAACAGAAGTGGTTAATCTCAAAAAGAAAAAAAATTTAAAGCAAACACCTTTATGTTATTTAAATAAAAAATTTTCTATGTTACATTTATAATTTTTCAAAACTTAGTATTGCTCAAAACTCAATAAATGGGGATATAATTAACACTTGAAAAATCATTTTTGTGAAAAGTGGATTTAAAAAAAAACATTCTTCCTCTAGATCTTCAATATTGAAATGCAATAAGAATTACAATAATCAGAAACTAATAAAAATTAAGGATACCTGAAATGCTTTACGAGCTTCTCCCAGTTCATCATAAATTAGACCCAATGTATGAAAGGGTTCATTAGCATTAGGAGCTAATATAAAATAATAATGAAAAATATTAATAAAGTCTTTGTTAAAATTTAAGGAAAACCTAAATTTAAAAAAAGTATTACCTAATTTAATAAGTTCTAAACACATTTTTAAAGCTTCTTCAGTCTTTCCATTGGCAAAGGCTAAATTTGCAGCCCCCATCAAGCCCAAGAGATGTTTAGGTAAAACACTTTGTTTTTTTCTGTCTTTCTAAAAATATATATAGATAAAATTAATTACCTACAAATAATAACTTGTGTTCTATATATTAAACAACTTTAGTTTGCATTAATACTTTTATTTTTCGAGGCTGCTTTCCAGATCCTTCAAAAATTTCAACATCCTCTTCTTGTCCCTGAGGTTTGGATTCTGTGTGATAATATAAAATAATCATAATCAATCAAATAATAAATAATCAAAATCAAAAATTTTATTTATGAATACCAGAGATAAAATCATCATAGTAAAATACATGAGATTGATATATGAGCATTAAAAGCAATTTTTTAACTCTAATAATCTTAACTTTTAATAAATATGCTTTGAATTTTTTTATGAAATCTTTAATTTAAATTCCGATTACCAAAAAACATAACATTATAATCAAGAACTATAAAAGTAGACAATTTATTCGTAATTCCTTCTTAGAAGGAGTTTATAAAATATATCTCAATGAATAATTTAAAACCTAAGACAATTGTCTGTTGTAGTTTTTTTTAAATACATTCCTACATAAGGGGCTATGGGCAATTTAGTGACAAGGTAGAGTTTTTGATCAAGATGACAAACATTTTACATCCAATTATTAACAACAAAGAGTTTTTTAGCTCAGCTGTGGTAGCCCAGAGGGTCACTCTCCTCCTATTCAGGTGATCCAGGTTCAAATCCCAGCTTTAGCTGGTTGATAGGAATTCTGCTCCCAGCTCAATAATGTGGATATAAAATGCTGACCACAGTATGGACATTGCTCCGTAGGGTAGTTTGTTTCGATTCTTGATCGAAGAGTTCTCTATCTTCTGGATCAGGATTAAAATTACAAAGCTACAGAGTTTAATATCAATAGTCGTTAACTCAGAATTGGGTCACCAGTCAAATGCTGGATATAAAAAAAATAATTTTTTAAAAATTATTTCCAAGTAGGTTATTCAACATTTCTTTTTACAAATACACACTGTCTAAACATAATCAAACACCTAGCTTTGTTTTTCTGGTGTCTACTTTTCAATGGCCATAGCAGGAATGCCATGTAATTTTGAATCTAATCAGAGGATGCGGACAGCGGTAGAGCTAGAACACCTCTCTTCAAACATCCATGCCACAACCAATAAAATAACTTTTAACTATAACAGATTTAATGTTTTCACATTGCTGCATATACAACCCAGTTGTTTTGTCGATGGCCAGGATTAAACTCATGACCCTCAGCTTTTCCCAAGTGGTGTGCGCAATGCTTTAACCAGCTGTGTCTCCAAAGTAGTTCACTAGATAATAGAATAATACAAAATACAAAGAAATATCACATTGCCTATTTGGAAAGTGCTGTCTACCAATTTAATATCCCAAGTTTTTTAATTAAAGATTTGTTTTAAAATGAATGAAGGGAAGCAACTTACCTATTTGTTTTTTTGTTTTATCTGTACAAATTTTTTTACGAGCTGGTTGCTTAACAGAAGTTCCTTCAGCAATTTCAAACATGTCCCCAATTGAAATTTCACCTAAAATTACAAGTAGAACCAAAAATTTATAATTATTTAAATAAATTTATTTTAAAATAATTAAAACCAATACATTTTTTATTCTTGGATATAAAATGGATCGGTATGGTATAACTATTTAATAAAATCAGATGCTTATAATGCACTAAAATAAAAATGATGCAAAAAAAAAAAAAATAATTCTACATGCAAAAAAAAAAAATCACATAATGCAAAAAACTATTTTCAACTTTTATACAGTATTTGCAGCAGCTAAAAACTTTGTTAACTGGGTCGTGATCCTGATTAAGAAAAATTAACTTAAAAGCTAAAATTATATATGATAAAAATTTAAGTTTTAATTTAAATAAACTAGTAGAAAATTTTTGTAAATCAGAAAGGAATGTATTGTACCAATACTCAATGGTTAATATAAAATATAGGCAAAGAAAATAAAGTAAAAAAAAAAAAAAATTTATAAAATAATTCCCAAATATTTTCAATATATTAAATGATGACATTACATCTTATTATAATGCAGGCAGGCAATCACAACCCATTCCTTTTGATAGCTTTAGTTTGACTTCTTAAAGGGAAGCTCATTTTATAAAACTCCTCTTAGCTGAAATTTATACTCGTAACGGTATTACTAAAATATTTTTCAACCACTATTCTTTTAGGAAGACAACTTTATGTGACTATTTAAGTTTTGCATTTTTTCTTGCTTATGTGCCAATATTATTCTGGATTTCTTATGTATTTTACAATTATATGTACCCAAAGAATTAGGTATATGTGCTAGCATGAAAACAAATTTAATGCACAATATACAGGTCCAAAAGTGGACAAAAAAAAGAAAAAAAAAAAAAGAACTTAACTTTTACAATGCAGGCGCAGGGAGGTAGGAGTGCTTTATGTAATACTGTTATATCAATAAGATTCTTCAACTCTATCAAGATAACTTCTAACTCTGCTGTGAGATTTTCATTTTAAATTAAAAGTAGCAGAAGTATTTATACAGTAAAATTTAAATTTCTCATATATATAATTTTAAAAGGCCTTTGTCCACTACTATATTAAGCAATACAATTAGGCAATACATAAGGCTTTATAAACATGATTTTAAATTAATTGCAAGTAAATCATTTTAAATTAAAACAGTCGCTAACTTTTACCATAATATCTTCTGATAGATTGTTACTAGCAGTTTTAGTCACTTTGACTGTTTTATTTAACCAATCATACTTGAATTTATTTTTTCCAGCAGCATCGTTTGCTCACACTTTGTGTTTGTCTTATTGAATTGACTTACATTGTTAAAATACATTAATCTTACAATGCACCACATAAAAAGAACACAAGTAAATGAAAAACAAATATGTGCACAGACAGACGCATGAATGGCCAAAAATAAGAGCTAGCGGAGTCAAGAGTAAAAAATTGAAAAAACAACTTTAGTGCTTCACAATTGATTACGAGAATAGTTTGACAACTTTTCTCCTGCTATTGGTAATGCGATGAATGCTAAAATAGAATTTCAAAAAAACTTTTGAAACAAAATTTATTTTTTCATTTTTTTTTTTTGCAATATGTAACTTAGAATATAAAATGCCAAATATATAAAAATCTTAATTTTGAATTTTTTGTTGCTAACATTGATTTTGGGGGTTTTGTAATAATTGGACCCCTCCAAAACTTAGGAATATTGTCGAAAATGCTAAAAATTTGATGATAATAGCGGATTTTTGCTTTTTTTAGGAAGTCTTTCATCACTGAATATAACAAATAAAAATGAAAAAGTCAAAGAAAATAAAGAAGACAACTTTTTTGATAAAATACGAAAAAGTCTTTTTCAGATTTTATTTGACTCGCTACTGACGGAGACACATCTGAATAAGTACTAAAATAATTATTCGGTCAATGAACCAGATCATTAATACTAATAACTTTGTTTTAGTATTTACCCTCACTTGATTTTTTTTCCATATTTATTTAAACAAAAAATTAACAAATACTTTTGAAAAACATTCTTGCAAATTGGATTTCCATTGGTCAAAACTATCCTATTTCCCGAATAAAGTTTTTTGTAATGATAGTCATCTATTAAAAAAAAACTTCACAATAAATATATGACACTAAAACTTGTTTAGTTCTTCAAATAATTTATGACAAGGAATAAAAAAAAACTACTTGAAATGTTTTTAAAATAAGAAACTTAAATTGAAAACAAACTATATTCACCCCGTATGTATTTATTGGCAGCATCATAACCCCAAGTCACTTGATCATTGCTATCTTCATCAGATTCTTCATAAATTGGTTCATTTCCATCCAACTCAACTACTTCTACATTCTATGCAATCCAAAACACAAAATATTTCAAATTACTAAATTTATAAAACCATTAAATCTATCATAAAATGAATGAATAGCCATTAACTTGTTTTAAAATACTATATTATCTTTTCAGATATACACAGGATATTTAACACAAAAAGTAATTACTATAAGTAAAAATAAATCATTGATCAATCAATCAATAAAAAATAAACAAAAGTATATATTAAAAAAACAAAAAAGAAGGGTATAAATCATAGCCACCCCAGGCAAACCTCAACATGTTTTTTTTTTTTTAAAATAAATTTGCATGTTTAAAATAAATTTGGTTCCTTGACGACTGCTGTTGGCATAACAGCAATATAGAAATATCCCCGAAGAAATAGGTGAGAAAAATGGATAAATATACAAAAAATATTTTAAAGTTGATAGACATTTGATTACAGTATTTTTATTCTGCTTTATAGTCTAGATATCAGGATCCCAAGTAAACAATGACAGAATTGTAAGATAATAGATGTCTTTATTATTCAGAGTCCAAAGAAGCCTCCAAAAAAACTTAACTTTTTAGTTTATTTAGTTCTGGTCAATTTACAGGCAGAGTTAGATAAAACGAAAAACTTTCTGTGAACACAAAATTTCAATTAAAGGACTTTCTGCGTGCATAGATTGGCGCTAGTTACTACCAGTTTCTGAGCATTATTTAGAAACCCTCATTTTTTGCATAATTTTTATGTTTTTTAAAAATACTTGTGTTATCGAAGCATTAATCCTATTTTTTCATTTTGGTGTGTCATCATTACTTGATCATTTTGCAAGAACTATGTTTTCACTCAAATGTATTGTTTTATTTTTAACAAAAAATATTTGCTAATTTATTAAGGAAAAAAATGACATTTTAATTTAAATAAATTAGTGGAAGAGATATTAATTGATGAAATTTAGTCTACTGATTTTTCTCAAGACAGATTTCAGTCCCCAGGACAGAAGAGTGGCACCTTTGCTATATAAATTTGGTTCTTACATATTATCACAACCAGGTTGGCGCGATTTGTATGTTATGTTTTTTGTATGTATGCGATTGACACTGATGTTTTTTTAAGTTCAAGTGCCACTGCCCGGTATACATTTGCGTAGTTTATCCTACACTGATGTTTTTTTAAGGTCAAGTGCCACTGCCTGCTATACATTTGCCCAGTATATCCTACACTGATGTTTTTTTAAGGTCAAGTGCCACTGCCCGGTATACATTTATTCAAGATGTGTGAAGAAAAATAATATAAGTCACTTAGGGTTGCCGTAAGTAGGGTCGCCAAATTTGGCGATTTATGCAAATTTTGGCCTGGTTGCGTTAATACGTAAGTACCACAAATTTATACCACATAGATGAGTTTTTAAAATACCAAACAAGCTGAAAATAGAAATTCAAAATTTTTAAGCAAAAACAGTTTTTAAAAAAGTATCTGAAATTTAAGCAAAGAAAAAAAATCAATATCCAATTTATTTATTCTCAGAATGTTATCAGCATCTTGATAAATATATTGATGCAATATTTTATTTTTTTTGCTTAAATTATGAATGTCAAAGTGTGATTTTTAAATCCTGTGAGTACGAGTCTTGACATTCAAATCCGAATCCCAAGTTTAATTTTAAAATTGCTATAACACGAATTTCGATGTTTAATTTTAAAATCGTGAGAATGCGAATTTCGATGTTTCATTTTAAAATAGGAAAGGAATTTACAAAGGAGTAGGCACTCTTGTGTAAAATAAGTTAAACACACAATAAATTCTAATCAAATTTCAGAGTTATAAAATTACCAACGTTATCACCTTTACATTTATCTTTAACTAGTAAGTGAATAGCGAGTGATTGTACTTGTTATGAATACTTACAGTAACAACTTCCATATCGTCACAAAGTGACATAGAATTAGAACCATCACTTTCACTACCAGAATCTTCCATTCCTAAAAACTAAACAAATTACTTTAAGTCATAGAAAAGATCTACAAGTACAATAAATTATATAAGACGTGAAAAATTATTTATTTTACACTGTTTTGCTCTTTGTACTGTTCCCATTGCTCGACTGAAACTTCTCCTCCAATTATGGATTCCAAAAGCTCAGTTGAGGTTCCTTCTCCTGTATTAGCACTCATTTTTCTAAATAACTAAGCAACAAAAATATTGTAGAAATTTATTAAAAATTACTATTTAGCAAAAAATTTACAAACTTAGCTATTTTATAACATTTAACAAACTGACGCAAGTTACGGAAAGAAAAAAAAATGGACTCTATTTATTTTTTTGATTGATTGATTATAAAAGGTTGGTTCCGAATCTAAGTACGCTGCTTCAGAACATCATTCTTTTAGCTTTAAACTTACATACATTTATTCAATGGACCAATGTTTTCATCTTAAAGCGTCACCTGAGAATGAAATGAGAAAATAGCAAAAGAGGTTTAATGTGGTATTTTTTAAAACTAAAAATTTTTACACGTGGGAAATAAAAAATAATAAAGAATCAACAAAGCTGGTTGTTTATTTGTTTACATGTTTATTTAGATACTTCATCATTTGAGGACATGCCTCATGCACTGAACTGAGTGAGGGTTTCTTTATAATTTTAGGTTTAATTCAGCTAATTGCGCCAGGAAAAAAAATGTCATTTCCAAATTTCTACTGGGGAATCACTCGATATACTCTGTACAGTGGCCCCCATCCCCCCCAAGCTCTTGGGCGCAAAAAAAAAAAAAATAATAATAATAATTCTCTTGTCTAAATTCCCCCCCAAACTATTCGTTTTATTTAGTGTAAAAATTCCCCCCCAAGCTTTAAGTGGGCGCATCGTGCGCCCACCTTACCCCCTGATGGGGGCCCCTGACTCTGTACATGATAACGAACAGTGAATGATTGACTGAATTAAATAAATTATTTTTCTGAATCAGATATTTCTGGAATCGTTTTCATTTAAAATAGTTAAAGTGCATAAAGGACATTACTTAAAAAATATGTGCTAGATTTGAAACTAGAAGATCCGAAGGAAATGTCCAAATGGAAGCCTTTTTATTTCGTCGAGTTGACTCAGCCAATAAAAATTTTATAATTTTAAAGTTATTTTTAGTTGTCAATTATTTTTAAAACTCGTTTATATGAAAGATAAGGAGTTTCTTCCGAGATCAGATACGTTAAACATTCTATGAAATGAGAATGCCATTTTTGTTTTGTTAGAGCTTTCTGAAACCTATCTGTGGTAAATGAGTTGGCAAAAGATTTTAATACCTGGTAGGTAGAGCACGTGGAGCGAACCGAAAGGCGTTAACTCTAAACTATGATTACACATGATGCTTTCTAATCTTTTTGACGTTTTTCTAAATATTTAGTCTTTTTCAATTCTTATTTCTTTTCTTAAAAAAGTGTAAAATATTTACTGGCTTTACCCCGATTCGTCTCCACAGAAGGCATCCAGTGATTTAGTTTAAATACAATAAAACCAAAAAATTATAAAGTTTTAAACAAGTTAGAAGTCAATATGTACAAATAAAAGGTAAAATGTAACTTTTTGCACGAAATGATCTGTAAAACTTAAATATTTAAATATGGAGAGATGTCTCAACCTACAAAACGCTTATGATTTCGATATAGATGAAAATCAGTGTGCCCCCGTAGTGTGTTATCTAAGTAAGTTAACTCTCGTAGACAATATATTCTCAAAACAAAATAAAGTGACAGATGTAAAAATCCTTCATTATTTCGTCAAAATGAAATTAACAAAAAAAAAAAAAAAAAAAAAAAAAAAAAAAAAAAAAATACAGACCTCCAGATGAGTTGTACAGTCAAAATTTTGAAAGATACTGATAGATAACATTTTATTTTATTTCTTTTGAATAACCAATTATTATTCTATGTCACTACAACCGAATATCAAACATCTATCCCTCACCAATCGCTTATACATTAATAAAAAACCATACCTGATAATACTTAAGAACAATCCACTTTGATATCCTAATTAGGTTTTTCTAAAAAGTTTCTCCAAGGCATAAGATCCTGTGCGCCTTTTATCAATGCTTAAAGGAAATAGTTAGTTGATACAGTAGAGATGAATAGTAGACACACTACAGTTTATAATTTAGTATCTTTGCAACGTATTTCCGATTTCTGTAAGATTATAATTGGGTTCTTGCAACTCGTGAATCACATGGCTGGGCTAGAGCCCCTGAATTAGAGTATAGGAGCCTTAGGCTGGGATGGCTTAATTACGTGGTTGTGCATGGTGTGTTAAGATTATTGCTATTAAGGCTTGGTTTATTATCACGCTGAATCCACTTTCGTATCAGATTTAATGGGTTACCTGCAAGCGACGTCACGCGTGGGTAAATCATGGCATTTGTTTATGCTATAATTCAACTGCCAATCAGGTTCGAAACATCATGCGCAACCACGTGATTAGGCCCAACCATATGATTTCAGTGACAGTCTTCTTCTTTTCGAGTTGCAAGCATCAAACTGCATTGATCCGAATGACGTGTAATGATAATTCCTTGCGATTCATAGTTTTAATGTAGAGTTTTGATGCTTAATTTTTAAGCAAAAAGTTAGAGAATTAATATCTGATGTCGAGAATTTATGATAGTGTATTGAAATTCTTTCGCAATTTACATTTACGTAGAAGCATAACATTTTATAATTAATTCCATATCTTTTATCTTAGATCTTAATTTTACTAATCGTAAATGTTTTTTTCATACTCTATTTTTTTCTCTTATGATAAATTCCAATCTAAATAGAAAAAAAAAATTACATTAACTCTTTATTGCCTTTGTCCTTCGATTAGTTGAAAATGATCGATAGTACTTGTGATTCCATGTAAATATGCATGTAATTCAACATTGAAAGAAAGTTAAGAACAAGGGAATTAGTTAGAAATTGAAATATTTAAAATAAATCCTAATTTACTTCACAAAATATACTTTTGTTTCATTAAAACAAAACTTGATATTCCTGAACAATTCACTTCCAAACATTTTACCGAACTAAAATAAAACAAACAACCAAACGATGACAGCAAACTTCATAAATTCAATAAAAAATAATTCAAGAAAACGATAAACTTTTCATTCTAACCAGTAGTTAAGTTTTGTAACGTTGCGTAGCACTGAAACCATTTGGTCGAGGGTTGCTATTTTGCAACGAATTGAAAAATAAAAAATTATTCGAGTCGCTTTTTTTATGCGTTCTAACATTAGAGTGGAAATTAAAATTTTTTTCTTTGCTCATAAAATAATATTGGGTATTACTTTCAGTTAAGAATGAATTTTTCTAGTGATTTTGCTTCATAAAATTTTTAAATAGCTAAAGGACAGTCCCGTAGTGGACTGATCGTTAAGACACGCTTCCCAGCAGATCACCGAAGTCAAGCATCACTGACTGCGATCAGTGTGCGGGTGGGTGACCACTTGGATTAGTCTGTGTAGGGACCGAGGATGCGGGGTATTGGTCCTCGTTAAACTGTTCTACCGTAAAGTGCTCGACTTCGCGGGCAGGTCGTCGGGCTACTGAAGCGGGTGTGCCAGCCCCTCTGCAGAGGATCAAAATTGTGATGGCATGTCTTCGAATTATCTTCAGGGATGTTTCCCAAACCGTCTCCAATAGCCCATTGTGCAGCTCTAGAGCAACGTAAATGAACTAAAACAACAACAGCTAAAGGACCACTTTCAGTGCGTGCGAATTTTTTTTGTTTTCTGAGAAATAGCAAGTGACTGAGAACTAGATTAGTTGAAATATATTTACTAGCGAAAAATGTGCCAATCAGGTTCCCGTTTGTTCGCAGGCAAAGAAATCGTATTCAATGAGAATGGTTCTTATACAGTTTTCCTGTCCATTGGCTTAACTTTTTAAAAACTCATTTTCGATGAAGCGCCAATAATAGATCTCTCCCGGCATTCGTAAGCGTCTGTTCACTTTCGATTAGCTTTTGATATGGCTGGTCATGAATTTGTTTTAACTCCTATTTTTGTGGTTATTACTTTAAATTGCTTAAAATTAATAAATAAATTTACAAATTAATTTTTCAAAGTAGGCTTTTCTTAAATTAATGTCTGTATAACAGTTTTTTTAAATTTTTTATAATAAATTATTTATTTGAATACAAAATATGATCGTGTTGGTGTCAATTTGAACATCGTTTAATTGGGTATACTATCGCTTACGTCACAGGTTGTGTTATTCCTACTAAATTTAACCAGTGAACGGCATTTTCTGAGAGCCTGATTTCAATCCACAAATAAACAAACGAAATGTCCGATCTTTTAAATAGCTGCTCGCCAGATTATATTGTATTATAAAGAAAAGTTCGTTTTGTAATAATTGATTTTGTTGTTTCATCTAAGTAAGTTGTAAGTTAATGTTTTTAGTAAATATATTTAAAACTCAGTTTATTAATTAAATTATAAGTTTTATTTCTCTTCTGACAACGTGAGACATCAAACCAATTAAACTTAACGGGCATCATTCTATAGAATCCATATTTTTAAAAAAATTAATGTTTTCAAATCAAATTAAATTAGCGCATGTAAAATATTAAACAACAACCACTATCTTCCATTCATTTAGCATTGCACGATAGTATATGTTATTCCTACTAAAATTTTGGAGGTGGAAGTAGTTGTGTTTTTTTTAAATTATACCTAATTGCATAAACTCATTATTTTCTCGAATCTTCATGAAATTACACGAAAATCAGAATTATGGGAGTGTTAAAAATGTTATTGCCGTATTAAATGATCAACAATAATTTTTGATTTTTGTGAAATGATTGTTTCTGTTAAAAATTAAGATAGATATTGTGATATTAATAAATAATTTTTTTACGAAGCAAATCTTTATTTTACCCGATTTAATAGATTTTTTTTCATTATTTAAAATGCTATCTATGTTTAAAAAAACATTTATTATTGCTTGTTTACTACATAGAACTCATTACTAGTATTCTTTTGTGGGGAATGGGTAATTGATGTCTAAAAGTAAGTAATTCACAATAACAATTCGATTTTACCTGATGAACTTTAAATAAATCAATAAAAATCATTAATTTCTTTATGTTTATAGTCATTTTCTGACATTTAATTATTCGTGTTTATACTGCTTTAATCGAAAGTTAATATATAGTGTAGGACGAGTGAAGAGGCCGGTCGAAGGTATGTTAATTCTTTTCAAGTTACTTTTTCAGTTATTTTATGTATTGAACTATCTATGTTCCCGCTATAGCTCGATAGCCGTTAATGAACATAATAGTCAGCATATTAACCGGAGTGATCTGATAAAAGGCAGAATCAAGACTTTCCGCATTTACTTGGTGCATTACGAAAAAAAAGAAGAAAAAAAAAAAAGAAAACAGATTACCCTAAATAACTTTAGATCTAATGATTGGATCTTCCCGCTCTAGGACTCAATATTAATGTTTCATGGAGGTGATCTTAAATATGCTACTTAATAAGGGCAGACAATATTTTAAGTTACGAAATCAGATACAAAAACGTACTTTCTCTGAATAAACATACTTTTTTTTTCTCCATAGAATTCAGATTTTGGATTACTAACTCCCAAAATATAGGGGGTAGCCGCGATCTGGGAAATATGGTCCCCATAGTTTGATCAGGAAAGTGGTCCAAAGTGTTTTTAGCGTCTTTCATCATATCTCGAGAACTTCTTAAGCGAATTGAAAAAATGTTTGCATATAATTATAAAATTAATTTATCTGAAGATAATTCCATGCAAAAAATAATTATTAGTAAATATTTAGTATTTTTTTTTATTTTAATCAGTAATTGTCGAAAAATTTCACTTATTAGATGGAAGTCGAAATCGGTCAAATAGTTCCTGAGAAATCGAATTTTAAAAAAGTCATATTTAAATTCATTTTCTCAAGAACTATTCGACCAAGTTTGCTCGGAATTTTTTATTTTTATTTTTGCCATGTAAATTTATATACTTTAAAATGATGTAAAAAATTGTATGTTTTACAATTGAAAATTTTTTCAATTATTAATATTTTTTCAATTATTATTATAAGTAAAATAATAAAGAAAAAAATTTACTAAAAGTTATTTTTTGCGTGGAATTTTCTTTGGATAAACGAATTTCATAATTGTGTTCAAAAATTTTTCAATCCGTCTTAAGTGTTCTCGCTGTACGGCGAAATACACAAAAAGTGAAATGAACATTAATTGGTCCAAATTTTGGACAACTCTTCTGACCAAACTATGGGGACTAGGGGACTATATTTCCCAGATTGCGGTTAACCCCTATATTTCGGGGGTCATAAATCCTAATTCGTGGAAAAAAAGTTATGTTTTTCGGCGTTTTTGTGTCTGGTTTCGTGATATAAAATATAATCTTCAATATTTAATTAGCATATTTGAGATCACACTTCATACCATTAAGATTAAGTCCTGGAACGTGAAGAAAAGTTATTTAGGGTGATCCGTTACTTATTTTGCGCACTGTACATTACATCAACGACTCCCCTATCGTTAAAGTTTAAAAGTTTGTTTTTCGTATTTCCTTCCACTTTTAATTTTGTTTCCCAAACAATTAGCCGTCACTGGTTGTTTTTGTTTCTCATATGCCCATATATAGTTTTGTTTAAAAAATTTTTTGAAAAGAAACACTTGAAAAAAAGACTCAACAGTTTGATTTCATTAGCTTGATCCTTTGAGATATCGATAAATAAATAGCATTAAGTAAATTCGAGCTTACAGAAGCGTTGATGTAACAACAGCAACGTACCGTATATGAATTTTATCCAAATCCTAGTAGGTAAAGTTCAGATTAACGAGTGCCGAGATGATTATGTGCAGATTTGCAGACTACCTAGGCAATTAGAGAAATGAAACAGCATTCGGCACTGCAACGAATAATCCTAATTAATCTGTGTAATACCTAAATTTTCATTAGAACAACTAATTTCTGTCCATTAGTGTCCATTGTCCCATATGTCCATTAGTTTTTACATATACAAATAATAAGTTCAATTTATGCTCAAAAATTTAATTTTCCCAATTGTAAATATTTTAAGAAAAGCTTGCAGACTTATGAAATAAGACAGTTAGGTCAGTAATGGAGGGTTTCGAAGGGAAGTCAAATATATATGTATTTGAGGTCTGATATTAATATTTCAGAAAGGAAGAAACAAATAGTGCCATGGGAATAAGACACATCAATATTAAAAAAAAGCGGATGTGAAAACATCAAAACCAGTTTGACAGCAGGTTGAAATTAGAATAATCACATTTTAAATCGCAGTCGTACCCTCAAGCACTGTAACAGATTTCGGTTTTTTCAAATCTTCCTTCCTCAATAGTAGTTAGTCAGACAGCGATTACGGTTTATGTAATGATAAATGTGCTTTCGTCTTTAGTTTTAATATTGATTTGTAAATAGTAATGTATAAATGTTTAACTTGTCAATGATTTTGACAAGAATTCTGAAAGTATACAGTCAAGGCGGTGATCAAAGAACACTCTGTCTAGGTAATATTGCTCATTGTCAAAAATTATTTTATATTTTATATTGATTAAATATTAAAAACATATGTGATCAATATACTTATACATTTGGGATTTTATAAATTTTATATTGTTCAAAAAATTTATATTGTTTAAATATAATATTTGTAAAAATATCGAGGAATGTTTTGAATAAAAAATTTAAAAGTCTCAAAATTTATTAAAAAAAGATGTTCTCCCTCTTGCATGAGATAAAAAAAAAATTAATCAAATTATACCTTTGAAAGGATTACAAAGCTGTAAGAAACGAATGGCCACTGGTTAAAAATCGATGATAATAAAAAAAGATGAAAAAAAAAAGAAGATTAAAATAAGAAAAGGAAATGTGCTTGTAAGTTTTTACAGAGATCAATGGTGCGGTTAAAAGAATTGAGAATATTCATCAAGAAAATATTTTTTGTCAGGCTCCTAGAAGCGACGTGAAATCAAAAACTTAGAGTCGTAAAGCTAGATCAAATGAACAGAAACTGACACTGATGGCTCAAGCAATAGCTGAAAGTAATAATTTTTTCTTCCTTTACATCTAAAAGCCTAACGATTATTTATTGCTTAGAATGACACTATAAGTATTCCTGAAAATGGAAGCTATATTTTTTATTGCCAAAAAGAAATGGATTTTTTTTTTTCAAAGTGGAACATAAAAATGCAAACGATGTCAGTTAATGGCTCGATGCTCGTTCTATGTTATCGTCCGATAAATATCAATCATAAATATTCTGCTGCATTGACTGTTAAATTTTTTTTTAAATATATCGATTCGTACGAAGAAAAAAAAAAGTGGTTACCTCACGAACTTAATGGATATGGTTAAAATTTGAGTTTATAGAACGTCAATTTTGTTTACACGCACTTATACAGAATATTCCAATGTGTGTATAATTTATCTAGGTATGCATTTCAAAACGTTATTTACAAGAAAATCCCAAGAAAAGTTTACATAAATAATTTTTAGGTTTTTGGAGTTTTTAACACGGGGAATACATAGTTTTTGAATCAATATAAAAATGGTTTGCTGATTTTCTTAATACCAATCATTTTGAAAAGAATTTTAAACATGAATAAGGCGAATCGCTCACTGAGGGAGTGAGCGGGATCAAGCTTCTCGTTTTTTTAGTGTGCGGCCCGTAGATTGATATAATCGATGATATGCAGCTTGTTTATCGATATAAAATTCCATATTAATTTTTTCTAATGTCTGTGTAAAATGGTATTAGAAAAAATTAATATGGAAAGTTCAATTTTCTAATAATAAATCTGATGGTGGTAATAAATCTTTTTTTTTTTCTGAATATATTTATCTTTGATTTTCATTATAAAAACAACGTCGCCATTTCCTCTCCTTAAAGCCCAAATTTTGGCGATAGAATTCCTTTGGCGATCAGCAATTTCGTAAGACCACCAAAGTCTAGGGTTAGGAAAAGCCAGGCATTTAAGCAACACCTCCTAGAAAGAGTAGGCCTCAGCACGGGTTACCATAAATATCCTTTAGTAATCCAAGCGTAATGACATATTTCGTATTTTCAACCACTGCGCAGCTTAGTACCCCGAACGTAATGACATCTTTCTTATTTTTCATCAACTGCGCAGTTAACTTCGTCACATCGGACTACTGAATTGATCCGTGCTGAGGCCTTCCTTCTTCTAGGAGATGTTGATTTAAGACAGTGCGTTATAAATTATTTCTAAAACTTTCTACTATCCAGAAAATATTCGTTAGTAATTTCGGTCATACCTGCACTGTTGCACATAATATCGTGCAAATTTATTGCAAACGTCATACGCAGCAGCAGAGTTAAAGCAGAATATCGTATAAATTAAGACAGTGATAACACGATACTATGAACTTGAGCGACAACAGGTTTGAAATTAACAACATATTAAGTTTGTAACGAATTTGCCTGATATTATGGTTCAAAGTACCAATATTATGGTTTAACATTCACAATTTTTCTGAGAGTTTATACACTAGTTTGAGACTCACAAACGCTTCTTGACATATTCTTATTTTATAAGGAATAATATAAATTTAAAGTGTCATTAACGGCTCTACGTTTTAATATCTTTCTGAGAAAGTTTCAAACATAAAAACCAGTTTTATTGCCTTATAAGACTTGATTGTGTTTCTAAGATTCGTTAGATTTTGATAGCATTAAAATTTTTTTCTCGCTTTAATATTATATCTATATATATAAAAATCTCTTGTCACAGTTTTAGTGGTTAAACTCCTCCTAAACGGCTTGACCGATTTTGATGAAATTTTATATGTATATTCAGTAGGTCTGAGAATATGTTTATAACAATTTTTTTTTTCATTCTTGGACAAATTTAATGTATATTTTAAATATATCTTTATTTAATCTTATTCGGATCCAAACTAGACATAGGGACATAACAAATCAAAAATAATATTCACGCACGTTGCAACAAGTCATATTAAACTCTAATACTTATGCTCACCCTTAAGAGCATCAAATATAGTTGCAAGTATGTTAATAAAGGCAGTGATATGGCAGTATTTCGAGTTGAAAATACCAATGTGACTGCTCTTCCAGTGAATAACAACGATGAAATAACGCTGTAGCAAATTGGCCGGTACATCAGCTCCAATGAAGCTGTTTGGCATGTCTTTGGTTTCCCAATTCATGAACGCGATCCAACCGTTATTCATTTAGCCGTCCATCTTGAAAACGGTCAGATCGTATATTTCACGAACGAGATAGTGATTGACCGAGCTATAAATCCCCCAAAAAACTACAGTGAGCAAATGTTTTGAATTGCGTAAGTCTTGCGAATGCTTTTGGTGCCTTTGCGTGGACATTACTCTACTCAGAAGTACCACACTATTTCACATGGGCTCAAACAAAAAAAATAGACATCCCACAAACAAGGCACACCGATTGATGCATGTTCCGGCTTATTCAAATCAAACGCCTAGGGGAGAGTATTTACAGTCTATACAAGGCAGGCTTAGGGCGTAATGTTGAAAAAGCTCAACTAAAAGTAAATATGCTCGTCCAAATGCTTCTAGATCCATCTGCTGAAACATTCTCAAAACAGTTGTTAGACATCGGTGATGGAAAAGTTACTAAGGATGAGACTGGATGCATAAAATTACCGGACGATTTCTGCACGATCATTGATTCACAAGGTGCTCTCATTAACCTAATATTTCACGATGTACACACACAATACATTCATTATGAGTGGCTGGCAGAATGGGCGATTTTAACAGCAAAAAATGTGGACGTTTACGAATTGAATCTGAAGATACAACAGTTATTGCCAGGTAACTTGGTGACATATAAAACCATTGTTGCATTTTGCGATCCCATTGAAGCTGAAAATTTTCCAACAGAGTTTTTAAACTCATTGGATTTACCAGGCATATCAACGCATAATTTAGTACTCTCCTAAGATGGATCTCCGGTTATTTTGCTTCGTAATTTGAGCCCACCACGGCTGTGCAACGGCACGCGATTAGTCGTTAAAAAATTAATGAACAAAGTTATCGATGCCATTATTTTAAGTGACAAATTCGGGGGTGAAAGTATATTACTTCCACGAATCCCTATTATACCCACAGATGTGCCAATTCAATTTAAACGCATTCAGTTCCCCATTAGATTGGCATTTGCAATGGCAAGGTCAAACAATGTTTGTGTCTTAGATTTGAGCACACCATGTTTTTCACACGGACAATTAATTATACGTGGCATGCTCTCGAGTGGGCAAACCATCCAGTTTATTTGTGTTAGTTAAAGATGGAATGACAAAAAATATTGTACACTCCATTGCACTAAGAGATTAATATCTTTGACTAATATTTTCAGAATTCGTTGTAGAGGAGAGTCGGGTAGCCCCGCCCACTTAAGGACTATTGCTTATATTTCTGTATAATATTGAGTAATAATCAAGATTTTTGTATGTTTCTATTGTTTTATCCTTTAATTAAATAATACAAAAAGAATAATAAAAAAAAAGAATAGTTTAACTTAAAAAAATAGAAATTTAAAAAAACATGTTTTTCAGCTCTTTTCAAAATGTGTCGGGTAGCCCCGCCCAGTTACAAAAATTATGTTTTTTGATTGTTTTTTCAGGTGTAAATGAAAATGACCAATGTATTGACAATAGATAAACCTTATTTATCATTTTTATCACAAAATTATTTTTTTTATTACATATTTATATACTTTTAGTGAATTCTATCATTTATTAACATCAAATGTTATATTTTTTTATTATTATTAATGTATATTAATATATTATAATATTAATATATTATAATATTAATATATTATAATATTAATATATATTTATATTAAATATTTAAAGAAAATAATTTAATTTAAGTAAATCTTTGGAACCGTACATTTATCGACGAAATAAAAGTGGGCTGTGATACCTAACATTCATGTGAGCGGGGCTACCCGAAATCCAATTTTTTTGTAAATTTGTAATTACTCGAACAATTTTTCACAAATAAACTTCGTTCTTTGTGCAAACTAAACTTAAGACTACATACTTTAATGCTGTATGTATAGAAAAAATTATTTTTTTAATATTAAAATGAAGTTTAATCGAAACATTCAACCAATTTTTCTTAATATCATGACAACTGTATTCAACATATTTTCAAAACTATTGTTTACCATGTTACCAGCTGCATAAATACTTGAAACTTTGAAAATAATCTTTTTTTAATATAACAATTATTGTCCGATGGCCCATTGACTTGAAAAAATATTCTATACATATACAATTGACATTGGGCGAGGGTAACCGCTGGGCGGGGCTACCCGACTCTCCCCTATATATAATTTATAAGAAAAATTTAAAATTACAGCGCTCCATTCCTCTTCCACTCATATACCACATACGCACACACTTACAATAAATAAGATATATTTTCATACTCTATAAATAATTCATATGGCAAAACAACGCTTGCCGGGTCAGCTAGTGTATATATATATATATATATATATATATATATATATATATTATATATATATATATATATATATATATATATATATATATATATATATATATATATATATATATATATATATATATATATATATATATATTTTTTTTTTTTTTTTTTTTTTCTCCCCAATGCCCCCTGTGTAAACATCCGTCAATTCAAGCGCATATACACAGGGCGATTTTGTTGGCCTCTCTTTCAGGGAGGCCTTATTAGGTGGGCCAACGTCGCTCCCACAGTGAGGACAGATAGTACAGAGAAGGAAAGAACATCCATGCCTTGCCCAGGATTTGAACCCAGAAACTTTCTGATGTAAGGGCAGTTCCCTAACCCCTACACAGGCCGGTCGGCCATTTACATATATATATATATATATATATATATATATATATATATATATATATATATATATATATATATATATATATATATATATATATTCAGTAAATTTTAATAATATTTTACAAATTATCAATATTGAAATTTTATAATAAAAAATCAAATGCACTTTATAGTTCAGTATGAACTCACCATAAAGCTATCCAATCATCCTCTATTTACGATTCTATTTTAATATTTTTTACTATGGCAAACACGTTACGAAAATATTTTAAATCATATTTGATAGATACTGGTAAATAGAAGTTCATATGAATTCGCTACTCGCTTTATATATTACATTTTCAGTTCAAAACCTAGTCATTCATATTCAGAAGGAGTGTGTCTTGTGTGAAAACTATTTGACTTAGGCATATAAGATACTGATTGTATTTTATCACCGAAGTACATACATTGTAATAATGAGATTTCTCAGTCGTATAAAAATCATTTTCATTTACACCCCATAGCTTAAATATAATTTTACACAAGTGTACCACATCTAATGTGTATATTTTTTCAAACAATCATCACAAAATATAAACCCTTTTCATCAATTTTATTTGAATTCATATTTTACAACCATCTTATAACTAATTTCCTTTTAGACTTTACAAAAGTTTTATTATTTACAAAATAAAGCATCTAGTTTTTATTTTTAGGCACTGTACATTAAGTCAAAAATAATATAATTAAAAAATTAATTTGTAATGAAATATTAATTTTGGTCTGACTGATGCAAAGAAATAACTTGTAGAAAGTTACAGAATTTTTATATATTTAAATAGTTGCTCTTATAGAAGTATCGCAGATCACTAATATCAGAGCATTAATTAAAACTATCGGGATAACATTTGTTTACTCCGCTTAAGGGAAATACAAACAGGCAAATTATCGACGAATTCTAAAGTAACCATGCACTTATCTTGAACTTTGCTAAGCTAATGTATTTTCGAAAGGTCCTTGAAAGCGATGAAAATGAGATCTGTTTCCAACTGGGATCGAAACTTCCTGTAATCGACGTTTGGAAATGATTCCACTTCCAACGAGAGGATTTATGTTCAGTTTGTTAACGATTTATCAGAGTTTCCATTCGTAAAGATGCAGAAATGAATTAGGAACTGAAAAGAGTTTTCTTAACTTAAAAATGCGTTTGTTCTATTGGATTCCTATTTATTTCAACGAATGCCGATAAGGAAATGACAGATCTCGTTCGTAAACTAAACTCATTGTTGTTCTTTTAGAGGAGAGAGTATGTTTTATTGAAGAAATGCTTTTAAAATTATGTTTCCTTTGCTGCAATTTTGTTACGTTCGAAAAACTTATGTATTAGGTTGTTCGTTTGAGTAAAAGTCACAACTGTTTTAGAAGTTCAAAGTGTTGAACTTGAATTAGTACTTAAAAGTATTACGTGACATTGGAAATTGTGAGTTTCTTTAAGACCTTTAGTAAAGGTTTCTTTTCGAAGTGAAAAAAGAATTATTATAAAGATATAATACACAAATTTTATTACTAAAAAAAAGAATAAAATTGAATTGAAATTTAAACTCATGCATGTAGTTTTGTATTTCAATAATATAGTATTTACCTATTTCTAATTAATTTATGCAATTTGTAATAAGCGTAGAGTAGTGAAGGATTATTGTAAATAGCCTTATTAAAAACTTATTGCAATAAGTCTCAGCAGATTCAGTTTGATTGAGTAATTCTTCATGCGTTTCTTAATTAGCAACGAAAAGTATACCTTACCTTCATTTGAAGGATGTAAAGTCTTTATTACTTTTCTTTATCTTCTATGGAATTTTAGTTGTTTTGCTATTCAATACAAAAATTCTTAAAACATAACATAATTGTAAGCAATTATCTGAAATATACAAAAAAGACCTACATATAATTGTCCTAACCAATATGTTAAGGCCTTTTGTTTCTAATGTTAAAGGATTGGAAAAGTCTGTTCTCATGAATGCTAAAATTGGCCTTAAATATTTTCTCGACAGTCATATTAAAAAAAAAGACAGGCTATCTTGAAATGGGCACATTTAATATACATTTTTAAAATCCTTGAAAATTTGCAAGTCAAAAAATTATGCACTATGGGAGCCACAAATTCTCATTTATGTGATTAAGAAAAAAAACCTTTTAAATCCCTGATCAACCACTATTGAATTTTATAAAAGCAAAGAAGGGAATAAATTATTAATCTGAAACATTTTATTTGAGAGTTTATTTAAAGATTAGTGTGGTTTTCTGCTAAGGGAATGCATTTCAAGCATTCAAGATAAGTAATTTGTTTTTGGTTATTTTAATTGTTCTTTTTAACAATTAGACATAATTTAAGTTTCATATTTCTTTACAATGTAATATGTTGTTTTTTGGTAGTAAGAAATGAAAATTAATACTCGTTATAGAGTTTAGCATTAGAAGCCAACTTCTGTTACAGGAGGAAATTAATTATCTTGTAACTACAACATTGCAGATGCGAAATTATAACTTATATTGCAAGAGCGATTTACTCTATTGTTACAACATTGCAGATGTTAAGTTACAACTTCGATTACAGGAGTGAATTATTTTGTTAGCATAGCATTGCAAATACGAAATTATAATTTTTATTAATGAAACGAATCGTGTTATTATTACAACATTGTAATTCGAAATTATAATTTTTATTACAGAAGTGATTTATTTTGCTACTACAAAACTGCAAATGTGAAATTATTCTTTAACGTATGAGAATTATTTTGCTACTATAACTTTGTAATTCGAAACTATAACTTTTATAATAGGTGTGAATTATTTTCTTACTACAACATTGCAAAGGCGAAGTTATAACTTTTATTACAGGATGGAATATTTTGTTATTATTGCGTTGTATTTCGAAAATATAACTTTTATAACAGGTGTGAATTATTTTGTTACTACAAAACTGTAAATGTGAAATTAGAACTTCCTATTACATGAATGATTCATTTTATTATTACAACATTGTAATTCGAAATTATCATTTTTATAACAGGAATTATTGAATTATGAATTATTTTGCTACCAAAATATTGTAAACGTGAAATTATTCTTTAACGCGTGTGAATTATTTTGCTACAACAACACTTCAGATACAAAATTATAACTACTATTAAAGGAGTAAATTGTTTTGTTGCTACAATATTGTAGTTGCGAAATTATAAAAGTTATAATAGGTGAGAATTATTTTGTTACTACAACATTACAAATGTGAAATTATTCTTTAAAGCTGTGAATTATTTTGATATTACAACACTGCAGATACGAAATTATAACTTCTATGAAAGAAGTGAATTGCTGTTTTGCTACAACATTGCAGGGGCAAAATTATAACTTTTTTAACAGGTGTGAACTATTTTGCTACAACGAAATTTCAAGTGTGAAACTATAACTTTTATTACAGCTGTGAATTTTGTTACAATAACGTTGCAATTATGAACTTATAGGTTTTATTACAGAAGTAAATCATTTTGTTTATTTCAACATTTCAAATGCGAAATTAAAACTTTTATAATGGTAGGGAATTAATTTGTTACAAAAACACTGCAGATGTGAAATTTGCTTACCTATAAATTATCTATGTTTGTAGCACATATCTAGAAAACCTACGATTGATTGATTAATTTTAATAATTTAAAGCTAAAAAAGTAAAAAAAAAAATATTGTGTGACTGTAGTATCAAGATTAACGTTTTAAAAAAGCCTAATTTTTCAATGAAGAATTAAAAACTACAGATAATGACATCAGAAAATAAAAATGACATCTTTGATTCTTTGCTATTAAACAAGTATAAATAAAATAGATATGGATTATTATAAAAATTTGAAGTGGAAAATTTAATTAAAAAATTTTACTAAAGAATGTCAATGAAATATGAAAGCTTATTCACTTTGATAGGAATAATAATTAAAACCTCATATAAAATTCTATGTCTATTACCTAACTTTCCAAGGAAATAAAACTTCCCTCAATTTCAAATACAAATTTGTACAATTTCAAATGACACTTTAAGAAAATCATAATTTGCTTTAAAATAGATAAAATATGAGTAAGCTTATGAACCAGGTACTAATAAATAGACATATAAAATAAAATTTTGAAAAATTAATTCATATTTTATGTATATATTACTAATCGAAACGCATCAAGAAATGAAAATAAATATAGAACCATTATTAAAATTTTTACGAAGAATCAAAATTTAAAGTGAAACATTTCTCAAAAAAGGATAATAAAGAATATAAACGTAATTTTAAAGCTCCTTCACTTAAAAAAAAGGATAATTAAAATCCATGAAAAAGGTTTTCGTTTTTTGATTATCTTATAAAAGATAAGTTTAACTTTAATCAAAATTCAAACACAATTATTTAATAGATAAAACGGGTTTAAAGTTTAAAAGAAAGTATAACGTACAAAAGAGGGAATTTAGATTTCATTGTAGTACATAAGGTTTTATTCAAAAATATACCATTTTTTGTACAAAGAAGAAAAAAAGCTCCCGCACTAAAAACCATTGTTCTAATGATTGGATTTCCAAAGATTTCCAAGATTTAGGAGGGTCGACCTTTATTGCAATGAGTAAGTTTTACCCATAAAATAAGGCACGGTATGAGACACAAAACAAACTTCTGAGCAAAGTTTTTTGTTATTTATTTTATTTTTTTTAAAGAAATAGATTTGTGAACATCATAATAACGGAAGTAGCCGAAATTTGGAAAATATTGTTCAAATAGGGCGTGTCAGGAGGGCGTTCGTAAATTTAGGATCCATAATTTTAATATACTTTTTTTTCTTTTTTTTTTGTTGCGTAATTTGCCATGTATCTCGAAAACTTTATGATAAAATCAAAAACTTTTTAAACACAATTATAAAAGTCGTCTAATTATTACATATTAATTTTTATAATTATTGCATAAAATTTAACATAAAGTTTAGCTTTTTTTTATTTAATTTACTATTGGTCAAAAAATTTGGAACAATATGGTAAATATATATTTAACAATATTTAAACTATGTAGATTTAATTCTTAAAATAAAATTTTTTTTATTAAATTAGTTTCTGTGTAATAAAATTTAAAAAAGTTCGCATCTTTAAATTTTTATTTCTCAAAAACTATTCATTTAATTTCGCACAAATAATATATTCCGTCATTTAACGAAATACAGATTTAAAAAAAAGTGTAAAAAAAAAAAAAATGAAATAGTGTAAAAACCTTTACAGCGTACTATTGAGAAATATTTTCGACCATTTTTAAATAAAATAATAAAAATATAATAGATGATAATAACGAATTATTTTTACATGGAATAATCTCAGTGTGATCAATCTGATAAATTTTTGCATAAAAAATTGTGAGGAAGACGAAATACGTTAAAAATGAAATGACTACTAAGTCGCACAAACTTTGAACCTCTCTCTTGACTTAACTATTTTGACTACATTTTTCTAATTGCAGCTACCCCTTAATTTTGAAGGTCAAAAATCTGAATCTGTTGAAAAAAAGTATATTCATTCAGAGAAAGTAGGCCTGATTCCACAACTTAATTATAAATCAGCACCAATGAAATAGCAATGAAGGTCAACCTTTTGTACCATTAAAATTCGCAAGGAGTTCATGATAATCCGATGATGCGAAGAAAAGTTATTCAGTGTGATTTTTTTGGGTTCACTTCTCTGTAAAAACCTTAAAAAATTTTTAAAATTGAGTTAAGTATATCATTCATTATTTTTTTAAATCTATATTGTTGCTACCAATGCAAACTCTTCACTGTGAAAGAAGTATGGTTAAAACTAACAAAATATGCTAAAATTTAATGTGTTTCTGGCTCTGTGGGAACAGAAAAGAAGCTCGGTAAGTTTTATTGAAACTCTTTGGTAATGATTTTGGAAAAATTAATAGTAATGTGTTTGATAATATGTGATAAAATTTGGTAATTTTATCATGATACCTTATAAAATGGAATAAAAACCATTTATTCGGCTATATTTACTTTTCTGTTTTGAATTTTTTACTAAATGTGGTAATAAGAATTATAATTTTAGCAACCATAATTTATGGTAAATCGTTTCCATATGAACGGAAACCATAATAACCATAATAATTGTTAAATATCGAATATTCTGGTTTTATTAACCAGAATTATGCTTTTTTTTTTATTAGAACTGTAAAATATAAATTGTTGCCATATGAACGGAAGCCCTTATCATGCGGATGGTTTAAATATCCATATGTTTCGGTTTCATCAACCAAAATTAAAATTCTGTGTTTCTTAAATTTATTTATTTTTACTAGAAATTCTACTATTATACTGTAAGGTAATTTTACCAGAATATTTTTCACCGTGTTGATTACTACATCAATTTCATAATTTAGCGGAGTAAGTTAAAAAAAAAAAATTAAAAAAACTTGACTTAAGCCCAGCAATATAGTTTCTTAATACATATCTTTAAAAAAAAATTTCTGAGTTTTTTTTTTTTTTGTAAAAAACTTTTTTTTTCTCTTTCATAAATGCCGCTATTTCTTCCCGAAGTTGTGAAACTCATAAGTGGTTGTTCGAAATTCTGTCACGGATTTCATTATTTTAATGGTCACGTCGAACACGACTTTACATCAGGGTTTATTTTTATCCCCGACATAGTTTAAAAGTACTTTATGTAACACATTTTTAAGAAGGGATCCTTTACATGATGCAAGGGATATCTGATAGCTTTTACAAGTTTGCGTCAGATTGGAAAAGAATTTTGTTTTCGACTTTCATTTTTTTTCCCACGTGGATTATGTTTACAAATGTTTCAAGATTTTTTTTCCCATCAGTTTAGGCGTTTACATGAAGTAAGGGAGGCTGGTGATATAACACGCAATTTTGTTTTGAGAGTTCTTTTTATGTGTATAATATACATTTAGTTTATAAATTATATAAAAAAAGTTTTTTTATATTATTGTTGTAACAGCAATAATGTGGGACAACTTTCTTATCCAATGCTAAAAAAAAACCAAATAATTAAATAATTACATTACTAAAAGAAATAAATTGCATTTAAAATTAAAGTGATAATTTGAAGCTTGTATTTTACGATATAATATAATATAATATAATATAATATAATATAATATAATATAATATAATATAATATAATATAATATAATATAATATAATATTATATAATATAATATAATATAATATAATATAATATAATATAATATAATGTAATGTAATGTAATGTAATGTAATGTAATGTAATGTAATGTAATGTAATGTAATGTAATATAATATAATATTATATTATTTTATATTATATTATATTATATTATACTATATTATATTATATTATATTATATTATATTATATTATATTATATTATATTATATTATATTATATTATATTATATTATGACTGATAAAATAACACAACAAGATACAATACAATGCGATGAGATGTGATGCGATGCGATGCGATGCAATGAAATACAATACAACACAATCAAATACAATACAATACAATACAATATACAATACAATACAATATGTGATATTTCTGAAAGACAAGTGTCAATCTTGCTTAATAATGTTCTTTAAAAAATACTTTAAGAATAATTTTCAAAAATATGTACTTTTAGGAGATGAACTTATTTATGTCTAAATAAATATATTTTGAAAGACAAATGCCTCTTTTGTTTCATATTTTTAATAAATATAACTATTTGTGGAAGAGTATTTAAAAATTTGCTGTTATAAAACAATTTTTTTTTTGTGTCTAAATAAGCACAGTGAGTTTTGTAATGAAATGGTTTATATATAAAAAGTAATGCAAGAGTACTGCTGTCTAGGGCAATATTGCAAAAGCATTTTAAAATAAGGTATCTTTTTAATTATTTGGCCAAAAGACTTTTAAATCATAAAAATTTAATTTAGTTCACCTTCATTGATTGTTGTACCTTCATTGATTGTTTCTCATGAGACCACTCATTGAGTAAGATAGATAAGGGAAAATGATAAATGCATGGTCAACTAAAAATATCAAATTATGACTTGAAAATGTAAGAAAAACAATATAGAAGTAATGGACTCGTAAACTAATAGTTAAAAAACAATTTTAATTAAAATAATTAAATACGCAATATACAAAACTATTTACTATGCAAGAAAAAGATGTATAAACACATGTTTTTATTTAAAATTTTTGGAAATTTTGGTTTGAATATTTTTTTAACAATGCATTTTTGACATTTGTAACAGAGCGCTGTTCTGTTTCTGTAAGTTCACGGGCAGGAAGTTTCTCATTGTCTTAAAGGTTTATAAGGTATTCTTTAAATGTTGGTCGTGGTTTCGTTTCTCTGGTTTGTGTTTTGGTTGTAATTTCCTTTCAGCGTCTTTATCGGCATCATTTTTCACTTCTTTTATTTCTTTAACTGATATTAGCACAAGTTTCATCTTTTTCATCAACTGATGCATATATTGGTGGCTGAGTGGTAGCGTTTCGTGCTCTCGTACCACAGGTCCTGGGTTCGATCCTCGGGCTGGCTGACTCAGCCCTTCATCCCTTGAGTCGATCGATAAATGAGTACCAAGCATGCTTGGGAACTAAACACTGGGGGATTCACGTTCGGCTGACCACCTAACCGGAACATCTGCTTCTGAGCCAAAGGTCAAGAAACTGAGATGGGCACAGTAGGGCTTAATCCTTTATAGGCTTTCGTGCCACTGAGTTTTGTTTAGTTTAGATGCATATATCTCAAACCAAATTGCAACCATTTTCTTCATCGTTAGCATCAGGCATTACTTTTTTTAGTTTTAAAACAAAATAACTTTAACCCTCTATAAAGTTGTGGTAAGTATACTTATCACCAATTTTTAAAGTCCATGTTAACTTTTCTACCACTTTTAATTTAGGTTTCCATTTGTTAATTACTCCAGCTTTCTTGAAGTGCGTTTGAAAAAAATCGGCAACCGTTTTTTAGTAAAAGAAAACGTATAAAAGTTATAAAATGCATAATTCCTTCTGAAGTTTGTAGCATTTATAAAATATATTTTAAAAATAAAGAAAAATAAAGTCAATAAGTTCCTGATAGGTCGTGGTAAATATACTTACCACCAAAAAAATGGCGTTAAGATTTAAATTAATTTTTTATAAGCTAAATGAATTTTTCTTTTCCTATATCAATTACTATTCTTATAAGAATTTCAATTCCAAAAATTCTTTAATTTATCTTTACTGGAAATAAATGGCCCACTAAAGAGTCAATACTTTTTCCTAAATGTTGGTAGAATTTCTGAAAGACAGATGCAAGAATCAACTAGTTTCAAAAACGATCTAAAAGGGTGTTATTAGCATTATGAGAATAGCATTTGAGCCAGAACCATTAACACTTAACAATGCAACATACAATACTCGGTCTTTTGACCGGTAATAGTATGTTTAGCGTTAAAACAAGTTGAATGAAAACGAAAGATGCGGGAACATTGGATCAAGGTTCGACTGTATATAAATCAATATAAACAAATGTCCATTGATTTCGAAAATTTATTAATAGAAACAGATTAAAAGTAGATGTTACTTCTATCATTTGAATATTTCGATTATCCGAAAGTAGATCAGGTATCAATAATCAAGATTAAACTGTATATCACAACTCACCTGGTAAACATGCGCTGATCTTAATACTAGCGATATTTGTGAAAGTCAAAGATCTGTTTCTTCTTAAACTATTTACAGACCTTATGAAGGGATTTTCACATTCATTTATTTCATTCTATCGCTTTATTAATAAATGAGACAAACGGCACTCCCATTGCTTTTAAAATTCAGTTATTTCATTAGAAGTCAAATTAAAGGCTAATTATCCTCTTCGTTACCTCAGTCCATATATGTAGACCATTGCTTATCTTCTAAAAACAGGTGATAAAAAATTTATTGTTTTACCTTCACGGAAACATTTGTGGATATTTAAGCTTTCTGAGGATTCGACAATAGATGCAGAGCATGTAAGTTATATAATTCGGTAAAAATCATCCGTATTTGGTAAATTTTACGATATTATGGTAGTTTTGACTATACTTTTTCTCAGTGTATGGTACAGTGGTTAATAGGACACTATAACTCATCATCTCAAATTCTATTTTATCCACATGAGTAAGTTAAACTTTAAAGTTTAAAAAACTGAGTTCAGGTGAATCAAGAATAAACAATGAATTTTAAGGGCTGAGGATAAAATGTTTCTTAAGTTCATGAAAAGACTAACAAATTATGATTGGTTTGGATTTAGCAGTGGAGAAGTTTTCTTGCAATAATTTGCTTGCAGTTTTTTCAGCATTTGAGGCTTCTCCGTTTACTTTTGCTTTGCCTCAATTTCCTTTTCTCTAAACTTTACACTCTAAAATACCAATGAAGAGGAAATAGAATTCGACATGAAAAATTCTTCCTATAGAGTCTTTTTAAAGTCCTGGCATGCCTTTGTATAGGATCAGGCGGCTTGAAGATTACCCAGCCTCTGAAAGGAACCAGCTCTTCTGAGAAACAAAGGTGGCCAACATGCTATACTGCCCACTGACCACATTGTCCTAAGTATGACGTTGTTGAACGTTTGCCTTCAATTTGGTGACCTGTGTTTGAATCCCAGCGATGGTTGGTTCACACAAATTCTGTTTTCGGTTTGGACCGAACACAGTGCGGAGAAAAATATCCTCACTGGTAAGCGGATCATGAGGTAGATCCCCTTGTCGTTGGACTAACTGGGGGAGATTTTCATATCCATGTAATGCAAATGCGGGTTTGTTCCATCAAAAAGTTTTCTACGAAGGCTAGTTTTTCCGAATGCCTGATACAGGAGTACTCTTGTCATCTAGGTTGGGTTCAAAATTGCAATGCTATGGAGTTGAACATTGATAGTCCTACACTCAGAATTGCGTCGGCTGCTCACCGCCAGTTTTTGAAATTAAAAAAAATTATGCCGTTGTTCTTGAAATCTGAGAATTTTAACTTCCATGACCCTTTGAACAAGATCTAATTACAGATGGGAGGGAATGATTTACTTTTACAATAACAAGAATTATTTCTAGTTACGTTTGTTATGGCAACCTATTCTCAAAAATATATTAAATAACGACAGTAAAAGTACATATTCCTGTCTTTAAAATAATATACATTTATAAGTCGATAAAATAATGAGTACACAAAATATTGCTATATTAACAATTATTACACAAAGCCTTACATCAGCTTATACTACATTATACAGAAGCTTACATTACGTTATACAGAAGTTTATATTGCATTATACCGCAGCTTATATTATATAACATGAAATCTTATTTATATTAGGTGTTATTGCGCGCCAAAGTTGGAAAAATAATTTTTGTTCACCGTATACTTTAGCAAAACTGAAATTTTAAATTATGTTTCATAAAAACGATTTCTTTTGGGAAACATAAATTGAGGACGAAAAACGGATGGAATTATACAGCAGAAAAGTTAATAAATCCTTTTTCAATATTTGCATGCAAATGCGATATTTTCATGTTTACAAAAGCCATTGTTATTCATTTTCCATTGTTTTCTACCATTTAATTTGTTTATCTTTCTCATAAATCTGTTTCAAATCTTGTTTGAAAAAGGAAACCGGTTGAATATCTTTCGAGCTTTACGATCGTATTTTGTATTTTGAATTCAAAATTACAAATAAGCAGAGTAATTCAATTTTTGTTGGCATATTTTTCTTTGTTCTGACAGATCACAGAATCTGGCAACATTCCAGCAAACCGCAGAAAAAAGTCACAATATTCTTATCTCGCACGTTCGCTCCAATGATCGAACGAGTTTTTCGCTCAACCCTTTATCTGTTTATTTTTACTTTATACTACTGGATTGGGAAACAAAAGTTCCAAACTTGACTATAGTGCACTATTTTTTCCTGTCTAGAGAGAAGGAAAAAAAATTTTTTTAAGAAAAATTTAAAAAGATAAATTTTTTGAGTTGACAAATAAAAGTTTGTGGTGAATAACACATTATTTGTTTTCTGACTTGTTTGTCGTAAACACTTCTGAAATATGAGTCGCATGATCAAAATTTTGGAAAAAGCATCTCACGATATTCGAAAGTAACGTTTTTTTCTTAACATTTCTCTCTCTATATGTATAAATAAATGCCTGTCTGTTTGTCTGTACTTTATGGACTTCTAAACCATTGGAATGTGAGCGATGAAATTTTGTATACTGATGGTTTGAAGCATAGGAAAGGTCAAAAGGTCACTGTCGACAATAGAACATTTTACTACGAACCATTCCAAAGAGATGAGTGAAAAACGTAATGAAATTTTCTCGTTCGCTAAGTGTTAGCCATTGCTTTAAATTAAACTATAAACGATTTTATTTTATCTAATATTTTAAAGATAACATCAGTTGATATTTATTAGCTTATAAATTTTCAGATTTACTTGATTAAAAAAACACTTTATTGCACGCACTTAAATATCAATTATTTTTTATTCGCTATGTCAGATAAATTCAACTAATAACTTTAACGTGGTGACATGGGAGAACTACGTCACCAAATTGATATTTCTAAAGTTTTCTGAACAAACATGTTAATTTTGTTAATAGTATTTCTTTTAAAACGTGTTTTTATCAATGCTAATAGAAAAATTTGAAAATCAACTCTAATCGAAATTTTAAAAAAATTAGTTGCACAGTGAAAGGCAAAATTAACGGAAAAGTGGTACTAACTTTAGGAGAAACGTTAAATAACGCCATAATGTTTTCGACGCTACGGATGTGTAATTAGTTTAGGTAATCATTGCCGATTGAAATTAAATAAAATAAGTTATTTACTTGAAAGCAAAATTAGTGAAATAAAGGCTCTTTTTACTGTTTTTCGTTTCTAGAAACCGTAAGAAATCGCCATACGATTTTTGACACCAATGATGTTTAATTAATGTTGGTAATCTATATTAATTGAATTAAAAAGAAAAAACTAACAAATGTATGAACTAAAAATCGAAATAAATGAAGAAAAAATACTTATTTGTTTTGGGAACCGTACACAATTGACAAATTATTATTGACGCCAATGATTAATTAATATTTGTAATATGTATTAATAAAATTAAAATAAAAATTAGGACTATAAGTACTAAAAAGTGAAAAAATTTGTACTAACAATTTGTAAATGACATGCATGTTCATTGATTTCCACCAATTGCAAAGCAATTTTAGTTCGCAGTGCAGAAAAATATGAAATTACTAGATTGTCAAGTATGTCTATTACAACGTGAATCTTCTTTATAAAGGCTCATATGTTTACAGCAAGGACCTATTTGCTGGTTTTTTAACCAAAAGCCAAGGGTTCAAAATTTTCTAGTGGACTTTCTAAGCTTGTAAAAATATAAAAAAAAATTAGCTAACTTGTTGCAATTTTATCCTCATCCAAATATTTTTTACTCAATACTCTCGAATATAAGAAAAACGTTTTAAATTGCATTCTTTCATGGTGTTCGGTAATGACCACCCTCAATATGTGCTTTTAAAATTTTTATTATAAATAAATTTAAGAAAGTATACTTAGTTGGGATTGGAAAATACTGTTAAAACTAGAAAAGAATAAAAACAATATTGAAATGTAACAAAACACAAATCAGGAGGTGGAAACAAAATCATTAAGATCTGTTTGATAGCTGAACTTGTCAATGCTCTCCTTTAAGGGGATAGAAAGACAAGACGTTTATTAGAAAAGCCTCAAACTTTTATCAAGCAATCATTTTAGTTTTGAAGTTTTTCATTCCGTTCTCCTCACAAGTGCTTCAATAGACTTCAAATGTGGTTTTTTTCCCTCGCAAAAAGTTTACTTTGTGATCATAGAGTTATGTGTATCAATGTGTGAGTCAAACAGTAAATATATTTTAAATAAGAATCCTAAAAATACGTATTAAGTCCGTTGATTACGAAACGTGCTGTACGGCTTAATTTTTAGAGTTTAATTTTATTAATTAAAATGCTTTTCCATCCTTAATTTTAAAATAATTATTATTTTCTTTAAATAAAACTTTTAAAATTTAAATAAACCTCAAACAATTTTATTGAAACCAGCAATCAACTCTACAAGATGATCTTATTGTTCAAAACATATAAAAAAAAAAAAAATGGACGAGACAAAATAAAACGCTACATAACAAATTTTATGATAACTTTATGCTTATAAATATATAAATTTCTAAAAGATAGTGAAATATTAATATTGATTTTTATTAAATAAAAATTTAAATAGTTTGTATATCATTTCCTAACTGAATAAGCAATGATTTGTTTAATTTAAAATTAAATATCAGTATCTCCTTCTTCTTGTCAGGCAAACACGGCATTAAAAGCGATATTGATTTTAAATATGATATGAAGTATGCAAAGTTCAAAATATCCTATTTAACGGATGACATGTTTAAACAATTTGACATCTTTAGGAATAACTTAATTTGCTAAGCAAATGAATTACAGATTTACGAACGGCAAGTTGAAAATGTGGAATTATTTTAAACAGAATGCGAAGAAGGAGAAATGTCATTTTGGAATATTCGAAATAAGGAGATTTTCGACAGAAAATCGCTTGATTGCATCTTATTGGCTGAATTGTATCATGCCTTTAAGAATGTCTCTAGCAACGTTATTTGTACGAATAAGATAAAATTAAAATTATTGGTTAATATGAAAATTTTAATTAGTAGTTTAATTTAATTTTCCGGTAACATTTATCATATTTCTGGCTCTATGGGGACATCAAAAGTTCAGTTATTTCAACCAAAGTGCTTTGATAATGATTTTAGTAAATTTAACAATGAAATATGATTTTATAATATGTGGTAAAATTTGGTAAATGCGGTAAAATTTGGTACTTAACAAATGATAATAACCTTCTAACGATAGACCGTACAATAAAGTGTTATAATATTAGGAAGTAAAACATGCGAAAGAAAAATACTTTTATGAGGAATGATCCCCAATAATAGTGGTGTACATTTTTATGAATCTTGTTTAACAGTACACAGGGAAATTTTTGTGGAAAACCCCTTATAATATTGAGCTTTCCTTTAAAAAGTAAAAGAACTACTCAGAAAATTGGTTGGAACTTTCTAAATTTATGAGATATTCAAATAATCGAACTTTTTTTTTATTTGTTGCCAAATATGATTCACTACAAAATTAGGAAAAAAACGTTGTTAATTTTTAAATTATTTCAAAAGTTCTGTCAAATTTTATTGAATATTTTCATAGTTATAACAAAGAAAAAAAACGTAAGACAAAATTTAAATTTTTTTTTTATTAAAATGTCTATAACTCCCTAAATGTTTCATTTAGGTTAACGAAATTTTGTGCAATTATTGCACGTAATAAGTAAAATAACAGAAAGTTGCAAATTTATTTCTATATTTTTTGGCATTCCTTTTGTAATTCATTGATGGTTTTTCAAACCTCAAAAAGCTTTAAACTTTAATGACATGTATGAAAAATTGTACGATCTAAACAATTCTAAATTCCCAAACAGATTCTTTAAGTTAGTTTTGAGAAATATTAAAAAAATTGTTTTCGAATTCATTGACAGTTCTTCAAAACTCAAAAAGCTTTAAACTTCAATGCCATGTATAAGAAATTGTACGATCTAAACAATTCTAAATTCACAAACCGATTCTTTAAGTTAGTTTTGAGAAATATTAAAAAATGTGGTTTCTAATTCAATGACGATCCTTCAAAACTCAAAAAGCTTTAAACTTCAATGACACGTATGAGAAATTGTACGATCTAAACAATTCTAAATTCACAAACTGATTCTTTAAGTTAGTTTTGAGAAATATTAAAAAATTTGTTTTCGAATTAATTGACAGTTCTTCAAAACTCAAAAAGCTTTAAAATTCAATGCCATGTATAAGAAATTGTACGATCTAAACAATTCTAAATTCACAAACCGATTCTTTAAGATAGTTTTGAGAAATATTAAAAAATGTGGTTTCTAATTCAAAGACGATCCTTCAAAACTCAAAAAGCTTCAAATTTCAATGACACGTATGAGAAATTGTACGATCTAAACAATTCTAAATTCACGAACCGATTCTTTAAGTTAGTTTTGAGAAATATTAAAAAATGTGGTTTCTAATTCAATAACGATCCTTCAAAACTCAAAAAGCTTTAAACTTCAATGCCATGTATAAGAAATCGTACGATCTAAACAATTCTAAATTCACAAACCGATTCTTTAAGTTAGTTTTGAGAAATATTAAAAAATGTGGTTTCTAATTCAATGACGATCCTTCAAAACTCAAAAAGCTTTAAACTTCAATGACACGTATGAGAAATTGTACGATCTAAAAAATTCTAAATTCACAAACTGATTCTTTAAGTTAGTTTTGAGAAATATTAAAAAATTTGTTTTCGAATTAATTGACAGTTCTTCAAAACTCAAAAAGCTTTAAAATTCAATGCCATGTATAAGAAATTGTACGATCTAAACAATTCTAAATTCACAAACCGATTCTTTAAGATAGTTTTGAGAAATAATAAAAAATGTGGTTTCTAATTCAAAGACGATCCTTCAAAACTCAAAAAGCTTCAAATTTCAATGACACGTATGAGAAATTGTACGATCTAAACAATTCTAAATTCACGAACCGATTCTTTAAGTTAGTTTTGAGAAATATTAAAAAATGTGGTTTCTAATTCAATGACGATCCTTCAAAACTCAAAAAGCTTTAAACTTCAATGCCATGTATAAGAAATCGTACGATCTAAACAATTCTAAATTCATAAGCTAATTCTTTAAGTTAGTTTTGAGAAATATTAAAAAATGTGTTTTCTAATTCATTGACGGTCCTTCAAAACTCAAAACGCTTTAAAATTCAGTGGCATGTATGAGAAATTGTACGATCTGAACAATTCTAAATCCACAAAACGATTCTTTAAGTTAGTTTTGAGAAATACTAAAAAATGTGTTTTCTAATTCATTGACGATCCTTTAAACCTCAAAAAGCTTTAAACTTCAATGACATGTATGAGAAATTGTACGATCTAAATAATTCTAAATTCACAAACTGATTCTTTTTGAGTTTTGAGTTTTAGGAAATATAAAAAATTTTTTTAGTATCGAAATGTTTTCAATATTTTGTCCAAACCCTGTATATACTATAAATGCTTAAACATTCAATAAAATTAAGCAAAAATTTTAGAATAATATTCACTCTATATTTATATATAAATGAATATCTGTCTGTATGTCCTTTACAGACTTCTAAACCAGTCGACCAAATGCGATGGCATTTGGTATACAGATAGTTCGAAGCACGAAGAAGGTAACAGTCGACATTAGGACATTCTACGACGAACCGTTCGAGCAGAACAAGTGAAAAACGAAATGAAATTTCTGATTGGTAAAATTTTATATTTTGTTTTAAATTTAACTCTTGACGATTCAATTAATTAAGTAATTTAGTGATAAATTTAACGATATTTGCTAAATTATAGCTCTCTTTGATAAAAAAATATTGCATGTACTCTAATATTTAATCATTTTTTATTCGCTATGTAAGATAAGTTCAATGAACAACATTAACGTGATAGCATTCGTGGAATACGTTTGTCGAAACTAAATGTATTTCTCACAAAACTCAAATATTGAAGGTTTGTACATGAATACAAAATAAGTTCCAAATATATTGATGAAGGTATAAAGTATTACATTGATACTTTTGGTAATTATTAAAATTACATCAAAACTAAACAACTTTAAAACCGATACTGCGGTAATAAGTGTCTTATGTCTCTTTGAAAGATAAATGTACCGGAGGAAAATACTTATAGTGGTAAATTTTGACTATCAGGAGTTGTAAACAAGAAATATCATCACGCCAAGTTATTCTAAATACTGTTTTTCTCTATTCTCATGAGATGAATTACTACAAACGTGTTTTCTTAATGTAAAAACGCAAAGCCACATGGAAGGGTAAAGTAATGCATAGCTTTATGCTATAAAAGGGCCATCTAAGTATTAAAGATTGGGTTGGATCACCTTGGAACATAATCAGGTGTTTGTCTGTTTTCTTTGATTTATTTATTAAGTTTAATTTTTATAGAGTTTTTTAAAATTATTTTTTACCTCATCTATATCTTTAAATTTTCATTCATAGATAGATTTTTGCTCTAGTTCTTTCTACACATACTCTGCATATTCATACTGCTTCTCACATATTCACATTCTAATTTGGTACTCAAACCTGCAACTTTCTAATTTCATCCGAAAATCTCTGTTTCCCGTCTGGTGATTTATGCATTTCCACTTCGATTTTCAAAATTACGGTATGTAGTCTTAGTCTTACTTGCTGTTGGTTTCTTACTGTTCTTCTTGGAGCAGTCGGGGGTATTTTAGTTTGCGGTTTTATACCACTAACCGCAGAAACTGCTCTCGCACAGGCAGCATGGTAATGTCCCCCTGATAAAGATGCTTTGTATTTCAGAGCCCCCACTTTAAATTCTTTTTTAGTGTTTTTCCTTTTTGACTTTTGGGATGTTATTTCCAGTTACTGCTTTTCGATTTTCTCCTGTTGTGTTGATCTTGATCTTTTCAGTTTTCTTTCATTTTAATATATGTATATATATATATATGCGTATATATATATGTATATATATATGTATATACATATATGTATATACATATGTATATATATATGTATATATATATATATATACATATATGTATATACATATGTATATATATATGTATATATATATATATATATATATATATATATATATATATATATATATATATATAAATATATATATATATATATATATATATATATATATATATATATATATATATATATATATATATATATATATATATATATATATATATAATATATAAGTCGACCCCAGTATTTTTATCTCTTCTGCATTATATATCATGCTTTGAACAAAAAAAAAAAAAAAAAAACGTGAAATACTTGAATAAGCGTCAAATACTTGAGATTAATGGATGACTTTCCCTGATAAGATAAAAAAGAAACTCAAATGCCTTTCAGATCAGTTTGACTTATTAGGATGAAAAATGATGAGAAATGTTCTATTTGGAAGGCTTGTGCTTATTCAAATGAAAAAAAAAAGGATGATCCTCTGGGATGTACTAAGTATGTTGTAAGTGATGGATCATCACTTGAAGCAAAGTACTGAGCAACCTCGATTATCTCTCTTCGTATTGGATAGTTGATAAAATATGATATAAAATGCACAGGAATAAAAAACGGTGCACATGAGTAACTTTTAATTTAATGAGTATTATCACCAGATCTTGGAAGTAAAATTCTAACAAAATGCCTTTAAAAACGCAAAAAAGTATACAAACCATAAAAAATGACCTTAAAATAAAAATAGTGTTTTTAAAAATGCTCGAAACATAAATCCTATGAGCTCTTTTTATAAAAAAAAATTACAAATCGTAACTTCGATTTACAAGTTAAGTAAAAAAGAGAATAAAAAACTTATATAAATAAGTAACTTTCGAAAAAAAATAAATTTTAAATAATTGAGGAATTAATCAATGTTTTATTAGAATCTTCAAGAACATTATTATTGCTTCGCATTATCATATGTTTTATAAATTTTTCCAAATCGAAACATTGTTTATTGTCCAAAAGCAAATTCTTCATATTTTAAAACATTCTCTTGTACATCAACGCTTGTTATTGGTTAAAAATTATCATTCAAAATTCATAAAAATGATTAAATAAGAAAAAATATCTTTAAATGTGAAAAATGACAAAAAAAACAATGATTTATGCCTTATAAAAAAACAGCCAAATATGCAAAAAATGCCTTTATCATCACTATTTTATACCAGATTATGTTTATTTGATACTAACATGCTAACATGTGCACTTTTAATGATTCAAGACATTGACCTGAATAATGATAATTATTTAATGCAAATGATATTATACTATAATACTATGTATCGAACAGTTTTTTTTATACCACTAGTACCGTTTTTAAAATTTGAGCTGCTCTTGGTAAAAATTTACTGAGGCCTTTACAATATTCTTTCTTTTGATAACGAAATCGAAAGAAGGAATAATCTACTTTATAGCGAAACGAATTCCGTAATATCGTAGATTTTAGTTGTAATATTGAAATAAATGCGTTTTTATTTTCAAAATTTTTTCATAAAAACGAGTCATAATAGTTTTTTTCTTCATATTTTTTACCATTATAATTTTAAAAAAATTATATCTGCCTCTGTGGCTTTTACCAGCAATACAATTTAAATAGTTATAAAAAATATTTAAATAAATATTATTTTCTATTTTCTTAATTTCAATTTGTGGGAAGTTTTATTGTGCGTGATTATTAGAAATGTGGAGATTCAGGATGTTACTGTCTACTTTTCTATTTTTTTTTTCTATACGCAGAGAAAAAAAAATTCTGGTAAAATTACCGTAATCTATGGTAATGGCATTTCCGGTAAAAACAATAATTATGGCTAAACAAACCATAAACTACGGTATTTAAACCATTCATTTGGTAATTTTTCCATTTATGCAGCAACAGTTTACCAGAAATCGTGGTTTGCAAAATTACGGTTCTTACACATTTAGTAAAAAAATAAAAAACTAAAAAGTAAGCGTAACCCAGTAAATGATTTTTATGCCGAGCTCTTAAGTATCATAAGTTTACCAAATTTTACAACGTATTTTATAGCATATTATAAAACCATATTTTGTTGTTAATTTTACCAAAATCCTTACCAAAGCGTTTCGGTAAAAATTCTCCAGTTCTTTAGTGTTCTAATAGAACTAGAAACATGAAAAATTTTACCATATTCGGACAGTTTTGACCTCATTTTTTTCTCAGTGTATGGTAAAAAATCAAACTAGATTTTTCGAATTTCAAATAATTAAAAACAAATTTAAAAATAATAGAGCTAAAAATATCTATAATTATTAATTTGTTTCGAGAGTTTTTTTTGTACGGGACTTCCAAAAGTATTTGAAAAGCGAGGTAAATACCCAATTTTGTTCTATCCCGAAGACTGATCTGTATATATTTCTTATAAATCTCATTTTTTCTACGGGTAGTTTGAGGAAGATTAATGAAAGCAAATTATTAAAGAAATCTGTAACTCATTATTTGTTTATTAGATGTCAGAAAGTCATTGAAATTCCTTAGACATCTAGATTACAGATTAAAGCCTTAATTCTTATTTGCAACACGCAGTTAGTATTTTTTAAGCTTTAAAAGAAGCTTGACAATCAAGACATCAGTATCACGAACTCATTTTATCTGTAGAAAAACTGTGATTTGGCTTAGGTCCAAAGAAATCTTTCAGGGATCATTTCAGAACTAGTCAAGAGCATAAAAATTATCGAACTCTATATTGGATGGCTCGAGATCTAAAAGACTCAAATGAGGGTGATAAAAAAGAAACCTAATAGCAGTAAAAGCCATCTGGGAAAAGAATATTAAACTAAGAAAAAAAAAGAGTTTAAATTTAGCTGTACGTCATTTGTTTTCTTTATGGGATTTTGGAGAAAGAAAATAAACTAGTTTTCACCTTCAGACAAGTTTATTTTGTCCGAAAAAGTTGAAAGAAAGTTCAAATGATATTAAGTATTGAGCAACAAGGACAAACGTTACATGTTTCTTAAATAAAATTATGGAACGGATAATGTGAGTGTGAAGCAAAAATTTTGAAATTCATTATGTTGCTTGGTGTGAAAAAGAAAGTTAACAAACTTTTGCAATTAGACAAGTATATTTTGTTCTAAAAATTGCAAGATTTAATGATATTGAGCAACAATTACCAGTTTCTTACAAATTCAATTAATTTTGAAACTAATTAAGGGATAAACGTCCCACTTCAATACATTTAATACACTTTAGGGATATTTATTTAGTGCCCATTTTAATTCATTTAAAAGCGAGAGAGAAAGAGAGAGAATGTTGATGTAGATGGCCAAAATTTGCACAAATTCGCAAAACTTTGAGGGTAGAGTTTGGTAGAGATTTAACCATCATCTCCATGCACTGTTACCGTAATTTCGGATCAAAGTACGGTTAAATGTACCGGCACTCAGAGTGTCGGTACGTTTTATCGTAAATTCAATTTTTACCGGAATATGTTAGGGAACAAAAACTATGATATACCGTAATTCTCACAAAAATAATTACAGTAAAATCATTAAGTCACTCTAATTAAATAAGTATTATTGTAAAAATTATGGTATAATATTTTACAGTAAAAAATGATTTTGAGTTGGAACAGAATTTTCGAATTACGTTCTCAAAGTGCCGGTACTTTAGACCGTACTTTGATCCGGAATTTCTGATGCGTGATTGAACAAATAAATCATTTCAGTAATCATCCATTAATATAATAATTCATAAATACATCTTATCAAATTTACTAAAATATTTTTTCACCTCGAGATTTCGGCTACTTATTTATCAGCTAGAATTTTCATTTTTCTATTGAAGTTCCGTATCTTACGAATACACTTACCATTCACCCATTCAGACCAAAACCCGATTCTCTAAACTTTGGACTACTACATATATAGGTAATATGTATTATGCTTAAACTAGAGTCTCAATATGTCACGTAGATCAAAGGCCTGATAGATCAAAGACCTGCCTTGCCTTTGATCTATCACTGCAGTTTAACCTTACTCTTTTTTATCGCTTATGGTAAGAAATATAGCAATTAAAAATTATACCTTTAAAAGAATGGTCTCCGAACTTTTTAGCCTAAGGGCTATAGTGACTCCACCACTAAGTATCAAGGGCCGAGTTTTAATCAGTGGACGTGTGTCTGTGAAGTAGGTCCTTTTCATTTAACTATAGAAATCTAAGTAAAATTACTCTATTTCCATTTTTTATCATAAGCATTTTTCAAGACATTTTCCACATCTCGCCTATATTGATGTACGGTGGCAACTTTTGGAAAGTAACGACTCTACCAGTGTTCAACCCACTGTAGCTTTAAATTGTTAGTAAATTACCATTTTTAAATTAATCAGTCATTCATTTATATTTTTAGGATGAATTTCATATCATTTGTTAGAATTAAAATGTCCACTTTCAATTTCTTAGAGTAATTATTCTGTAAGATTTATAAACGTTGTAAGCTTTAAAATATAATTACAGTATAGTAAAATGTAGTAGGCCAGACACATGCCACTTAACCATTGTTCTAAGGGTCATACTTTGGAGATCTCTGGCAAAACATAAGAGATAGAAGCATAACATAAAAATGTTTATACCATATTTGAAAATGTTACATATTTTTATCAAACTTTCCATTGTTAGAGTTTGATCACTTTTAAAATATTTGTGAGGAGAGAACGATCAGTGACCTGGCAAAAAGTGTTCGCTAAATTTAAAAACAGTGTAATAAAGTCTTGCAGAATGTAAAAATTAATTTATGCCCGTAAAACTACGCTGATCATAAAAATACAAATTTGTCAGTACATTTTTCTGTGGTCACTCACCGAAAATTGATGTTATTTTAGTAAAAAATATATTTAAATTAGGCTTTGACGGGTTTTGAAATTTAAGCAGTTTGTTTGTCGAATCAAGATAAACTGTAGAATAAGGCGAAATAGTGTAATGCTGCCATCTGTCGAAGAGTGTGACAGTTGAGTGTTCATTGTTCGTGATCATCTTTCTTGATGGTTTGCTGGACTTGAACTCGGGATCCTTATCCATAATCTGATGCTAAAACAACCACGGAAAAGGTTAACACCCCTGAATTGAGTTAGGAAGTTTTATATAATAATCATAATGGGTAAGCTCTACAGATTTTTCTGAAATTCTTTACAATTACGGGCACTTGGCTTTTTTGTAAAAAAATGAGTTCTTTTATTTTATTTCATGATCAGCATTGAACAATCGACCCAATTCTGAATTTACGACAATCGATGCTCAACTCCGTAACCTTTTTATTTAGAAACCCAACTCAAAAGACAAGGAAACTCTTGGATCATGCATTGGGACGAACTAGCATTCGTGGATGACTTTTTGATGGAACTAACCTGTATTTAACTTATAGGGAGAGAAAAATCCTAAAATTCGTCGGCAGTTAACCCAATGGCAAGGGGATTTCGGCCCATGATCTTCATACAACTTAATCGAATCTGGGTTACCTCATTGGGAGGCAAAAATTAACGATCAACTTGATTTAACTTGATTTAACTTGATAACAACAACAACAAATTTTGCTGAAGTTGCTGTTACGAATACTGTGCTTTTTCTTGAAGAAAGAGAGCTGGCCTTTTAAATAAACTCTCCGAATTTTATGTAAATTTCTTAGTGTGAGAGATTAAAAAAAAACTGATTTAAATACCATTTTATATTAAATAATTCATTTCAATTTAGATTTGGAATAATGAATTTCACAACCCAAATAAATATTTGGTTTTCTCTTGATGTAAATTTTGATTCATTTAAGTTCCGCCATACCTGTACACAACGTTTTTCAAAGCTTCAATTTGAATAATACAAGTAAAATCATTTTACATGCTAAATATTTTCGAAGGAGAAGATTGGTTTGGGACACGGTATGGCAGTTATTCACGGTTCTTTGAACAAGAAAGTCATTATCGCTGAAAAATGACAAAAGTGTTAGGTGAAACGCTTGTGGGCATTTGAGAAATTAAATTTAATAAAGCAGAAAGACCGTGGAAATGAATATGAATATTTGCTTTTACGTTTTTAAAACTTGTTCCAAGTGTAGAAGTAATAAGTTTCCAATTTTAAATTCAAACATTAAATCAAAATTTAAATTTTTTCCTTGAATAAATTAAAATTATATTATTGGAGTAAATTTTGTTCTTGTTTTATACATTACATATTAGTTTCATACTTTTATTGAGCTTATGTAAGAATAATTTATCTTTTACTTTTGTTTAACAATTCTTTCATATTATTTACGCAAAACTTAAATAATTTAATTTTTTAAAGAAGTAATTTTTTTTTCTTAAATGCATTATTTAGTATTTTCGGTATGATAATATTTTTATTACCCAAACAATTTATTATATCAGCACTTTTTTAAGATATGTCTAGTTTGAGAATCAAATCAACGAATCAACTTTATCAGTATAAAAACAGAATTTACAAATTTTGAGAAAGTTTATTTCATCAAGGAATTGACGCCACCTAAGTCCTTAATCAATACAAGTTAAGTACTGGCCTGATGTTCCCTATGACTTGAACGGATAGCGATGTTGATAGAATGCGAGCCTTCTGTCTCATAACTCTGTCGTAGCTATCTGTGCTAAGCAATCACGCCTATTCTATGTTCTGATTAGATTACAAATAGCTGTAACTCAATCGATTCAGAGGAATCTTCTCTGCATTTTGGAGTCGGATAAGACAGGGCAGACTCAATAAGATTGTTTAAATTCGGCTTCGCAAATCTATTTATGGGATTTGAGTTCCCTGACTCTACGGCTCCAGTTAAGTTTTAATAAATAAACGGTAAATAAAGAGTATTTAAAAAAAATAATCTGTTTATTTCTCTTGGTAATTTTAGCATAGCATACTTTAGAGCATAACATAAAAACCGTTTATTTGGTTAAACTTACTTTATTAATTTTTCATTAAATGTGCAGCAATGAGAATTATTATTTTGAGAACCAGAATTTCTGGTAAAGCGTTACTATATAATAGAAAAAAAAAAACTGCCAAATGAATGGTTTAAATACCGTATATTATAGTTTTATTAACAGGATTATTATTTTTTTCGCTAGAAATGTCCTTACTATATAAGAACACAAATTTCCCCCGAATTTTTCTCTTCAAGCAGTATTCATTTGAAACTGCTTTACACGAGGAAATTTATCGGATATACTCATAAAAGTCTATAAACATGTGCAAAAATGTTCTGAAAAATTAATTCTGTTTAACATAAATAAATTTATGCATCGGGGAAAAATTGTAAAGAGGTGGATAATTAATAAGTTTTTAATGATTTTTTGCACAGCGGGATGTATTTGAAACTACTTTTATGATAATGATTGGGCATTATAGTTTCAAACAACATACATATATTACAGAAAGACGTATGTAAATTTAAAATAAAAAACACTTTAGTCCAAACGAGTACATGTGAAGTTGAAAATAAGGTGAAAATTGCATTGCGAATTGGATGAATTGTTTATTTTAGTAGCCCAATCTATTGCCAAAAATATGACTACTGCCTAGTACACGTGGTAACTTGTATTACAGGGAAGACCCAATCATACTCTATTCATTCATCCACAGATTGTAATTTTGACCTAAACCTAAAAATGATCTCTAACTCAGTACCCGCAGAGGTATTGATTTGTTATAAGAAATTGGTTGACATTGTGACTACGACAGACTTAACGCATTTAACGCACGGAGATACTTCGACCAGCGAGTTCAAACTCATGCTCTCACGAACACGAGCCTAACGTCCTACCAATCAGGCTATCCCGAACCGCGATGACTCAGGGAATAGAGCGCTCACCTTCCAATAAGGTGAACTCGGTTCGAATCCCAAAAATAGCTGGTCAATGCGAATTACGCATCCGGCTTGCACCGACCACATTTCTGACGTGAAATATCCCCAGGGGTAGACGGATCATGGGGCTCCCTTGCCGTCAAGCTGACCATGGGAGGTTCTCTTGGTCTTCCTCACCATGTACCGCAAATGCGGGTTAGTTCCATAAAAAAAGTCCTTCAAAAAGGCAGATTTCTCCCAATACTCGATCCAGGAGTCTTCTTGATTGGGTTCAAAATTGCAAGTCTACGTAGTTGAACATTAGCAGTCGTAAACACAAAAATTAGGTCGGTTGTTCAACGACGGTTATAAAATAAAAATAAAAATAAGGCTATCCCGTCCCCTTTTGAATATGAGTGGAAAACTTAATCGTTATGTGTTACAAATCATTGGGATCACGATCATTGGGAAACGTCTGAGTGATGCTTACCTGAATGAAGCAAAGCCTTTTCTCGTTAAATTGAAGACTCTTAAAGACTTTGAGCCATTTATGTTCTAAGAATGGTTTTTAAAATTACCAATTTTTAATTAAAAAAATACTTGAATGCTACGACGAATAACTTGTTTGAACATTGCATATGCGATATTCTCTAATTATTCTATTAATTAAACTACGCAATGCTAATAAGACGGTTTTATACGGTTACGAAATAAAAAAAAATTATAAAGCAAAAACTTGTATGTAAATTAAAGGATAATATGAAAAAATTAAAATTTAAAATACATAATCATAAAATTCTTATACATTAGGTAATATTGACATTTTATTTTCAAATGAAACATAAAGAAAATTTTTTCGTATTGTTCGGTATAGACATTCCTGGTAAGAAAAAAACAACACTATTATGGCTAATAAAACCAAAAAATACGGTATTTAAACCATTCATTTGGTATATTTTACGTTCACATGGAAACAGTTTATCAGAAATTCCAGTTTTCAAAACTATAATACTTTTTACCACACATCTAGTAAAAAATACAAAACTGTAAGGTACGTTCAACCGAATAAATCGTTTTTCAATGCTTAAGTATCATGATAAAATTACCAAATTTTACCATATTAACCGAATTTCTTCACATGTTATAAAATCATTTTTATTGCTAATTTTACCAAAATTAATATAAAAGCACTTCAGTAAAAATTTTCCAACTATTTTCTATTCCCATAGAGCTGAGAATATGATAAATTTTACCATATTCTAGTAACTTTGATCATAAAACAGCTTTGGGTCAAAAAAATAAAAAAAATAAGCTTAATACAAATTTTTAAGTTGGCACCATACTGCCCACCATACTTATTTAATTTGGAAAGGTGTCTAACTAAACCATAAAAAGGAATAAAGATTTTTGAGTTTGTGGGCTCTGTCTACACTCACACTTGTTCCACTATCTAATTTAATCAATGAAATAGCTTATAGATTGTAATCGTTTTTAACTTATTTTTTTCGTTTACATTATTATATGTAGCAAATATATTTTATGATGAAGAAATGCAGTTAGGGCTGTGCTTTTTGAACATCCTATATATTTTATGCAACTTATAGGGAGTATAAGTGCTTCAAAATGCTATTAAATGCTTTTAAATTATTTATTTTGTTGTTAGAGGAGTTTCAGAAACTCCAATTGTTTTCGATATTATAACATAATAATTTAATCTTAAAGAGTAATTTTATAGCTTCAGAATCATAATTGTTTTTTTTCGTCTACGATTAATGCACAAAATACACTAAATAAACATTCAGGAGTTCCATAAACGTCCAATTTGTCATTTAGTAGGAAGTAAAGAAAAAAGTTTTAGTTCGCTAAGTAAGCTTAACTGTCTCAAAAGACATTGAATTCAGACGGATTAAGAATAATAGGTTTTTTGAGAAGAGAAAACCTAATTATCGTACCATTCTCATCAAATGTATTTAATGACTATTTTTTGATGATGTTATACATGTTATACAATTTAGTTTGCTTTTTTGTGCTTTAAATTACTTTATTAAAGGATATGGAGGTTTTTAATAACTGGGGAGAAACAATTATGTCTGAAACATTCTTTTTTCTTATATAATTAAAAGGTATCGATAATCTTAAAGCGTCTAAAATGGAAATTTAATATCAATATATCTTTCTGAAAGGATAAAATACATAATTAATTACTTTAATATCATTTTAAGATTTATAGTTTTTCGAAACTATGCGGTAATGACTATTAACATAAAATAACAATAGGGAACAATTTATTTTTTTACACTGTTAGAATTTTCTTTACATTTTACACTGTTTTCTTTACACTGTCAGAATTTTCATTCGAAAATTACAGTAAAATAAAAAGGAGCAGACAGTCCATCCAATTAACCGTAAAGTTTACGGTAAAGAAAATTTTTTACCCTCACGGCTTTGAAACTGCTTACAACTAGTATTACATGGTTTAAAAGCCATGATTACAAAACTATACATTTTTTAACCATTCACAACTGGCATGGTTTCAAAACCGTAAATTTTTTTTCACGGGAACTAGGTAGTGGCTGAGTTGTGTTTGATCAGATTAAGAGTTGTGTTTGATCAACTGAACCGTGAAACGTAGTTTAGTTGGTTTATCTGGTTATTTTACCCATTGTAAGATGGGTAAAGCATGGTGCTTCCATCTATGCGTGAGTGAGAGTATCGTATTGTAATATTCCTAATGTTATAAGGTGCCAAATTGGGTAGTGCAGGACACTAAATACTTTTTATGTCTTGAAGGGAAAAGAGGAAACATTGTGGTTTCAACCCTGGGACTCGAATCTCAGCTCTGTATACCACGAGACTAATAGATCAGGCCTCTCGGCTATAATAGGTACACAATTGCAATGAACTAAGTGGCTTCATTAGGTGGGCTTAGTTGTAGCAAAAAAATTCTGGTTCTAAACCGTATTAGGTGAGCGCAGTTAATAAACGTTTTTCTCACATACAATAGGTTAACAGTTTGAATACCGCCTTCTGGTTTGTAGACTGTTTTGTTTGAATACAGTAAAAAAACAATTAAATAAACTGTCATTTAACCATTTTTTCAGAGAATTTTCGAACAGTGTAAATAATGAGTAACAATTATGATCAAATCATTCTCTTTTTTTAGATAATTAAGTGACATCGAGTCTGAAAATCATTATGTGTTTCTAGAGGAAAGACATACACTACTAGTTACATTGAATATAATTTGAGATTTATAGTTAGCCAAAATTATGCTATTGAAATTTTTTTTTTTTTTTAAAAATAACACTGAGAAACAGTTTTTTAAAAAAAGTTTCCAATTGTATGAGAATTTTTAATTGATCTTAGATACTTTCGTATTGCTAATTTTAAATCTGCAATCGGTTTCTCTCTTCAAGTTACAGTTTTTTTAAATGACAGTTTTGAGTCCATTTTTTTACGAAATAAGTTTAAAACCGTTATATATAACTAGCTGTTACAAAAATATCGCGACAAACTTCTAGGGGAGTTAGGGTGTATCATCAGGATTAAAATAGCATAGGGACTTATGCCCGGAAATGTAGTCGTACGCGGCTAGGGGAGATCCCTTTGTATGAGCTGTTTCGGCGTGTGCTTTTGAACAGGTTATAATAGGGAAGCTCTCTTAGTACGATGGTCCGGGTACTATGAGCTCCGGGTACGATGACGTTTCCATGCACGAACTCCGATGCAGTTTTAATCTTGAATGATATACCGTAACTCCCCTAGAAGTTTTTCGTTACAATCTCCTGTTATGCATAACGTTTATAAACTTGTATATTTCAACAAAATAAAAATACCACTTAAAAAAAAAAATTCAATTTAGGAGAAACACTAATTCCAAATTTGAAATCTCCGAACCTGAACTAAAGATAAAATATTTGTATAAATGAAACAAAAAATTTGTTCCTCGAGTGTAATTAATCATTCTTCTCTAAAGAATTGAGGAACACGATACAATCATTAATTTGTTTGTTTCGCATTATAATTTTTGCATCTTTTCTTTTAGTTCTAACTCTTGAAATAGAAAGCAGCTCAATAGTTTCTTTGTTAAAGCGTTTGAAATCATTTCAATCATTTTTTTAACATTTTCAGACACCTACATAGAATAAATATTTCAGAAGCCTACGTATAAGATTTTTGTGACAGTAAAAGTGGCGGGACAATTTTTACATTATAATGAATCAATAAAAATGTTTTTATGGCCCTTTTTAAGCATTTATGTTTTTAATTTTTATTTAATGTGCTAAAAATGTTATGTAGGCTTTATTTGCTGCGTGTGTAAAATCATCTGAAGTTATATATAGGTTGATACAGACTTTAAAGGTTATAAAATCTCTAGCTGTCATAAACAAAACAAAATGCATTTAAATGTATCTGCATTACTTGGATATAGTGGGCTACAGTGAGATAATCTTTTCCATAAACCGCGGGAAAAATAGAGCAATATCTTATAGTTCATAATTTTGTCAATCTTTCAAGATTATCCTATAATAATTAAATCCAATTTTATTATATTCAATTCTTTAAGAATATTTCTCTAAAATGTTATATTTTAGTACAATTTCCCCCTACCATTTTTCTAAGCACTCAATTAAGAAAAATCACAAGGAAAAGACAAATTTATGTAGATTTGCCTACTGACCCTAAGTGATTTCAATCTAGGTTAGTCCCGCAGTGAACTGATCACAAAGACACGGTTCCCAGTAGAACACCAAAGTCAAGCATCACTGGCTGCCCCCAGTAAGCGGGTGGTTGACCACTTTGATCAGCCTGCGTAGGGACCTAAGTGTTTTCAATCTAGGTCAGTGCCGCAGTGAACTAATTATAAAGACACGGTTCCCAGTAGAACACCAAAGTCAAGCATCACTGGCTGCCCCCAGTAAGCGGGTGGTTGACCACTTTGATCAGCCTGCGTAGGGACCTAAGTGTTTTCAATCTAGGTTAGTGCCGCAGTGAACTGATCACAAAGACACGGTTCCCAGTAGAACACCAAAGTCAAGCATCACTGGCTGCCCCCAGTAAGCGGGTGGTTGACCACTTTGATCAGCCTGCGTAGGGACCTAAGTGTTTTCAATTTAGGTTAGTGCCGCAGTGAACTAATTATAAAGACACGGTTCCCAGTAGAACACCAAAGTCAAGCATCACTGGCTGCCCCCAGTAAGCGGGTGGTTGACCACTTTGATCAGCCTGCGTAGGGACCTAAGTGTTTTTAATCTAGGTCAGTGCCGCAGTGAACTAATTATAAAGACACGGTTCCCAGTAGAACACCAAAGTCAAGCATCACTGGCTGCCCCCAGTAAGCGGGTGGTTGACCACTTTGATCAGCCTGCGCAGGGACCTAAGTGTTTTCAATCTAGGTCAGTGCCGCAGTGAACTAATTATAAAGACACGGTTCCCAGTAGAACACCAAAGTAAAGCATCACTGGCTGCCCCCAGTAAGCGGGTGTTTGACCACTTTGATCAGCCTGCGTAGGGACCTAAGTGTTTTCAATCTAGGTCAGTGCCGCAGTGAACAAATTATAAAGACACGGTTCCCAGTAGAACACCAAAGTCAAGCATCACTGGCTGCCCCCAGTAAGCGGGTGGGTGACCACTTTGATCAGCCTGCGTAGGGACCTAAGTGTTTTCAATCTAGGTCAGTGTCGCAGTGAACAAATTATAAAGACACGGTTCCCAGTAGAACACCAAAGTCAAGCATCACTGGCTGCCCCCAGTAAGCGGGTGGTTGACCACTTTGATCAGCCAGTGTAGGGACCTAAGTGTTTTCAATCTAGGTCAGTGCCGCAGTGAACAAATTATAAAGACACGGTTCCCAGTAGAACACCAAAGTCAAGCATCACTGGCTGCCCCCAGTAAGCGGGTGGTTGACCACTTTGATCAGCCAGCGTAGGGACCTAAGTGTTTTCAATTTAGGTTAGTGCCGCAGTGAACTAATTATAAAGACACGGTTCCCAGTAGAACACCAAAGTCAAGCATCACTGGCTGCCCCCAGTAAGCGGGTGGTTGACCACTTTGATCAGCCTGCGTAGGGACCTAAGTGTTTTCAATTTAGGTTAGTGCCGCAGTGAACTAATTATAAAGACACGGTTCCCAGTAGAACACCAAAGTCAAGCATCACTGGCTGCCCCCAGTAAGCGGGTGGTTGACCACTTTGATCAGCCTGCGTAGGGACCTAAGTATTTTCAATCTAGGTTAGTGCCGCAGTGAACTAATTATAAAGACACGGTCCCCAGTAGAACACCAAAGTCAAGCTTCACTGGCTGCGCTCAGTAAGCGGGTGGTTGACCACTTTGATCAGGCTGCGTAGGGACCTAAGTGTTTTCAATCTAGGTTAGTGCCGCAGTGAACTAATTATAAAGACACGGTTCCCAGTAGAACACCAAAGTCAAGCATCACTGGCTGCCCCCAGTAAGCCGGTGGTTGACCACTTTGATCAGGCTGCGTAGGGACCTAAGTGTTTTCAATCTAGGTTAGTGCCGCAGTGAACTAATTATAAAGACACGGTTCCCAGTAGAACACCAAAGTCAAGCATCACTGGCTGCCCCCAGTAAGCGGGTGGTTGACCACTTTGATCAGTCAGCGTAGGGACCTAAGTGTTTTCAATCTAGGTTAGTGCCGCAAAGAACTAATTATAAAGACACGGTTCCCAGTAGAACACCAAAGTCAAGCATCACTGGCTGCCCCCAGTAAGCGGGTGGGTGGCCACTTTGATCAGTCAGCGTAGGAACCGAAGGGTCCTCGTTCTATCGCAAAGTGCTCGACTTCGCACGCAGGTTGTTGAGCTATCAAAACAGGGGAGTCATCCTCTTTGTAGAGGATCAAAATTGCGATGATATGTCTTTGGATAATCTTCAGGGATGTTTCCCAGACCGTCGCCAATAGCCCATTGCGCAGCTCTAGTATGACGTAAATAATTACCTACTTACCAATCTAGGTTAAGAGTTGGCCACGCACTAGGTCGATGCTCGGTTCGAATCCCGCTTCGGGCATGGCTGTAATTTATCTCTCTGTTCTATCTGTTCTTCTTGTGTTTGGCGACATTGATCCACCTATATGGTCCTAACGATAAAGGGATTTTCAGAAAAGTGATTATCATTAATCGATACTAGGTTTTTTTTCGCTTTTTGTTATCTTGAAAAAAAAAATAGAATGACGAAATATTTCTTCACTTTGGCCGAAAATAATTTCCTCCAAAAATTGACGATAGTTATTTCGTCACTTTGATGAAGGTTTTGCTCGGGACAGATACCAGGAAAGTGTTTCGTCAAAAACGAAAGTTTCCTGAAATTTGAGCATCCATTTTTCATAGTGTTCTAGTGAATTTATATTTTAAGACAATTTCAAGTCAGTAATAACTTAGATGAGACATAATAAATATTATTCATGCTTGCATTAAAAATGCAAGACAAAAAGTTAAATTTTTACTCTTATTGTTTAAACCAACTTACTTATAAAATGCCTGAAATTTTGAAACAATTGAAATCTCAGACGTGATCTTCACACTTTATTATGACAAGAACGCACTGAAGCGATAAACTTATATTTCACGCAAATTAAACCTGATAAATCTGATTTGAAATTACTATGACGATATTAGAAATTAATTTCTGGTAAATTGCATGCATTCCTTAGAATAACAAAGTGGATAAAGTTTGATTTGCGTTTTAATCTTGCGGCATACATTAATAGTTTTCAAATTTTCTAAAACATATAATGAAATATATATTCTTTCAAGCACTTGTTTGAATTTTAAATGGTTCATTTAAATGCAATATTTTGATAGCAATATATGATAAATTCTATGGGTTCTTAAAATTTTTAATGAGATAACAAAAATGTTTCTTGGAAATACAATATTCTGATAGACATATTTAATGAATTCTATCTGTTCTTAAAAATATTTCGTAGAGGGAAAAATTGTTTCTTAAGAATACAACAATTTATAATAAATTCCATATGCTCTTAAAAATATTTCTTGAATGGCAAAATTCAGCAAAATACAATATTTAAACAGAAATAACAAATTCCATATGCTCTTAAAAATATTTCTTGGATGGCAAAATTCAGCAAAATACAATATTTAAACAGCAATAACAATTTCCATATGCTCTTAAAAATATTTCTTGGATGGCAAAATTCAGCAAAATACAATATTTAAACAGCAATAACAAACTCCATATGCTCTTAAAAATATTTCTTAGATGACAAAATTTTCTCTTAAAAATAAAATTTTTAAACAGCAATTTATAATAAATTATTATGCTCTTAAAACTAGTTCTTAAATTGCAAAATTACTTCTTAAAAATTAAATCAACAGCAATTTATAATGAATTCAGCGTGTTCTTAAAAATATTTTCCTTAGATAGCAAAAATGTTTCTTGTAAATACATTATTCTTATAGACATATTTAATGAATTCCATGTGCTCTTAAAAATATTTCTTAGAGGGCAAAATTGTCTCTTAAAAATACAATATTTAAACAGCAAATTATAATAAATTCTATATGTTCTTAAAAATGTTTGTAAGATAAAAAATGTTTCTTGGAAATATTATACTTTGATAGCAGTAATAAATAATAGTTTTAAAGAATAAAATATTTCAATTTAGTATACTCTGTATGTTTTTAAAATATTTTTAAGATAGCAAAAAATGTTTCTTTGAGCACGAAGAAAATTCTGGTATAACCACCGGACTTGTATGGACTTGTATAACATTTATGAAAAAAAAAACATGGTTATGGTTGTAAAATTAAAATAAACGGTATTTTTTAAGCATTTATTTGGTAATTTTTCCGTTTTTATGGCAGCGGAGTTTTAGTTTTAAAAATTATAGTTCTTATTACCACACATTTAGTAAAAAATACGAAATTGAGAAGTATATTAAACTGAAAACATGTTTCTATGACATGCTCTAAGGTATCATAATAAAATTATTAAATTTTACCATATTTACTACCAAATAGCACGATAATCATATTTTTGTTGTTGTTAATTTTACCAAAATTCTTGCCATAGGGCTTCCGTAAAAGTAACCATGCTTTTTGGTGATTCCATAGAGCCAGAAACACTGTAAATTTTACTATATTCAGATAGTTTTGACTACACTTTTTTTCCCCAGTGTAGAACAATATCTTTAGAGTATTCTGACTACAAATGTTACCGATTCTTTTTCAACTCAAACTTAATTATTCGAATTAACAAAAGTATATATATATATACATATATATATATATATTTATTTATTTTTATTATCAGCTAAAATCATCAGGCAATATCATACATTCTTGCAAAAATTTTGCGCCATTTTTATAATTAGCATGGATGGTTCCGGTTAACGTTGAACGAAAATTTACCGAAAAGTCACAAAAAACAGTTACAGTATAGTAACATTCGTTTTTACAGTTGCAAATTCACAGCGGTTATAAAAATCTCATAAAATTAGCTGTAAATCAAGTACTTTTTATGACAACAAAACATTCTAAGAGCAATCTGAAATTCGAATGCCGTTCATAATTCTTGTTTTTTTTTTTTTAATAAATAGTCTTTCTTCCTAAAAGTTTCTTCAATATCAGGAAAAGGTTCAGAATTTTCTCTGCATCAGTAAAAAAATATAATTAGGGAAAAAAATTTGAACTTAGTGGCCAAAACAAAGTCTAGAAGAACCATTGTTAACTCGAATTACCCATTGACTTCTTATGAAAAAATTTAATTGGAGGACGAAATTTAATTTTGTGGTCAAAAAAAAAAAAAAAAATATAGGAGAACCACTGAATTTTCAAAATTACCAAAATCGCCGTATGACCCTTCATCAAATACATTTCACAACATTCGGCATAATTTCATCTCTTAAAAATAAATTTTAAAATTATATTTTCTATTCGATAGCTTTACAAAATGATTGTCCATGTAAAAATATATTTGAATTTATTGTCATTGGTTGGAGTTTTCAATTACTATGAAGAACTTTAACGAAAGTAAGAGATTCGATTTAAGTTACATTTTGGAAAGTTTCATAACTAATTAATATTTAATTCTTCGAGTGAAGTGAATTTTGTTTCATGCTCAGCATGTGAATTATTATACTATAATTTTCTAATCTATGTAAAAAATGCTAAAGATTAAAATTTATCGTTTTTTACCTAATAGTTAAAAATAACTAAAAAAATAATTTCCTTCTTCTTACTGCCGGTTACTGATCAAGGTCGTCTCAGTCAGTTTATCCCATTTCGACCTATTCAATGCAATATTTCTCTATCTGTTAACTAAGACCTTTAATCACTTCTCTAATGTATCTAACCGTGTTGTTCTAGGTCTTCCTCTTTTTCCATTTCCCTCTGGAGTTTGGAAGGTTGTTAAGTAACAGGATTTAAAATCATTAAGTTTAACTGAAATTTTCACAAAAATTTAATTGCAGTATACTTTACTCTAAGCAACATAATTTTTAGAAAAAAGTGCCATTTCTGCTATTATTTAACCTTTTTTTGCGTAGATGGCACACCGATAATTATATTTGCACTAAAATGTAAAATCCTATCCCTATTTCATTACCATAAATAAAATTCTAAAAAATTATTTTTCACTTATTTTGACCTAAATTAATACAAAATAACGTAAAAATATGAAAAATATATTTCATGAAAATTCTACGTCAAGGGGTTAAAGTTGGGGTTTCAGAAATATGTTCCAAACTATCCATGTTCGAATTAAATTTTTATTGTTTATTCTTTTGAAATACAAATAAAAAAATAAATCTTTATGATAAATATTTATAACTTCCGAAAAGTGTTTAATACTGTTCATTAATTCGGATGGTATCGTTAATATTCTGGTGGAGAAGAGATTCATTGCTCGATAAATAAATAAAACAGCTTGACCAGAGTGATTAAAAGACAGCAATTAATAATTGAGTTGATGTCGCAAACAGAAGAAATTATTATAGTGCTTAAATATATGCTTATTACTTTCTTTTGCTTTGTAACGTAATAGTTTTTTTATTTAATAATTAGATCACACTATTATTTTTCATATCGTTTGAAACATATTTTAAATGCTGTGATGTTTAAGAAATTTAAATAAGAGGTTGTTGTAATGATTGCAGAAAAGTAATACTTTCAACTCTTTAACAATGTTTCGAGTTAATGGAAATAATTCATGTGCAACAGTTATGTGCAGTGGGAATTTTGTGGATGTTAAATTTAGGGAAATGTTGGGCGGGAAAAATACTTTCGTGAGAAGTGAAGGCAATGTCGTTTTCTATGATTATTTTTATGCTAATTTGTGTTTTAAAAATTGACGGTAAAAAGTAGTTTAGAAAATAAAACTGTTTCTAAACTACAGCTTAAAACACAGGTTTTTAACATGTCTTCTGCGATAAAAACGCTACGACATTTTAAGTATATCAAAGAAAAATCGCATTTTTTTTGTTACTAATTAGCTTTACTCATTAAACTAATTTAACTTTCGTCCAAAATAGCCATTTTAGGAAAATGGGTAATGGAATTAAGAACGGGGAATGGAATTCGCATTTTCAAAATCACTAATTTAATAAAATCGCGTTATGAATTTTTAATCCCAATTCGAGTGCATTTTTTTAAAATTAGTGTAAAAGTATTAAAAAAATTCCTGAGAAAAATCAAGTAAAAATACTGAGGAAAATTATCGCTAAATTATCTTCTTTTTTTTTTAATTACGGGTTTATTTGAAATCTCACGAGTGAGTGCTGGCTCTAAATTAATGATCACTTTTCAATCCAGAAAAATTACGACTCCTACTATTTTTAATTTCCTGTGTTAATTAAGATTCTTATTGATGTTTGCGATTCCCACTGAGGTTTAGGATTACTGCCGAAGTTAGCAATTTCTACTGAAATTTGCAAATCGTATTGATGTTTAGGATTCGTACTGGTATTTGTAATTCCTACTGGTGTTTACGATTTCCTTTGATGTTTACAATTCATTCCGATGTTCACATTATTAAATCAAGTTTTATTTATGTTATCGATTGTACTTAACTATGTTACGTTTGGTGTCATTAAAATAACTTGTAATGCTGTAATTTTAACCGATATACAGAATTACGAACGGACCTGGTTAGGTCATAGTCTAAAAAGAAGAATAAGTGATTTTCAAATACGTTTGTATTTTCGTTGAAGGAGGAGACACTTTAAATACAAGGTAATAGAACACTTGGTAATAGAACACTTGGTTTCAAGGTTCTAATCCCAGCCTTGGCTGGTCAATTTGAATGTTGTTCTCGGCTCGCACTGACCACAGTGCTAGCTTAGCATTCCCAGTAGTAAACAGATCATGTTTAAGAATCCCTTGCATCGGGCTAAACGAAAGAGTTTTTCGTGGTTTTTCTTTCTATGTAACGCACATACGGGTTAGTTCCATAAGGAAGTTCTCCTCGAAAGCTAGTTAAACTCATTGATTAATATAGGAGCTTTATTGATTCTGGATTAGTTTCAAAATTACAAGGCAACGAGATTCAATATAACTTCCGTAATAACCGCAACCATAAACCTGTAAATAGATCGGCTGTTCAAGTCCGGTTATAAAATAAAACAGTTCAAAACTGCTTGGAAGAACACTTGTATCGTTTACGTATATATGACCATCCTGATTGCCGACTATTTGATTCTAAAGAACCTATCAACCGAAAACATCTCTCGCTGTAGGTCACTTCACGAATTTGACTCCGAAACTGCTAAATATTGGCGTGCAAACAAAACAATATTAAAAGTGAAAAAAAGAATTCTAAAAAAATTACAAACAGAAGCGGTCGCCATTGCAACGCATGCAATGATGACGCATGCGCACTGTTTACTATTACTCTTGAACACAGTTGTGTGATCAAGTGTGAAAAATAAGGTGAGGACGCCATCAAACCCAAAAGAACACCCATTTTGCCAATGGGTAATAAAAATTGTTCTCTCTTAGCACTTTTACAAACATGACACAAATTGATACTAAGTAATTTATATTTATATCTGTCTTAAACGACGAATGATTTTCAATGGAAAAAATTACTTATTAAAAATCTTTATTTTTTAGAAATTTTCCCAAGCAATTAAAACAGTTAAGAGCCTATCCTCCTAGGATTTTAGGTTAAATTTTTAATTTATGTTTTCCTTTGTACTTTTTATCGTACTTAACAAACTTTTAATGATATAGTATTATTAGACAGCGCAATAACTTTCAAAAAAGGGTGGCAAATAAAGGAGTTGTTTTATCAAATTAGGAGAAATAGAGCTTGATAATTTTTAGAACCTTAAAGCAATAAAACGATGCGTTTTGTGGTTTAGAGTAAATGAATTAAACTACACGTTTCTCAGATTTTAGATTTTTAAAATTTTAATTTTATTACTCTTTAAACTAAAAAATTCTTTTAACGCTAACTGCATTAAAGAAAATATACTTATCAAAAATCGGAAAACACAGGCAACTGTTTACTATTTAACTACCAATTAAAAACAGTTTGTAAAATTGTAATGGCATGATTTTGCCACAAAAATTAAATAGAATATCTAAATAGCAGCAAGTATTAAATCTCAAATTGTCATTCGGTTGCTGCATTTCATTTTCGATGTATTGGAAGATACTGCCTAATCGACTAAATATTTTTCTTCAGTTCATTTGCGAAAATTAAATAAAAATGATTCAAATTATAATTCGAATTTCCCCTCCTCGTCTCTACCCTTACGATAGTTGAGTTTGTTCGAGTGAGGAAAATCCTTCTAACATCGGAAATTCTTATTTATTGAGATTTAAAGGTTTAAAAAATAGTTATTAATTGAACCTATAAGTATATCTTAACTTTCTAAAACAAAAGGAAGAAATATCACATTTTATTGGACAAATATCATTTAAAATTTATAACGATTGTTCAATTCTTATTACCATCAACTCAAGATAATTAAATATTCTTTGTATAGACTACTGATTTTTAACAATTTTCTAAATTAATTTTGTTACCTTAACACAATATCATCAGAGAGATATCATACAATATCATACAATATCATACCTTTATCATACAATATCATACAATATCATACCTTTCGACTTACGTTAAACGTAACATTCAAGAGATTAAAGAGATTTCAAAATTGTACATATTATTCCCACATTCCTTCACGAAAGTTTTGAACGATTAACTGCGCATGCTCATTACCTTTCTTTTTCTTTTTAACCATAATAATGCGCAGTTTATCGACACATGCACTATAACTTCAGTACTTAAGTGAGTTAGTGTGCCAGATGATTTGTAAAGTCCCTCCCTTTTTTTCTACCCCTTAACTATCTGGGGATTAGTAGGGCAATATTCGCGCATGTTCTGTAAATCTGAAATAACGTAAATGGAACACATGTTACGCTGAATAATTCTCTCTATTCTCAAAACTGCAAACGTTAAATTGCATCACAAATGTACACTTTAAATAAAACTTTAAACGTATTTCCTCTAATTGCTTAGACAAACAAATAAAGCATGTTTACATTCATACTCTATCGTATCACCATTATTATCACCAACAGAGCAAAGCTAATTCGAGTTAACTAATTGTTCAAAATGAGACCTTAGAGAATCATAGTTACTTTATGATTAAAACAAGAAATATATAAATCAAAATAACGTAGCCCAAAGTATGAAAGATCAAAAAATTCCAACAGAAACCAAATTTTCATCTATAACTGTATCAGATCAAACTGATCTATATTTAACAAGTAATAAAAAATCTCATATTTTACCGCAAAGAAGCTATTACCTTAGCGGTGTAATTCAGTCGCCATAAATAATCTTATTTCAATATATCTAGGGCCTTATCTCCCTGAAAATTCATCAGAGTATCAGGAGCAGGACAACTCATCTTGTGACAGAATGGAACATCTAGTAAGAAGTTAATCCAATCAAAAAGTGATTTCGTGTGCTGAATTTTTCTTAGATGTAGTTTTATTGATTGGTGTATAACCCTAATAGAAGAATGTCATTAATATTTCTTGAGAGTTTTGCACAAAGATTGCCATGTTTTGGGAAAGATAATTCATTATAAATAAAGCATTCAATTTTTGTATCTTCTTAGAATTTCACTATTCTTATGAATAAATTAGTTGCATTTGGCTTTTTAGCTTAAAGCTCTTTGAGACGGAAGTAAGTAAAAGAAAGTTTGAATGTTTGGTGAATTTATCTTCGATCACATCGTTATTTAAATTGAAATTGTCGAGGTGGAGTAAGTTCTGTTGAGTCTCATATCATAAAAGTATCTTTATAAGATTAAAGAAATATTTATTATTCATTTTAATCAAAAATGCATGATTGTAGTCAATTTTAAAACTTTAAAAGTAATGACTTTCTTAACTGAACGTGAAACAACAAACACTCATTTTTCATTTATTTGATTTTATATTAGGAAATTAGAAATTTACTAGCCGCCTTTGGTGACCAGTTTGGTAAACTTTCAAAATATCTTGTATAATATATAAAATTTAATAGTAACCAAACCGAATGAACAGCACAACTACATTAAAATATTCCGATTCTCTCTCTCTTCAACCCCTCTTCCATTAATTAGTTAGTTACTAACACTTTAATTAGTTTTAAATAATAAATAAACTAAATTTTTTCATCCGTCAAGTTGTAGCCCGTGGCTTTGCCCGTTGTGAAGTACTTTGATTTCAATTTTAACTTTTTTTCAAGAAATGCTCGCGATACTGTCAAAGCTCTTTATGTATTGAATTTTTGTAATAATTTAAAATCTGTCCATTAAATCAATCAAAACACTATGAGTTCGGGACATTTCAGTTTAATAGGTTGCTGAAATATTAAAATTATTTCCATGTCTATTGTGTGATAATCCCAATACTCCATTACGTTTCGCACTATATATATACACAGTATTAAAACATGAGAAAAATATGGAGCATGATGCAAAATTAAATCAAGTTGTTTTCTTTGTATAGATGATAAGCCTTTCTTACACAAATTGCAAACCATTGAAAAAACAGGTGAAAATAAGTTGTTTACAAATTTCCGCCGGCCAAATAAAATGGTGATTGGTGCAAGATAAATTATCAGGGTCACAAAATCCACCAAATTTCCATAACAAATCAGAACCTCTGGGGGTACTGAATTGGAGATTAATCGTTCTCTGGTTCAGGTGAAAATTATGATCTAAGGATTTAGGAATGGAGTATGATTGGGTTCAAATCTCGCTGTGACGTGTGTATGGTTGAATGTGCATTCTTGGCCGTAGATGGAGCATAAAAATTCGTTTTATTTCCCAAGCAGGCTTGCTGGTATTGGCAAGTGCATAAGTAACAACAGAAACACTATCAAAGCATCTTTTCTCTTCAGTTTTTTTACATTATTCATATCCTATTAGGATCATATTTACCATATTTCGGCTATTTCATACACTTTAGAAATTACATAAAGAAAAAAGTACTTTTTATGTTAGATTTCGTAACAAAAATATGGTTTTCACAAATTAATTTGCATATTTATTTTTAGAGGATATTATTTTTAGTGCAAATAAATCCGATATCTAGATAAAAAGATATTAAGGACCATTTTTTTTTTAGCTCACTGCATATTGCTTAATGCTCTCATTTCTGAAATAGCACTAAGAAATAAACTTTACGTTATGCTTTAAATGATATTTAAAAATAAATGAATTAATGATCGTTTAAATCAATTGTTTTTCATAATTTTATCAATTTCTGAAAATAAGAATATTTCGTAAATTTGTTGCTAGTTAAACTTTTTTAATAATTGAATATTTGAACTCTGGTTTATGAATAACGTCACTAAGTTCAACTTCATCAAGAAGGCAAAATGCTTTTTCTCTAATACGAAAAAAGTCAACCAAAAAAAAAGTGAAAAATTAAAACAGTTACATTTTGTTGGTTATTTATTAAATTTAACCAAACAGGTCACAACAGTTTTCATGTTTATTGTTTCTTTAAATTCATTTTAAAATATTTTGTGATTAAAAGATTAGGTTATTCTAGAAGCCTGAAAATTTATCGATTTAAGACAGACATCACATTAAATTTTATATTTAAGATACCTTTATAAATATTTTTGAAGAATATTAGAGATGTTAACTTTATAAGAAGGGTTTTTCGCCCCCACTGACAAAAAAAAAAAAAAAAAAAAAAACCCAAAGCTACCTGGTAAAATTTACCTATGTAAGTACCGCATGTAATATGCATGCACGGTATGAGTATGTACGATAAATTTAATCATAGTCTTTATTTGTTAATTCTTTTTAAATTGGTGGGAAAAAAAAGGTTGAAGCTACGTTTGCTTAAATTTCATAAAAAAAATAATATACTGAAATTTTGATTTATGAATTGAAAAAGAAAATACACACAAAAAAATTATGCAATAAAAAAGCTATAGATCTAAAAAAAAAAAAGATGTAAGAAAAAATACCTATCAAAGAACTACAGCAGAAAGGGGAAAATAATTTCAAAATAATGTTGTATAAATATGTTGTAATGTAGTTGTAATGTTGTATAATGTTGTATTGTTCAATATCGAAGATTACAGGGTTAGCCTCTTTTGCAGAAATTTAACGCACTTTCCTGCTTCACCCCGGGGTCATGTTAGTGATGAAAGTTAAAAGTAATTTTGGGAACTTTAAAATTAAGGTAACCTATAGTAAGCACAGATTAATATGATAACACATGTAAGGCAGAAAAAAGGCAGTGAGTCATTCAGGCGTTTGCAAAAATTGCATTACAATTGATTTTGTATCGAATATTTTTAAAAACGACTTGCTTCAGTGTGAAAGTAAAGTACGAATCAATTTTAAATGCATAACATTACTGATTTTTTTGATGAAAAACAAAGGCTGAATAGTTGATGGTGGTGCAAATTTTTTAAAGGAGAAAGCACTTAAATGTAATCTTTTTTACATTACGTGACTTTTTTTTTACATATTTATTTATTTTTTTTTTTTTGATATCATAATTTATCAGTTATAATTACTACTATCAGTTCAATAAAATTGTTGCTCAATATCAGAAAAATTTTCGCTTCCACCTAAGAAAAATAAATAAATTTATTTTGAATTACTATATAAAATTCCACTTTTTCTACTCATAATTATTCTCATACGTTTTTTTATTAGTTTACTCAATAAAAGGAGAATATTTAAAAAAAAAATGAGAAAAAATAAATTTATATGTGATCAATTATTATTTTTCCTAAAATTATTGTTAGAAAAAGAAAAAATTTCAAAAATTAAAATTTTATTTTTATCAAACTCTAGGAAGCTTAGCAGGGCAAAATTAAAAGGGGTGAAGTTTAATTGTTTAGAGCTTTATTAGGGACCACTAAATTTTATGAAATTATTCAATGAAATTTTTTAAAACAAATATTGATTTTTTCAAGAGTAATCATTTTAATATATTTGTTTGAGTCATTAAATATATATAAGTCTGATAAAAATTTAGAAAATAGAAAAAAATATATATAGTTATGTTGTTTCCCTCAATATTCCCACATTCAGCTCTATAATTTTAACTTCTTTCACTACAAGCCCCGAGAGATTGATTTTTCTATTTAGTTTTCTGTAACCATTTATAAAACACTTAAAATTTCCTGACGGCGTTTAGTGCACAAAAATTTAACAAGTTGGGAAGAAACGGAAAATTATTATTTATTTATTTTGATTTTTAAAATTTGTCTTAACATTATATACTAATATTATGCATACATCTATTTAACTTTACTACATATCATTCATACACAGCTTTTGCTGACACTCAATCGTATTAATTACTTTTGAAAAAAAATTAGAATTTCAAAAAGCTTTTTCTATTTGAATTTTTGTGAAGTAAGAATTCAATTAAATTTCATAAAATGTTTCGATTTTTTTGAATGTAGGTAAATTTTGGCTAATTTAATATTGGTAAACTTTTAAGTTGCACATCAGTATCAGGCCGCACCATAATTTAATCCAGCTCCAGGTTGACCTTTTACGTGATTTGCTCTCACCATCATTTTTAATAGCTGTACTCTTAATTTTTTTGTTTTATGATGATAACTATTGGGTATACATATAAGTTCCCGCCGTTCGTCATAAGATGGCACTACCAGAAGATTATATAGAAATTTATTGGTGTTAAACGTCTTATTGTAAGCTCGTTCATCTGAACATCAAATGAACAGTAAAATGAGGTTTAATTAGTTTACCTGATAGTTTTAATTTTCGTAAGAGATGAGATTTTTTTTGTTAAATAAGTTTCATGGTGTTGCCCTTTTTGCGTGAATAAGATTATCGTATTCTAATAATCCAGGGTCACTAATTAAGGAGTGCAAGACACGCGGAGTGTTATTAAACAGTGAAGATGAGTCATGCAGGGGAAAAAGGGCTCCTTTCCTATATAAGACGAACAAAGAAAAGTATAATGAGGAAGATGATGAGAAAGCTAGTGACTATGCAGTAATTGGTGAGGAATTTGGTTCTTGTCCGAATCAATTTTCAAATTTTATTCTTATAAGATCAAAAATTGTAAATTTTGTTTCGGGGATGTAAATTGTTGCATTCGTGTACATTTTTATTTTTATGATTTAAATCGAATGCTTGCTCCGGAAAAATTTCAAATCTAGAAATTCATTTTTTCTCAAAATTAGTTTTTATGAACATTAACCGTTTTCCCCCTAGTTGTTCAACCGTTTTGTTTTAGTCTGCATATTATATTTAAAAACGATTGAAATCTCTGATATTTTATGATATTTGGCTAAAAGTTGAGTCGGAAAACTCAATTTTTGGTTCATAAAAGGTTTTGTGTTTTGGTTAATAAAGTTACAAGTTACAAAGTTTGGTTAACAATGTTATTGTTTTAAAGGAAAAATATGAATGTCATGATTTTAATTGGCATCATGGATTTTAAAAGGATTGTCATTCAAAAGTATTGGAACAACACAGCTTAGTATTATATGTATAAATTTAATTTAGCTGACATACACAAGGTGTTCCCTAGTGACTGACTTTTATGCATACTTTTGTATCCTTGTTTAAAAACAATACTATTTATGGAGTGAAAATTTATAGTTCATTGGAAAAAAGCTATCAAATTTTAATAAAATATTGATAAGAAAAGTGGAATTGAAAACATTAAAACCTTTTTGATTGCTCAAGGAAACTGAAGAGAGTTGATAAGCTTTTTTTTTGTTGAAAAGTTTCAAATTTTCTTTGGGAAATCTAATTGGTTCTGATATTTTTCCTCCTACTTTCCTCACTAGTGAATTTGGATGGTTTCAGAAGCGATGATGTATGATTTAGTTTAAATGTTGGTTTGTGATCTGTGTAAATTGTAAATTTTTTTTTCTTCAAGGATTAAAAAAATATGTATATAAATGATTACGGAATTAATAATTAGACAATTATCCTAATAAATTTTTTCATACCATTTAATATAAAAAACTATTTGAGCAATAATTTTTCATTATTGTTATAGGAAAGATATGTAAAAATTTTTGTAATCAAGCAGTCCTTATAATAATAATAATAGTAATGATAATGATAATAGTAATTATTATTTATCATAGATAAATGGAGGATTATGAAAGATTTCGGAAAGGAGAAAATATAAATCAAAATTATATTTATTTATATTTGGGAAAATTCAATACATATTAGAAATTAGGAAAAAAAAGGAATATCTAAAATAAATAAGAGTTAAAATAATTAAAATAGAAAAGAAGTAAGATTTAAAATAATTAAAATAGGAAAAAAGTATGATTTAAAATTATTAAAACGGCAGCACATTGATATATTTTTATAATTATATGAAATGTTGATCTTTAATGTGTAGCATTTTAAATATCTACTTTGTCATATTTAAAATAAAATGTGTACATTTTTAAAATTTATTTTGCATTTCCGAAAACTTTTTTTTATGAAATTTTATTTCCGTTATAAGAGAATACAAATGATTATCCTTTTTTCTTTTAAAATATGTAGCTTAATTTATTTCATTTTCAAATAAAAAAGCAATTTATAGAAATTTCGATCGAAGTTCCATTATTTATTTTTCATAAACTGATAATTATTTTGTTGTTCTATTTTCGAATTAAACAACAGTTTACAGAAAAATATATCGGAATTCAATAATTAAATTGCATTCAGAGTGTAATCATTATTTTTTTTTCTCAATTTAAATGTTTTCCACATAATATGTTAATTATCGTTTGAAAATAAATTGCTCATTTTTCTTAGTTCCATTCGAAGACATTTTTATCTCAAGGGCAAATTTAATTGCATGGAAAATAAAACCGGAAGCGCTCTCTACACAAAAGACTTAAAGTCTCTTTTTCTGCTTTCCCCATACACACAGTAATTAGACGTGTTGCTATTTTCAATGCGTGCGAGGACAATCAAACAAAAGATTGATGTTTGTAGTTTCCGTTGTGGTCGTCAGATGGCGCGGTTGCAGTATGAGGAGAATTACCAGGCAAGTGCAGCGATTTTGATACACCTGGTGATATTCACTACTCAAAGGAATAATCCTTGACAGTTTATTTGTATTCCAGTGTGCTCTTAGTATTCTTTCAGCGTATTATGATTTACCTGTACTCATACAGTTATGATTATGAAATATAAGTAAATACTTTCAGAAAGCTTAACGAATTCTGAAATAAATCCATGTGAATCGATGTATGAATATAGGTGAGATGGATATTTGATGTACAGTGTACCGTTCAACTTCAGTTGTTAACTGTACCCGACTAAAATCTTACAAACCTGTTGCCCTATAGTATTTATAGCAGTATGTGGTAAAAATAGCTACTATGCTTATCTCATATATACAATACGTAGAATCTTGAATCTATTAATTTCTTAATTAATTCTATTATATATTAAGAATTATTTTTATGAACCGGTTTCGATGTTATATTTTAATGCATAAAACATAATTGTCTAAATTTATGAAAATTATCAATGTTTTGATGAAATGAAGAAACGTTATAAATATGAAAAGACAGCATATAAGACTTCTGCTACTTAAGCTAGGGCGAGATACAATTAAGTGACAAAATAATTTTTTCTAGAATTGAAGAAAATGCTTTGAAGACTTTATTTTCAGTAGAAAGTAGAATTATTAAGTTCTTTTATTGTTTGAAAATTCTTTTCGTCGCTAAAAAATTTTTGATATTGATAAAGTCAAAACAAATTATATTTATATTTTGTTCAGAATCTGGGAACGGTGAGAAGCATGTGAACTATGAATCTTGAAGTTTTGAGTTCCACTTTCATTATAAAACTTTCAAAATAATCAGAAACAATAAACTACTTATTTGTAACAGCTGAAAATGTGCTAGGTGGAACTTGATAATTTTCTGTTTTGTGTTATTCTTAAAATTCTAAAATTATTTTGTGTTAAGAGTTTGTTCAAGATCCAGTCGCTTGCAAAAAAAAAAAGAATAGTTTTCTCAACAAGTTATTTAATATTTGAACTTTTGTGTGAGTGTGTGTTGCATAAAGAGATGCTATTTAACTTTATTTTGGGAAAAGTGATTTGCAAGCAATAAGTTGCTAGCTTTTTTTAAAAATATTTTCTGTGGCCACGTTTTCGAAAAGAACAATATTGAGAACATGCATCATCATCGTCGAAGGGTAAGTAACAAAATTTGGTTTATATTTTTGCATTATGTTTTTATTTATAATATTTATTTTATGCTTTATTACAATTATGAAATACATGCTCAGCTGTTTATTCCACGTAAGAGTTCTTTTAAAGCATTGGCTTCAAACTTATTCCCTATATAGAATATATATATATTTTGCTGTTAATACATGAAATCCAGTATCCTATAAATTTCTAAACCATTGTATTGAATGCCTAAAATTGACTTTCAAATTAGGAAACTGTTAATACTTTGCCCATTTTCTAGATTGAAAGACATTCCTTGATATTTTTTTTGTAAAAATTGTATGCACTCTATAATGATTAAGCAAATTAGATAATAATTCTCACATTTCATACTTTAGCTAAAAAACATTTGTTCTTCTAAAGAATGCTTAAGAATATTTTAAGGTATTTGTAGCAAACTTAATATTTATTGGGAGAATAAATGCTATTGTCAATGAAATCCGGCATTCTATAGAATGCCGGATCATTTTAATCATGAAATTATTAATTTTTTACATTACCTATTATTCTATGACTAATGACAGGCATTCTATACAGTCACTAGGAATGCAATGACTAGATATCTATGCAATGACTTTAGAATGCCCATGTATGCATAATTTTCTATATAATTATATTACATAATTATAGAAAGCCTATGTGTTCTGTACAATGCTTACGGAATAATAATAATTCTTAGTTTTTATGTTTGCCTGATAAATTCCAGGCATTTCATGAAATCACTAGGCATTCCATAGAATGCCTGCTGTAATTTATGCAATGTCAATTTTTGACGTTTAAATTAAAATTTATTATCCTGTGTTGTAATTTAATGCATTTAAAATAGTGAAATGAAATTTTTTTGCTGTTTATATTTTTTCAAATTTCTCACATTTAATCGTTCTGAAATACACGCTTCAGGATTCAAGGGCATTGAATATTTTTTTAAAACATAGCATTTAGATTATTTTTAAGTTTTTAACAGAGATTTTTTTCTGCTTAAGATATATTCGTTGTATTTTAAAGCATTTATTGTAACTATAATGGAGTGCGAATTTTTTCTTCAAAAGAATATTTGTCATAAGAAATTAGACTATTTATTTTTAAGGGAGAAATACCTTTGAAAAATTTAAAGACATAACATAAAATTTAAGTTTCTATATTTGAAAATATTAATTAGTGTAACATTTAGTAATTTTTATAATTGATGAGCATTTTATGTAAATTTATGAATTCTCCAATTTGTTCTAGAAATAGTTATTGAAAGTGTAAAAAATAGAGCATTTCAAATTATTATTTAACAGTTTCTTTTGAAGCAATTATAAATATCTATTTATTGTTTTATTTAAAAAATTCTTGAATGATAAAATTTTCAAGTTTTATATAATTCAAGCAGTTTCAGGTCATACATGATTAAATTGACTTTTTTGTGAGAAATAAAAAATATGCGATTGAATTTCGAATTCCTTCAATTTATTCTCATTAAGTAACTTGATTTTTTGAATATCTGAATACACTTCAGTTAATGCGTAATAAAAAACCAACAGCAACAACAAAAAAACACCATATCATTTCTAGTAATGTCTGGAAAAAATCTGTAAAAGTGTTTTCCCCTTCGAATAAGACACTTTGCAGGGAAACGTGAAAGTATGTGCGTTCATAGGGAAAGAAACCTATGCCTTTCGATAAACCACCCTCAGCCTATTTTATTGAAAAGATCTCATCACTCTTATCCGAAAGTTCAAACAAAGATTGTGTTTTCTTAGAAAAAGAAAGTTTTTTAATGCATAAATAAATTTCTTTATTAGAAATATCTTTTCAGGAAAAATGTAGTTTTAGAGACTAGAAAAAGTTCTTTTTTCCTCTTTTTTCATAAAAAAAGAGAGATTGTATTTTTTTTTTGATAAATTGAAGTAGATTACAATCTTCGTAAAATAAAATACCGTATAAAATATATCATACTGTATAAATTAATGTACATTAGATTTTTTTATTCTGTAATATGTTCCGTGAAAAATAGATTTTACGATAAAAAAGTATCGGCATGTTGACTGCCAATATTTTTTTACCGTATTTTAATTCAGAATTGTTTAGAGTGTAGGTCTCTAAGATACCACAATGCATGATTTTTATTTTAATAATAAAAAATAATTCAAGTTAAATAAGTAAATTTTATGCATTTCAACTTTTAAAACAAAATTATTTTTGATAATAAAATGTGTTTTATTAAAAAATTATGTAAATATTTTTGGAATAAAGTGAAAAAATCATACTTTGCGACGATTACCAGGTACACTGTGGATTTTTATTCATAAGTCGTCAACTGTATTAAATAATAGGAGTTATTAATTTTTTTATTTCATCATTTTATTTTTTGCATTGTTATTTGTATATTTTTGATTACACGTAAATTACATTACTTGAATGCATATGATGCTATAAATGTTACGCTATAAAAATGTGACCCTGAAACTTTGGTCATGATTCAATGAAATCCTATTAACCTTCTAAGGATTCTCTACTGGTAATGACAAAGAACAACTGAATTAACTGATTTCCTATTGGCAATCAATGTAATGGGAAAAAAGTATTCCTTAAATGGATGTTAAAATGATGATATCATCTAACAAAAACGACAAAAATATCACATATATTAATGAACATTTATGTAGTTTTCAGACTTGATGAAAGTTATCAAATATTATTATTTTGAGTCTTATTAACCTTTGAATTGGTAATTTATTGTCCTAAAAAATCTAAAAACTAAAGATATAGTTTTATTTGTTATGATATTCGTATATAAATTTTGAATAGATATTTTTTATGGGTTAAATTCAATGTACACGTTTTAAGTATATTGATTTAGATGTTAATAATTGCCAAAATGAAAAACAAATAGTTTGGGATATTGTTTATATTTATATGTGTAAATAGTAAGATTCAATAAGATGTTACCAAAATTTAAGTTTTAATACTTGGAATCTATTCCTATGATTATGCTAATTTTTTGCATATATATTAAAGTTTCACAAAGCAAACTTACGCAGATTAGGATATTGGAAATGACAGGCATTATACTCTGCACTGAAAAAAAAGTATGACTCAGATTATCAGAATATGTTAAAATTGACCATATTTCTCGTTCTATGGGAACGCTAAAAGGCTCGGTAATTTTTCCAAAGTCTTTTGATAGTGATTTTGGTAAAATTAACAATAAAATATGGTTTTATTATATGTTATAAAATTTGGAAAATGTGGTAAAATTTGGTAATTTCATCATGATATCTTAGAGCACGGCATAAAAACTAACATTTCTTCGAACATATTTCCTTTTGAATTTTGCAATTTTAATTAAATGTGTGGTAATAAGAACTGTAATTTTAAAAACTAGAATTTCCTGTTAACCATTACTATATGTACAGACAGATAATAAATGAATGGTTTAAATACCGTATATTTTGGTTTTAATAACCAGAATTGGGTTTCCTTTTTGAAGAAATGTCATTACTTTACAGTACAGTAAATTTACCAGAACTTTTTCTCCCTGTCGAAGGCGGCTTGTATCCTACCCAGATTGGATGGTTACTAGTTTGAGAGGAAGAAAAGGCGACTATCGCGCATTGTTGACCACATTGTCTCCCCCATTCTATTTATCTCAAAATTATGAAATCCTAATCTTTATTACCTCCTTAACTAATATCTGGGTGTTAAGTAAGTATTTTGAAATTTTCCTAAAAATGCATTGAAAATCAGAAAAAAATGTAAGAATGTTAATAAATGGTCAACCAGTTCATCGATCCCGCGACTATGGTGTTAAAAATCTAATGCATCTAATCTAACTTTGTACTTTCTCAAATTAAAACCTGTCTTCATTCAGAGAAACTACATTTAAGCATCTAAGTTTGTGAAGTAATATACAAATAATTTGAATCTAAGTGTAAAGCTGTTAACTTAAGGATTTAGGGCAGTGATTCTCAACCTTTTTTTAGTCGCGGCACACTTTTACCGATTTCAAAATTTGGCGGCACACAAAGAAAAAGAGTTTAAAAGTTGTTTACTTACCTATAATACACTGTGTTAATGATAATAATTTGGAATGTAAAATAAAATAATATAATATGTACTACAAAAAAAAACGTTTATTAAGGGATTAATTACAAATGAATAATAAGAATACTTTTAATGAGAAATTTGAGCTTGATGTTTTTTGATAATTTTATTTATCGTAAAATTGACAATGCTACTCTCATATCGTCTTCCACTTTTAACAGTCTCGATCTTTTTTTTCGTTTTTATGTTGGTTAATATTGAAAATCCAAATTCACACAAATAAGATGTAGGAAATTGTAATAATATTTTTAAAGCTTTTTTGGCTATCATGGGATAATCGCATCTAATGTTAATCCAAAATGAATTAATTGATTCTTCCGAATAGTTTAAAATTAAATATCGATTGTTAGAAAGCGAAATTAGTCCTTCCTCTTCATTCGTATATATATTCATATATATAAATACTTTTCTTTAATTTAAACTTTACTCGTAATAAAAAAAAAGCATTATAAATTTTACTGTATACATTTCTAAAATTTGGCTGCACACTTTAAGAATTTGGCGGCACACGAAAGTGCCGCGGCACAGTGGTTGAGAATCACTGATTTAGGGTATAGCTCTATTCATTTAGTCATGAAATGCACAGTACAAATTTATTATAATTTATGGGTTCTCTGACAGCGCATGTAGCACGAATCTGTATAATACGACATTGGTATTTAGGGAGAAGAGTTATAGATTTCAGGTTCATTTAAGATTTTGAATTCATTTCGCAAATCTAAAATTTCTATTTATCTTCTTTCATAATTTATTAAATTACGATGTAGTATCCTTTGTATAATAGTATCTTAATACTGTTTCTTAAACGACAACGGCTAATTTTCTTTTAAACTAGTAGATTTCTCCTCTTGTTCGCTGACACTTAATGACTCCCGAAAATTGCAATGCATTCTTATATGTTTTGCTTTTCAAAAAATGCTTGCTTTCCTCTTTACTAGGTTTCACTTTGAGATGTGTTTTAGTCTTAAGAATTTAAACCGATTATTAAAATCTTTAAACTGACTCCGCTTTAAAAAATTAAAAATTTTTATAAATAGTAAGTTTTAGAAGTAAAAAAAAATTGAAATAAATGACTTCGATAAAATAAAGCTTGCAGAAACAAAGCATTAACTATGTACTTAAAAAACATGTATGTCCACATGTTTGACATGTATGTAAAACATGTCTATGTACTTTTTTGTCTTTATTGTGCCCTATATATATGTATATAACGACGTATATAGGTCTTACAGCCTTATTTGAAGAAAAAACTAGTAATTTCCATAGAGGAGGCACAATTTGGTTTCTATTTTCTAAGATCTATTTAGTAACTTTTGTCAAATTTATTCACGTAAGGAGGTGGGCCATTCGCACCGAATTTCACTAGCAGTTACATCATGGAAAAATCTCGTGAAATTAGTTTGTCCCGTCTCGAAAGTTTCTCGAAATTAGTTTGTCCCGTCGGAATGGGTTGCGAGAAAATATTTAACGTCATCGAACGTCATCCAAACGGGAAAATTTTACCATCTTGATTCATTTTAACAGATAATGCTATTCAGACTATAAGGAAGATTTGGGATTTCTTTAATGAGCGTATTTCCAAGAATTATTACGCATTAACTTGAGAAAATCATATTTTAACTATAACTTGTTTAAATTTGATGGCGTGCGCACTTTATTTGGAAGCCATCACGCTTTTCAACTGTGTTTAAGAGTAATCGTAAACATTGCGCATGCGTCGTCGCTGCATGCGTTGCTTTGGCGATCCCTACTGTTTGATAATTTTTTTAGAATTCTTTTTTTCTTTTTATTTTCACCAGTAGTCATTCTCAATTTATATTCTTTTTGTTATTAACTTATAATTACTATCTTGACAGTGATTTTAATATAAATATGAATACTGAAGAAGGAAAAATATTTTGTGATGTCTTGAAGGACGTATATAGCCAGGATCAGAAAACCAATCTGACAGCAAACATCAATTGAAGCAGTTTTTGAAACCCATGATTTGAAATGTTGTGGCGTTTATCGGAGTCAAACCAGAATAAAGCATTTGACCAATGGGTAACCAGTCATCTCAATAAAGCGATCAAATATTTTTTTTTTAAATTAGCTTGTTTAATATCTATTTTTATCTTCTTTTATTAATGTCATCAGGATGAACACACAACTTAACAAAGCTGAAAAGTATTAAAAATTTAACAAGTAAATTGAAAACTATTTTCAAATATACAATCATGTATCCTTTAAAGTAATTTTTTTGTAACTAACTAAATACCGCATAATTAAAAGAAGTGGTCCACATTCTTAATAAGTAATAACGCTGAAATAAATCTTTCACCCGAAAGGAAATAAATGAACTTTCTTAATCATTAAAAGTGTTGACTGTTTTAAGAAATCGAAAAGTTTAATTTTGTTTGAAACTTCACGAACAATGAGGTTGACGTTTTAATGATCAGTGACGCGATAAATGTTTGAGAGTAGTCAAATTCATCATCTTGTCTGAATGTGAATTAAAATAGGAACGATGAGAAAATTAAAGGGAAACTTTCCAGATTTCTTGGATAGAACAATTAACTTAGTGATTGCTTTGAAAATTACTTTGAAATACTGATGTCTATTTCAGAGACAATGCTTTCAGTTGCTTTAAACGGTTTAATCAATTTAGCAAAGAAAACTAAACTCTTAACTCCTTAAACAGTTGTCTATTTGGCACGAATTAAAAGTTTAGAATTTAACTGTGCAAGTGAATTGATATGAGAGTTTATAACTGTTAACAGTAGACTTTCTTTTTAATTCATATTGATTGCTGGTATTTATAGTTGCAAGGCATAAAAGTGCATGTAGGAGGCAAATTTTAAATACTTCTATACTAGTTTTAAGAGCATGCAATGTTTAGATGTGAATATAAAAAATATTTAATACTGATAATGTTTCAAGTATGTAGATGTGACTAAGTATGCTTAAAATAATATATACAGATTAGAAGTTTTTCCCAAAAATAGATTTTTCTAAATTTTGTCTTCAATATGTTATGTTGCAATGTTTTTGAAGAAGTTATTTATGCATAAGCTCGCCAAATTTGATGCCAGTTACTAAACGCTTTATTCGTTTAGTTTTACGTTCGTTTAAAGCAAGAAATATATACTTCGGGGTGCAAACTTCAATCAATTTAACTGTCAATTTCGTTAGGTGTGAATCGTGGTTGCGTCTAGCAACCTGCTAAATAAAATGGCGCCAAAATATAACGCAATATGAAGAAATATTCATAAACATAAAAACATAACAAAGCGCAAAACATAAAAACACAACAAAACATGAAAATGTCACATAACAGAAAAAATAACATTTAAACATTATTCGTTTAAAAAAAAAAATTTAACGTATTGAAATGTACCGTAAAATAATCGGGTTTTCTTTAAATGAAATAGCATCACCCATCGCGACAGCCAACTTGGCGATAAAGCTAGGGGTCTCTTGAAGTAATACCATTAAAAGCAATTTAGAATTCAGTTTTAGCCAAAACATGTTTGGTAATTGTTGTCAAATCGATAATTATGTCTAAAACATTTTCAACCTACTTCGGTTTTCATATGCAACGCAACATAATTAAGTTTCATTCTTTCAACTGCAATATTTTCTATTTCGAACAGAGCTTCAAGTTTGTAAGAATTTCCCTTCTGGATTTACTGACCAAAAATATGGAATTTTAACACTCACCTTCAGTTTCAACCTTTTGCGAGTCCAAATTTGATTCTGTTTATCTTCCATATTCGGCTAAACGGAATGTAACTGCCTGTAGTTGGTGGTTAACGTTTACTAATTTGATACCCGCAAGCAAAGTTACTCATGACAATTGTTTATGCCACGATTCAGCAGTGAATTATTTCTGGAAACTACGCGTGAAGTTGCTTGTAGCTATCAAATTAAATCTGCATGATAATAAAACAAGCCTGATAGCTGTAACGCTAGCCCGCTATGCGCAACCATGTGATAATGCAATACCATATGATTTCAACTATCTCTTCGTTCGCGAGCAGGTTGTTGGGTTAACAAAACAGGGGAGCCATCCCCTCTGCAGAGGATTAAAATAGCAATGACATGTCTTCGGATCATCCTCAGGGATGTTACCCAGACCGTCGTCAATTGTCCATTATGCAGCTCTAAAGCGACGCAGTGGTACATCAGTGGTTCGCAATTTTTTTTCGGTTATGGAACCCTAAATTGTTGAGATTTTTTGGTGGAACACCTAATTTATATACTAAATTAGTTCATTTAGCAATTGCGAATATGAATAAAAAAGGTTACTAATTATTTTAAAAATATTTAATAAAAATATTTAATAAATTCTAATAAATTTTTAATAAATTTATTTAAAAATATTTTATAAATGTTAAAAAAATTTAAAAAATGTATGAATTATTTTTATTATTATTTAATCAATAATAAAGTTTCAACTAATTGTTTTTCTTAATTTTCTTCGTTTTTCTCTTTTTTCTTTTTGTCCTTTTCGTGTTATACATACGTATACTTAATCATTTATCACTACGTGGTTGAAATATATGCCTAAAAAGTCAATTATTAAAAATTCCTTTTTTTATCTTCGTTAATTCATCCCTCTTGGTTTCTAATAGTTAGGACTTCAAAAACCCATTTACCACTGATTTATAACTTTGAAAACCATTTACATTTGTTTTGATTTATGATATTAATGCTGAAATGCAAATTTATAACAGACTGCAAAAGTGTTTCAAAGTCTCCAAAGATAGGGTATCTGCGAGATAAACGGTTCAAAACGCATTGCTATGCCCCATAACGCACAGAGTCGGAGAAACTGCATCGAAATTAATGGTCCATTATTGGGGTAGCTTGCGTGACAAAAATGGTAGAAAACGCAGAAAGTCTCTTCACCCTTCACTTTTTATTCCACGGGGAAGGCTAATCAAGAAAGTAGGAATTGTCGATAAATGAAATTAATTTTGATGTATGAACCACCATCGTGTCTACTGTCATTATTACAATACCTCGGTCATTATACGCTAAATGTTCAATTCATTGTCTGAACTACTATTTATAATTTCGCCCTTACCTTGCACGAATCATTGTGTCTGAATAATCATTTATTGAATTTGAAGTTTGTATTAGTGCAACATTTAAATTTGATAAGCTTCAAGCAAACAAGTTTTCGTGACAACTATAGGTTAAAATTTTTAAATAATTTTAATCTAAAATGTTTTTTTAATTGAATTTCGTTAATTTGTTTTTAATAAATTATTCTTTTTTGTTAATAAATCATGTAATTTTGTACATGCGATGCTCTTACGACAATTTTGTTAAAAAAAATTCTGTCCAGTATCAAAGATGTCCAATGCAAATAGAATGAACAGTATGCATATGTCAAAATATATTTAAACATTTTTAAAATTAAATTTTTATACGGGAAAAACATAGCGGAAATGGCGTATATTGATTCTCTTTCGGATGTTCAGGTGCTAGGGGCATTAAAGTATAGTTCTCCCAACAGTTTGTTATGGGAAAATAAACTTAGGTCAAACTTGGTTATTCGATCTATATGTTCGGCACAAAATACAAATTTAATATTTACTTTGCAGCTGCAATTAATGCGTTAACTTTGTTTTATTTTTTAGAAAGGGATAAAATAAATAAATATTTTGTAAATCGGAAAGTTATTTCGTTTTTTTTATGAAAATGAAGGTAAATTTTCTCATCCTGAATAAATGTTTTTTCAAATCGTACATCGTCTATTCTAGTCTAGTACATTCTGTCATTTTTCTAGTCGTAGCATGATTCTATGCACATAAAAAAGTTTTTGTTCTTTGTTTTCAGGTGATTTTTGACCTTCTTATTCAGTGGCGAAGTTTAATGCATGTTTGAATGTTCGAGGTGGGGGGGGATTTGGTTATCTCCTTCTAGCATATATATATATATATAACGAAAAATGAATAATAGAAATTTTTATGTCTACATCCTACTTATACTATAGTTCATTAATCAAGTCATATTTAATTTCGGAGGGGGTTTTGTCCCCCAAACTCGACCTAAACTACGCTACTGTCATTGTTTGAAGTAAAGGATTCACCATATCAAAAAACTTGCAGAGATCTGAACATTGTAATTGAAAATTCATATGTTTGTCCCCAGTAATTCTAGTTTTGGCCGAAGCGTCCCATTAGATTTAATAAATAATACAGAAGAAAAAATGGCGAATATTTATTTCCATGAAAGCAATGAAGATCCACGCGTACCATTACCAGACTTCCCGCAGAATTAAAATCCATACAGTTTTGACCACAATTTACCAACAAAAGATGGAATTAAGATGTTCACGAACGGTTCCAGGCTAATTTATAAGGGCGAATACAAAGTAGGATGTGCATTCGTAATATATGTCGATGTTGTAGAGTCTCGCAGTTTTAGACTTAAAGATTATTCAATAGTTTTCAAAGCAGAATTATGGGCAATACTGCAATCACTCCACTGGATACACCAAAATAATATGGGTAGCGAAGCAAACATGTATTCTGACTCACATTCCAGTCTTTAAGCCCCTAGCAACGCAAACACGAATGATTACCTAGTTCAAATGATAAAAAATACTTGCAACAATATTACTAAATTCCACTGGATTAAAGCCCACAAAGGATATGAGGGCAATTAGGAAGCTGAGAGACAGGCCAAATTAGCTTGTCAAAAATCAACAACAGATCTATATGACATACCATCAAAATAGGCAACAGGAACAGAACTTATGAAGAATAACCTTTCAACCTGGCAAAAATGGGATAACAATAATACAAAGGGCCGACAGACTTACCAATTTATCCCAAAAGTCAGTAATCGAAAAATATACTCCAACTTCTATATCAATCACTTTCTAACTAACCATGTAGCTTGTACCGTAAAGTTTGCAAGAGTTATGAAGATATCTAACCCATACTTACTGTCTGCATAGTTTATGATGTTTTAAAAATTATATTTTTTCTGAAAAATTTCAAATTTGATACCATTAAAAGAAACTAGAATCAAATGAAAATGAACAAAAAAACTGAAGAGAATTTTAAAAGGCTATTTGAAAAGAGAATTGAAGATTTGGCCTAAATTGATCCTTTAATAGTATTCCCTGAATGTCCCGTATGGGGGGTGAGACCGGGTTGAAGCCGAGCTCTCCAGTAATTCTACGCTTGAGAAATGAATATTTTTCATGACATTTAAGTAGCAAATTACAGATATCAACGCGATGCAAGAAGAATTAAACCCATACACGAGGAACCCATTTGTCAAGCTTTAAGGCTTTTAGGCTTTTCGAATGATCATGAACAAATTCGATAAATTTAATCTCTCAGTGATCTCGCAAGTTGTTATTCACCGGTTCGCATCAATTAATGCTTTTATCAGTTTAAGCTGGCGTAGTGCATCTGGAGCACTTTAATCGAAATTCAGCCGAATTCGTTTGAGTTCAATTTTCTGAATTTTGCAAACAAGCTTTGGAACCAGCATACTGTCAGTGCATCTCAATACCAATTTAATTTTTTTCTTGCTTGAACAGTAATTTTCCCTTTTCGATAAAAACGTAAAATATCCTGAAAATTCTGCTTTTTGCATTCCATAAAGCGAAAGGGCACCAAACATCAGTTACTGCGTAGAACCAATCAAACTTTTCAACTAGCAAGCGTATCAGCTGCTAAAATACATAATAATTGAGAAAAGAATACAGATTTAATGTCCAAACAACCCAATAAATAATGCAATTTTTATCTGTATTTCAAAAAATTTGATACAAATGAAACGAAAGTTAGTATAGCTGTAATATTTATAGGATGTTCTGAATACAATTATAAGCTTATAATAAAGAACGTTTTTGAAAACTAAAATGTTAATTACTTTATACTGTAAAGAAAAATCGAGATCAAATTACGGTGAGAAGAACTAGCACTTGGAATGCCAGTACTTTTTACAGTAAAATCCTTTTTTAACGTAAAAATTTATGGTACGAAAAATCTGACATATAGTAAATTTTTGGAGTAATATTTACCGTTAAATCACTGAATTACTATAATGAAATAAATTTTGAAAAAATACGGTATAAAATTTTACGATAATAATGAATTTTACGGACGCCGCAATCAGGGTTTCAGTCCTTTTTATCGTAATTTGATCCGGAATTTTTTGCAGTGTGGGATAATTGTTTTTGCTATAAGGGTAGGTAATTCGAATAACAATAAAAAAGTAAAAATTAAAATCCTACTAAACATTTCCCTTTTATCCGCTGTTTCAGCTTCAAATATAAGCAAGAGTTATTTTTTTTAGAACAAAACATGCTTTGAATAGAATCAAATATATTTGTCAAAGATAAAGCTTTTTGTAATATGTTTTCAGATCAAGGAATTCCTGGCGACACTTATAGAATGCGTGCAGCGGTTTTCGTAAAGGTTGTAATGCATTTTCCTAGTTTCGATTCGAAGCGACATGCCATGTGTCAAAATGAGACGGCTCTAGCTTGAAAACCTAAGATTCCGAACAAGGTACCTACTTTAATCGAATTTGAAAACTTGTGAATGGAATACATGATTTTCTTCCTTTAGTTCTACAATTCCCCTGAGTTTCGCTACCGTTTCGCAGCAAAGATAAAGTTATATGTAACTACTTTAGTGCTGATTTGGCCGATTTTATCAGCTGAAAAAAACAGCTTCATTAGATAGTGTTTAAAAACAGAATTTTTGGAAATTTTTTGAATTAGGAAACTTTTTCTTATTATTGATTTTTTTGTATTGTTGATTTCGGAAGCAGATTGTGAGTTATTTTGTTCAAAATTTAAAAAGTTTTGTACCCCTTTCGGGTTAATTTTTTCTTGATTAACTACCGTTTCGCAGCAAAGATAAAGTTATATGTAATTACTTTAGTGCTGATTTAGCCAATTTTATCAGCTGAAAAAAACAGCTTCATTAGGTATTGTTTCAAAACAGAATTTTTGGAAATTTTTTGAATTAGGAAACTTTTTCTTATTATTGATTTTTTTGTATTGTTGATTTCGGAAGCAGATTGTGAGTTATTTTGTTCTAAATTTATAAAGTTTTGTATCACTTTCGGGTAGATTTTTTCTGGATTTACTACCATTAAATAGGGAAAATAGAGTTATATGTAACTACTTTTGTGCTGATTTGGCCAATTTTATCAGCTGAAAAATTGTTTTATTAGATAAAGTTTCAACTTTTGGAAATGTTTTGACTTTGGAAACTTTTTTTTACTGTAAATTCTTTTTGTATTGTTGATTTTGGAAGTAAATTGTGAGTTATTTTGTTCTAGATTTATAAAATTTTATACCGCATTTCGATTATTTTATTCTGAATTTATAAAGTTTTGTATTGCATTAAGAATAATCTTAAAACAACATAACTTAAAGATAAAAAAGTTAGACGAAGCATAATTGAGCAAGTATACACTGTCGAAAAATACGCATGTAACAAAAGTGTTTCCTACTCCCTAATTCACGGGTTATAGTAATTAACTAGAAAAAAAGTTTATGCGATATTCTGTGTTTTTTAGCAATGTATTGTACACAATATATATATAACTCCTCATTGTGAATTCTTCAATTGCATTATTAATTATTTTATTGCAATTTATGACTGGCGTTGAACAGCAGATCCGATACGAATTTACTATCTCTGAATGTTCAATTCCGTAGCCTTTAATCTTGAATTCAACCCAGAAGACAAGGGATCTCCTTGATTAAGCATTGGGACAAACTAGCTTTTGTGGAGGACTTTTTGATGGATTATTGCCGCCCTTTCATCAATAACATGGAAAGGAAAATTACAACACATGGTTAGCCGGATGGCAAGCTGATTCTAATCCACGATTCATCTACCACTGATGATATTTTTACGTCAGAACTATGGTCAGTGCGAGCCGGGAGCAGATTTTGTATCAACCAGCCACTGCTAGGGTTTGTGCCAGGCTCCTTATAGGTTGAACACTCGATTTCTTGAGACCCTCTCGATTCTTGTATTATTATTGAACAAAAACCCGAAAGATAGAAAATATACATAATTAAATCTAATATTATTCAAAAACATATGTTATACTTACCACAAACACACACACACGCATATATATATATATATATATATATATATATATATATATATATATATATATATATATATATATATATATATATATATATACTAGGGGGCTAATTCACTTAACATATATGTACTAAAAGGAATTCTGTTTGCTTACTCTTGTGCCTCTTCTTCCCACGTCCAAATATTACTATTTATTAGTATTATAAACATTTGGATCTCTAGGTGAACGGAAGTGATTTTTCGAAGTAATCATTTTTTAAAATAACATTTATATTATAACATTATATTGTTCAAACAAATTTGATGAGTTCACAACCATAATTTAATATTCTCGCTAATAATAGCAGTACTGGAAAATAAGTTTAAATTAGGGATACAAAAATTTCTAAAGAAAAACAATATTCGCGATCGCAACGAACTATAGGGGGCGTTGTTGTATGTGCCGAATCCCTGCGATTTCCACATGAACAGTCATTCAGTTACACTGAAGACGTCTTTAATGCAGCATGTAGCATTGTAACGTTCCATCTTTATTGTGGCTGATTAAATTTAAAAAAGAAAAATGCTTGTTTTCTTTCTTATGCAAACGAAAACAAAATGGTATCTCCTTTTTTTTTAGAGAAGGAACATTCAGAACACATCGGAAAAATATTTGTAAATAAAGAGAAAAAAATAGGTATATTCTTATAAAAGTTCAAACCTAATGCCTGAGAAATAGTTTTACTAAATTTAATGGTATAACATGAAAGGCCCATTTAAATTTTAACGTAAAATAAAGAATGCTTACGAAACAAAAAAAGAACTATTCTTTTTTTGTCGCCATTTTTAGTGTTACGAAAATGCGTCTTTGGGATAAAACAAGATGCAATTTTATTTTTTTAAGAGCGAAATATTTTATGGAGTGAAATATAACGAAAATGTACCAATACCCATAACATGAAACTTTATCTTAGTAAAAGTCCGTTTTGGAAATGTTATTCCATTTTGAATCTTATTTATTAGAGTTCATAATGGCTATAGAATCAGGTGAGAGAAAAGTTAGTTTTGAATCTATGCTAAACTCTATATCGGCCCATTTTCCACCGAAATCCGATTGACTACTTTGATTTTAAACAAAGTGTTTCATTTTAAGAATTTTTCCAAAAATTTTAAGTGTAGATTGGCGGCACTTAAAAATCTGCCAAATCTATAGCTGTGGTTAATACGTAAGTACCGAATTTTTCTTCCATACTTTTCTGAATCATATTACTTCAAATATTAGAATATGTAAGTGTATACATAAACACATAATTTAATACCATTTAATTTTTCAAAAAAAGTATTTTGACAACAATTTTATCAAAAAATGATAAACTAAAAAACGTAAAATAAAGAATTCTTAGGATAAAAACGATTTTAAAAATTCCTCATTTTTCAATAAAAACTTTCGTTTTGTTTCTTTTTTTTAATTCTTATAGTATTTAATCAGACGTAAAAAAACCATTTTGTAGAGGACGATCATCAAGTAAGAAAAAATATTATTTACAAGCAAATTTTTTATTATAAAAATCAAAACACTTACCTGATTTATAAGTCCGGAGAATTCCAAAATGATATGTTCTTTGTTTGAAAACTTTATTCTCAAATAATATATACATAGTTTATCCCTTCATTACTTTTAGGTAACATACCACACATCAAAATTTTATAATTGTAAGATCTCGATATGAATTTTAATATGTAGCTTAAAAACAGAATAGCTGAAATCTAGTTGAAATTCTTTCAAAACTAAAAAACACTTACCAAGAAAACGATAAAAAACTTATTTATAATCAGCACAAAAGATACTTTTTCAAGTAATTCGGATTATTCTTTATTGTTGTTTTCTGAATTATGTAGATACAGAAATATATACTATTCTATGAAGAAGAAGAATATTCTATAACTATTACAGTTCTGTATGGAATTCATTGGAACACATTTATTCATTGGAATGACGAAAGCAATGTTGATTTCATTTTAATTTGTAATGAATTGAAGACAGAAAAATTATTTTACCGCAATACACACATCTGTAACAGCAAGTGATCATGAAATCATGTTATGTTGTTGGTAATAGAAAGGTAAAAAATATTGAGAAGTTGTTCTTCAAATGCTTGGCGTGTTCTGCTTCAATGTTTGGCATGTTCTGATTAGTTTTTTAAAGAAGTTTTACCTTTTCTTTAGGGAAATTTTGCTTCTTTTTTTATGCTAAGAAAATGGCGTCCGTCATTGCCAATGGTTATGTGGGAACTAATGCACGATATTTACAGTCTCCCACTAGATGGCGTATCGAGTGTTGCGATCGCGAATCTTTAAGACTATTGTTAATTTTATGCTGATGACAACCAAAACAATATGGAAATGAATGAGGGTAAACTGGATTCTACCACGTGATTTTCCGGCCAATAAAAATGCGCGACAACAATGGAAAACTGCGACACCATCAATTGATTTTTATATATAGTAAGATATATATATATATAATATTTTATGAGAAAATTTGGATATTGCATCCACTATGCACATGAAAGATATAATTGATAAAATAGGATAATAAGATAATCTTTATTTTGATGGAAAATACCTGTTTTCCTTAATCTAATAACGAAAAGCCGCCGAATAGGGTAAAAAATAATGTTCAAAAAACATAGGAATAATTTTAGATTTATTATTTGTGCTTGTATATTTCTTACCGTTTTTTGTACGTTTTTATGGTGTTGTTTAGTACTGATTTAATGGTGTTTATTTCATCAACCCGCACGAAGCTAGTATACTTGTATTCAGTTAGAATACTTGTATTCAGCGTGTATACTAGTATGAGTGGATCAATAAAGATATACTTATATAACATATTAAGATTATATAGTAATGCCAGAAAATCAAAACAAAAAACATCAAGCGTTTTCTTTAGAACAGGTATTTTTAGTATATATATATTTTTGTATTTTATTTTTCTAAGATATTAAAAATTTTTTTAACATGCATACAAGAGTAATTTTAGATGTTTAATAAGAAATGCAAAGAATAATCGTAGTATGGTTTATTTTTTTAACTAAACAAAAATCTGAAATTTGAAACAATACTATGCAAGAAACTCTGTATAAAATGACTCGAAAAATATTTATATCCGCAAAGATGCAGAGTCACGTAAACTGAAGATTCAGCTCTCCCTTTCCTCTCGTATCTCAGCTTTGATCCCTTTTTTGTGTGTCAAGGGGGATTCAATTTATTTGCAATTCTTGCAAATCGTGTCATACATCTTTTCTCTTTACTTCGCTTTTTTTTAAATGAATTGGAATCACATTTCATTCTCAATGGTCATTAATGTAACAAGTCTTTTGTATAGGAATAATTTTGTACATGCTTTTCACAAAAAATTGCCAGTAAACTCAACTGATGTATGACTAAAATATTTTCTTGCATAATACTAAGTATAAAGGCAAACTAGATACTGCTAGCGTACAGAATTTTTTCTATAAAGCTAATGTATGAATGACGAAAAAAAAAATGCTGTTGTTTTGAGAATTTATTTTAGTATTTCTACCCTTAACCCTTTACGCTTTTATAAATTTTTTGAAATTCAAATTACAAGGAAAAATAAATTTTGATAATTTTTAAATAATAAAAAAAAAGTCTAATTGCTGAAAAATCAATTAGGTGATTCGAATTATATTCGAACTAAAATATAAAATTAATAGAAAGGAATTCGAGAAAAATAATTTTTTTTGCATTCACAATTCAAATAGTTTTTAAAATAAATAAAATTTCGACGATAAATGACTGCTTCTATTAGATCTAAAAAACTGCAAATAAGTGCAAATTCGGAAAATTATTGCTTGGAAGAGATCCGTGTTTGGAAGAATTTACCTTTAACGCAGAAAAAAAAAACAGTGTAAAACATGTTGTACATTGTTAAAAGGCATTGTCAAAAGACTTAATATATAATTTTACACTTATTTTGACCTAAATTAATACAAAATTTTAAAAATATGTTAAATAAAAATTCTGCGTAAATAATTTAAGTCACCCTTTTCTCTGTTAGCAAATAATTACAGCCAACAGTAATTTTATAGTTTCATCAGAGCAAAAATTTCACAAAAGAAACAACGATTCATTTAAATTACTTCAGTATTTTCCTGCAAATTAAAAAAAAATATATAAATACATTTCTAAATAGATACATGATCATTTAGTAATGCATAATTTGTAACTTATGTATTCTTTAAATTTTTTTTACTTAAAAATATTGCTTTCAAATTTTATTTTATAATAGTTTCAAATCATGTATGCACATTTCAACCATTAAGTAATAATTTTATTTTCAATAAAAAAAAAACAGTTCTAGATAAACTAGTTCTAAATGCACAAAAAAAAAAAAAAAAAAAAAAAAATTCATCGATTTGCAGTGCATTTCAAGCACTTCCATAAAACCATTGCCGATATTGTATTGCTTATTTTTGTTTTCAATTTTTTCACACCATTAAATTTTATTTTATAAATGTTTTACTGCATGTATGCTTATTACCAGCATTAAACAATATCATTGTTTGCAATAGAAAAAGAATAGTTTGAAAAGTACAGAAATAAATGAAAAAAGGATGCATTTTCAGATCCTTACATGCAATTCTCTTCTTGAATTCAGTGGACACATTTCATTTTTAATAGTGTCTATTTTGACTTCATATTCCATTTTTTATACAATGTTGTTATTAAATTTTATTTTACAATTGTTTCACTGCGTGTATACACATTTCAAACATTTATTAGCATTTGTATTTGCAATGGAAAGAAGAGTGAGTTTTTTATGAATGAATGAACAGAAATGAATAAAAAAGAAAAAAAAATCTGTATCTCGAACAGATTAAAACAAGTCTTTTGGAATGTTTTCCATACCATGAGAAAATATCGGAGAATAAAAAAAAAACTTAAACGGCTTATGAACAAACAGAGATTGTTGAAAAGGCAGCACTTATAATGCAAAATGGTAGCGAGTGACCCACTTACAGTCAATCGATTTATCCTTCCGCTGGTACGAAAGAGTGCGCGATAGTTCTCCGAATGTTTCATGCTTTATCGAACTCTAGTCAGGGTAGTTATCCATTTTGATTGATTAGAGTTGAAATTAAAAACGGAGGAATTAGCGATTAAAAATTTTGATCCTCGAACTATTTTTTTTTATTTTTATAGTTGATGATAATTCTGCTATTAAGGATTTTCGCATTAAACTAGGCTAATGATATTTAAGAGTTTTTAAATAACCGAATAATGGCAGTAATTTATTTTAATTTAAAAAAAATATTAGTCAAATAAGTTTTTTCTCTCCCTGTCATTAGATTAAAAACTCGATGCTTATTAAAAAATTAGCACGTCTCTTAAAAATTAAAATTTGCTGGAAATTAGTTATGATGTTTATGATAGTTAAATTTTTGTTTTCTACGCTTTTGCAATTTCAGTGTATAAAAAGAAATATTTTGATGTACAGAATGTAGATCCATGACATAAGAAACAGATCCAATAGAAGACAATATACAAATAATATAATATACAGATAATATTTATACAGATATTTAAGATAATAAATGATAATATACAGATCCATACATAATAAATGTGGTACTCTAAATTACTCAACAACTCAGACACTATAACTAGACATAGGAAAATATTGGAGTAGAATATTATATAACAGTTAAACTAAAAAATAAGGAATTTTAGGTGATAGTTTAATGAAATAAATACTAGATATTTTTTGTTGGAAAATATGACTTTTTCTTTCTTATAGGTAACATTTATCTAACAATTTATTACAACGTATTAATGAGATTGTTTGGGAGAAACAATGACATTGTACATCAATGGTAGAAACAATAAAAAGCTATATATCAAACATACATGAGAACGTTACTTTTAAAAATTAACGATAAAAGTACAAGTACTTTAAGCAAGAGTAAAGAGTGAAAAGTTTGATTTCAAAAAATAAAGAGTAAAAAGTACAAGTAAAAATACAAAACAGAAAAAGTAACGATTTTAAAGTACATTTCGTGGAAATTAAAAATTCAAAATAATAGTATATTTCATTAAAAATGTAAGAAAAAATAACTTAAAATACGTTAAATTTTAATTTCAAGGTATAAAACTCTAAAATGCTGGAAAATGATACGAAATTCTATAGAAATAATGAACAATGAAGGAAACCAAACGAGAAATCAAAATGCATTGCTGGCATATAAAAAGAAATTTTAAATTATAATCATTTTAAAACTATCAAATCTTTAAATTATTTGTTTTTACTTTTAGAATTTTTAGTGACTAATCAATTTGTTGACCATATTCGATAACATTGTAATTTTTGTTTAAAAAAAAATACGTAAAAAAATATTGTATTCATATACATTTAAAATCCATTAAAGTAAGATTTTCACGTTCCCTCCCTCCAGCCGCCCTTACACTTTCAGAAAATTGCAATATTTAAATATGTTTAGAAAAAGACGTTAGATGTTAAGTAATATGTAATTGATTAAATCTATAAAATTGAAAAATAAATAAATTTTAAAAAAATAATTTTTTTTTTAAAAAAGGAACATTTTCAAAAGATTTCAGAAAAAAGTAACGATTTCTTTCGAAATTCTCGGTACAAATATTTGCATTTTTTCCGAAAAAATGTACCGAAAAAGCAAGTACCAGTACTAAATTAAGAGAAATAACGAAGTACATAATGGTATTGCATTGCAACATTTTAGACCTACCTCTCTTAAGGTGTCTAATCCAGTGCCTGTTTTACTTTGAAATTTTCCGACTTTCATATAGTGTGTACAATGCACCGCCATTTGCCTTATATGATTTCTATTTGTTATTGTCATATTATAAAATCTTATGCTAATGTAAATTTTACCAGAATCATTTGAAAAGCGTTTCAGTAAAAATTACAGAGCTTTTTGATGTTACATAAAGAGAAAAAACGGTAAATTTTACTATTTCTCGAAGTTTTGACCATATTATTTCTCAGTGTATAAACGATTTAAAATAATAATTAAACATTTGTAATTTTAATGCTATCTTAATGTTAACTCTTTTCTGCCATTTTAATGCATCGTGATCAGGCCGACCAGCATTTCATTTTATCTCAAATATTATATATTTAATAAACTAATAATATATATTTAATTAGATATTTAATAAACTTGAATCACTCAACTAAACTAATGTTTTGTTGAGGGATTTTTCTTTCTTGACTTAAGAGAGTTAGTTAATATTTAAGAGTATCAAATAAATGTACTAACAGCTTAATTACTTTTAGATGATGCTTCTTTCTAATTTGTTAATCAATCATCAGATTTTGAAAATAATGATAGCAAAGTAATATTCAAAAGTAAATGAAACATTATACATAATAGGTGAAATTGCTTGTCATACAACACGTAAAATCGAATATCAATTTTGTGTTAAATTAATTCATTGATGTAAATTAATTGAATTGTCTAGTGCTTCCCACGCGAGAATACCATTTATCTAAACAATCAATTACTCTAAAAATCTGTAACCATATAAATGTTTTTGAAAAAGGTTTCAGAAAATATGTTGTCGACAGTTTTGGTTGAGTATTTCAATTTGATCGTTTATATTTTCTAATTATGTCAACCTAAAATGTATTGCATGCTTTCTTACCCAAAGATAATAGCAAAAAAAAAAAAAAAAAATGGTGCCTTAAATTGAGTTTGACAACATATTTTAAAGATGTTGTATAGAAAAAAATCATTAATCAATGCCGTTATTGCAGTATTTAAATTTTTTTTTTTATGCAAGGTGATTTGTTATGAACATCACCCAAAGAAAATTAATCACATGAATTCTTGTTGAAAATGAGGTTAGAAAATGGTGCACATTTGGGTAGCAGATTTATTTTCAATTACTTAAAAAAACACAATTAAAATCTAAGGAACCACTACTGCGGAAGGTGGGATTGAAAAGTTCAAAACCTGTTTGATCGTCCAAGAAATTAGAAAGAAATTGAAAGGCGATTATTATGAGCAAATTTTAAGTTTGAAACGCATTACATAAAAATCTATAACATAAAGACATTGTGATGTTTTTAAGACTTTGATCTATTTTAAACTTAATGCGTCAAATGATTCTATCAAATAGTAAATAAAAATATAATCATTAAATGAAAAATTACGCAGAGTGATATTTTTATATGTACATATCTAAGTATTTTTTAATGATTTAACTAGAGTAAGGATTTCTACTGTAGTTAGAATTTTAAATATAGTTTCACGGAGAGAAAAAATTTGTGTTAAAGTTATCGCACTGTGTGGTAATGACATTTTTTGTAAAAAAAACATTTGGTAATTTTTCCGTTTATATGGTAATGGTTTGCCGAAAATTCTTATTTTCAAGGTTATAGTTCGAATTACCACATATTTAGTGAAAAATACGAAACTGAAAAGTAAATTTAACAGAATAAATGGTTTTTATGCCATGCTTTATGATATCATGATAAAATTACCAAATTTTACCCTATGAACCATCTTTTGTCACTTATTACAAAACCATATTTTACTGCTAATTTTATCAAAATCAAAGGCAAAGTGGTTTGATAATAATTACCGACCTTTTTGGTGTTCCTAAAGAGAGCTTACATGCTAAATTTTACCGTATTCTGGTAGTTTTTATCCTACTTTTTTTCTCAGAGTAAGGAACTTTTCATATAACTTTTTTTTACTGAGTTATACCAGAGTAGTGAAATTACGTATATGATGCATGCTTAATAATATATTGAAAGTACTCTGAAAAATTTGTTTTGTAAACAAGAATGAAAATAGAACATAAATTTCTCTTATTTCAAATTAGTTCCTAATTGGAAAAAAAAAAATTTTTGTTGAAAAAAATTGATCTTTCAAACAAATATTTAAATTTTATACTTTTATTTTTTATTTTCGGTTACTGTTTAAAATAATAGTCCAAAATACTAATGTAACACTTGTATTCCACAAAAAGAATATGCATTTTACAACAACAGTAAAAAGGGGAAGCTACGAAAAATTGTACTTTTGAAATTATTCTCATGTTAGTATCTTATTTGAAAGATTTTATTCGGGTTTACAATTAATAAAACAATTAAGGCTCTGTGCTTTTTATGTTATTCAACATGTCTTTTTATCTGTACTACTTTTCTAAAAATCTCTACTTCAACTTTATATCATACGTTTTTAAAGTTACTATAAATTTAGAAAAAAAAATATATAAAATTCCAATATTCCAGTTGAAAAAGTGTTATTCTTTTAATATTTTTATGTTCAATTATATTAATTTATGTATCATAAAAACAAGACAATAAAAGTTATTTTAAAGATTTTTTTCATGAAATTCTTTGATAGTAGGGAAGAAATATATATAACCTTGTTAACCCGAAGCCATGATTTAACTTTGGAATCCGATCGATCTTGGTCGTAAAAAAGAGTTTATAACCTTTTTTTTACGCTACGAGCGATAAAGTTCACATTTTATTTGTCGGGACACTTGAGTAAAAGGTTTTGTGACTTTTAAAAATGAACTAGCAACTTATATTTAACTCTATTTTATTACAAATGACGACCTCTTTCTTGTCAATAGCAATATTACAAAAAAATGCATTTATGATTTTAAATAATTTTAATAAGCTTGTATTTAATATTTTGACAAAATATTTTGAAATCTTTAAATTCTGTTCGTAATTAAGAGAAAATTTAGAATTATATTGCTCAAGTGGAATTTTTTCATATCTGTTAAAGATACAGTAAAAATATTTATGTAATTGAAAACTAAATGAAATTTCATGAACGCTTTAAACAGCACTCATAAGTGTTTGTACTGTATTTTATAAAGCATTTTTTCACTTTATTTTATTTCATTTTACTTTATTACCGGCGTTGAACAGCCGACCCAATTCTGAGTTTACAACTATCAATATTCAACTTCGCAGCCTTGTAGTTTTGAACCTAAACCTGAAGACAAGGGAGCTTCTGGATTAAGCATTGGAGCAAACAAGGATCTTTTGTTGGATAACTTATTGATGGAACTTACCGGAATGTGTGTTACATGGGGAAGAAAACCTCGAAAACCACACCTAGTTAGCCTGATGGAAAGGGGATTGTAACCTATTATCTGTTTCTCATTGAGGATATTTTGAGTCAGCATTGTGTGCAGTGCAATAATGAAGCAGAATTTTTACCAAGCAGCCATCCTTGGGATTTGAACCTGGGTCACCTCATTGAGAGGTAAAAGATCTATCCCCTCAGTCAATGCGGCTCTTGCTATTTCATTTATTTATAAAATATTATCATAATCCGTCACATGGTTGTAACAATGATTTGTCTTTATTAATAAATTGTTATAATTTCTCATATCGATAGTAAACCAACATATTTTAAGAAAAAGGAGCTTGGCTATGGTTTGCAGCAATTAATAGATTCCTCGATCTTGACAGAGTCTTATTCTAATACTTTCAAATAATTTTTTTTTTGATCTCACAGCGACGAAATGCTTTGTTTGGGCCCCTCACCTCTCAGTCACACATTCCATGACTTATCTTGACAAAGGGTCTTATTCTAATATCTTCAAATCACTTGTTTTTTGATCTTACAGCAAAATAAAATGCTTTGCTTGGGTCATCCCCTCTCAGTAATATATTCCATGACTTACCTTGACAAAGGGTTCGTATTCTAATATCTTCAAATCACTTGTTTTTTGATCTTAATGCAAAAAAATGCTTTGCTTGGGTCCATCCCCTCTCAGTCACATATTCCATGACTTATCTTGACAAAGGGTCGTATTCTAATATCTTCAAATCACTTGTTTTTTTGATTTTACAGCAAAATAAAATGCTTTGCTTGGGTCCACCCCCCCTCAGTCACATATTCCATGGCTTATCTTGACAAAGGGTCTTATTCTAATATCTTCAAATCACTTGTATTTTTGATTTTACAGCAAAATAAAATGCTTTGCTTGGGTCCACCCCCCCTCAGTCACATATTCCATGGCTTATCTTGACAAAGGGTCTTATTCTAATATCTTCAAATCACTTGTATTTTGATCTCGCAGCAAAAAAAAAAAAAAAATGCTTTGCTTGGATACATCACCTTTCAATCACACATTCCGTGCTGTCATTCTAAATTTGATAAAAATATTCTAAAAAGTAAGAACAGTTTACATTAAGATACAATTAAAAAGTTCCAAACTATTACTCAAAAAGTAAAAAAGAAATTGATTTTTATTAATACCATCCTTCATTTTCAATATTTTGTCTTATTGAATGCCTCAAATAATGATAGTAAAAATGATCTGGACAAAATATTATTTTTCATTTGCACTGAAATCCTGGATTTACTGAGTTCAAAAAATGCAAATAAGCCGAATAATTTTCGTTCTAATAATCAGATTTTCAGGTACTAGAACTCAATCTTAATGGTTCGAGGCTAGTTTGTCTCAGAGCTTGATCCAGAAGTTGTCATCTGGGTTCAAAATTGCAAAACTACGGAGTTGAAAATTGATAGTCGTTGACTAAAAAGTGGGTCGGCTGTTCAAACGTTGGTTATAAAATAAAACAAAAGAAAAAAATAAAGCACTCTTCTATTACATTTCGTGTCAGTATGTATACACTCGGAGCATGCGGATCTGGGGTAGAGCTACCTTGACCTCCTGTAAGTCCTAAAGTGGTTAAAAAGAGAATTATATTTTATAGTATAATATTTTTTAAAGAAAAATCATTAAAAAGTGATTAAAAGTAATTTTAAAACAATAATTTAAAATTTCATTATAAATTATTCACAAAAAAGTAAATTTAAGATTGTAACAAAAACAGCCCAAGAATATTCGTAGTATTATTTTGACAACGCGATTAAAAACAATATTCTTTAAAAAGAGAATAAAGTATTCTTTTGAAAAATTTCTGAGAAGCAAATGCAAAAAGTGTAACTCAATCAGCATATTAGCATTATTATTGTTATTTTAAATACGCAATTAAAAGTAGTGATCTTAAAAGACATAATAGTATTGAAGAGTAATAAAAATAATATTTAAGAAGTAATAAAATGCTACCATGTAATACAAATGACACAAGAACATTTTTACCAAATCTTCAGCAACGCGATTAAATGTAATTTAATTTTTGAAAATGATTTTTTCTTCAGTCTAAAACAATTATCTTAACAATAAAAAACAACAAAAAATGTTTAAACTGAGAAAATAAGTTTTAGATTACTATAAAAACTATTTCGGTCTCGCTTACTTTTGATTGTACAAAATATTAGTTTATCAAATTACATTAAATAAAAATAAAACTAACAATTACAGAAAGAATATTAGATAAAGCTTTCAAACTTGATTAGGTAAGAAAAATAACTATTCTCTTTTTTAATACGTGATCTTTATTTAAAAGTTCCATTTAATAAATGTCAAAAAATACTTTATTTCAGAAATCTTTCCATTTACAGAAAGAGCCAAAACAAAGCGAAATTTTCAAGAGAAGTAGTTCTCACAAGAAATTCTTTAGTAAACTAAGTAGATAAAAGCATTAAGTGGTAAATACCGTTAAATACAGGAAACACATTATCATATTTTAGTGTTTTGGTGTAGATTAAGTTTCGGAAATCATACTTTAGCAATAAATTTTCTCTGAAAATATTCTAATTCCTGAAACCTAAACTTGTAAATTTTAGTATAGTGCGTGATGAGTTTTTGAACTAGCAAGTGCAATGCAACGGATGTAATTATGTTTAGTATTAATAATTCATAATCTTCTTAAAACGAGTCTTAGAGTATGCGATAAAGATAATTAAGATAGCTATCTTTATTCCTGCAGTGTTGAATTTTATTTTTGTATATTTGCATCAGTTTTTGAAGTGGTCTGAACAGAAACGATTTTTCCAATAAAAATGTAAGGGAAATTGCCAATGAAAATAGAAATTTCATCTAATGAGCAGTCTGTACTGTTAGCATGAAAGTTGTCTTTTATTCAAAATTATTTAATCTCTCTCTGTTTATATATATATTAATAATTACATTTCTCATTAACCACACAGAAGCCGATTTCGCTTTAAAATTTTGTATTTTGAAATGTAAAATTAAATACTTTAAAATGATGCAAAAATTTTTATACCTTACACCTTAAAATGTTTTCTATTTTTATTAAATAGAGTAATAAAAATTACCCCCCTCCCCTCGAACTATTAAGATAGAGCCCTAGAACATGAAGATTCGATCATTAGATCAAGGGTTCAGAGTGGTCCATTTATATATATATATATAATTTATATATATAAATATATATATATATGTATATATATATATATATATATATATATATATATATATATATATATATATATATATATATATATATATATATATATATATATATATATATATATATATATATATATATATATATATATATATATGTATATATATATATATATATATATATATATATATATATATATATATATATATATATATATATATATATATATATATAAATTAAATTTATGTTACATAGTTTTAGTTTTATGACAAGAGTTACGCAGATTTGCAACTTAAATTTAATTAGTGGAAGCAGAAAGGCTCAAATCTAAAAACTAATTAGTATTTAAATTAGGAATAAATTAAATGTAAAGGGAAAAAAATGCAGATCTGTCGAAGGAATTTAAATTTAATTAGTTGCAATCAATGTCTCAAATAATGCCCTGGGAATCAGAAAAATTAGGGGCTTATACTTTATTACAGCTCCATTTTTCCTGAACTAAATCTTCGTTAAATAGAACAAAAATGAGAATTTTGACAAATGCTATGTACATAAAATGATCAATGTTTCTATTATATTTTACATTAAATTTTTTACGTGTTAAACAGTATAGTTATAAAATTATGGAAGGAGATTTCTCTTCAGTTTTTCGAGTTAGAACAGAATTAAATTAATTTGTAAGAAAAACTGCTTAATCTAGGGTAACTATTCCCGAATTTAGCGTTACAAGTGCTATAAGACATAAATAATAAGACACTTTAAAAATGCGTTCGTGTTTCTTTCAACTAGGGTTATACAAACCCTCCCTACGTTAATTCATTAATAGTTTACAATAGAATCATATATTTCAGATTATAAATAATGGTTAAATAATACATTATCTAATTGTTATTTTACCATATTTAAACAGACAGATAACCATAACTAAGATGGTATTTAAACTGTTAACTGTTAGAAAAATCATTTATTAACTGATTTCACCTAATGCGGTTAATAAATCAGGTTTTTTTTTATAACACCAACTAGGCCCACCTAATGAAACCACTAAAATCCTTGTAGATAGGAACAAATTATAGCCCAGACAAATTATAGAGGGCTAATCTGTCAGTCTCATGGTTGGTAGGACGTGGGTTCGTGTGCCAGAGTTGACAACTTCATTCATTTCAATACATGGAAGAGTTTCCAGTGTTCTGGACTCCCGAATCCATGTCCCTGGGCATTCAGAATACAGTACTCAATATGGCACTCAAATATGGCAGCATCATAAAGCTGCTAAACTATCTGCAATGGCCAGTTAAATGTCTTTTTTACGGTTTTTAAACCAGTTAATTAAAAAATAGTTAAAAAACAGTATAGTTTTATATTCATGGCTTTTTAACCATGCTTGTTGAAAACGGTTACAAAACTAGAAAGGTAAAAGCTCTTTACCGTAAACTTTACGGTTAATTGAATGGGCAGACTGCTGTTGGTTATTTTACTAGAAGTTTAGAAAACAAATTCTAACAGTGCACGAGAATGATTCTTCTTTCGCTAAGCACGCTCCATAGGCACTTGCCTTTTCTTCTATCCACAATATCAAGAGTTTAATGGATAAAGACCTAAAAAAAATATTTCTTAAAAAGAAAGCTAATTTTTTAGGAAAAGATCTTAATTTTGCCTTTCTTAACTATACAATTCTAATTTGCTTTGCTAATTCTTTAAAGTACAAAGATTTCAATGGATGAAGGCAAAAAGTCACAATCTTTGTGAATTTTTCGAGTGGATGATAGTTCCAAGTGCATTTGGGAACAAGTAGTTGACTAATTACCATAGAGAGCCTTACTTTTGACAATATATGAAGATATCCAGAGAGTGAACAATAAGATGGATACAGTTTTATATGAGATTTAGAGCTTAATTTAGTCCGCTATTTGAAAGATAAAATAACTGGAATAAAGTCAAGAAATAACTGGAATAAATATTGAAAATAAATTCAAGAAAAATAATCTTTGTTTCCTGTTGTAATCGTATAAATATTTAATTTTTCGCATATACTACTAAAATATAACTGAGAGTTTTAATCCATTCAACTCTTCATACACAACACCACACAGTAAAGAGTTTTTTTAAAATGCATTTTTAAATTTATATTCTTTTTAATGACGTTCTATTTTGGCATTATCTAATTGTAAAAACTAAGTGATATCTAAGAATAAAAACATTTAGTTGCATTTCAAATAAATTATTTAAAAGGAACACTGTAATACACTGCAAAAATAAAATTTTTTTCCCCAATGGCAGGCACTGAATTTGAATCTTTGCCTATGAAGATGCCAGAATTGTTGCTCATTTCGCGTTGCCCAGTGGGCATCTGTGAACCAAAGTCACGGAGGCGAGTAACATTGCCCACGCCACAATGCCACAAACCTGTTTATAGGGTGGGCTACATTCACACATCATACACAACAGAGAACTGCACAAAGAGAGAGAGAAACATCCATGCCCAGAGCGGAATTCGAACCCGCAGCCAATGGCTTCGCAGTCAGGCACGCTAACCGCTCGGCCACCTGGCTGGCGTAAAAATAATATATTCGATAGAAAATTCTAAATTCTTACAAAGCTTTTCCTTAAGCCAAACTTTTTTTTGAATATTATGATTTGTTTTTGAAAAGTTAAAAGAAGTATTAAGCATCACTTGAATTTTATATGTTTTGACCGTAGTTCAATTAAATTCAACCTAAAAGCATTAGATCTTAACTTGTTAAAATTTTTAGGCATTTACTTCTCTTTAATTTATGAAACACACACTTTCTAGAGATTAAATATTTCCTGAAAGCAAACATGGTTTAAATCGTGACTGCAAACAAGAAAGAATATTATTAAGGCATTCATAAAACACTCCAGGCTTCATGCAGTTAGTTACATAATATATTAATGACGTACGTTAGATTACTACATAGTTCAGACTAGTGAATGTTTATATAATACATAGATTCATAAATTTCTGTCACCTTTAAAATTTGAAACCCGCACGTCACTTATGGAAGTTAAATAATAAAAAAAAATATGCATACTACAAACTACAAAGAATATTATATGTTATCCATTAAACACGGTGTAGTATTGCAAATTGACTTAAGAAATATTTCGGAAACACAATTGTTATACGTTAGCGACCAACGAATCTTTATGCAATAAATAGTTTCATAAATTACCGTTTCCTTTAAAATTTGAATACACTTTCTAGTGGTAAATGAGTTTAGAAGACAACAATATAAATGTGTGCACTAAAAATATCAAAGAATATTAAACGACATTCATTAAATACCATTTAGCATTGCATTTATGTTACATAAAACAATTCGAATACATTATAATATAAGTAATGAATAACTGTAGTTAATTAGGGACTAATGAATTTTTTTCAATACATATTTTTTTTCCAATACGTTTTTCCAATATATCGATTCATAAATTTTCATTACTTCTAAAATGTTATACATACATTTGAGTAAATTATACAACTTTTTATTTTATCGTTTTCAAACTATTGTCGCAATGTAACTAATTATTTGATTGTATTAAATTTTATATATTTTTGTATTATAAATATGCGTCCCGGAAATAACAAAATAATTTACGACGTTCATGGAACGGTAAGTAGCAATGCAGGTATTATGCGTATATGTTTAACTATTGCAATTATTTTCGATGCTATAGGTGTAAAGAAAATATTTATTGCCTTAGGTTGTCAGGGTAATTTCTAGCTAATTACATTGGCCGATGATTAAAACCAAAATTATGGTATTTCTAAACTAGAAATAATAAAAAATAATTTCTAATATTTTTTTCAAAACAGAATACCTGACTGGAAAGAAACAAACAGAAAGAAGTACAACTACGTATACTTAAAAAACAAAGAATATCCTATGACATCAATCAAATATTGTATAATATTGCATTTATTTAGCATAAAAAGCAATCCAAATACTACAGATTATAACACACTATAGACCGATGATTTTCAACCAGTACATAGATTCATACGATTTCTTCATTTCTAAATTTTGAAACATACATTTGAGTAATATTTTATTGTCTTATATTCTATTGTCTTGTCGTATTACAATTAATTATTTTATTATTGCATAATATCTTATTGTATTACAAATACATATTATCTTTTCGTTACATACATATTATTTTACATATTATCTTACTGTATAATTAATACATATTATCTTTGTATTACATACATATTATCTTATTGTATTATTAACAAATATTCCAGAAATAATAAAATATTTTAGCACGTCCATGGAACGACGTGTAACAATGCAGATGTTATGCGTTAATGTTACATTATTGTAAGAAAATTTTGAGATGTAAGAAAAAGTCATAGCCTTTTGTTGTAAAGTTGCCTTAGGATGTTGTTCTGACAAATTTCTCAGCCCCATTAACTCAAAGTATGGTATTTACGCCAAAAACAATTCGCAATAGTTTTCTGAAAACAGAAGAACAAACTGAGTAGAAATTAGGATTCCGTGGAGCCTCTCTCATCGTCTCGAATCCTTAATGAGAAAGTATTCCCTGTGAAACAAACAAAAATTATTTAATTAAAATATCACAAGAGCTGCTTGATTAACGACACAATTTCAGAATGTTTCAGTGTTAAGTATTGCGCACGCAGTCTTAATTTGGCCTTAACAGAAAAGAATGCAGAAATAATGCGCTTTTACCATAAATTGGTTCGTAAAGATGAACCCGAAAATTGAGCCTTGGATTGGAAAGTTTGCACGCTTTTATGATGTCATCGATGACGTAAAACTCTGGTAACTTAGCAACATAACAAATGATGCTGTTATAAAACAGATAGTATCGGTTGCCATTCTTTGGAAGCAAATACACAAAGGGGTAGAAGGGTAACTGTAAGAACACTCAAGCCATCTGATAAAATCCAAGGAATGAAAGAGAATAAAGGCCTAATGATTTGCCTGATAAGCTCTTAACTCGTTGATAGAAAAAAACACGGTTGAGGCTATAAAACTGACAGAGGAAAAAAAACAAATCCTGTCAATTTTCTTTTAGACATTGAATTAATTTTTTTTTTAGTTTACTATAAATAAACTGTTGAATATTTTAAATGTACCAAGGAAGTCTCGACGTATTTTAACGTAACAACCATTTAATTGTTTTATAACCATTTTGTTGTATTATAGCCTTTTTATTATATTATAAAATATTATTTTATGATATAAATATATATTATATTTTCGTTAAATGCCATATTATTCTGTTGCATTCTAATCCATTATCTCCATTATCTTATCGCATTATCACCATTTCTTGTATTATAATCATTAATTGAATTATAAATATTTTACAGTATTATTCTCTTTTTATTGAACTAATCCATTATTCAATTTTATAAAAACAAATAGTAACTAATTAGATAATATGTTATAGTATCTTATCACAAATAATATGACATATTATTTTATTGTATTATTATCTATTAATCTATTGAATTACAAACAAATATTGTATTATAATATACTGTTTATGGTATAATAACATATTTTATCGTATAAAAACATACAATCTTATCGTAAAATAATATATTTTATCGTATTCTTATCTATTGTCACATCGTATTACTATTTTTTTATTGTATTATCTGGCTCTCCTGACCAAACCATTGTGAACATATTTCCCAGATTGTGGCTAACCTCAATATTTTGGAGGTTAGAAATCTGAATCCATCGAGAAAAAAAGTATGTTTATTTAGAGAAAGTATGTTTTTGTGTTTGATTTCGTTTTGACTTCTGATAAATACAGAAATTATTTTGCAACTTATTATGACATAAAATATTTGAAACATTCTAAATTTTGTAAATTATTTAAACATCATTTGCCTGAAAATAAAATCCTAATAGATAACAACAATTGCTTTACAATTACTTTTAATATTTTTTACAATAAAAACACTTCAATTGCTTCATATATCTTAAATGCTAAAAAGCATGGGAAAATGTTTAAACCTCATAATTGCTTAAAAGGTTCTAATCTATAAAGTGAATTATTATAGCATCATTTCAAAACTCCTATGTCAATCATCCAATTCTTTTCCAATATCATTCTAAATAAAACTGCTTAATTTATTTCGAAACAAAATACAGTTTGGATTTGTAAGCTTTGCCAAATATTAATTTAACTACACGGTTTCAATCGCAGTTCTTGCTTGAAAAGAACATCTATCATAGATTTTATACAGAGTGGCTTTAAAGATACTAATATTCATAATATATTTAAATAATAATTTAAATGTTGTAATTATTCCATTATCTTATGTTGTATTGATTCTTCTGAAATTTGTATAAAATTAAATTAAATAAATGGAAAAAATCTCATATAATATCCCTGCCTCACCTGCAGTAAAATAGTATTCATTAAAGAGCGGATAGTAAAAACATTTCCAGTTGCAGATGGACTGTGATTTTGCATCCAAATGCTGTGAGTGCTTTACGTATGTATTAGAATAAATGGCGCTGTTATAAAACACTGAATGACTGATATTGTAATTCTAAATCTCATGTTATCACCCGTGTCCACTTTTATTTTGGACAATCTTTTTATACTGTTCCCGCTGTTGCATAATCGCATTGAAAAATACACACCTGTGAATTTGCATCCATGTTTTAAATCTTTTCAAATGACGCAAAATGTTTTAAACTTTATATAAAAACACAACTTTCTTAAACAAATTCCTTTAAAAATTATAAAAACATAAAATATTATAAACCTTTTAATAGTACAATAATGTATAGTCTAATGTTAATTATGGCACAAAAGGTTTTAATCCATAAAGCGATTTATTTAAGCACTATTTTAAAAATTCTATTTCATATATCCAATTCTTTTCCAATATCATTCGATATGAAATAGCTTCATTTTTTCGAAACAAAATACAGTTTGGATTTGTAAGCTTTGCCTGAAGTTAATTCAACTACACGGTTTCCAACGCAGTAAATATTTAATAAGAACATCAATAATAGGTTTGACACAGAGTGGCTTTTCATTCTGAAGAAAGGTTTAATGAAATGGATATCTTAAATGCTAACAATACATAATATATTTAAATAATAATTTTAATGATGTAATTGTGTGATTTTTCTAAAATTTGTTCGTAGTTAAATTGCATGTTTTAAACATTTTCAAATGGCGCAAAACATCTTAAGCTTCTTATAAATACGCAGGTTGTATTGAACAAATTCTTTTAAACCTTACAAATGCATAAAATCTTATAAACCTTTTAATAGTACAACAATGTTTAAACCTTATAATAGCATAAAAGGTTGTAATCCATAAAGCGATTTATTTAAGCACCATTTCAAAAATCCTATTTCATATATCCAATTCTTTTCCAATATCATTCTAAATAAAACAGATCTCGCTTCATTTCGCTCGAAACTTAATACAATTTGGATTTTAAAGCTACGCCTCAGACTAATTCAGTTACACGGTTTCAAACGCTGTACATCTGCCTGAAAAGAACATCGATTTCCCATTAACAGTGGCTTTACAGATTGCAAAAGTGCTTAATAAAGTGGAAACTTAGAAAAATAGGAAACGGTTTCGATTTAGACTTCACCTACACAGACCAACTGAAAGAATTTATAATAGAGAAAAATTTGTTTGCTTCTTAACTGAATCTTGATAACAGCTTAATGGCGTAAAAAAAGCCAAGTCTTTAATGGATTTTTAATGTAGCCAAGCATTTACCAAAGTTGCGGATTTCTTTTAAATGAATTTTCGTTATCTTTAGATTGCTTGCTTTTACGTTTGTGGTGTAAATAGTAATGATAAGTTAGTCTTAAGTGATAAAGATGCTAATAATGAGCTTTGCGATCTATTTTAATAACGGTGGAATATGATATCTTATGCAGTTTCATTAAACTAAAATCATAATGAAACTGTGAAAAAGTTTCAGTAAGCTTTTTAACCTAGTTAACCTAGAAAGATGTAAAAGATATGTCACTCTATTTTTAACTCATTTATGTATCTTTGCTATTAATTCTTATTCTTTGAAAATTTACACTGTGCAAAATTCGGGATCAAATTATGGTAAAAATCTCACTTTTCACTTTGTGTCACTTGAAAAAATCTATTTGTAGCTCATTTATTTTGTTTTTCGCTGATAATTTTCTTTTTAGAAAAGTTACACTGCACAAAAGTCCGCATTAAATTATGGTAAAAATGTCACTTGAAAAAAAAAATCCATTTTTTCGCTAATAAATTTTTCTTTCGATATTTCTGTTCTTTGAAAAATTACACTGTAAAAATTCCGGATCAAATTACGGCTTGAGGTGCCGGTGCTTTTTACCGTAAAAATCCATTTTTACTGGAACATGTTGCGAAAATGATATGATAAACTGTAATTTTTACAGTAATAATTACCGTAAAATCACTGAATTACACTAATTAAATAAATATTACAGTAAAATTTACAGCATAATATTTTACGGTAAAATAGATTTTATGGAGGATGCACTCGAAGTGCCAGTATATCATACCGGAATTTGATCCGAAATTTATTAGTGTGTAAAAATGATTTTGTGTTAAATTAGATCGAAATATTTTAACAGATTTTAATGGAACCTCTCTTATTTACTGCCGAGTAATATCTTAAAATATATATTTTTTTAATTACGTAACCTCAAAACAAAGTTTTAAAATTCTATAAAAACTATACATCTAAATAAAAAAACGCATGATTCAAGATCTGTTAACTACATAAAATAAATAAATTTAATGTGTTTGGAACTAATTTCCTACCATTTTCAATATTTTTAAATGTTTTTTAATCAAAGAAAAACATTCTGGTAAAAATACCGTACTGTATGGTTCTGACAATTCTGGAGAAAAAAAACCTTACTCTAGCAAATAAAGCAAAAATATACAGTATCAATTTATTCATTGGTAGTTTTTCCATTCATATGGTAACGGTTTATTGGAACTCTTGGTTTTCAGAATTAGAGTTCTTATTTTCACACATTAAGTGAAAAATACACAATTGAAAATTAAATTCTACCAAATGAATTGTTTTTATCTCATGCTCTGAAGTATCATGATAAAATTATCAAATTCCATAACTTTCATTAAATTTTATTACATATTATAAAACATTATTTTGTTGTTTTTACCAAAATCATTACCAAAGCACTTCGTTGAAAAATATGGGTATATATTCTAAATATATATTCTATATTTAGAATATATACATTCTAAAAATATATACCTTATTGTCGCTCTTCATTATAAGAAAAATATTTTGTAGTAGTTGCATTGAGCTATTTATTGTGTTTTAAGTAAAATAAATATACATAGGAACATATCAAAATAGTATAATAATATGGGATTTCTCCAAATTTATCTGATTTTATATTGGTTGTTTTTATAATTTTTCAGACAACATTTTAAAAAATTGACTTCAAATGCACTATAATTACGAGCAAAAATTAATTCCTCAAAATCTCATGAAATTATTAAATAGTTTATTATTTTGTTATATGAAAGTACAAAATATTTGATTCAAATTATTTAAAAAAAATTTTTTTTTTAATACTTACATATTCAAATAAAGCAAAAAGTTTTTTTTCCAACTAAGAAGTAAACATTTCTTTTTCATTTATCGTTTTAATAATAAGTTTATTTCAAAAAATATATGATGTTTAAAGATTTATAGATTTTAAACACACATGTCTAAATTTAAATAAAAATATTCAGGTTTAATTTTTTTATTTTATACTTAATTATAAAATAACATTTTTGTACTGTCTGATGAAGGAATGCTAGAAAAATCTGTTCTGCTTCATACGTAAGTTTTGTGAAGGTTAGAAACCAAACGATCGTAATAATCATTTGAAGTACGAAGAAAAAAAAAAATCTAATTACAAATCAAAATTGCAATTTTAAAAAAAATACTTCTCTTCTTTTCATAAAGATTTACACTATTAATTCTAGATTATTTTTCTAAAACTCGTTTTTTAATTTGATTCATTTAATGAAAGAAACTATTTCCATATTTCTCATAAAAATAATTGGAATATTCTAGCAAAATGCGGGATTCAAAACATAATGATTAAAGCTTTTAAAATTTGCTAAGCTATTTTGTTCATCATTATTTTGAAAGATACGAAGTTTTTAATATATATATATAAAACCAAAAAAAAAACTTTCAACTTTAGTTAACGGCTTCAGAATATTAAGTCAATGCATTCCTTAATGAATTTACGAATGCCCTTTTTTTCGCATTTTTTCTCATTAATTGTTCGTGAATTTCTTTTTTAACCATTTATAAAAACAGTTTTTCGCAGAAATTGGAAATTTTTTCCATTAAAATACAAAAAAAATTTATTTTGTTTACATTTTTCTCAGAAAAAATTCTTATTACATTTTCAAGAATCTAAATTAAATTCTTTATTTTTATACTTAACTAGGTTGAGAATAACAAGTAATAGTTTCTTTACAAAAGTAAGTAATGATCCTCTAAATCATAAGGGGCAATTTAAAATTCTCAAATACAATTTCTAGGTTATGTTTTTAAGTCGATTTTTTAAATTATTTGTTATTACGAATCTAATCTAAGAATCTAAATTAAATTCCTTACTTTCATACTTAACTATGTTGAAATAACAAGTAATAGTTTCCTTATAAAAGTAAGTAATGATCCTCTAAATCATAAGGAGCAATTTAAAATTTTCAAATACAATTTCTAGGTTATGTTTTTTAGTCAATTTTTTGAATTATTTGTTATTACGCAAAAATACATTCATTTTGCGATTTTTCTGCACCCTCCGAAAATAAGATAAACTCCCACAGAAAGTACCTTTGTTTAATGAGCTTATGCAAAAAGCTTATAGATTAATTTTGCTGCATTTCAAAAGGATTTTTAGTTTAAATATCTTGTTTACTTTAAGTGCTTTTTTTAATTAATGTTAAAACCAAATTTGATCTAGTTTTTATAAATAAAATTTATTTTGCTAGAAACATTTGTAAAAACAGATTTTAATAAAAACTGGAAATATTTTCCAAAAAAAATACAAAATTAAAACTAATTTTTATATTAAAAAATATTTTTTGAGAGTCTAGATGAAATTCTTTGCACTTGAATGCTCATCTATGTTGAAAATTAAAAGTAATAAATGTTAATTTGAAACTATATTTGACGGACAGAGTTTTTTTTTAAATAAATTTATTTAACTCGAATTCTTTTTTTAATAACAGATTTTGAAAAAGGTTGGTAATGTTTCCATACAAATTTCTTCTTCTTTAATAACAGCACTACAGCCTAGTGCAGGGCAAGGCTTTTTCAGTTTGCCTCTTTTAGACAGTTCGATCTTGTAGCTAGATTTCTTCATCTATTCACTTCCAATACTTTTAGGTGCTTCTCCGCACAGTCCAACCACTTCGTTGCTAGTATCCCTCTCTTGAAATTTCATCTTTGAAAATGATAGTAGTTTGCTAGGTTAGTTAGTAAAAGTAAAATGCTTTTTTTTTATAGCTGTATCACAGTCTTCACGACGAAAAACATGTCCCAGCCGCCTGATCCTGTATCACTTAATGACTCTCAGAATGATCAGCTGTCTATATTTACTATACGAGGTTATATAAACTTCGAGGTTATATTTACTTCGAGGTTATATAAACTTGCCCATGCATTATTTTCTTGCTCTGCTCTATTATAATATATGTTGATTGAATAATAAGGTTATGTTAGTTGAATTATAAATGAAGAAAACGAAACAAAAGTTCAGCAGCTTATTTGAACATTTTAATACAAATACACTGTTAGAAATTTCTAGAAAAAAAATGGTTAATTAACAATTTATTTAATTGGTATTTTACCATATTCAAGCAAAACAGGGAAATAACCATACATAAGATCGTATTCAAACTGTTATTTGTGAGAAAAACCGTTTATTTACTGCTTTAACTTAATACGGTTATACAACCAGAATTTTATCGCACCAACTAGTCCCACCTAATGAAACTTCTTAGTTCCTTGCAGATGCGTACATATTACATGCGAGAGAACAAGTATGTCAATTTTATGAAAGACGGAACGGGGGTTCGAGTCCCATTATTAACACCACAAAATTTCTTCCAATCTCTCCAACTCACAAAGAGTTTTCAGCATCATGCACTCCCTAATTTGTGACTATAGGTTATTAGATTACAATACTGTTATTCATACCATAAAGCGGCTAAACAATGGCCAATATCCAGTGAAGTTTCTTTTTTACGATTTTGAAACCATGCTTTGTGTAAATGGTTAAACAATCGTATAGTTTTGTATTCATGGTGATATAACCATACTAGTTGTAAACGGTCAAAAAACCGTATAGTTTTGTATGAATGGTGTTATAACCATACTAGTTGTAAACGGTTAAAAAACCGTAAAGGTGAAATATATTCTTTAACGTAAACTTTACGGTTAATTGGATAGACAGACTTCTGGCGGTTACTTTACCACAATTTTAGAAGAAAATTCTGACAGTGTAGCAAATATTTGATTTTAACTTCTGTAGTTCATTGGATAAAAATAGTCATAAAAATAAATATATTAATATTTTTTAAACTTGGCGTAAGCTTTATTAATTAGGCGTCAGTTGGTATTATGAGTGAGATACACAATTCAAAGTGTGCTAGAACGTTCGATTCAATATTAACTTGAAATACAGTAATCATTCATATAATGACAACAAATTGGGTTGGGTATTAAACTATAGTTTTTTCAATGGTGGAAATCAAAATGAAAAAACATAGACCTACATGATACATTTATGAAAGTCAAAATAATTTTGACCTGAGTAATCCGTCTTAAGAAGACGAAATCAAAAAAACCGTACCCTGCGTAACCCGACGTAGGAAATTAAAAAAAAAAAAATTCTTTATCAACGTAATTTAAGCACCTGTGGAACTCACAGTTTCAAAAAGGAAAACTTTACGCCTCAGATCTGTTAAGTTTTAAGTTTACATTTTCTTAAAGTTGTATTATATTTTTTCTGAAATCGCTAGTTTTTCAAGAATTGCGATGATCACAATTCTTTACGAATTGTAGAAATAATGTATTATTATACGAACGTGTACTGTGAACTATTTGCATTCTGTCACAAAAAGTAAATGAAAAAATACCAAGAAAAGTTTTTATTGGTGTATTCAGGTATTCAGAGCACGAACCAAACTTCTCGATTCCTTTAATGCCCTTATCCAAGTCTTGAAACTATCGAATTCTATAATTTCTGAGCAGGATCCGTGATACTATTACATTTCTTTTTTGGCGTAGCAACACAGAAAAGAAAAAAAGTTTTCAAAGATAGAAAGAAATTTGAGACAAGGACGTGTTTTGTGAATGTAAAGTCTAGCGAAAGGAAATATCATCTTAACCATGTTGTTAATGCCAAAAAAACCAAACAAAGAAATGAAAAATAGCATACAAGCTCTTCCCTAACTAGTCAATTGTAAGAGGATATACTTCTTCATAGAAATAGAAAATACGCTCTCTTTGATTGGGCGAGGAATATTCATGTTTGAGAACACCGGATAATAAATCTTAAAAAAAAGTAGCATAGGCTTAAAATATAACATGTCAGGCAACATAACTTTTCAATTTTATTATTTAAAATTGATTATTTTATTAAAGTCTTGTTATGGCTATAAATTATAACTTTTGGTTGATTTAGCTTAAATAGTTCCTTTCGAGCTCTGGTGGCTTAGGGCAGTGTTTCCCAAAGTGTGGTACGCGTACCCCCAGGGGTACGGGAACAGTTTAGCGGGGGTACGTATTCTTGTGTGAAATATCTTGCAACAAACGAAAATTTCAAAAAACTTTATTTGAAAACAAATCTAGCCATGAAAATTTACGATTACGTATTTTTCTATTGGCTATTTTTTGCAGAGTTAACAGTTAATTAGTGGTGTCAACAGCCAGTTGTGATTTTTAACTTTTGTGCAATTTTTTATGGTAAAAAATTCATTCTTTTTTTTATTAGTGGTACACAGCATTGCGAAAAATTTAGAAAGGGTACACAAAAGTCATAAGTTTGGGAAACACTGGCTTAGGGGATGGAATGCTCCCAATAAGATTCCAATGATGGCTGGTCGATACGAATTCAGCACCCATCTCACACTGATAACAGTGCTGACATAATATATTCTCAGTGGTAGACGGGAATTGGTTGAGAGTACCTTTGCCGTCTGACTAAAAGTGGGAGGTTTCCGTGGTTTTCCTCTTCATCTAACGCAAATGCGGGTTAGTTCTCCACGTAAGAATGTTTCTCCCAATGCTTGATCCAGGAGTTCCCTTGTCTTCTGGATTGGTTTCAAAATTACAAGGCTATGGAGTTGAACATTGGTAATCATAAGTTCAAAATCGGGTTGGCTGTTCAACGACGGTTATAATTTTTTCCCCTTCATTTTATTGAATAGTATATAATCTTTTTTAGCTAAAAAATATTATTTTTATTTGTAAAAAAGTAGTCAACGGCCAATCATTTGAAATGATGTTATTAGTGTTTTTAATAGATGAGTCAATGATAATATACTTGAAAGAATTTATTTTAACAATAGAAGTACTGAACATTACTGAACACGCAGTACTGAACATTACTGAACACGCAGTACTGAACATTACTGAACACGCAGTACTGAGCATACCTAAAAAGACTGAAGGGGCCAAAGTGGCCCTTACCCGATTGATTGGATGTCTATCGATTAGACATCCAAAATCTTAAAATGTAAACCTACTTAATTCAATAAAAACTTATTATAGACTTGATCATCGAAGTTCAATGGTATTTTATTCGATTTTGTTAACAAAAAATATTTGATTAAACGGAACCTTGACTTTTCAATTATAGATAACTGTGTTTCTTTTTTTCTACAATAATAACATTAATGTATACAAATAATGTTAATACATTTGTAGAAATACTATAGTTTTTTTTATAAAAACTGGGGTATCTTATTCTTTCATAAGGGTACCTTATACCCAAACCTATTTGGGGTTATGGGATACCTACAAAAATACTCCAGAGGCCACTTCGGCCTCTCCCTTCATTCTAGGTATAAGGCTCTACTAATAAGTTTTTGTAGGGTTAATACATGAATCATTAAATAAACACTTAAATTAAAAATGAACTGATTAAAAGTCAGAAATATTGAGCTATACATTTATTTATTTTTATTTATAAATTTATTTTTTTGAATTACAGAGCAACAAAAAATGAGAGAGGTGAGAGGCCGAATGGGCTATATTCGTCGTTCTAGAGTTTATGAAATAGGAGTGCCTTATTTTGTTTGAAAATCGGTTTACTCTAGTTTAGAAATTTTTCCTTAATGTTTGAGTAAATTTTTTTTAAAAATCTCAACTACCGATTTCTTTTAACTTAACTTTATTTTACATTTAAAGAGTTTGTTTTAATAGCCTGGTGATTAGCGTTACCCGAAGTTCTCTAAAGTAACAAAGTGTCAACCTTAAAAAGAGTAAAAGTGGAAGCATGTCATATGCTTGACTGTATGTGTGGGTTACCGTTTTTAATAGAAACTAATGAATCGAGATGCAGTGTGTCATAAAAGTTAAGGCTCATATGTAATTTTTTTTATAAATTTCAAAATAATCCAATCTTTTCCCCAGACATTTTAGCGTAACCGTAATAAACAAACTGAAGAAGACTTGAAATTAAATAAAAGCAATCGATAAAAAATTAAATAGGAAAAATATTAAAATGTAATTGCCCCAAAAGTTTATACAAAGAGAAAATAAAGGCAGATTTTTAACTAATTTCATCACAATATAAGGTTGTGACGTTTTCATCTGTCATTGCTATTCCATGGGGTTATTTTTTACATTCAGTCCCAACGCCAAGGTCAAAGTAATTCACAGTTTTAGAAATTGTGAAGTTAAATTGCGAAAATAAGTCTGTTATAAATCTGTCGAAAATAAGATATTTCAATTTAAATAAATTGCTCAAAATAAGATATATGTAGATTTTTAAGAAATGGTAATAATTGCTCATAAAAGCTTACGGTAATATTTCTTCTGAGTCTCTGTCAAAATCAGAAGGTTACATTTTATTCAATGATTTGTGCTAAATCAAATTTACCATATTATTTCTTCTGCCTCGGTGCCGAAATCAAAAGATTACATATGATTTATTGATTTGTACAAAAATGAATAGCAATAAATGGAATATTTCTGAAGTGCTGGGAAATGTTTTTGAATATTACAGAAAGAGGTATCCGAAATATTTAAAAAAGCTACATATTTAAAAAATTCTGAAATTGTAAGAAATGAGGCAAAATATTTCTGAAGTATTACGAAATGTTTTTGAATATTACAGAAAGAAGTTTTCGAAACATTCAGAAAGACTTATAGAAAACGCTTCATATTAAAAAAAAATTCTGAAATTACAAGAAATGATTGAAAATATTTCTGCAGTTCTGAGAAATGTTTCTGAATATTACATAAAAATAGGTTTCCGAAATATTCAGAAACGCTTGTAGGAAATGCTTCATATAAAAGAAAAAAATGAATTTTCAGGAAATGATTCAAAAGTTTTCTTAAGTAATGCGAAATGTTTCTGAATATTACAGAATGAGGTTTCCGAAATATTCAGAAACGCTTATAGGAAACGTTTCATATTGAAAAAAAAATAGTTCTTGAATTGCAAGAAATGTTTGGAAATATTTCTGAAGTTCAGCGAAATGTTTTTGAATATTACAGAAAGAGGTTTCCGAAATATTTAAAAAGGCTACATATTTAAAAAATTCTGAAATTGTAAGAAATGATGCAAAATATTTCAGAAGTATTACGAAATGTTTTTGAATATTACAGAAAGAAGTTTTCGAAACATTCAGAAAGACTTATAGAAAACGCTTCATATTAAAAAAAAAAAAAATTCTGAAATTGCAAGAAATGATTGAAAATATTTCTGCAATTCTGAGAAATGGTTCTGAATATTACAGAAGGAGGTTTCCGAAATATTCAAAAACGCTTGTAGGAAACGCTTCATATAAAAGAATTTTCAGGAAATGATTCAAAAGTTTTCTTAAGTAATGCTAAATGTTTCTGAATATTACAGAAGGAGGTTTCCGAAATATTCAAAAACGCTTGTAGGAAACGCTTCATATAAAAGAATTTTCAGGAAATGATTCAAAAGTTTTCTTAAGTAATGCTAAATGTTTCTGAATATTACAGAAGGAGGTTTCCGAAATATTCAGAAACGCTTATAGGAAACGCTTCATATTGAAAAAAAAATTCTTAAATTGCAGGAAAGGTTTGAAAATATTTCTGAAGTACTGCAAATTGTTTTTGAATATTACAGAAAGAAGTTCCCGAAATATTCAGAAACAATTTTGAAAACTACATGCACCATAGCTGCCCCATATGCTCAGAAACCTTTTGGGAGTTTTCTTGGTGCACTGGTTTTTTTTTTTCTATCCATATTGGTAGGTATGAGTATACCTCAAAACTTGGTCTTTTAAAATAGAATACTGACAAACTATTTCTCCACTTATCAGAAAAGCTGTTTTTTCTTATTTCTTTCTAGTTCTCAACAGATGGTTTGAAGGATTGAATGATTGGAACTAGTCCAATATTTTTCTTTCATTTCTCATAAGTTAGAAACGCAGCGGCAAAGTGCATTTTGTTGGAGATATGGCAGATCAATAATGACTTTAGTTATACGATTCGGCTTTTTCACTAACCATAATATGTTTTTTTTTCTCCATGCGGTAATCTTTTTTCCATCTATATAAGTTTTTTTTTTAATATTTTATTTTCGTATTTAGCCTTTCAAAAAATGATCAATAATGAAAAGGTTGACCTGGAGATGTTTAATAGCTCCATTAGTAATTTTGATTTCAAAAGGGTAGGATCGAATTTTTTTTTCTTCCATGAGAAAATTCTATTCTGAGAAAAGTATTCCTTCATCATAAAAATATATCACGCAGGTGGTTTAAGGCTGATAAGGTAGATCAATAAAAGTTGCGGCAATACGACATCAATTTCTGTTTTTGTTGCCGAAATAGGATTCAAATGAAAATGTTATTTTTATCCCTCGTCCTATGGTTGAGGGAACAAAACATTAAAACTTTTGTTATTGAAATATATACGCCTTGTAGAAATTGAAGAGAGTTTTTTTTTATAGATAAAAGTTGTTTTCAGAAACTAATTATGACTTTTCTGGGAAATGTATGTTTCGATATGTTATGAAAAATAATTAAATAAAGAAACGTTCTAATTTTATTGATTAAAAAATTTTGTAACGAATGTATGAAAATAAAATGAAATATATAGAAGTGCCTTTGTTAGTGATGAGGTATATAAAAGGTTTTAATTTTTTGCTTTCTTACTGATATAGATATATTTATATATTGCCGAAACAATCGTCTGCTGTACATTTAAGCTTAATACGCAGTAGCTGTTTTGTTTTACTACCAGCCTAAGGCTACTCTCACTGTTTGGATTTAATGGAAACAGTTTAACTAAGATATCTTTTCTTCGCAAAAAAAATAATAAGGTTTAAAGAATTTTTTGTTTTGAATTTTAAACAAGAAAAAAAAAACTAAAAAGAGTATCAAAATTTACGCAATATGTAATTTATTGCAAAAAAACATACTTTCTCCAATGTAAAAAGAAATTTTAACCACCCTTTTGCTTTTTTGAAAATAAAAGTAAAACAATTATTAAATAATTTACACCAGAAACGCATTTACTACAAATCCTTTTGCAGTTCTTGATGAAAGCAATGGATTTGATTCTCGTAAAAATTTGAAAAGACATGATATTTTAATAGTTAACTTGCTTTATATATGGACCATGTGACATGTTTACAAACATATTAATTTATTAGTTCAACTTTTACAAGTCATTATTTTAATTTTAAAATTACGTTTTAGTTTGTCATTATTGAACTGTTAGTGGATATCATTAATGAAAGAATAATTTTAAAATGTTCAAGTCTTAGTTTTTTCTTTCTATTTCCTTATTGTATCTTAATTTTTAAATTGTTTTACACTTTCTGATTTTTTGACTTTTATTTTTTATACAATTAGAAACAAAAAGTTTCTAATTTTTACTTTACTGGGAGATTACATTTTACTGAGCGACTGATTACATTTGAATTAATGATTTTTTGATTTTATTTTTGACATGCTACTGTCTGATTATTTTTTAAATTTACTGATTTTTTTATTTTAATTTCGGATTTTTTTTAAAAATTTTCTTTCTTTTTTTTAATCATCTACTTTTAATTATTACATATTAATATTTCATTTCCTTTTTCTTTATTTTTAATTTGTACATTTTACTTTACAATTTTTTCGTTGATGATTTTCTCTCTTAACATTTTAATATTTGATTTCTTGAATTTAACTTCTTACAATTCAATTTTTTTTTAGAATTTTTAATTTTTACTTTTTTTATTTTAATGTATTATTTCTTTTTTTTCTTTCTTTTTTTTTGATAATTACTTTTTTGTAATCTTTGATTTTTATTTCTTTTGATTTTACGTTCTACATTTTAACTTCTGATTTCTGATTTTTTTATTTTATTTTTTAATTTGTATTTCTTATTTTTCTTTCTTTAGTGGAGGGTAAAATAAGTGAGATAAGAAATGATAAGGCTGGATGAGAGTTATTTTATGTTGGGTATTTATTGAATTTTTAATGTATGATGAATTAAATATATTCGAATTTAGTTAAGTGTCTGGACAAGCTCGTTTATTTCATTCCCTTAAAACCATTCATTAACTGAAAAAAAAATATTTTCAAGATACATCTCTTAAAGTTTTATTATCGATTTTTATTTCTTAAAACAGAATTGTAACATGGGTTATATATATAAAATGAGTTTCATTATTTCTAAAGTTTTACTGTATGTAACAAAAAAAAATGGCCTTCAGCCATTGCCATTTAATATTCTTTTATAAATAGATAACCTGCCAACTTTTGTGGTTTTCCGGGAAGATTTTATTATTATATTTAATGGTGTTAAAAATGCACGCTTGTACAGTACTGTACAGTAATGTCATTTCTCGAATTAAAATTACAATATTTAGACCAGTCATTTGGTAATTTTATGGTCACGGTAAATTTTGGAATTTAAATTATACATCTTATTTCGATAAATTTAGTAAAAAATATATAACTGAAAAGCAAATTTAACCGACTAATCGGTTTTTATCCCATGCTCTAAGGCAGAGGTCGCCAAAGTGGTCTATATAGACCCCCAGGGGTCTATTTTACAAAAGCGGGGGTCGATCTGAGTCAGGAGGTCGAATGGGGGTCGATCCGAATCGAAAGGGTCGATTGGGGGTCGAAGAAAAAACAGTTCTTAATAGGCAAATCACACATACCTAATTGAGTATGTAAAATTTGTGTATTTTTATAATTGATTTATTATCAGTTTCTTTATAGAACATAAATTAATAAACGTATATTTATTCGGGTGAAACAAGTATTTACGTACCAGCGCGCAGTGGCACGAACTCTGCACTTCTGGTTTATAAGTCCTATGCATATGTCCGCTTGTCCAAATGTCACGTGTGACGAGCATTGACGTTACAAACGCAAATATCATACGCAGTTTCAGCTATCTTTGCAAGCTGTGAACAGTGTTGAATATTTGCTGTGTCATTATTAAAACTTTTACTGTTTTGGATAATTCGTTATTGTTTCGATAAAATCATTCGTTTAGTTTAGATATCAATTATAATTATCAATACATGTAAAAAAAAAGGTAAGCATTAATAATATGGATTAGTACAACCCGCGACAAAACTATAACACACTTTGTATTTTTTGCAAAACAATAACCACAACAATGCAAAACAAGAACCACATTTTTTATTTAGCGGACTTATTTGGAAAATTTAATGATGCCCCAACAAAGCTGCAAGGAAAAGATGTAACAATTATCGAAGCTCGAACAATACTGTTGGGCTTCCAAGTGAAATTAAATTTATTTAGATCTTAATTGCTACGTAAGGATTATCAGTATTTTTCAAATCTGCGACAATAGAAATAAAAGAAGAAGACTTGGAAATATATACAGATCATCTTCAAAAATTGAGCGGCGATTTTAAACTGCGCTTTGTTGATTTGGAAAACATTGACATCCTTAATTGGATTATTGTGCCATTTTCTGCTCAAATTGAAAACATGGATATCAACCTGCAAGATGAGCTCGCTGAATTATTATCGGATCTTGCAGCAAAGACGCTTTTTAAAAATTTAACAATAAGCAAATTTTGGACAAATATAAATAAAATTTACAAATATGTAAAACTTTACGAAATAGCTCAGCCATTTATGCTAGCATTTCCAATTTCTTATATGGTTGAAGCCGGTTTCAGTTACATAAATTCAATTTTAACTAAGTACAGAAATAAATTAAATGTGGAGTTTCGAGGGGATTTAAAATTGAAATTGACCAGTTTTGAACTCAATATAGCGAACCTTGCAAAAAAAAACACCTGGTACACCCATCTCATTAATTAAGAAGCAATAAATTTTTATTTAAATTTCAAAACTAATATATTTTTCATAAAACTATTATTAAAAAATGTACTATTACTTTCATAAATGTTTAAAATCATAAAATAAATGTACAAACACAGTATCTAATAGAATTTTATTTTAATTAACAGAAAATTACTTTTATGGGGGTCGATGGAGATTTCGAAAAATTATATAGGGGTCGATGATCAAAAAAGTTTGGCGACCCATGCTCTAAGGTATAGTGATAAAATTACCAAATTTTAAAACATTTCATCGCATATTAAAAAAAATAAGCTCGAAATTATAAAAATCACAAAAGCCATAAAAATCAAAACCATATTTTATTTTTGATAATTTTACTATACATTAATTTTACTATATATACTTAGTTTGTTAGTATATCTAAAGCAGCGATTCAGTAAAAATTACCGTGGTTTTTGATGTTCCCATAAAACCAGAAACACGGAAAATTTTACCATATTTTGGTAGTTTTAGCCATATTTTTTTTCTTATTGCACATATATATGTCGTATATAAAAGTGTTATTGTCCTAATGAATGCTATTTAATATGTTAATATGATAGTTATATTATCGTGTTTCATGTGTTGTTTAAATGCGAATTAAATTTCGGTTTTCAATGCCTTTTCAATTAGCCTTTATCAACTACAAAGAAAATACTTCTTCGAAGAGCAAAAAAGAGTAGCACCGTATGTTGAAAAACAACATGAATAATTTTTATCGGAGTGAATAAAGAAAAAAAAAACAAATAAATGATTAAGCGATTTGGTATCAGTGAATGAATGTTTTCTTTTTAATTAGAGAATCAGATCTTTAAAAGTACAAATTAATTTGTTAGCAAAAAAGAATGTTAAATTTATTATTTATGGTACAGTTTTCAATAATCACGCATTTAATATTTGATGTAAAAACTGTAAAAAAAATTATATTTGATGCAAAAACCATAAAAATGGTAAAATTTACTAAGCTATAAATTACAAGGAAATTTACAAAATTGTGTTGAAGCATCACCTATAACAAAAAATCTTCAGACGTTTTCTTATCGCTGTTTCTAATAGTACTTGAACAAGCCAAGCTTGACAGCCATTGTCCTTTTGCGAATTAGTTTAGGAAGACACGCCTTTCGTTTGACAAGAGAGCACCGCAAGGGTGAAAGTACGCTTCAGATCAGAACCCTACATTTAGGTGGCAACACCACTCATACGGGAGTTCACTTCTTCAATTTAGACATAGATCTGAAGGGGAAGGAAATTTTCCCCAGATCCCTGTCGCCTTGGTACTGTTTAGAGATCGACCACAGGTTTTTCGATTCCAAAGATTTTACAGGCACGTATATAGCATGTACTCGGAAGGTCTTAACAGAGTTGAGGATTGAATCCCGGTCCCTCGGGTCCGATTCTCTAACCACTGAGCTACCACGTTCCATTGTTTTTTTAAAAGCATCCAACTTTACTTAAAAAATGAACCAGTTTAAGTTAACTTAACCAACTTAACCAACCAACTTAAGTTAGCTTCTATTACGTAAATTTGAAATATAAATTAATTTTTTTAAAAAATATTTCTTAATTTAGTATGTGACATATTCAATATGTGGCGATTAAGAAAGGAGTGAGAAAATTCATTTTTATTCTTTGAGCTGATTTTGGGATATCTATATACTACCGCATTAACCTTTATTCTCGCATTTCTATTAAATGGCTGATGCGTAAGCTGGTTCACGTAGTTTAGAGGTCTTTTCTAAAAACTATACAGGGGTCTACAGCTAGAGAAAGTAGTAGTTAAAATAACACGAAACAATGAATTACATCTGTATGTTGTCTAAGCTTAGAAGTTTTAGACATAAATAAGAATAGTAAGCACTAATAAGAATATTTTTACGGTAAAACATCAATACGTTATTGTATCAAAACCTGAGCAGTAACAATAAAAAAGAATTTAATATTTATTGGTTCCAATATATTGTTCTAAAAGAGGATTTTAGTACTCGTTTAGACATTTCCTGGAAAAATGCATGATCAAGAAATCCGAAGAAGGGACAGATTTTTCATGGAAGGGAGCTCTAAAATATATATTACGACTCCAGAATGCGAATGGTATTAAACAATAAAATCGCTTTTATTCCTCTTTTATACTTTTTTGGGTTTTCTTGGGAAGAACGAGAAATACTTCCGCTTTATGCAATAAATCTGAAAGTATGGAGACATGTGATTGATTTGAATTGCTTCGAATGCAAACTGTAAATAAGGCCGTTTAAAATGCATGATTTTTATTAGACTTATTATTGAGAAGTTAATAAAAATTTTATATTTTCTTATATTTGAATAATAATGGCTGAATTCTTAGTTTAATGATTATATTGCATTTGTATTTAAATAATATCTGTAATACTTTTGGTAGAATAGTTTTCATTACATTTTCTCTCTTTATGAAAAAATATGCTTTTTTGGGTGTTCAACATTTTGTTGTATTTTACTTTGTTGCGCAGAAACTGTAAGATATAGAAATTTGAACTTATGTAGAAAAATGTACAGGAAATACGATGGAATAAAACAAATTTAATATTACAGTAATTGATACGAAATTTATTAACTCTTCTTTGCATTATTTTTTTAGTGAAATAAATCAATAAATCAGGGTTGTGTAATTCATGCCCTAGTTTAAAGGAAAAATGTTTTAAAAAATCCTAATATAAATAAATTTAATAAATTGATTAATAAAAAGTATGATGGAAATATCCATCATCAAGCAATTTTACATGCAGTACAAGATAATTAAAAAAAATGGTATATCTTTGCATTCGTTTTATTCCTCTTGATAATTAAAAAAAAGAACAATTATTACTCTCACCTTGCAATAATCTTATAATTTCAACTGCATCCAGGTACCTGTCAGAATTTTCGTCATCATTGTCATCTTTCGATAGCCAACCGCCCTTCTAAGTGGGTCCAAGTAATCTTCAATGTCGTTCTCTTCTAAATTTATGTACAAAAATAACATAAAATAAACATATAGTAAAAAACATATTCGTCTTACTTTAGAAGTGAAACAATTGTGCAGTGAGGTAAATTTTTGTCACATGGTTTTGGGAAGATTATTCGGGTATTTCAGATAGATTGCACAGAAAATAAAGGAAAAAAAAACTCAGAGAAATTATAAAAAATATTTAAGGAATTGCACGTTTCCTCCAACCACAATAAACAGTGGAATGACAAGTGACAGCCCGATATAATAATTGTGACATTTTATTTATTTTCACAGCTACGCTCCTTATTACATAATTAGTCAAGAAAACATTTGCCAGCCACAACCAATTTGCAGTACACTTATTTTAGGTATAATTTTTTGCTTGCGAAATGTTATGATGGAAATTTCCACTACCATGCAAAGAAGTGTTAACTGTGGAACTTGTACCAAAGAATACTCCTCGGGCCACTCTTTAAGTTGCAGAAAGTCAAATGCTCAGTTCGAACTTGTTGAACTGAAAGGGCCAATTTTGTCGTTCATGAACTTAACTAGATTTTTTTTTGTTTGAAATTTCAATTGATTTTAAAGTAATTGAAATTTTAAGTTATTTATTCGAGAGTTTGTTCACTTTTTTCCGCTTTAGATAATACTTTTCATTGTTGCAGAAAATTATAATCCAATGTTGAACTAATGAATTGTAGTAGAAAATTTATTTATATCGCTCAAGATCTTCATTTTATATGCACATGTTTGATTTTATCTCAACAGTGAAATTGAATACACATTTGATAAAAAAAAAATAAGAGAGAAATTAGATGCTGCTAGATAAAAATATTAACTTTCAAAACGAATGTTAAAAAATGGTTCACGTGAGATAAAAAAGCTTTTCAAGTTTGAACTGTTATAAAGACGAATGATTATTGTTTTACAGCAATAACGAGTAAAATCTCATTTCTAACTTCTCATTTATTTTTCTTTATTATGTCACACGATCTGTTTTCCTAAGTTTAAATAATTTTTTTAAGTCTAGTTGATTACTTTTTAAATCCAGGTAATCGTTCGTTTCATTATATCGTTTAACATATTGTCACAATGAACTTACGTAAAATTATAGTATTAATATATTTTATGAAAAATAGTATCTTAAAAAAAACTATTGATTTTTAATAAAATGAAACTAAGATGAATGAAAATCAGAGGGTTTGGTAAATGGAGTCTGAATAATAATTTTTGGAAAATAACAATTTCAGAAGAAAAGATAATTTAAACAAAAAAAAAAAAAAATTAAAATAAATTTAGTAGTTTCGCTGAAAAATGACTTGAAAGTTAGACATTTAAACATTTGCAGCTTGATAATAACAGCTAGCACGCTTTAAATAATGCTTAAATTCCTTTTTTATTTAACAAAATTCAAAGTTAAAAAACTAATAAATTACGTACCTTGAATGTATGGCTAGATCAAGAAAACATTTGGAACTTTTCCATAAGACGAAGTAATGTTTACAAAAAAAAGGATAAAATAGGCAGGCTATAAATAATTAAAAAAAAAAACATATAAATTTACATGTAATTAAATTTCTAGAGCTCCTATTTATCACCTCTTCAAAAAAACATATGTATTATTTCTTAACTAGTAATGACCATTAACTTTTGTTTTGATTAAAAGCAATATTTCAAACTCTAAATAGTTTAAAAACTAATAAGGAAAGTTTTCCTCTCCATCATTCTCCGATAAGAAGTGGTTTATTTCGGGAGAAGACCGAGAAGGCCGTTGCCATAGCAACGATTTTAATAACTTTTGAGGTTACTACTTCCCATCAATAAATATGATGGATATAAATTACTATAATATTAAATGTAACTTTTAATCTCGTGTTCCTACTGCAAACAAGTGAACTCATTTTAGCTAACATATCAATCTTGGGAGTGAGGTAAAAGCGAAAATGCTGCGTCAAAATCGTACAAAATGTCATTAAGCGTAATCGTGTTAGATCCCGGCACAGTCGCTAATTTGAGGGAACGCCGGAAACTTAATTATAACCCTGGTCTTTCTAATTACTTTATTTGTTCAAGGGTTCAGTAATTGTTATATTTTTGTAATAACAAAAAAAATTACCTCAATGTTTAACAATGGCTTTGCTAACTGGGCTCAAGATAGTACAGTTATGAATATTATCATACTTTGTGGTTTCTTTTCTTTTTCTTTTTTTTAATCTCCTTGGTTAATGTATAGCAGTGAAGCAAAGATTTTTATCATGTGTGAACAAAATAAAAAGATATATTTTTTTCTATGTTTGTGAAGATATATGAAAATTGCTTGATTAAAATATACCGTAGATTTCTAACAAGTGTTTTAAATTAATGCGTTAGTTATGTACGCAGTAGGCTACTAGAATAACCCATTTCATTTGTGAACGGCCGCAGTCATTTTGCAATACACCAAAAAAAATTGGAAAAAGTCATCAGTATTTTCTAATTATACCTGTTAGAACTGTGGTGGCTCAGGGAATAGAGCACTCGCCTCCCAATGCGGTGAATTGGTTTCGAATCCCAGCAACGGCTGGTCGATACGAATTCTATTCCCGGCATGCACAGAATACAGTGCTGACGTAAAATATTCTCAGTGATAGACCGATCATGGGTTAGAGCCCCGCTAGGCTAACCGTGGGATGTTTTCATGGTTGTCCTCTCCACGTAACGCAAGTGCGGGTTAGTTTCATTAAAAAGTTTTCCAAGGAAGCAAATTTCTCCCAATACGTATTCTAAGAGTTCCCTTGTCTTCTGAATTGAATACAAAATTACAAGGCTACGGAAGTGAAAATTAGTAGTCGTAAACTTAAAATTGGGTCTGTTGTTTAACGATGGTTATAAAATTATAAAATAATAATATCTGTTGAACCCCTGTGGCTCAAGAAATTGAACGTTTGCTTCCTAATCCAGGTTCGAATCCCAGTCGTGGTTGGCTGATACGAATTCTGCACTAGCCCGCACCAACCACAGTACTGACGTTAAATATCCTCAGTAGTAGACAGTTCATAAATTCGAATCCCTCAGTCGTCGGGCTCACTGTGGAAGGTGTTCATGGTTTTCCTCTCTATGTAACGCAAATGTTGGTTAATTCCATCAAAAAGTACACTATTTTGTCCCAATGATTTTTGCAGATGTTTTCTTGTTTTCTGGGTTGGGTTTGAAATTACTAGGCCAGAGAGTTGAACATTGATAGTTGAAGCTCGGAATTACATCGGTTGTTCAACGACGGTTATAAAATTTAAAATTATGAAAGAAAACTATAATTATACTTGATATTTTTAAACTTCTTGCAATTACCCTATACCTCTTTAGTTTAATTTGGAATTGTGCAAAAAATTACTGAATCAAATTGAATTTGTTTAGGCTTTTTGCAATACATTTTTCATTAGGCTATTAACAATAAGCCGTTACTATACTCAGGACTTTTAGCAAACAGCCTATATAAATCGTTTAAGTTGAGTGATGACCGATTCTTTTTCTAAATTTTCTTGCTCTTTGCAATAAACCTGGAAAAGTGCCAGGCTGATTCGAGACATTTCCAGTTGAGCATTGCAAATACTTAAAAATTGATTAAGATAGATACTTTAAAAATAGATGCATATTTCAATTGGCCTATGACATATAGGTTATTCTTAATACCATAAAAATTGAAAAATATTTTTTTAAATAATCACCATCATCAAAGCTGCCAAAACATTCCAGGGTGGGCCAAAGCCATCTGCTGAAGATTCTCCCGAGACAACTTATTTTTTCAATTGAACTACTAATCTTATTTAGAGCAAGTACGTTTTTATGTTTGATTTCGTTACTTAAAATAACACCTACGCTAATTAATTCCATAGTTGAGGTCACCCTTTCGAACCATTAAGATTGAGTCTTACGTGAAGATCCAATCATTTGATCAAAAGTTATTTAGGATAATTAGTTTTTCATGCCAACTGTACATTTTTAGTGAATAAAATAAAAATAAATAAGGAACTAATTGAATTAAAATAATGAAAAACAGCATATTAGTAAATTAATAAAAATAGATATTAACGAATAAGTGAATATGGGATAGCTAAGTTTGGAAAATACTAATAAAAATAATTTAAACCTATAAATTGTGATATAATAATAGAATAACCATTCTTTCTTAATTTTCGTATACATTTCGTTACATTTAAATTTATATACAATTTTTTAGTATAAATATTACATAAAAGCACACTTTCTAACTAATAAAAATTTTTATTGCTGATTCTACAGATTATTTTTCATTTCCTGGAGGAATCAGTTTACATTTTTTAAAGTGTTTTCCTACCAATAACCTTTGAACTCATGTCCAAATAAGAATTATCAGTATTGATCATGCTTCCATTATTGTTTTATTGATTCTTCCACGCATGATACTTTGGCGAAATTGTTCAGTGTCATCTGTTTTAAACAGATACTGAGGATAATCTTCTGGCTGAAATGGAATTAATACCGATTCATAGCAGGAAAATAATAGCCAAGTAACAGCAGTTAGTTGAACAAGATAATTGAATATCCATTTATCACCAACATATTCCAGATGAACTTACTTGATAACACGAGACTGAATTCAAATAAATGTAAACAGCAATCTCAGACATTTAAATAAATTCACTAAAGAGGTAATAAATTCTCCGTTATCACAGTACCTTTTTTATTTAGAAAATGATGCACAACTTCGACCAGTTTATCATTACCAGCAATTACTGGATTAAAGATAGTCGCTTAAGGCCAAGTTGTGCTTCAATGAAATTGGTTGCAATGTGCTCTATCACTTTATTTACCATATATTTATATGTATTTGTCCAGCGGGGCTTTTAGTTCATATAGCTGTCTGTGCGCAGAATGTTATATGAAACAAAATATAACTAACACAGTTATTGCCCTAAGATAAACAAAAGAAAAGCTATGGCGAGGACGGGATTCGAAACCACGCTGGCAGAGCAAAATGGATTAGTAGTTTATATTCTTAACTTCTCTGCGTAACTCGTCCTATTAGTACGCATTAAGTTGTATGCTGAAGCCAAATAAATTTTTAAACCTGAAATTAATTCGCCAAAATCAAAGGGCACAAAAAATTGCTTCGACGAGGATGGTATTTAAACCCACGCGGGCAGAGCCCAATGGATTAGCAGTCCACCGCCTTAACCACTCGGCCACCTCGTCACATATGTAGTAGGGTTTTAAAGAAAATCTAAATATAAACCTTTTAAAGTTGGATTTAATGGTACGTATTAAATAAATTCATCTTTCCACCATTTGATTATTTAGTGCCTTTGTTCAACATGTTCTTCTATCATAAAAGTGATTTTTATAAGCGGTTATTTCTCTAAGTCAATACTAAAGTCTTGCGTAAATGCGTTGAATCTATTTTTACTTTTGAAAAATATGTAAATAAGGTGGAAACAGAATGGCAAATTTAAGCTTCAAATATTCTTTTGTTTAATTTGATAAGTGGTTTATAAATTTGAAGTTTACAGAAAAACTTTATTCAACCTTTATGTTTTATATATAAACATAAAAATTAAAATTATTTTATTTCACCTTAAAAGGAGGCAAAATATTTTAATCAACCGCAATTTTTTAAAAAAGAATAACCATTAAACGGGATAAGAGAAATATTTATTCAAATTGCTATGACTTTTTTATTTTGTTTCATTCCTTCAAACTTTTAAATTTGCTTTCAATGTTTTAAAATTACAAATTTAACGTGGCTGAAAGCTCATGTTTATAGAATTTTCTTTGCTTGTTAAATTAACACCTTTGGCCATAACAATTCATATCACAATAAATTTTTCAAACTTTTATGATGTTTGCTTTGCTTTTAACGTTTTAAAATTACAAATGTAACATGAAGTGAAGCTCATGTTTTAGAATTTTTCTTTGCTTGTGTAATTAACAATGATTTTAATGATGTTGTAAATTGCAATATAAAGCAGAGCAGCATAAGATACCAAAATTATAAGTGATATTTTCGTTTTCAGAGGACGGAAATAATTGAATAAAAAATCTTATGTTTCCATTTACAACGTAATTTTAAAAAGTTACAATACCCATTTGAATTTTATCCCAGATTCCTACAATTTTCAATTTTACTACATCTTCCAATTACTACATCTTCGAATTCCTTCTATTTGCCAGAAATTAAGGACAAAACTGGATTCGCTTAAAGGGTGAAACTTTTTAAAGGCGTGATTTTATTTAAAGTAGAAAAAAAAAAAAAAACAGACTGCACAACTGGATAAAATAGTGCAAATTAAACGTCCATGTCTTAGAATTTTCTTTGCTTGTGTAACTCGCAACAATTGCTAATAATGTTGCAAATTGCAATATGAAGCAGAGCAGTACAATACGCCAAAAGTTATAAATAACATTTTCTTTTTTAAAAAAATTAAAAATGTTTAATCAAAAATCTTAGGATTCCATTTACAACGTAATTTAAAAGCGTTATGTACCCATTTGAATTCTATCACTGATTACTACATTTTCCTGTTTCAGTCAATGCGTCGAAGCATAAAATTCCAATAACAACTTAAAAGAGTCCCATTTATTCATGCAGAAATCTTCCCCAGCGGGATTTCCAATTACGCAAAACGAGACTGTTATTTGCCAGACAATAGGGACGAAACTGGATTTGCTTAAGTGCGAAACTTTTTAAAGGCTAAAACAAGTAAAGTAATAAAATAAAAAATAAATGAATGAGGAAAAAAAAAATCGAAGAATGAGATCGAAAAAAGTACTGAATGGGAAAAGAACTTCCATTTTCGAATGAATGGACTTGGCAGACATCGAAAGGAGGTTGGCGATGTGGCTGCTATTTCTAGAGTCGAAATGCGAGAATATAATATTGATCGGAGTTCTTGCTACTGTCTTCTTCTCGTAGTCGTATCTTTATTTCCCTTCTACCTGAAGAAGGTGTCTGTGGTTGACCTTTAACCAGATGGGATGATGCATTCTGTGCCTTTAGGTTGGGTCCTTGACCCGGTCTTAATGTAATATAGAATTTTTAGAGGTCTAGTTTTAATAAGAGGCATATGTTTTGCAGTTGTAAACATTTTTTTGGGTTTCACAGTATTTATTTATTTATTTATTTTTTTGAGAACAAGTTTCTTGATTGCTAATAATAATACAAATAAAATAAGAAGAAATTAAAAATATGACATTACTGTTTGCATGATTTACAGTATGCATGCAATGCAGTATACTCTGCATGCATTATTGTATGCTCATATAGTAAAATGTGCATGCTGTACTTATTGTAAAACATGTACTGTATGCTCTGGGGTTGAACTTTGACCTGATTAGATGATATCTCTGGGTCTTTAAATAAGGCACTTAACCCGGAATTACTCTAATATATAATCTTTAGAGGTCTCGTTTATATATAATATGCTGTTTTGCAACAGTCATAAAATTTTTTGTGTTTTTAACTCTTTAGTTTTGAGAAGTAAAATTTTCAATTGCTGTATCACTACTGTGAATATTTAAATAGAAAATAAACCTGATTTACATAATAGAATAATGTAAATAAATCAAAAACATGGCATTAATGTTTGTATAATTTACAGTATGCTTGTAGTACAGTTTACTATGCATACATCAATGTATTATCACATTACATATTGTATAAAATATGCATACGGTTCATATTGTACATATCGCAACAGTACATACAGTACATATCGCAAAACATGTACTGTATACCCTAGGGTTGTCGTTTTATCTGGTGAGATGATACATTCTGTGTCCTTAGGTTAGGTACTTAATCCAGTAGTACTCTAATATATCGTCTTCAGAGGTTTCGTTTAAATAATATAGTACCATTTTATTACTATCATAAAAATTTTTGGATTTTGAACTCCTTTGATTTAAAAAGTAAATTTTTCAATTATTCCATCACTGCTGTGAATAGTTAAAGAACAAACAAACCATATTACACAATATAATGATGCATACTGAATCTTTAAGCTGTAATGCAGCTTTACTGTCATGAATAGTTATCGGAAGTTTGGCTTGGACAACATACCTTTTAATTGTAGTAAGAAAATTTTTTTTGGGTTTCGCACCTTTTGTTTTAAGAAATAATATTTTCGAGATAGAGTAAGGGAAAAAAACCACTCAACTTAATTCTACCAAAGAATATTCTGAATTATAACGCAGGAAATTAATCCTGAACTAAATTGTTTGCATTTTGATATTTTGAAAACATTTTTTCAGCCTTTGAAATTTTATGGTTCACTTTAAATTCTTTTACACGAACACAAAAACTAACTTTTTAAAATTTAAATCAATGTCTAAATTGAGGAAAGTGGTCCCACGAATGAGATCCTCTGTGCAAAGATTCAAAATTGGGATGGTATATCTTCGGATCAGCCACTGGCATGTTTCTTAGATCGTCGCTAAAAGCCCATTGCGTATCTTTAGTGTGACGTAAACATATTTTATTTTATAACTTTGAGTTCACGACTACTAATGTTCAATTACGTAACCTTGAAATTTTGAGCACAATCCAAAGACAATGGAACTCCTGGATCAAGTTTTGAGAAAACATTTGTCTTTGTGGAGGGCCCTTTTGTTGGAACTAACCAGCATTTGCGTTAAATGGAGAGGGGGAAAAAAACCTCCCTGGTTAGCTTGGCAGCAAGGGGACTCTAACCCATGATCCGTTTACCACTCATGATATTTAACGACAGCACTGTAGTCAGTGTGAGCTGGGAGAACAATTCGTATCGACCAGACATATCTGGAATCTGAACCCGGTTCACCTCATTGGATGGCGAACGCTCTATCCTCTGAGCCACTACAACTCAAACAAAGTAAATATAGTACTTACCTCCAATTCTTTATTAAGTATACTAAACAGTTAATTCAGTACCTGTTGTCAATAGCTGCAAAATAATGGAAACGGCTCATTGAAGGAACCAGCATAACAGCAACCTCCTTCTATACCGATGGCATCAAACAGTACACGACGATTTTCTATATGAAGAATCATAACTATATAGAGAATCATAACTTCTATATGAAGAATCACAACATATTTATCATAAAGTATCTTATATTTACTTCATGTTTATTTTCAGATCAATAGAATGCAGAATAAGTACGATTTTTAATTTAATTTTATATTACATATTTTTATAATTTTTCTTAGATACATTTGTTAATAATTAGTATGTCTTTAAAGTTTTCATAAAATTTTGTAATTCAAATCAAACTTACAACTCAACGCTTAAATGATAATTGAGAAATTACGCCATGCTTATTTCTTACATCATGTTTTTATCTAAGGATGAATTATAAACTTCTTACCAGTCTTAATGCGCACAGAGTTAACACGTAAAAAGTCAAAAACTATTTTAACAACAGGTAGACTGAAAAAAAGTACCGGAAATATACCTCAATACTCTGACTGAATTGTTTTTACAGATAATTTTTTTGGTTGTGAAATAATATACAAGATTTATATTTAATTAATAATAAAGTTATAAATTATCAAAAACTACAATTACATTCAAAAGGAAAAGTTGAAATTATTTTAAAAAGTAAAAATTAATCGAGTCTCGTCCCCATATTATAGAGATAATTTTAGAATAATAATTTAATTTTTTATTAGCTTTAATATTCTTCTTAAATTTAAATACTCTTTAAAATAGGTTTAAAAAATACGATCCGTATACTTATTTTCTCTCTCAATGAAGTATACGGGAGTCATCGAGAATAAAAATACAGTTGTGTAAATATTAAAGCAATTATTTCATTTTATGACAATCTCTTTCTTGTTGTGGCTTCTTTACTCATTTAATTGAATGCAAACTTAAGTGCGTTATCGTGCGGCACAGTGGTCTAGGGGTATGATTCTCGCTTCGGGTGCGAGAGGTCACGGGTTCAACTCCCGGGTGTGCCCGTTTTTTACTTTAAGTTAAGAAGTTACAATTTTGTATCATACAGCAAAACATATAATTTTTAAAACCATTTCGAAAGTTATATGTTAATATAAATATATATATATATATATATATATATATATATATATATATATATATATATATATATATATATATATATATATATATATATATATATATATATATATATATATATATAAATATAGCGAAAAATATAGAGAAATCAAAATTATGTAAAGAAATATTAAAAATATTCAAAAAATAAAATTAACAAAAAAGTGAAAAACAAAATAAGGGAAGGATCGTCATCAGCTCCTACGATTATTTCCTAAAAAAAGCACTTCCTAATATTGTATTTATACAGCCAAAGCATATGTCAATACAATAGTGTGAGAGGTACCAAAAACTGAAGCTAAAATAGAAAAAATTAATGCAAATAATGTAAAATGAAACAATCAGGCAAAAAATAGAAAATAAAAAATTGAAAAAATACAGAATAAAACTCAAAAGGTAATATATAAAGCAAGTATCAAAATCAAATATACATACACTTACCGGCATTTCTCAAAAAAGATTTCAAATATTTTGGTAACGAGTTTGCCAGGTCACAAAATATGAAACTAGAAGCGTAAATGGAGGATGATGAAATTAACTTAGGGCGCGCTTTTACTTAGGTGCAAAAGCGTGCTTGATTTCCTAGTTACCTTGGATTGACCCGAATCTGGATATGGTCAAGGTAATAATATTATACTGGGTAGTTTAAAATTTATATTTAATGAAGCTGAATTTCATTATAAAGTTTTAATATTAATAAGTTTGAATTTTGATTAGAATTCTTTTGTTGATAATTTTAAAGAAATTATTAACATTTAATAAAAAAATCTTTATTAAATATTAGAAGTTTTTTTTTAAAATTCTGCTCGTTAATCTCTCTTTTTATCCTTTTTGTCTTTACTATCTTCTTTCTCTCTCCCTCTCTCTCTCTCTCTCTCTCTCTCTCTATATATATATATATATATATATATATATATATATATATATATATATATATATATATATAAGCTAAAAAATAGAGAAAAAATGGAGGGAAAAAAAATTAAAAATCCGGAAAACAAAATAAAGAAAGGATATAATCTCTTCATCAGCTCACACGATTATATCCGCAAAAAGGAGTGCTTTCTAATATTGTATTAATATAGCCAAAGCAAAATATATCAATACAATAGTGTGAGGAGCACTCAAAAAATTGAAACGAAATTAGAACACATTAAGTAAAAAATAAACAAATATATCAAGCAAAAAGCAGAAAATAAAATGTTAAGAGATTATAGAACAGTACACGAGAGGAAATCTGCATAGTGAGGAGCGAATTTAAATGAATTTACTCGTACCGGCATCTTTCAAGAATGATTTAAAATATTTACGTAATAAGATTGCCAGATTACAAACTATGAAAACAGAAGCATAAATAAAGTGATATCTTATGGCACGTTCTTACTACAATACTGAAGCGCGTCAAATTTGTTAGTTACCTTGGATGGGCCCGAAAATGGATGTGTGCAAGGTAATTTAAAATTTGTAATTAATAAGTTTGATAATTAATTAAACATTAATAATCTTCGTTCTTATCTTTTTTTCTCTTTGTTTTTTATGTGATATATATATATATATATATATATATATATATATATATATATATATATATATATATATATATATATATATATATATATATATATAGATAGATAGATAAATAGATAGATAGGTAACACTCATGGGCTACAATAGTGGTACAACTAAAAAAACACGAGTTTTGGACTAAGAACAGGTGTAAATATGAAAATACACACTCTTTTCAGCAGCATGATTGCACACCTGATAATTTAATTTGAAGGTAATCTTCGTTTAAGCAAACTAAAGCATTTCTTATGCATTTTCCTTAACAATGAAAACTTTAAACCCTCTTATCTGAAAACATGATTTTTTGAGTTGTGCCGCTATTGCAGGCCATGAGCGATATATTATTGAGAAATCTGATCTTCGCAGAATCACGAATATAATTTTTTCGAGAAAGCTGTGTACAAGGAACATACCTTTTTTTTTTAAATTAAAAGTATATGAAGTTGTTATGCAAAAAGCTGTAATATCTCTTTTCAACAAGAGTCTTTTCTAAGTTTTAATAGTTATTTATTTTGGCTTAATTTATTTTTCGTTAATAAGCTTGTATCGGCTTCATAAATTTTTGAGGACTATGTCTACTTTTTAGAGCAACAGGATATGTTTTTTCACTGTGGCTTTAACTGCAAAATTTTTACATTTAATCACAGCTCTATAATAAAAGCATATACTTTAGTGCCGAAAATTGCTTTATATTATTGCGCCAAAATCATTACATAAAAAAAAAAAAAAAAAAGAAGAAGAAAATTCTTGCTTATTTCATCATATATTCATTAAATCATGAACACCATTAATCCCTTACACAACTAAAATCATTACTCATGAAATCATTAACCCTACTGCATAGTTTAAGATTCAGAAACTAAGGTCAGAATCATGGTAGTTAATTAAATATCAAGCGAACATTACAACGCACAAGCATATTCTCTACTCGTATGTCTTGCTCATATACTACACGATTCGCACTGGCATTGTTACAACTTGCTGAGTAGACTGTTAAATCGAAGTGTTTCAAACAATTTATTAGCTCTTTGAATGACGTGAAATATGATCAGAGATTTGGTTTTGACAGTATGGAATACTTTAGACACGTAAATTCATAAACATGTTGCTGCATCCAATTCAAGACCTTAATCTGTCGTTTTGGCCCGCAATCTTTTCCGCTCTTTTGCATGGGAAGAGATCGACCACCCACCATACAGTTCTGACTTTGCACCTAGGAACAAGCTCTTAACAAGTGAAAGAAACAGTTCAAAACAGGTTAGTCTCACACGTGGCACACTTCTATAATTTAGGCATGCTAAACCATGAAGGGCGCTGTGACAAATGTTTAAACAAATATGACTATTAGGTAAAAAAAAAAAAAAAGGCAAAACACTGTGATGAATTAAATGGAAAAAATGGTTTTGGAAAAAAAAATTATGATTCATGTGTTATAAGAAATTGGATAATATTTTGGGGATAAACCTCACTCAAAAAATTCATAGTTAATAACTATTACAATATAATATTAAACTATAATAATAATAATTTAAAAATGATAATTAATAATAACTTAAAATAAATAATCTAATGCAACTGTTTATTAATTTACAAATAACTAATTAACTGTTTTTTTTAGCTCCAAACTTCTGCAGCACACACCATTTCTGCGTCTTAAAACACCATTTTATATTGAAGTTACTAAAAAGCTATAAAAATTGTACACTTTCGATCAAAAATACCAACACAAGGTCTGTTTGACTTATTTGACAGATTATGACTGAGGGATTTTCTTTAACAAAATTTTTACAGGAAAGATCGACGAATATCTAGTTTTATACACATGGTTAGACAAGAAGCAAAAATAAAACTAGCGACCAAATTTACTTTTCTGCTTTGGAAGTCAAAACGATTTATCATTTCAAAGTGAAGTGTATCTTCGCCACAAAATCAAAGCAAGACCATTTTTACTAAAAATACACATTTATTTTTATACTTATTCGACAAGTTACATTGCAAACAAAAGAAGATATTGTAGACCTCTAATGACGCCGAACCACGGGGGACTTAAAAAAGTTTTTAGGTTTTATAGATTTACGACGACTTTTATTTTTATTGAATATCATTTCCTTTGATAACATGTTTATTTCAAAAACATTACTAGGTTGATTTATGACTTCAGTTTAAAAGTAATTTCGAATTGTAGATAGTTGTGTTCTAAAATTGCATAGCAATTTTAAAAATATGGCGGGTTCTTTATGAATGAATGTTATCTTGAAAAACATTACAGATTTATGAACATGCAAAGCAATTGGACAACAGTTTCATGCAAAGCAATTGGACAACAGTTTCATGCAAAGCAATTGGAATTATATTGAAATCATAATTAGTAATTAATGATTTTTATTCATAAAGTATTGTTCGAATTATTAAATTTTTAGCTTTAAATTTAAATGCGTTTGTTTTTATAAAATACATATAATTATTTAAGTAAAAAAACACGCGGGATTCAGTTTCAGGTTTCATAGATTCACTATGATTAGCAGGTAGATAGATTACCAGATGAATACTCTTATAACTTTTATTACACTTAGTATGACAATAATTGAAAATGTCTATGGCATCTTTTTTAAATTTAGCACAGTATTTTATGATAAGTAGTAAGGTGACAGTTAATATTTTATCATAAAAAGAGATATTGAAATACTTATTTTTAACTTAGATGAGTTAAACACATTAATTTAAATACTTAGATCAGGGAAACAATATAAGCGTGGTTCGTAAATTTAATTAAAATGTCATTTAAAGTTATTTAACGCACATGAAATATTTTATTATAAGTGTATCTAAGCTGGATATTGAAGTATAATCAATTATCTTACACAATCTTAAGATGAAGAATTTTGTAGCAGTAAATTAAATTTTTGTTCTATAATATAATTAATTTCCATCCATTGTCAGCAATTTAGGCTTTGTCAGTTATTCAGTAATTTAGGTTTCTAAGACTAAAAGCATTCAGTAAAGTATTAAAAATTATTTTTGCAGGAAACGCCACACCAAAGTTCAACCTTATCTTTTATTAATCTAACAGAAGCATGAATTCCAGTCGCTAAAAAGAGAAATTTGTTTCTGAATTCATTTAATTTACGTAAATACAGCGTTTGTATGAAAACACACGGAACCTAAAGCACGCAAAGCATTTTAATCAATAAGGAATGTTTACGTGAAATCCAAAGCAAGAAAAATAAAAAAAATAAAAGCAAAAGAGCATGCAACACACAGACAGACACATAAAAAAATTATTATTATTATTATTATTATTATATATATATTGTACGAACTTACGCAGTTTAGTAATTTTTAGAGCTAGATTTTAATTTTAATTATGATACCTAATTTCAATTGGAGAGAGAAGCGTTTTATCTATGAAAATCAGTCAGCTATGCTTTTCGCTTTCCTTTCATAAATTTTCTTAATGATTAATTTTTGCAAATCTGTATTAGAATGTGTTTATGCTAGAATAAAGTGCCTCCATAAGATACTGAAATTTGTAATTTTACTCTCATAAAATCGCAATGCATGTAAATTAAACTAAATATTTGTAAATAAAAGTTTTCGTAAAATGTATGGATTGCAAGTTTTTAACACTACATTTTAAAAAGAGTATTATCCATAGAAAGCTAGATTAAACTACAAGAGGAATTATGTTAGCAAGCGTAGTGACTTCCATTTACGAAGCAATCCGATAGGAACTGCAGGAAGCAGTGCTGAGGGTTGCGGAGAGCAGTGAGTTGCGGAGCGGTCTTAGTTTTCTATCGTTTTTTAGAACAATTAAACACCATTTCTTCTTCCTTTTTCTTCAATTTATACGATGTCCACCTCAATATGATTTTCTATAATTTTTATATATTCATGCGGTGCATGTAATATAATGCCTTTAATGTATAATATTTAGTTCAATTTTTTTAATGATCTAGGTTCTGGTAATTTTGAAAGACTTAACACCTGCTTGAAAATAGTCAATAGCATATAAAGTTTTTCAGCGATAAGTAATTTACTTTTGTATAAAACTTTATTCCTCTTAAAATTGTCAACGTGCACTCATCCATAACTGAAAAGATGAGCTGTTAAACATAATACATTAGGAGGCTTCGCCCCCTGCTCGCTGGCGCTCACCAACCCCCGGAACTGCTGTTGCAGTTCATTTCGGATTGCTTCGCAATCCAATGCTCGCTTTGCTCGCTCATTGGATACGTTCTTAACGTCTAGCTTTTGTATAATTTTTTGAATACTGAAGTTCCGAAAACTTTTCACTGTAGAAAATTCTAAACCTGTACATTTCAATATTAATTTGAAATTGCAATTGTTAATTTGGACCTTTGGCGATACAACACTTATAGAATTGAAGGATTTGTTACGTCAAGCGCTCAGGTATCATAATTTTGATTTATGTTGCTAAGTTAACTTTCAAAAAATTCTATGGCTGGCAACAGCATTTTTATTTTTAAGTTGTTTATTATTATTTTTTTTTGCCGCAGCTGAATTGAACAACCTGATAATGCTCACTCTGGTTATTGTTTCCGTTTTTAAAAGCGCTATATGTTGAGCCACCTCAGCTAGATTTGGCATGTGACATTTTTAGATGCAATCATTGGTCGATTTTCTAACGTTGCCATTCGGGAAGTTGTAATGAGGCTTTTTTTTGGTGCCGTGTAAGAGAAATATATATATAGATGTTTTACACTAGAAACATTAATGCGAATAACTTTACAAGCAATTCAGTATTGAAAGAAAACGTTTTTATTATTTTGAAGCGTTTTAATCATTTTTTCCTCTTGCAATCACAACGATGGAATTTTACAAGAAAACTTTCAACCATTTTCCAAAGAGCTAGATCTCTAAAATCTTTATCAGAGCTCTTTATTTACAAACAATGTAAGTTTCAGATGACTCTTAATTGATACAGTAAAATTTATCACAAGAATATCACAGCGGTTCGAGAATCGGACTCCGGACCGGAAAACTGGGTCTCGTTACTGGAGCTCTTGACATGCTAACAATGTATTTCGTCGGGAACTCAGAGTACGTGCGATATACTTGCTCGAAAAATAAACAGTATTTTGGGTACAGAGATCAGGAGAAAATTTCTTTCCCCTTCTGATCTAAGTCTAAAGTGAGGAAGTGGCCTCATGAATGAGCGGTGCTGCCATTTACTTGTGGGTTCTGAGATAAGACATACTTTCCCCCTTGTGATGCTCTCTTGCCAAACAAATTCTAATTTTGGTCCGACAAAAACAGGATTTTATTCTTCTTTTTAGTCCCTTAAAAACCGCAATGCTTTTTTTTTAAAAATATTTTTAATTTTAAAAACCAATTTTATACCTTTGCCCAACCATGCATATATTTCGCCACAAAGAGTGAGTTATTTTGAAAATCCAGTTCACAATCTTTAAGATCCTAATTTAGCTTAAAACTCCTCCATAAAATATATGAAATTCTCTGAAATAGAATGATCTATCATTTATTTTTTCCAGATAGTTTATAGCGAATCTTATAAATTTGCATAGAAAACTCTATCGAAAAACTTTGTTTCACTGAGCACGTTTCTATCAATGAGAGTTTAAAATGAAAAATCTTTTTTCATTTTTGAAGTATTTTGCAAGAATCTAATCAATACCAACAAATGCTCTATTGTCTTTCGTATTGCATGATAAAGTTTTTAAAATGGAAAAAGGGAATTAGAATACATTTTCGTTTCAACTGCTTTCAAATGATAAATTGCCGTATACATATTTAAGGAATCGTTTCTTCAAAGTAAAACATTTTTAAAAATAGTGCTTAGTTAGTAGGAACAATGTTGTTTTCAAATTCATGATCTATAATGAGGTCATAGTAATCTTTGCTAGCAGGAGTATATGATTTAATAAAATTTTAATTTTTATATTGTTCTTGGGCAATTTTTAATTCATCAAAGTTTATGACGATTATTTTAAAATTTAAAGAAAACATTTTATTGCAAGAAGGAGTGAGATGAATTGATTTACTTTTTTATGTATGTTGTTGCTTCTTACGACACTTGTACAAGGCAAGCACTCCAGCCGTTGGTTTTTTCGAATTCAGCCAGGATGGTGGGCCTTTTGTTTGAGCACCGCAAAGGTGAAATAACGTCTTAGCTTAGAACCACCAGAATAGATGGCAGCACAACTCATTTGTTAGGCCACTCCCACAATTTTAACATTGATCTGAAGGGGAAGGACATTTACCCCAGACCCCCTTTACCCATGGTACTGCTCAGTGATCGATCACAGGACTTTAAATTCCACAGATTTTTTTTACACGCATGTATATCATATGTATACGTGTGTGGCACGTATGCATGTGATATACACACTATTTTATACATGTGATATAAATGTGTACCATGCTATTTTTTTAGTATAAAATTAGTAAACTAATTATTCTGTAAAATTTAACCACAATGTTTTGTATTATTTCTTAAACAAAGTTCAATATTTCAAAAAATAATGTTTATTTTGTACATTATTTGTCAAGAAATATCTGGGCAATCCCCTAAAGAAATGGACCGGTAACCTGTGGGTTTTATAATATAGGCGAAACAAAATTAAAATATTTCAAGCTAATTTTGGTTTAATAAATTAGGTTCCTTTTAATTGCTTACGTTACGTACAGTGATATCATAAGCAAATATTAAATACGAGCCTTAGTATGATATGCTAGCAAACATAGTCTTGATTTCAGGCTATTTTAAAACTGGGAAAATGTGTCCATAGCATACTCATAACCTTTCCCAGAAAAGTACACTATCTGTCCAAAAGTGGCCAGACAACCACCTAAACTATCCCAACTACTGTTATTAAAAAGAAAACTTAAAGTGAACTTTTTAAGGCGACTGCCTACGTTCGGGTCACTTTTTTTGAAAAAAATAATTTTTGGATGAAACACATATTTAGATAGAACAAGTGTGACATAAAGTGATATATACAAGTAAAATTTTACTGATATATTCTATATTTTGGAAAAATTGGGTTAAAAATTAGTGAAATTTCAGTCTTACGCCAGACACTATTTACACCAATAGAATATAGTTTCCTTCGAACTACATGCTATTTTCACCTTTTTCTATGTTTTGAACTAAAAGCTTTTAAAAATATTAAAAATATATAGCTTTTTTTGTCAAAAAACTATAAATTTCTTGAAATTTTCGAAGTTTTTTTGTCTTTAAATGTCTGCAAAACTACAACATTTTTAAATAGAAGTTCAGTTTTAGTTCAAAACATTGAAAATATAATAAAATATATTGTTACCAAATTTTATTACAAAATCTTCAATAGTTTTTGAGTAATGATGTCCAGCGTGAAGTAACATTTTGAAAAACATAGTTTCTTGGAAAACGCATTTAAAGTTTTAATCATAAAAAAAAAATAAGTTTCATGTATTCAAATATTTTAATATTTTCAGACAGTTTAAGTTGAACCTTTGTGTAGTTCAGTTAGGCACAATTTGTACTTTTTAACAAGTTTTCTACATTTTCTAGTTAATTCAGCACCACAGACGAAAATAAATAAACAAACAAAAAAATATTAATCTATTTAATTATTATATTTTGCTGTATATAACTATTATTTACTATCTTCCCTATCAATTACTTCATAATTTTTGTTTGAAAAACAGGAAAAAGTATTTTTTTAACAATATCATGAAATTTTAATAAAAAAATTGTATATTTTCAGTAATAGAAACACAAATATAAGAAATAAAAAAGAAAAACAATGTTATAAGAAATTTGCAAATTCAAACAACATTAAAAGGCAATTCATTCACTTGTTTAAAATTCCCCTCCTTTGTATGTTAAACCTTCTTTTTTTTCACATTTATTTGTTTTTGTCTTTTTTACGGCCCTCCTTTTTTTTCTCGCCATCTTAACAGCGGGTAAGGAAAAGCGCTTTGAGTGTTCGATTCGCTCTTTATCAAAATGCATGTATCTTTTCACAGTTTCTTCATTCAATTTAATGCCTAAATTTTCAAACACTGGCTTCAAACCTAAAAATCCAGAATTGAATAATAAAACAGCTATTTCCCCCCCCCCCCCAGTTCTAAAGTTTGCAATTCCACAAATGTACTTTTGGGTAGTATATTCCAAAGCAATCCATTGAAACTTTCATTTGCGTTCTGTGTGCGACCGTGCAAACATTTTGAAAGGAGCTCTTTGTCACAAAGATTCATGTATGCTGGCTTTACAATGTTTATGATTGAGCTCTGAAGACCAGAAGAAGTTTCAACAAATGGTAAACCATCGTGCAACGATTTCTTGTACTTGCACCAGCTGTTTGCTCCACTCGGACACTGTCCATGCATGAGGTTGTTTTTTGAAGAGCAACAGTGGAAAAAGGCTGCAATAACTGCTGATTGCATGCTTTGCAAATTTCCAACATTACTGCGTATGGCTATTCCATAGTAGTTCTGCAACTTGTCGATAAATTTGTCAGTCAGCTTACCCTTTCCACCCAATCCTTTTTTACTTTTTTTTAAATTTCTTAATCTATTTCCCACTCTCTTTTGAACATGTCCAATGCACTCATACTTTTTCACCGAGTTTTCACCATAAACATCTTTCACTGCAGAAAACGCTTTACAGTCTCCATCCCCAAAATACTCTGTATATTTTAGACCACGAGTTTTATGAGATCTGTTAAATATTCTTTCAACACCCACAACTTCCATACTTCCAGATGATCCTTTGTGGTTTACACACTGATGTTCTTTTTCTTGTTTTTTATTGCAAATCCGGCAGTACTGAGACATTAGTTCAATATCAACAACTTTTCCGGTATCTACAGCTATAACAGATACACAACCATTTAGAGATGTATGTCCACGTCGCTGCCACGTTCCATCCACAGACACTCCACAGCTATCAACTTGTTTCATAATCTTTATTTCGTTTGATGCATCTACCATATTTTTTTCACTTGCATCAATCACAGCTTTTAAAAGCTTACCTTCATTTTGCTTAAAAGCATTTTTAGTAACAAAAGGTAAGTTCAATGTGCAAAGCAGTTTCTTTCCAGCAGAATATCCTTTTCCAATTAGTCGAAGACCCAGGACTAATAGCTGGTTCAAATTATGCTGTTTATTCGATTTTGAGGTTGATGAGAATGCTTTAACAAATCCACACTTACAAGAAATTGAAAAATTTGAAGTAATTCCAAATCTTGAATCCTCTGTCATTTTTAACTCATTTCCAAAACAAGTTGGGCAGCACAAAATAGAAATGACAGATATCAGCAATGAAATATCAAAAATTCTATTACCCTCCAATAATTCAGCACTGCTGTCCACATTTTGCTGTCCATTTTCATTTTCAAGGCTTAATTTCAAAGCACTTGCAGTTTTTAATTCATCAGTGCTAGACAAATTATTACTGTTTGCATTAGCAGTAAAACGATTTCCATAGAAAGATCTTTTCTTAGATCTTTTTGATGCTGATCGTGATTTTACCATAGTAAGTTAAAATTAAATTGGTAAAATAAAATATATATATAAAAATTTACTGTGATACTGAATAATAAAATGAGAGAACCTAACAGACTATCACAAAATATCGCTAAAAGTAAACAAACTATCAAACTAAAAGAAGTTGCCATTCAATAAAATATTAAAACTTATAATTTTATTTTAAATACAATATATTTGTAATTATTTAAAAAAAATGTTTTTTGTACTGTTTTAATCAAAATAGAAAAAGAAACGTCAAAAAATGACATTATTTGTATTCAATTTGACATCTTGAGTTCACTTCCGGTGTTTCGGAATGTAACTTCCGGTTTCTAAATCGGCTATAACTTTGCTCAGAATTATCAAAAATTTAAAAGTAAAACCTTTTCGGATTCCTAAAAGTCTATATTTTTCAAAAATGCAATAAACAGAAAAACGATTTTTTTGTCAAAATCAGTCGTTTCAACGTAGGCAGATACCTTAATAGATAAAACTTCTAAGGTTCCTTGGGGTATTCATCCAATTTTCCTTCGAGGTTAATATCTTCCTTACCTGTACTATGCATGACTCTTTATCGCCTTACGAGATCATCGCCAACAAAACCAATTCTTTTTATTTTTTGAAATGCCGGATGCTATTTAGGCAAAGTATGAAATAATCGTCCTGATGAGGTTATTATGTAAATGATGTGCATGTAACTGTGAATGACCGAAATCGGTGGTTGTTGACTTTCACCGGTGAATGTTGACAATCAAATTAGTCGCTTTGGTGAATGTCCGAAATATTTATTACATCCGATTTGATATTAATTTATTCGTGGATATAATTACATTTATTCGATATTTTAATACTTACTGACGATAGATCAGAACAAATATCAGTGTTTGGAGTATCGGGCAAATATATACCAGGCAATGGCACTTGACTTTAAAAAAATATCAGTGTAGGGTATACCGGGCAGTGGCACTTGACCTTAAAAAACATCAATGTAGGGTATACCGGGAAAATGTATTCCGGGCAGTGGCACTTGACCTTAAAAAACATCAGTGTAGGGTATACCGGGCAATGGCGCTTAACCAGACCTAGTATGACTAGACCTTTGGTAAATGTCCGAAATATATACTAGGTCTAGTGCCACTTTTGCTATAGCTTAAATATTTAAAAAAAAATTAAACAAAGCGTTTGAATCAATTTTAAACTGATAACGTAATTATTGCTTTAAAATTAAAAAAATAATAATAAAAACTGCGCCAGATAAGAGTAATTGAAGTAGTTGCTTTATACAGCGCATGTGCGGGAAAAAATTTAAAAAAAAATTATCCAGGTGCATCTAAAAGTGGATGAATATCCCAAGACATCAACTTCTAAAGAGTGGTTTTTTGCATTTAATATGAGGGATACAATTAATCACCTTTATTGTCTGAAAATGCTTGTTTTCTTTCTAAAAACCATTCTTAAAACCACCACATATTTAAGAATAAGTTTAAGTGTTTTTATGAAAAGAAATGTGCAAGACATTAAAATTTCTATAATTAGTTATTTAAATTGATCCAAGGCAGTTAAAATTTCCATGGTTAATTTCCTGTCAAATAAACCAATTTCATGCAGTATAAAATAGAATTTTTTTAATTACTTAAGATCCAAGTCTTTTTAAATCTTTTGTCAGAATGATTCATAAGTTGTTTTTTGTTTCAATTCTGATACTATTTTTCTTTACGGCAACATAAAAAAATCAATTTAAAAATAAAGAATATGAAAATCTTCTGCTGAAAGAAATTTTAATTTTTTTAGAAAATATTTATGATTGAAGTATTAGGCAATACACCGGAATAAAAGTTGTTAAAAAACTTCCAAAGCCATTAATATTTGAGAAAACCCAGTGAAGGGAAAAAAGTGCTTGACGGGGAAAATTTAAACAGCGAAATAGGGAAAAAATTGAATTGCAAATGTAATTACGTTGGCATTTTTACGCATTACTGCTCCTTTTTAATAATTGCCGAATTATGTAAATTACTCCATTTTTTTTTAATATCGAAATAAGGATTTTCATGTTTTATAAAAACTGTACTTGTTGAGAATTTTTTAAAAAATTTCATTTGTCTTTAATGTTTGTAATGTTTTGATGATAATTAATCAAAACTATTATAAAGACGAAACTTATTTACATACTCTTATTTCAGAAAACTTATGATGATTATTTTTAAGATTAAATTTTGGGTCATTTTTTCCACAAAAAATAATAAAATAAATGAAATAGAAGCTGTTGCTTATTATTGATTCCAAACAGCAGCCATTGGGTTCTTTTGGAAAATAAATAATACTTAATAAATAATACTTAAATAATTGTAATAAATAATAATTGTGATAATTGTGATTAACACTAGAAACACGGAAAATTAGTATATATCTATATTGCCTAAAGGCAGTCAAAATGACTGGATTGGGAATGCGTAAATAAATTTGTTTAAAATTAATTTTTAATATTTTTTATATTATTTACAGTTATATAACAAGTTATTAGTAAATATTAACAATAAAAAAAATTATATGTTGTACAAAAAGTCACTCAACTCTAAGAAATTGCGTCATTATATACATCATTGTTTTTCATTCAAAATGACTTCCTTTGGCAATCTAGTGTTAATAATTGTGATAAATAATACTTAAATAATTATTTCTTGTTGCTTGTTACTGTTTTTAAATTAATATTTGGAACAAAAAAATCAGATTATTTGAAATTTTCACACTGTGAAAAAACAAGTACGGTCAAAACTACCAGAATATTGTAAAATTTAAAGTGCTTCTGGCACAACAGGAACACACAAAACCTCTGTAAGTTTATTGATTTTATAATGCTAGGTAAAATTTTTTAAATATGGTAAAATTCGGTAATTTTATTTGATACCTCAGATCATATCATAAAAATCATTTATTCGATTAAATTTACTTTTCACTTTTGTGTTTTTTGCTAAATGTGTTATAATAAGAACTATAAATTTGTAAACAAAAATTTCCGATATACCGTTAACATACGAATGATACATTTACTAATGATACATTAAATACCCTATATTTTGGCTTTATTAACAGAGTTATGTTTTTTTAAACAGAAATGTCATTGCAGTAGGGTAATTTTACGAAATTATTTTACTCCATTCATAGTAAATGATATTTCACTTGTCGACTCATAGCTTTGTCCTCGAATTATGTTATATCACGATTCATCTGTATTTCAGCGACAATTTTCACAATTCAGCAAAGGACATACGTTTGAACTTTTTCATTTTTGACTCCACATCGTTTAAAAGTGGAAAGAAATCGTAATTTATGACGCTATATTGACCTTCTTATTCACGAAATAAATATATGGGAATTATAGTCTTAATGATGCTTTATCGTAATTCGTATCAACACGAAATAAGTCTCACATCATCTAAATAATATTATTTTCGTTGCGAAAATCTATGTTATTTATCCACTTAAGATATATTGTAAGTCGTATGTATATGTTTCTTTTTTGAAAACGTATTTATTATATTTTGTTAACATATTAGCACTCTGTCATTTCTGAAAAACATATAATATGAAAGGAAACATTTATGTTTACTAATACTGAGAAAAAATATGGTCAAAACTAGCAGAATATGGCAAAATTTACCATGTTTCAAGAGCAGCAATTTTACCGAAGCACTTTGGCAATGATTTTTAGTAAAAGTAACAATGAATTATGGTCATATTACCATGCTATTTTGTAGTAAATGAGGTAAAATGTGTTAAATTTATCATGATACCTAAAAACAGGCTGTAAATATCATTTACTCAATGAAATTTACTTTTCTGCTCTGTATTCTGCCTAAATGTTTGGTAATAAGAACAATAATTTTGAAAATCAGAATTTCTGGTAAACCGTTGCCATACGAACGTAAAAATTCCCAAAATAAATGGTTTAAAACCAGAATTATGATGTGTTTTTTTTTTTACCATAAGTGTCATGTCATTACTATCCAAGTACTTTAAATGTATCAGAATATTTTCTCCATGAAGTTTAAAGCAGTAAAGTTATAGGAGAGGTTTGTGAAATACCAGTTTCCAAAATATATTTTAGTAGTACAGCAATATTTACAGTGAATTGTCTTATTTTTCGAGTTTTTTTTTTATCATAATAATTTTATGAATAGTTTTGCAAAGATCCGTATTACTTATTATCGTGAAAAGTAATGTATCTAGATTTACCGGAGCACTAGATTACTGGAGCTTTCTGTACTAGAAAAAGTTTCGATGATTTCCTTTTTATACCATAATTCATTGTGTCTTTTGCGCAGATTTGTATGAGTTGGTATAATTAAGGTATATTGTGTGAGCTATGCAATGTACCTTAGACATACGATATGATTTTTATCAAAATTAGCTAGAGAAAATTAAAATTGCGATCGCAACGGTCGAGTACGCCATCTAGCGGAAGCCTGAAAATATCAGACATTAATTTATTTAGTTACATCAAAATCATTGGCAGAATCAGACGCCATTTTCTTAGCAGCAAATACGAAGCAAAATTTCCCAAAGGAAAAGGCCGAAGAACTTGAAAAAACTCTCCAGAATATAGGTAAATCTTTCAGAAACACGCCAAACATTTGAAGAAAAATTCCTCAATTTTTAACTTCTATGATCAACAAACTTGCAACTGATAACTTCCAACTTCGGTATTGCATACTGTTCAGATGTGTGCATTACGGTAAAATACATTTCTTCTGTCTTCAATTCATTACAAATTAAAGTGAAATCAACATTGCTTTCTTCATTCCAATGAATAAATGTGAACGTACAGAACTGTAATAGTTATTGAATATTCTTCTTCCTTATAGAATAGTATATATTTCTGTATCTACATAATTCAGAAAACAACAATAAAGTATCCTCCGTATTACTTAAAATAGTATCATTTGTGCTGATTATTAATACATTTTTATCGTTCTCTTGGTAAGTATTTTTTAGTTTTGAAAGAATAATTTCAACTGAATTCAGCTATTCTGTTTTAAAGCTACATATTAAAATTCATATCGAGATCTGACAAATATAAAATTTTGCTGTGTGGTATGTTCTCTAAAACTAATGAAGAGATAATCTATGTATATATTATTTGAAAATAAAATTTTGAAACGAAGAACATTTCATTTGGAATTCACCGGATTTATAAAGCAGGTGAGTGCTATGACTTTTATAATAAAAAATTTTCTTGTAAATAATTTTTTTCTTCTTATTTGATGAGAGTTCTCTACAGAATGGTTTTTTACGTCTGATTAAGAACTATAAGGAAAAAAAAGAAACAATATGGAAGTTTTTTATTTCAATATGAGGAATTTTTAAAATTGTTTTCTTTATCCTAAGAATTCTTTATTTTATGTTTTTTACTTTATAATTTTTTGATAAAAATTGTAGTTAAAATAATTGCTTTGAAAAATTAAATGGTATAAATGGTGTTTATGTATACGTTTTGCATATTCTAATGTTTGAAGTAATATGATTCAGAAAAGTATGGAATAAAATTTCGGTACTTACGTATTAACGCCACCGCAACTACAGATTTGGCGGTTTTTAAGTGCCGCCAATCTACACCTAACATTTTTGCGACAAATCATAAAATAAAACACTTTATTTAAAATCAAAACACTTTCAAATTTCAAAACATTTTATTTAAAATCAAAGTAGTTAATCGAAATTTCGGTGGAAAATGGGCCGATATAGAGTTTAACATAGATTCAAAAAAATCTCTATTTTCTTACGTCGCCATATGAACTCTAATAAATAAGATTCCAAATGAAATTACATTTCCAAAACGTACGTTTACCATAATAAAGTTTCATGTCATGAGAATTGGTACATTTTCGTTTTTTTTTGGTGAAATATTTCCCTCATGAAAAATAAAATTGTATCTTGTTTTGTTTTTGGCAAATCCCAAAGACGAATTTTTGTAGCACTAAAAAATGGCGTCAAAAAAGAATTTTTTTTTTTCGTAAGCATTCTTTATTTTACGTTTTTCAGTTTCTAAATAATGATTTTTATTGAAACTTACAATTTTTTTATAAAAATTTTTGTTAAAAAACTTTTTTTTACAAAATTGAATATTATAAAATTATGAAGCTTATGTACTCTTTTTGTCCATTTTAATTTTTGAAGTAATATGATTCTTAAAACTATGGAAAGTTTAAATAGGCCTTTCATGTTATATCATTAAATTTAGCAAAACTATTTCTCGGGCAGTAGGTTTTAACTCTTGTAAGAATATAAATTTTTTTTTTCTGTTTATGTACAAATATTTTTCCGATATACTTTGGATGTTCCTTCTCTAAAAAAAAAGAGATACCATTTTGTTTTCTCTTGCATAAGAAAGAATATCAAACATTTTTCTATTTTAAATTTAATAAGCCACAATAAAGAAGGAACGTTGCAATGCTACACGCTACATTAAAGACGTCTCTAAAGTAACTGAATGACTGTTCATATAAAAATCGCAGGTATTCGTCTCATACAACAACGCCCCCTATAGTTCGTTGCGATCGCGAATTGTTATTTTTGTAGAAAGCAACTATAAGTATTAAACTTTATTTATAAAAATATTTTTATACATGCTTTAATGAGTAAAACTTCGATACACATGACTTAGACATTGTAGAAACAATTGATATTACACTTCACATGACTGAGCAATTGTTGAAACATTTGATATGACTCTTCACATGACTAAGAAATTGCAGACACATTTGATATGACACTTAAATAGTAGAAACATTTTATATGACACTTCACAAGACTAAGAAAATATAGAAACATTTGATATTACTTTCACATGACTAAGAAATTGTAGAAACATTTGATGTGACGCTTCACATAACTAAGAAATTGCAGTAAATTCTCACTAATTATTTTAAGAGTAGAACTATCAAAGTTATTCAAAAATTTAAAGTGATATAAAATTTATCCAATTTTGTTTTTAGAATTAATTTGCAGTCAGTATTATAAAACAACAGGAAAAAAATCTCATTTTTTTCATGTCGTTAATCATTCTACTTAAGTATAAAGTCAAAAACTCCTGATCAAATTACGGTATGAAGTACCGGTACTTACAGTAATATTTATTTAATTAGAGTGATTTAACGGTACTTTCATTATACTATTTAACTGTACTTTAAACATTATAATGTATCAGATTTTTTGTTTCGCAACATGTTTCCGTAAAAATGGATTTTACTACCATAATTTGATCCTCAATTTTTTACATTGCATTGGATTTGTTGCAGTACTCCTTCCCATATTTTTCTAAAAATGAACCGAAGAACACCGAATTCGAAGAAGACCGTTTCTAAATTATTCTTAGATATTGAATTTCTAGAATAATCAGTCATGTTAGTACCATGGCTTTCTCTCCATTTCCTCCTCTAATCTTTCTCCAAAGCTTATAAAATCCAATACTTGGCGAAGAAGTTTGGCTTAAATTGAATTCCCGATCGCCACATGTTAATGTCATCAAACGGAGTAAGACTCGAATAAGGAGATATTGTATTAAGGAAAGCTACCGAGAGAAAATTATTATGAGTTAATCTTCATCTGGAGAGTATAAATATACTAAATTGACATTATTTATTCGACAGTAACCTTTTGATTTTAAGGGAGATTAAGTTGACCTATTTTTACAAGACAAAGATTATTACCATACGAGTATTTTATTTTTGATGAAATATAAATATGTTTATTTAACGCTATTCGAAATAAACGTCAGCATATAAAGTTCAATTTTTTATATTGCATTTGTTATATATTGTGCTAACTTTCGAAACTTTATATAATAATTTCTTTATCAAATATAAGAAATACAATTTTTTATTAAATTTATAAATTTTAAAACTTTTGATAAATAAATACATGAAATAGAGTAGTTTGTTGTTACTTTTTAACCCTTTAATGCAGATGGGTCACCGGTGTCCATTTTATATACATTTTTCTGGTGCTCTAATACAAGCAAAATATATATGTTTGTATTTTCTAACTGTAAAAAATAATCTAATAGCTACTTAGATTATCGGAATTACGTTTGTATAAAAAAAAAACTATTAGGTAAAAAACAAAAAGTAATTTTAAATTTTCTTTTTTCATTAATATTTAAAGAATTATCAATAACTGATTTCGTAAATTGAAGAAATTTCAATGATGAATGATCGATGATTCATGATTCTCTTAGATCAATTATTCTCGTATATTTAAATAACCACAAATCAATGCAAATTTGAAGAATTATTATCAAATCGATAAGTTTGTAATGCAATAAAGTTCGAGTTTTAAAGAAAAAAAAGCTTGAAAGTCAAACTGGTCTGGTTACATGGATCAATATCTTAATAGATAAATAAGTGAATTGAATTGGCTTTAAATTGGAACAAAGAGGCCATATATTGAAAATAGAACATTAAAAAGAAATAATTTAGAGAGATAAAGTTGGTATTACTATCTGTTGAGAGAATATTAAACGACTATGACAAAGACTCATAAAAATGTAACGAAAAAAATATTGAAATCGATTAAGTAGTAAGAAAACAAAATTAGAATTTTGAAAAAAAAAATAAAATAAGCTCGATGGCCAAACTGGTCTGGTTAAATGGTTCGATATTCTAATCATACAAAAGTAGAACAAAATAAAAATGAATAGAGTTGGTTTTAAATCGGAACGAAGAAGTCATGCATTGAAAATAGAACATTTAAAAAAATATTTTGAGAGATAAAGTTGGTGTTATTATCTGTTGAGAGAATATTTAACGACAACGTCAAAGACTCATAAAAATGTAACTAAAAAAATATTGAAATCGATTAGGTAGTAAGAAAACAAAATTAGAATTTTGAAGAAAAAAATAGAATAATTTCGAAGGTCAATCTAGTCTGGCTAAATTGCTCGATATCCTAATCATACAAAAGTCGAACAAAATAAGAATGAATAGAGTTGGTTTTGAATTGAAACGAAGAAGTCATGTATTGAAAATAGATCATTTAAAAAAAATAAAGAAAGAGAAAGATTCAGTTGGTGTTAGTATGTGCTGAGAGAATATTCAATATTTATCGTAAAAAGCATAAAGAAAGTTGCGTGACTTTGTGCAGTAAGAAAGATGAAACCCAAAAGAAGTTGTTTTTGAAAAGCACATGTTTTGGGGAATAAAAAAAATATATATATATATATATTTTGCTTCATGTAACAGAAATATATACACGTGTTATGCATTATATTTCTGTAGAGAGTTTATTAATTGAAAACTCTTTGGCTTAACTTTATTTAGCCCTTTATCATATAATATCATAAAAATTTATTAAACTCTTTATCATTAGAATAGTATCGCCAGCATCGATACTTTTTTTCCCTGTGACTGACTGTACATGGTATCTCAACAAAAGCTGTACATTTAAAATCCAATTTTTTATTTAACACTAAATAATTTTTTTAGAAAATATTGTAATCATAGGCAATGTATATGAAATCATAAAGTATTGAGAAACGTAAAGTAAACGTATATAATATAGACATACAGACTTGTATAATAAACGTACATAAAACATACAGAGAAACATAATAAATGTGAAGAACAGCGTTTAGTAAATGCTAAAATTGAATGGTTGATGCATAAAACAGCGTATTGAAACGAATAGAACAACGAGTCTGATATAGTTTGTCTACGGAAAGAACTCCCCTAGAAGCAAACTTGGGCTTTCTCTAGAAAACTAGATAAACAAATGGTTTATCAAATCAATTACTAAAATTTTGCGTTGTATTTCCTCTGAATAAATGTTGTCATTTGAGCCAGGTAAAAATTTGAATATTTATTTTTTCTGCTTTAATTTTTTAGGTGTTGTTTTTGTTTACTGAGGCATTTTTTCTATCAATTCTACGCACGTTCCATAAAATTATTTGAATAAATATGCATTATTTATAATTTATAGAAGCATTTTATGCGTGGCTAAACTTTTGTGGCACGATGTAATGACCACTTTTAGTTTTCTCTGTGCTTTATCAAACAATTAAACAGTTTTTAATATTCTTAGTGTTGCCCAAATCAGTACTAATTTGCTAGATTTAAGTAGCATTTACTTTTCTTCCGGATTTTTAATTTTATAATATAATCATCATTGAACAACGACATAATTTTTGAATTTACGACTGCCAATGTTAAACTTCGTAGCCCTTGTAATTTTGAGTCCAATTTAGAAGACAAGGGAACTCCTGAATCAAGGATTGAGAGTAATTTACCTTTGTGGTGGACTTTTTTTTATAGAACTAACCCGTATTTGCGTTACTTGGAGGGGAAAACTAGGAAATCAGCACTCGGTTAGCCTGACGGCATGGAGATTCTAACTCATGATCCGTCTACCACTGAGGATATCCGTCTGCATTATTATTGGTGCGAACTGAGTAAGGTATTTATCTGGAGCAGCCATTGCTGGGAATCGAAAGCGGGCCATCTGATTGAAAGACGAGGCTTTATTCCCAGAGGAACTACGGCTCTTTCTTCCTCACTTAGACATTAAATTAAGAGCACTAATGTGCTGTGAATTTTGACGAGGATTTTTAAAATAAAAAAATAAGTGGTCATCGCGAATCAGCAAATTTAGGTCTCAGAGCCTTTAGAGTGAGTACATAAAAGTTTTCTTTACGTTTCAAGAAAACACTGAATGGATTGAAACAATAAAGTTTTGCAAAAGTCAAAATATGTGAATATATTATTACTGATGAAGAATATATTCTTCCTTATTTAGGTATTAGTTTATGATGATTAATATGTTATCAATTTTGACTATATTTTTAAAATAGAAAGGCGAGTGGTTATCTCGTTTTAGCTTGCGGAGCTTTATAAAGTAGCACGCAAAAGGTTTTTTTAAAAAGCTGTAAAAAATTCTGAAGAGGTAGTTACAATAAAATTTTGCCAACAAAATCAGAATATATGAGAATATATTCTTGTTGAGAAAGAATATATTCTTCCTTATTTAGGTATTAGTTTATGATTACTAATATGCTGTCCATTTTGAGATTGATTATTTAAGTAAAAAATACCTGTGATCAAAGCGGATCAGCCTGTTTAGTTCGCGGAGCCTTCTGAGGCACCTATCATAAGTTTTCTGAAGTTTTAAGAAAATACTTAGATTGAAACAATCAAACAATGCAAATTAAGTAAGAACATATGATTCAATAATTTGACATTTTAATTTCTTCTTTTCAACAATGAAACTAAATTTCTTATGGATATCAACTGCTAATATCTTGAAAAAAATATATACAAAGTGCGCAAAAAGATAAATTTACCACCTTAAATAATTTTTGACCTAGTGATCAGATCTTCACTCAATCTTAAGGGACAACGAAATCAGAAACAAAACCATACTTTTTTTTGAATAAGCAATAAATCTTTCTTTTAACGGATTCGGATATTTGACCCCGATGTGTCGGGGGTAGCTGCAATTTGGGGAAATATAGTCCTAATAGTTTGGTAAAAAGAGCCAACCAAACTTTGAAACCCTTAATGTAAATTTTTTGTGTGTATTTTGCTGTACCTCGAGAACTTTTTAAACGAATCGAAATTTTTGTTCTCACAATTATAAAATTCATTTATCCGAACAATATTCCATGTAAAAAAACATTTAGTAACTACATTTTTTTAATTATTATTTTTTAAGTAGTAAAAAAAAATTAATTTTAAAGTATAAAATTTTTTACATCGTTTTAAAAAATGCAATTATACATGGCAAAATACAAAATTTGGTCGAATGGTTTCTGAGAAATTAAATTTTAAAGAAGACATATTTTTAGTTTTTTTTTATGAAGACAATATTTTAAACTACTGTTCACTTTGAAAATGTCTAAATTTCACGTGAACCAAATTCTTTCATTTTCTTGACATCTCTTTCAACAAGCCAAATCGCTCAACATACTGGGTAAAATGAGAAAAATAAAACAGCTACAGAACAAAATCTCAAAATGCTTCAACTGAGAATTGCAATAAAGCGAGACAAAATGGCGCATTCTAAACTGGAAATACAATTTCTTTTTGGAAAAATATCGGGATCAGAGAGCAACTTCGCTATTGTTTAGTATAAAGAAAAATGTTTTTAAAATCCAACATATTTCAGATGATTGGAAGTTAGACAGCCCAATCTTTGATATTTAAAAAAAATTTTTATCAGCATTCCTATGCTTCTTTCCTTTTCATCTTACTCTTCTTTAGGCGTTACTAGGTTTTTTCATCCCCTGATCGCTACCGCTCACCAATCTCCATGATTTCTTCCTCACAAAACGATTAAAAGTTCTATAAATTAAAATTCATTCCATTAAAGGATTTCGAAATGCTTTTTTTTTATTGACACAAATGTGGTTTTACGTTTAATTCCTGATTCTCTGGGGGTAAAGTTCAAATGTAACTATTTCGTTTAGCTATGATTTTAACTTTGTCTACAAATTTATTTCTTTAAATTCTCCAGATTCTTAAAATCATCGTATATTTCAATTTAAAATAATTTTAAACTTTTGTACCCTTTCGTATGCTTTGTTTCAATACTCGATACTATACAAACTTATGTATCAAAAGAATAAAATAAAAAAAATTAGAATATTAATAAAAAAGATTTTTATCGTATTTCAGCAAGCACTTAAATATGAATGAAAATTTAATATATTTTTTTGTTAAATAAATCTTTTATGCATTGCGAAATATGCCTGAAACTAATGAAGAAATAGCTATCTGAAACTCGTTTCAATTTTTATAAGCAAAATATTTTTAAAATATTTATTACTACTAGATATTTTGTTCCCATGCTGAAAACTTAATTATACTGCAGTACGTATTAGTATACTACGGAGAAAATTAATTGCATATGTTAATTTAGATTTTCAAACCATCGTCGTATGTGGCTATCTTATCTTTACCTCAATTGTTTCTTTGATGCCGAATCTTTATTAGATATATTTTTCATTATTTTATATTAATTTACGTCAAACCCAGTGAAAAATATTATATTCATTATTTTAAAAATTTAGGGTTAAGAAATACACCATAGAACACCGGTCTTTCTTTTCTGCCATAAAAGTAAAAATCTACCAAACAAACACGACTCACTTCATACCAAAATTTTCGTTAATTTTCAGTTTTAGATCTAAAAAAAAAACAGTTACTCATCATTGAAATTTCTTTACTTTACAAAGTCAATTATTGATAATAATAATAAAAAAAAAGTTTAATCTATTACTGTTAATGGATTTTATATTTTAGTATAACATTATTATGATAATCAGACAGATTTTTTAGTAACTATTAGACTACTTTTTATAGTTAAAAAAATACCAAAATATACATTTGCTTGCAATTAGAGCATCAGAAAAAAAATATATAAAGGAGACTTTGGTGTATTATCTGCGTCCAAGGGTTAAGGTGTTCTATTTTTTTTTATTTTGCTCACTGCACGCGCATATGCAATGCAATAACCAACGATGTATTAAATGAAATAAAATTCATATTTTTTTGATGACTTAATATTATCATGAATTATCTCCTCACATTTATTTTTGAAAAGGCGAATTTTTACAAATTATAACATTAGCGTTGTAAAATTTATTTTAAAATTAACTCCATTTTAGAAAAAATCGTTCTTAAAGTTGTAATGACGACTCTCAACGGCAGTTAATCAGTATCGCTAGACAGACATAACGAACATGAGAAAGAAACGGGTGTAATGTGTGGGGATGACAGACCATAGCGAAAAATAATCCGAGAAAACTGAGGGGCAATAAATCTACCAAACAGCAGGTTCTTTTGATAACAAATGATGCGAAGTCCATCAAAGTCACGTGATGAGATCATAACACCGCCATCACTCTGAAATTGGAACGATAATTTTCTATAACTTGTAGATAATAATACCTTCTCAACTATCACTTCATCCTTAGGAGAAGTGATCACTCCAAATGCTAGAAAAAAATTATATGTCCTGAGAAATTAATATACAGTCTTTCCCTCCACTGCTGTTCTAGTGTTTTTTTAATAACATATTTTAAGAGCATTAGCACGTTCTCCCTCGCTGTTTCGTTAAATGATAAAAAAATATAATTTCTACCATAATGTCCAGTAATAAATTTGCAGAAGATTTATAAGCTCCAGTGCAATCATTTTAATTTGGATACCTTATTAAGCTTCAAGTATTAGAAGTTTAACATAAACCTACATATTTTCCTTTTGTTCAATCAAAAATTAAGAAACATCATGATCACACAAATTATAAAAAATACTTTTATAATAATAATAATTCAGTTGACAACAACAAAATACTTAGTTTATTTACTAATACTCTAGATATAATTAATTAAAACTATAAAGTAGAACAACACAAAAATAAAAACAAACATGTTCAACTATTATTGTAACATTATATTTTTATTCAACAAGCATTTTCTGTGACAATTATGTAGTCCTTTATTTATAATTATGTACTTTCTTCAAAGGTGTTTCCTGAACAATGTAAAAAAATCTGTTACGCAAAATTTCTGTTTAAGGTGCCAGAGGATATCCCTATGATACAGAAAAAACACGTTGGCGGAAATTTACTTTAACAAAACACTACAGAAACTATTTTTACACACAAGATATTTCCCATAGGTCAGGGTACAGCAGAGAATTTTGGCAACTTTCATAAGATTTTTTTAGTTTTTCATAATTTTTTTTTAATCATTCCACTTTTTGAGTGATTTTTCGTGATTGAGATATTGAAAACCATTACGTTTGAAGGAATCGTTCGTGTAATTTTTATGTTTTTTCCATCGAAAACTTGAGACTTTCCTCAGCGAGATTTGAACCCAGAATCTTTCTAGTATAAGACCAAGTCTTTGACTACCATACAAGCTAGTCAGCATCTGTTTCAATGAGCCAAATTATTTGTTGCCGCTTTGATTTCAAAGTGCTTTTCATATTCAAAACTGAAAAATTTGGAACCAACTGCTACAATCTGTTACAGATTTTATTTATTTTCAGAAAAATGTTTCTTTTGACAGATTTCGATGCAGATTTGCAGTAAATTTCTGAAATTTTAAAGAACATAAATTTTCACCAGGAAAGTTGCAGAAATATTATTATTATTATTATTTATAATTTTTACAGAAATCTTTTACAGTGTAAAGCGCGAGTACTGTGGCTTTGGGCTCAATTTTTAAAAAAAATATTTCCAGCATATTTTTAAAACCTATTTCATCAAGTATCTTAAATGGTTAAAAAGATCTGAAGGTATGTAAATTGTTGATACTCAAATTATCTGCTAAATTGTGTTGCGTTTAATTATCATAATTATGAGCTGAATGAAATTCAAGTTTCGTGGAAAACATTAGCGTGACTGCAATTATTTTTCTTCCATGAAAGATCGTGACAAGGTTAGGGAAAATGGATTAATTTGCAAGTCGAGTTTTACTCTATATCATATGTTCCGGAAGAGTAACTGGCTACTAAATTCCCCTCAGCCTCTGACAATTAAGTTAATGTTCCCTTCTTTTAGGGAATTTTTTTTCGATTTGTGCGAGATATGGGATATTTTGTTTGTCCTGTATCCCTACGTTATATTTTGTAAATTGTAAATATAAGAGTGGTCTGATTATTAAGTTTATAGAATATTTTTTTATAAATTTATGATTTAAATTTAATTTCTCATCATAAACAATTAATATCAATATATATTTTTTAATTAAAACGATTTTTTGAGTTTAAATGACTATTCGACTACCTGTTTAAGCAGATTTTAACTAAAAAACATTTTTCTGCTTTTAATATATATGAATTTTTTGCTTTCTAAAACTATTTGGCTTTTGTTTCTACGTAAAACTGAACACATGTTATGCTGATTTGAAAAAATAATTTATTTTGTTTATTACCAAACCAATATTACCATTGATAGTTCGGTTCTTTTTTTTAATCCTTTTCTACAAAAATAATTTTTAAGCTGTTTTCTAACATTTTAAATGTTAGATATATATATATATATATATATATATATATATATATATATATATATATATATATATATATATATATATATATATATATACAGAGAGAGTTTTTAAGCAACTCAACTTATAACACGACGAAAAATAAATCTCATAAACAAGTAACGTCAAAGCATTAACTTCTATCATTAGAAATTTAATTAGTATATTTATTTAGTGGAATCTATTATTACTAGTATCTATTATTACTAATATTTAACTAGTATCTATTTACTAGTATTTAGTATTTATTTGCTGTTAATTTACAGAAGTATAGAAATGAGTTAGCAACTGAAAACAACTGTAGTTGATAATTTAAAGAGAATTTTTAACCACTCAACTCATAATAGGAAAAATAAATCTTATGAACAAGTTACGTCGAAAAATAACTGGTAATTTAACTCCTATTTATTTACTGTTAATTTGCAACCCAATTTTAGAAATGACTTTGCAACTGAAAACAACTGTAGCAGAAAGTTTATAAGGAGATTTTTTGAACTTCCAAACTCACTTTAACTTTCATACAAATAGAGAAAAGAGCTAATTAAATAAGAAACCTCTAAGAAAACTATTTCAATTGCAGCTGGAATTTGTTGGATTTTTTTGTTTAGCATTGAGAAAACATTTTTGGCGAAATGAAATGAGACGGAAGATTGTTCTTTCTGAGATGTAATTCGCTTCCAACGAAAAAATAAACAGTTCTCAAACTACTCAACGTGCCAACTGACGGAAGTCTATTACTAGACTTGCGAGATCTTTTACTGCATTTACTCTCTTTTCTCCCCTTTCTTTCTCTATTTTATTCCTTATATTTCTTTTGGGATATTCCAGATGCTCTACTTTATCCACTTCTCACTGCTTTTTTTAAACAGTTCAATAAGAAACAAGGGACAGAAGCACTTTTCTTGGATTTTCCGAGATCTAAGATTTCTCGCCAAATTTAAAAATACATGGCGGTATTCTTGCTGCTAGAATTATATGCATTTCCTTTTTCCTTAGGTGAAACTTTTTTCAGTTTTTTCGAGATTGCGCGCATTTCGGATTTTATGAAGCACTTCATCAAAGGTGCGAGGGTAGCAAAAAAGTTAAACTAAAAACTCTCACGTTTTGGCGACTTTTCTAAAGACGATCTATTATGTTGATTATTTTTTAAAGAAATATGAGAAATTTTTGATTAAAGTCTTAACAATTCACATTTTGTGAGAAAAAGTTTGGTTAAATTCTATCTTTCAATTTCAGGTTATTATTTTTTTTTGGAATAAGTAGAGAATTTCTTTCATGTAAAACGCATAAATTTTATGATTTTCTTTGTTCGTGCTTTAATTTTCGTTGAGATCGAATATTCTGTAAATTTCTTTTAATATTTAAGTGATAAAATCATAAAGATAATTTTAAAAAAATCATGTAATTAATATGGACAATAAATTAATTTAATATGGAAATTCCTATATAAGCATTATTTAAGGAGAAAAGAAATTAAATATTAATTCTATTTAATGTTTTAAAAATTTAAAAAAAAATTACTTTAAAGAATAAATTTCTTGTTTTCGAAACTAAAAAAAAATAAAATCTTACTATTATTACATGTTTAAGTTCTTAAAAGCGTAACATCTTGTAAGAAATTAAAAACAAGTATCTAATAAAAGGCTTTAAAAGGAAACAATTTGAAAATACAAATAAAATATAACAATAAAATATGTTTATAATATAAATGATGTTTTGACTTTTTTCGTTCATTAAAATTTTTTAATATTATTCAGCTTATGCTATTTTCCATTATTTATAATTTCGGTAAAGAATATTTTAGACAGATTTAATTCAAAATGTTAAACTTAAGTTTGTAAGCACTTTTCCTGGATTAGTTCTTCCTCAAATATTAAGGAGTAATAAAGAAAGTTATGAGGCGAGATGTCTGATGGGAAAAAATTTATTTAATCAAAAGAAGAAACTGATATACGAATAAAGAATTTTATGAGAATATATAAAATATAAATGTATATATAAATTTATAGAAACATTTATAAAAGTCGGTAAATAATAATGAAAAATAAAAGCATTCTAATAGGAAAGGAAGACTGTATAAAAACATACCGCATATATAAGAAATATACATAGAGAGAGGAAAAGGTGTAAATATGGGCACCCTCTTTTGTTTGTTTGATAAAGCTACTTTCAATTTGAAAAATTCTAGATTTTTGTCTCTCATTAACAACTATAACAAGTTTCCTAAATGCGAGAAGGCAAAACAATGATTAACATCAATTATTTCATTTCAAAAACCACGATTTTCAAAAATCTTTTAAAAAAGCACCCAAAAAAATGGGGTGTAAATATGGGCCCTCTTCAAAAAAGTCACCAAAAATAGTTTAAAAACAGGATAAAACAATACAAAATGGTAGAGAATTTATTTATTACAGGAAAAAAAAATATTTACAGAAATCGCAAACATAACTGGCTCTTTCAGCCCCGACACAATCTAAGTGTGCCCACATTTCACACATACTTCTCCCCGAGTGTCTTCGGAGAGCTTTCCATCACGAAAAATGCAAGTTGCATCTCTTGCGTTTGGATTATCCCCACCGCTGACATCTAGATTGGTATCATCATAGCTATCCATAAGGGGATGGTCATCATAGTCTGATGAGTCCGATGATGAATCGTATCGTTGCATGGGTCGAATTGGCCTTTTTTTCCCCACTCTTGCTCCCTGGCCGGTCACTTACCCCGGGAAAACTCAAGGACGTCTTCTTGAAAGCACTTTTCTCAAGCGACTTGGTCAACTGATCCTGGTATGGTGATTCGGTGATGAGGCTGGACCTTGCTGTTTGCGTCCACGAGTAGTGGTTCTCTTCTGAATGATTGTCACATGGTTTTCTCTGGCCAAGTCAATGACATCTGGATTTCGAACGTGGCTATAATGACCATCTAACATGAGTAGAGCATTCCTTTGTTCAGTAGGACATGTTTTCTCAATGAAGTGAGTGAACCATTCGGAAAACAAATTGTTTTTAACCCATCCTGAAGGATGGACTCTACCAATTACACCATCAGGACATCCTCTCAATAGAGCTTGGGTCATGTTTGTTCTGGGGCTTGCTGTTTTCCCGTAAAAAATTAGTGAACAAATTTTTGTTGTTTAAAAAAAAGGTGGTGTAATTGTGAGAACCCTTTAAATGGGGGCCCATATTTACACCAACCCCACCTAAGAAAGATTGCCACTATCACATGTAACCTAAAAGCGTGCATGACTAAAGGTGTGCTTCAAAAAGTAGCTTAAGATCTCCACTTTCCGGATATCACTGTGAAATTATTTTTAACTAAACATAAGTACATGAAAAGAAAACGATTTCACATGCATCGCAAAAGTTCCATAATAAACTTCAATTTGCACAATAACTTACGCTGCATCCACACTACTTGAAAGAATGATTCAAATTGTTCCCTACTATCTTATATTAGCAACTGGCGCCATCTACTGTACCTCCCATAGTCACTAGGGAGGGGTGCCCATATTTACACCTTCTCCTCTCTCTCTCTCTCTCTCTCTCTCTATATATATATATATATATATATACAGAGAGAATTATATAGAGAAATACATATGAGAATTATGAAAATTATACGTGAAAACTTATAGCATTAATTTAATACCAATGAAGATACTAGGAGATATGTTTCTGTGAAATACTTTTAGACTTTGTTTATTTTATTAATATTCAAGTTGCAAGGAATATCAAAAAAGAGATATATTTGAAATGATGTGAAAAAAAGGAAAATATTGTAACAGAAAAAACATATTACATAAATAAGAAGATATTAAAACATTACTTCTAACTAGTTACATATTCGAAGTACAATCAGTCATTTTACTGAATCACGTCACTTAATTAGCATTCTTCTTTGTTCTTTAAAGTGACACACAGGCAGCAAGAAAAATAATGGAGATTGATGTGTAATGTTAAAAGCATGCAATAAAACTGATTATTAATTGTTTCTGAAATAATAAATGTTTTGTTGGTCTAATACTTTTGTTTTGATATAATTTACAAAACAGACTAAGTGCGCATTAACAAATTTTGTTTTTGAGAAATGTATAATTTTTTCATGAAAAAAAATGTCTAACAAATATTTTGTAATAATGCCCCAAAAAGGATTAAAATCAAACTAAGAATATCTAATGTCGCATTATTATGTTTTCATTTGATATATTTATAAATAAATGACTTTCATTAAAAATAAATATTAATTTAATCTTTTTTTCTAGAAATAGGAGTATGTGATTTCTGGAATTGAAAAATCCTTTAATAACATCTTTTATAATCAGGAAAAAAAACTTTGAAATTATTCTGACTTTTCATTTTGCTCGGCTGTGTTGTTTCTATTATCACTTGCCAATGTCAGCAAGTCGGCTTGGGAAATCAATCGAATTTAAGACAGTGGGTGCTTTTCTTTTTTTTAAGTGGTGCCATCTATGACCGAGAATACGGTTTCAGCCTCACACATACCTCACAACCCGTTTTACAGGGCGACACGTTCATAAATCCATTCATTAAACCACAAATCGTAATTTTTTAAGCTGAACCAGAGAATCAATTCTAACTAATCGTTTAATCCTTTCTCTAACACAATGACACAGCTGAACTTAGGGGTTACTTTGATTAAAAAAAAGTGAACCATAAAATGTTATTTCTAAATTAGTATCGTAAGCACCCATGATTTTTAGGAGTTTAATCAAAGTTGTTTATTTAAATTCATTAAAACCTTATTTAAGAAAGATGTATTTTTTCTATTTAATCTTTTATCTCAAAAAGCTTTAGAGCGAATGAAGTACCGATAGTTATAATTATAATTAGTTCGTTAATTATTAAATGTTAAACTCGTAAATAAAAAATACCGTACGGTCTAATCTACAGCCCGATGAATTGCAACTACAAAGATAACCCTGTTGCACTGATGAAGGTTGCCCTTTGAGCATCCAAAACAGCTGTATGCTTTGTTATATATTTTTTGAGCCCTTTAACGTTGTTTGCCGAATTTTTGTACAAAGATAATATTTAAAGTGCAGAGAGAACTTTCTTCATTTAAGACTTTAATGGTGGTTTCATTCAAAATTCCGACTCTTTTTGATTTTTCTGCTTTATTGATTTTAAGTGCTTTAGTTGCAATTTTTTTTTGTTTTTTGTTTTTAAAAATTGCTATGTATTCATATTTGTAGAACCATTCTTTGGATCATTTTATAAACTCGAGCATGACTTTAAGTCAAATGTAATAAAAAATAAAAATAAATAAATAAAATATTGAGAGAGATATTAATGTCGCCAGATATAAATCTTGACTTTATCAATATTTTTAAAAACATCAAAGATTCAAGAAAGATAAAAAAAAAAATGTTTTCAATCTGAACTCTTATATAATAGAGGGTTATCACAATATATAAGTAAAATTTATTCTCATTTATTGCTTCAAACTTTTTATATCTTTAAGTTTAACTGTTTTATTTCGAACACAGTTGGATTATTTTTCAAATACATGTAATCATTCATGTCGTAAAGATTAACATATTAAGAAAATTTTTTTTTACTTAAAATTCTAACAATTACGTTTTTATCTGCTAAATGATTTTTTCATCATCCTAAAATTGTTTTAAGTAGATCAAAAGAAAGAATGGTCCATGTCTATGAAAGCTGATTCGGAAAAAAAATTAATTTGCTCATAGACAGGAATTGTTTTTCACAGAACGACCCGTCTACACTTTGTAATAACTCTCAGTGTAGTTTCCAATTTTCCGTCTTATTTGATTTGTTAAATATGTAATCTTTAAAAATGCAATAGATAGCAATCCTTTCGTCCTTTGAAAAATTTCCACTTTTAAAAGAACACTCTTTATTCTTAGAAAAAAAAGCAACCTCGGAAGTTGGTACGCAGAGTAAGCTGGGGGAGCACTTTATTAATTTATTAAATTTTTAAAATGCAATAATAATATCATAATTTTTTTATCGTAATTACTAAATATTCAATATAACAAATATTTTAAAGATAATATAAAAAAATACGTAATGTTCAAACGCATTTCTCGAACTTAAAAGCATTATTAACTTATGAAAATACTGATTATTTTGGTAGTAATTCAAATGTTTCAGGAAAATTTGTGAAAATATTGACGATTTTTATAGCAGTTTATACATTTAAAGAAAACTTGTAAAAATACAAATTGCACCTGTAAAATTTTCAAAGTGCATAATGAATCAGGAAACATCATTTTAACACTGTAAATTAGAAAAAGTTTCTGAAAGGTATGATTTATTTATAACAAGAGATCAGTTAAGTTATTTAAAACAACTTACAGGGAACATTATTTTTTTAATTTTTTTAACGTATGGCTTTATTGGAAGTAAATACATATAATATGGGCAGCATATACAAAATGCGAGTAAGAGGAATACGTGAACAATAAGAATACACAACAATAACGAGAACAGTGAAAATTAAGGATAACAGAATTAAATTGAGCTTCAGTAAAAAGTGACAGACATTTGAAGGCACGAAAGTCTTACAGCGAATTCATTAAATTCCTAGTATCCTAATATAACTTGAAAATATCACCACTTCATCGATTCATGGGCATGATATTAAGTGTTCAGCATTCATTTTACCTGCTCAGCAGATTTGACATTTAATTGTTAGAAGGACGCCAATGGTCTTAGAAATTCTGCTAAACAATCATGACCAGTCTGACGTCTGAAATTAGCAACGGATTTCATACGGAATGTGTAACTATAGTCTATAGAACTGTGATGGCTCAGGGGATAAAGCGTTTGACTTCCATTGAGGTGAACCGGATTCGAAATCCAGCGATGGCTGGTTGATACTAATTCCATAACCGCCTTACACCGACAACAGTGCTGGCATAAAATATCCGCAGTGGTAGACGAATCATGGGTTAGAGTCCCCTTGCTGCCAGGTTAACCGAGGAGGTTTTCGTGGTTTTTCTCACCGTGTGCAAATGGGGGATTTTGATTATAAAAAATCAAAAATGTCCTCCACGAAGGCAAATTTCTCTCCAGGCAAATTTCTTTTTCTAATCCAGGAGTCCCCTTGTCTTCTGGATAGAGTTCAAAATTGCAAGGCTACGGAGTTGAACATTAGTCGTTAGCTCAAAAAATTGACTCGGCTGTTCAACGAGGGTTCTGAAAAAAATTATAAAATCGTTTTTCCAATTTTCCTGGATCTTTTCTCAGCGTTTTTCTTTAGATAGAAATTCTTGTTCTGTTCTGTGTGCTATATTAATTTTATTCTAAATGTGCTTCTTTAAAGGCCTTGTAGCGAATGGCAAAGTTAGCTGTTTTACCTGAGTACCCATCATTGCTATAAAGTAGGCATTCTCGTTGCCATCTATACTTACACGTGATGGGATCCATTGAAATGCTATTGCTTTATATTATTTTTAAGGGATTTGATTGTTATGTGAGATGATACAATATTTGGTTCGGTGGTTCGTCGTAACTGCTTGTATTGCAGCTATTGAATCTACTAAAACTACCTTTGTAAAGAAGTTAGTGAAGCTGTTCATTGCTAGCCATGGAATAATATAATGTTGAGCAGTATAATGATTTAAACTAAAAACTAAATAGACGCATGGAGAATTATAATGGCGCCCATTTAGCTTGTAGTTAAATACCTTGTAAGTTTAAACACATTACTAAGGATAACTAAAGTTTTTTTCAAAGATTTGCCAGTTGAACTTAAGAGCATAAAAAAACTTTTGGAAACACTGATTATTTTGATAATAATACAAATGTTTCAGAAAAGTTTGATGGTTTCTATAACAGTTAAAACACTTGAGGAAAGCCTTTTAAAAATACAGATTGCCCTAACTATATTTTAAACTGCTTAAAAATTCAAGAAATATCCTTTATTTCACGGTTAATTAGAAGAAGTTTCTGAAAAGTATGATTTATTTTAAGCTAAAGTTCAGTTAATTGATTCAAGAACATCTTGCACAGAACACTATAATAGTGTTCATTTAGTTTTTCCTTAAATACCTTGTAAATTTACTTTTATAACTAAAAAGTTTCCTTCAAAGATTTGCCAGATGAAGTTAAAGACATTAAAACTGATGAAAATACTGGTTATTTTAATAATAATTTAAATGCTTTAGTAAAACTCGTGAAAATATTGATGATTTTTTAAGAGTTTAAACATTTGAGAAAAACTTAGGAAAATACAGGTTGCTTTTAAAATACTTTTAAACTGCTCAAAAATTTCAGCATCTTTTTTAGACGGTCAATTAGGAAACATTTCTAAAAAGTATGATTTATTTCGAACAAGAGTTCAGTTAATTGATTAAAAAAAAAAAAACTTGCATGAAGCATTATAATAGCGTTCATTTAGTTTTTCGCTAAATGTCTTGTACATTTAGGCTTAGAACTGAAGTTTTTCCAGTTATTACTAAATTAAGAGTAAAAATTTAACCAGTGAAGCGTCAGAAGCAATTACGTAAATGATTTTAAGAAAAGTAGGTTTGCAAAAAAAAGATGAAAAAAGAAAAACTAAATAGCATATTTCCAAAATGTTTTGATGCTGAGAGAGTTAAAAGTCATTAAGATATTTTTTCCATTTGGGAAAAATTTTAGTGAAGTGCAATTTGGAGCGTGCATTAACACCACTCATTAAAATAATTTAAAGGACCTGGAAATTAACTACTTCTGATTTTAGCACTTGTATAAAAAGCCAAGTTCTTTATTAAACATTAACTTTCATTAGCCACATAGTTGGGGACAAAAACAATATGTTTCAAGCCTCCAGACAGATTAAATATCATTTGTAAAATTTATGAAACTCGTGTTTAATAATGATTCTCTTGATTGAAGAAAAATATTCCTATTCAGTGTAACGAGGATTCGATCTAATGAATGTTGAAGATTGAAGTTTTTTCTTCAAACAGAAAAAAAAATTAAAAAACTAAATTTGATTATAATTAATATAGAATATACAACTACGTACTATTAGCAATTTGATTATAACAACGATAATGGCAATTGTATAATTTAAGTAGTCAATAATGACGTTAGTTAAAGTGAGTTAAGTTCTTTTTAATCCTCTTAACAATCCTATTATTTTAAAGAAAACGATCATAAAAGTGCCTATTTTTCTATTCTAGATAATTATATAAAAAATGGTGTGTATACAATAGATGTATTAATTTTTTATTTTGTTGATTTTGATTAAATTTAGATATTTAAAACTCGACATGTATTAAATATGCCACGTAACACTGATTCTATAATGAATGCGATATTAAAAAATATTTTAGCACAGAACACAAACCACGTGTGTTCACAAAGAGCGTAAGTAGCTAAGGATACGAAATGCATATCACAAACACATTTATTTGGATAGTACTGATATCTAGTTCAAAATAAACTATCTCCAGTTATATCAAAAATATTCTGGTGCAGCCATCTAGTGAGTAAAATAAGAAAAAAAATTCCGTGTGCATAGATGGATATATTTAAAGCTTTTTTTAATTACTTGTGAACGCTCTAGCCCGGAAAAAACACGGGCACGCTGAATGAGAAAAAGGAGACGAAAGCTCACCCCGTGATTTTGACGGGAGTGAGAAGGAAGGGGTTAAATAATAACATCGATCGTTTTTGTTATTTTAGCTAAAATAGATAACTTTTTAAAGAGATTCAAAGGCTTTTGAAAAATGTATGAAATTTGTTATAAATTATTTTTAATGAAATGAAAAGTCTAAAACAAATAATTTTAGAGTTTTGATAAAATGATTGTTTATGGTTGACATATTTTTCTTCAATTAGAAGAAAAAAATAAAATCATAAATTTGATTAAAATAACCACGGAGACTGAAATAACGATAATAGTATAGTAATAGTCGTAAAGCACGTTCTTTGAAACAATAAAATTTTACTGTAATGCCATCATGGTTAAAAAATTAATGTACTGCATGGTAAGGGCATTTTTAGTAAAAAAAATACTGATAATTTAGATAATAAAACCAAAAAATACGGTTTTTAAACCAATCATTTGGTTATTTTCCAGAAATTCTTGTTTTCAAAATTGTGTTGCATTAATTACCATCTTTTTAGTAAAAATTACAAATCTGAAAAGTAAATTTAACCGAATAAATTCATGCCACGTTTTCATGCCACGCTTTAAAGTATCATGATAAAATTGTCAAATTTTACCAAATTTTATCACATATAAAAAAACAATATTTTTTGTTTTTAATTTTACCAAAGTGTTTTGGTAAAAAGTACCGCACTTTTTGGTTTTCCAATAGACCCAAAAATACGGTAAATTTTACCATTCTGATACTTAGGGCAATACACTTATTTCTCAAGATGCAGTTGTCACCCTGCCGTTAAGAATTAGGCCTTGAGAACGAACAAACAGCTTAAATATTTCAAAAGTTATTTAACTTTAGTAAAATTCGTTTTTTCTTTTTGGTAAAGTGTTCATCTCAGATGAAAAATTTTAAAATTAAATAATAATTTTAATTTTGTGTAGTTTTAAAAGCCTTGACAATGTAAAATTGAAGCAATTATTCAACATTTTATTTTATATTTTATAACCGTCACTGTGCAGTTCGACCCAATTTTTGGGTTTACGACTATTAATGTTCAACTCCGTAACCTTGTAATTTTGAACCTAATCCAGAAGACAAGGAAGCTCCCGGATAAATTATTGGAAGAAATTTGCTTTCGTGCAGGACTTTTTTTGATGGAACTAACCTGAATTTGCGTTACATGGAGAGAAAGACCACGGCGAAGGGACTCAAACCCATGATCCGTCTACCACTGAGGATATTTCACGTCAGCACTGTGGACGGCGCAAGCCGGATGTTGATTCGCATCGACCAGGCATCGCTGGGATTCGAACCCAGTTACACCTCATTGGAAGGCGAAAGCTCTATCCCCAGTGTTATCGCAACTCTAATTTAAATATTAAAGAAATCAGGTCAGAAAATGTTTTTATTTTCATAAAGCTATGGCTTTTCTTCCTACTGACGTTTTTTACCATTTTCAGAATTAGCATAGAGGGCGTTAGCTGCAGATGGGCGAAACTTAGCGTCACAGTCATAAGTAAGAGTCTGAAATTTGTTTTTACTTCTGATTACCTAAGGTTGAAAACCAAAGATAAATAATTAATAAGAACCTGCTATAAAACTTTTTTTTGGAATGATCAAACTAGAAAATCATTCATATTTTCAACACTTATCAAACCGTATGGAAAACTCTTTCTTTGGGATGTAGCACGCGCATTGTGGTTGGAGGGCGCTAAAAAGAAGAGAGTTAGGTCCCACACGTGTCTTTTAATACATATAAATGAAATTCGGTGCGGATTAGTTAAGAATTGCCGATTTGTATCATGTACATACACATATCCATATAAACATTCGACTTTATTTATATACACTGTAAAATGACAAATATTTATGACCTTTAGTAAATATATAAAATAAATGTCATCAGTTTCTGCAAATATAAAGTATAATTCATTGCAAACATATCTGCAAAAACTCTCGGAAACAGTCATTAAGTAATCCGCAAAAAGTTGTATTTTGTGACACGACAAATAATTTATGACGGAGTCCTAGTGTCAACTTTGGGTGACAAAAGGAGACAAACCTACAATACTATCTGATGTCACAGATTCCATTAGATTTCGGAAAATATTATCTGATTCCCTAGAAAAAGAACAAAAGCTGAAATAAAATATCGAAATTCCCAGCTTTCTTCCAGATTTTGGCAGCCGAGCATAAATGACAGAAAAAATAAAAGGAATGTCAGGTTGTTTTCTACACTTCAATTCCTTTGAAATAAGTAGCAGTGAAGGGATACATACTCTGATTTCATAAAGAAAGAAAATGAAGGGAAAATGTTCATAAGTAGTCAGTCATGCATTTTTTTTTTTTATGAAGAAAAAAATAGGTTCTTCAATTTAAAATTCCATAATTCAGTCAGTTACTATTGTTAATAGCTTTAAAACCTTTGACTCAGAATTTTCCTTATTTTCCATTCTTTGTATTAATTAAGGCCAAAATAAGTGAAAAATATTATAGTTATTGTTTTAATAAATATTATTTATGGCTATGAAATATAGTATGAAACATCGGTGTCTTTTTCTACGTTAAAGGTAAAATCTTCCAAACTATAAATTTTAAATTTCCATTAAATCTATATAATTATTTCGATCTATGAGAAGCAGATATTTATCACTGAAATTTCCTTAAATTAAAAAATTAATTATAGATAAAGTTTTGAATAAGTAAGAAAAAAAAATAATTTTTCAAACTACTTTTTTTGTATTTTAGATTCTAATAAAAAAATAATTTCGATAACCTAACAGATTTTTTATAGTAACTATCAAACTGTTTTTGTAATTAAAAGAATAACAAAATATATTTTAACTTGTAATTAGATCATCAACAAAAATATATATAAAGGAAACACCAGCTTTCCATCTGTGTCAAAGAGTTAAAATAATAATGATGAGAATAAATAATAATAAAGATTATAATAATTATGATAAAAACAGTGTTTAGAATTGAAAATACGAGATCTTTGATGACAAGGATAACATTGCAGCACTGCGAACAAAGTACTGTCGAATTTCTGGCACAATAGAAACTCACAAAAGCTCTGTGCTACCGAAGTACTTTGGTAGTAAATTTGGTTTCAAAATGTGTGGTAAAATTTGGAAAACATGGTAAAATTCGGTAATATCGTGATACCTCAGAACATGTCATAAAAGCTAATTATTTGGTTTAATTTACCATTCAGTTTTGTATTTTTACTATGTGTGAGGTAATAAAAACTATAAATTTGAAGCTTGAATTTTCAGTAAACCGTTTATTTGAATGGAAAAATAACCAAATACTGGCTTTATTAGAACACAAAATACCTTGGTAGTTTTTTTCGTAATGTTTTGTTAAGGATATTCTTAAAATTAACTGCAAAATACGGTATTGTTTATGTGTGATATAGTTTAGTATATGCTTCGAAATTTGGTACTTTTCTTATTATATCTTAAATAGAGCATGGCATAAAAAAACATTTATTCCGTAATATTACTTTCCAGTTTTGTATTTGGTAATAAGTTGTGGCTTTATGGTAAACCAAATATCTTGGTAATTTTTACCAAAGCACTTGGATTTTGATGAAATGAACAATAAAATATGGCTATGTAATATGAGATAAAATTTGGTAATTTCATCATAGTACCTTAGAGTGTGGTATAGAAAACCATTTATTCGATAAAATTTATTTTTCAGTTCTATATTTATACTAAATGTGAGGTAAAAAGAACTGAAATTTTCGGTAAACCATTGCGATATGAATGGAAAAATGACGCAATGAATGGTTTAAATATCTTTTTTTTTAATTTCCAAAAACTACTTATTTTTTGCCAGAATTATCATTATTATACAACATGGTTATTTTATTAGATATTGTTCCGCTGTGTGTTCAGAAAATCGTAAAATTTACCGTGTGTTTCTAGCTTTATTAATGCACCAAAAATCTTGGTAATTTTTACCGAAGTGCTTTGCAAAATTAAAATTGTTAAAATTAAAAATACAATATGGTTTCATAATGTGAGATAAAATTTGGTAATTTTTTCTTGATACCTCGTGAAACATTTATTCGGTAAAATTACTTTTCAGTTTTATATTTTATACTAAATGTGTAAGAAACATAATTTTGAACACCAGAGGGCAACTGTAGATGTTAAAAGAGGCAAATTTTTAACAAACCCACGGATCAGATGAGTTTTTTTCACCAAACGGTTACAACCCACGGACTTTTTCAGATTTCATGAAACAGTCATTTAGATACAAGAAAGGCGCACTCTTTATTTTCAACTTTTGCTAATTATTCAGAACGATTATCTTCCGTCCTAAGCTTAAAATTTTACGCTTATTTGCTGAGAAAATAAGAGAATTTTTTAAATCCTGATCTTCTTTGAACACATTCCCTGTTTTTTTAGACTATAGTTCATGTAAAAAATTTTACATCTGCTTCGTCCAGTCATTTCCGTTAGTTTTTGGACGTTATGAACACCAATACTTGTTAAAGTTATTTCTATCTCATTTTTTTCAGGACATAATGACTCACTCAAATCAAATTTTTAACATGAAATATTTTTCTAAACAAATAATCTTTCTTCGTATAGAACATAGGTTTTTAACCTTTTTTGACTCAGTGCCCGCTTTGATTTTTTTCAAGACAAACTTTTTTCAATGCCACCTCAAAAAAACATTGAACAATTAAAAAAGAAAAAAAATATATATATTTGTTGGTTTTTGATGTGGTTTATTTTTGGTCAAATTTATGAAAATTCCTACTTACCATGGATTTTATAAAAGCATTTTTATAGCAATTTCTTTTACGAAGTACGCAAAAAAATAATTATTCGTGGCGAACTTCTATGTCGAACGTAAAGTAACTTTAAAACAAATTATATTAGAAATTTCAAATATTTATTACGCTCATGAAGTATAAAAAATAACAAAATATTTGGTTAAAAATTCAAAATAATAATTCGAATTTTGAATGTTCTCAAACTTCCAAGAGCAAAGACTTTTTGTGTAGTACAAATTGTCATTTAATGCAATAAAATTGGTTAATAATTTCTTCACAATAAATTGCTGAGCTTATAACTGCTTTAAAAACATGTAGTTAAATATTCATTGGTCATTAAATTCAAAACAAAATATTAATTCTAAAGTGTGTTCGATGTGAAAAATATTCATATGTACATAAGTTTCAACTTATTTTCTAGAAAATCTCAACGCCCCCTAGAAGACTTCAGCGCCCACTGGGGGTAATAGCAATAACCTTTTGAACCTACGACATATAATAATTACATTCAGCACTGTGGTTTCCTCCTAATATCTTTTAAATTAAAAATAAAGTGGTGGCTAGAATGACTGACACTTCAAAATTTTAAAAGCCTCAATATTTTTCTTCCGTAATCAAATAACTCGCCTCAGAGTGAACAAAGATATTGATAAGTAAATTACACTGGGGAACTTTTTGTGTTTTTATTTTTTTATTGCATTATATTTTGTTTAACAGATCTTAGATACTTTCGTATCGTTGATTTCATATCTGATGTAAGATTTTCTTTCCAAGCTACCATTTTTTTTTAAAAACAGACCTTTATAACACATGTTTGGTTGAAATGTACAAGTTTAAAAACGTTATATATATACAATATATATATATATATATATATATATATATATATATATATATATATATATATATATATATATATATATATATATATATATATATATATATATATATATATATATATATATATATATATATATATATATAAAGGGGTCACGCAGATGTTGCGACAAACTTCTTGGGGAGTCAGCGTGCATCATTAGGATTAAAATTGCATAGAAACTCTAGTCGGGAAAAGTCGTCATACGCGGCTAGGGATGCTGTTTTATTTTGAACTGTTTCTTCGCGTGAATCTGAACAAGTCATAATAGAGAAGTGCCCCTTGGCGCGTGTTGAGACATTTCCGGGGATGTTTTCCTACGCAGTTTCCATCCTGATAATGTTTAATAACTTCCCTAAAAATTTGTAGTAACATGTAGCCCCCAGTTATGCATAGCTTTCGTTTTTTAAACTTATACATTTTGACAACAAAAAAAATGACCAAAAATGTCATTAAAAATTTTGACTTTAGGACTGACTTTTGATTGAAATCTCCGTACCTGAATCAAGCCAGATCAAGTATTTTATTTTATTTTATAACAGTCATTGAGCATCTGACCCATTTTTGAGTTTATGACTATCAATGCTCAATTTCATGGCCTTGTAATGTGACCTCAATCCATGAGACAAGGGAATTCAAGGGGAGACAAGGGAAGTATTGGAAGAAATTTGCCTTCGTGGTTGACTTTTTGATGGAGCTAACACTCATTTACGTTAAATGAAGTGGAAAACCACAAAAATCTCTCTCATGGTTAGCCAGATGGCTAGTGGACTCTAGCCCATAATCCGTCTACCACTGAAGATATTTTAAGTCAACACTGTAGTCGTTACGAGCCAGGTTTGGAATTCGTATCAATCAGCCATCGCTGGGATTCGAGCCCGAATCACCTCATTGGGAGGCGAGAGCTCTATCTCGTGAATCAACACGGCTCTTAAGATCAACTATTTGCATCTATACAACAAAACAATTTGTTTCCCAGTGTAATAAAAATAAATATTTTTTATACATTCTTAACAAATATTTAAATAAGCATGGCCATAGAACAACAATCAAAGGATTTTTAAATAAAGCAATCTAAATCAATAAAGCTCTCTAAGAAAAAGTTACAAAAATGAAATAAATAATGTTAATTAAAATTAAGTACTAAAACTAAGCAGTCCAAAAGAAGTAATATATTTCGATACTTAATTGAATTTTTTTTTCATTTTTTCTTTCTTGAAGTTAGAAGAGTGTACAATGATAAAATATCTTTAAATCGAGATAAACTGCAGTAGTGAATACAGGTCGAAGGCAGGAGTAGTTGAGGTATAGTTGGACGAGGAGGAATATGATTAATCTCCTCTGATCTCTGGATGCACGGCAAAGTCATAATTAAATTCACCGACACGGGAGATTTAACCGAATCCTTTTTCTTTTCCCAAATTTGCTGCCGGTCTTTCCTGTTCAACTATAAAATGGGAATATAGCATTTTCCTTTATCAAAGTTCACTTTGTGAATGTTAACTAGCAAAGTCATGGAAGTATGCTTTTGTTGCTCTGAAAATAATTGTAGCTGGTGATCATTAAAAGTAAACCAACTTTTGAGCATCGTTGTCGGACACTATTTTAACAGAATTTGTTTTGATACTCGCTATTAACCAGAAGGTAACAATGGTTAATTTAACAATTTTGTAACAATGGTCAATTTTTGATTCTGAGATAGTAAACGATAATAAACAAACCAACAAGAAGAAACAATCGTAAGTTTCAGAGCTATTTTTGGCAGAGTCAAAGAGGCCATTTCTACTAAAGAAATAAATGACATTGATTTTATTGAATTTATAAAATTAATCAGAATAAAATTTGCAAGACGCAATTGCAATTTGGATGCAACTAACATAACGCATAAGATTTTCTCAACATCAACTTATTGGTAGAAGAGTTTGAGAACATATAAAACCTCGATGGCTGGACACCAATTACCGCTAATTTCAAAACAATCAGTGCAAAATCTGGCTGAAAACAGTACTGCAGGAAAAATTCTTACAAAAAGGCCAAGACCCACCTAAGTCTGCCATGCCACGGTTAATTAGATTTTAAGCACTTTTTTAATTGAATTTAAGCAATGAAAAACCAGTTTCTTTGCGAATTTACGGAAATGATTCTTTATTATTATTTTTTTTTAATAATTATAGAGCAAAGCAGATTTTTAGTTTTGCTTTAACATAAATAGCTCATACTTTGGTTTTTGTCGTTAAAGTTCAATAGTTTCTAAAAGAATATATGTTTTACAAATGATGAAAAAGGCATTATTTTATAAAATATATAAAAATATTCACAACTCTCAAAAAGTTAAATAAATAAATGAAATAAATAAATTAAAAAATGGAAACTTTTGATAATTCTTAGTTTTGCCATAACAAGCACAACTCAAACTTAATCTTTTGTGTACATTTTCTCATGCTTCACGCATTTCATGAATGCATTTAATGATTAGTGAAAAATAAAGTTTTTGTTAAATTTACATAAATTATTTCTAATTTTTTAAAATAATAATCAGATACTCTTGCTAATTTTTTGGATTTTGCCCATGAATATTTTACTCGAACTGATTTTAGGTTTATAACATTTCTAGGTTTATATATTGTTCATTATAACACAATAAGGTATCTTATTGAGGAAAAAAAAAACGTGAATTCCGTTTTTTGCGATTTTACAAAAAATATTTTTTGTTTTTTACATAAAAAATTAGAAGCATTTGAAAATTTTTAGATTTGCCGTGGTATATATAATTGAAAATTATATATCTCATTATTACTGAAGCGCTTTAGTGATAATTTTGGTAAAATTAACGATAAAATATAGTTTTATAATATGTGTTAAGATTTGGTAAATTTGGTAATTCTATCATAATTTATATGGTACAAAACCATTTATTTGGTTAAACCTACTCTATAGCTTTGTATTTTCACTAAATGTGTAGTAATAAAGGCTGCAATTTTTTCTCTTTTAAAATTAATTTCCGGAAAAACTACTTCAGAATTTCCGGAAAATCCACTACCGTATAAACGGCAACCGTTACCATATGAATGGTTTAAGTATCGAATATTTTAATTTTATTATTAGAATTATTTTTTCTATTCAGAACTGCATTTCCCATAATGTACTTTAAATTCACCAGATATTTTTTTCTATTCAGATTTTTCAAAGCATATAGATTCGTTCATTATTTTGGTTGTTTTTTGTTTAATTCAATTTATCTAAAAAGAACATAATATGTATATATATTTCCACTAACAATTCATGATATGCTGATTTTTTAAAATCGTATGATCAAATATATATTTATTAAATCATTCATAAAAATAAAATTACGACAATATAACATATGTGTGACTCTATTTTATTAACTTCTTTTTTCTCTAAAGAAATTTATGTGAGAAAGTTTTGCAAAATTTGTTTTTCTAGCGTTGCTGTTTCATATGAATAAATTAGCGGCTTCAGATCCTTTAATACTTATACTTTACATTTCTCAAAAAAAATATTTTAAACTTATTCCGTCCGATAAATTTAGTGTGTAATATTTTGGGTATTTCTCAAATGTGTAAACAATAACACATTTCATTTCTTAATATTTGTTTTTCCAAAAGCTTTGCATATATTCATGAGGTTTACTTTTTCTAATCATTCCTTTCTTTCTTTTTTTCAAATTGAAGGCATGTTGTTTTTTGGAGCTTATGAATATGGTTTTATCTTTTTTACACTTCAAATTTAATATAAGCCCTCAACTTTCTATTGATTTTTAGATATTATTTTTATGTCTAAATACAGAAAAACAGAGAATGTAATTTATATCTTTCAAAACTAAAAAACAATTCTTAGAAAAAAAGAATTTGGAATAAATTTTAATGGAAAAAAAAATTAAATTTTATGGGTATTGACCTTTTGATTATGGTTGGTACAACATGTGACCACATGCGATGGTACAACATGGTACACCGTAAGTAAAAGGTTCATATATGAGTTTTATATAATTCAGGCGAAAAATAGGTCATGAAGTTTTACGTATGCTTACAGAATTGCTAAGCCTATATACATCACACGTTTTTTAGTGAAACTAAACATAATGAAATGCTCTAGTTTGAAATTAGATTTTAAGTTTTACTCGCTCTTATTTCTTTTTTTTTTACACATTGTTTACACATTTTTTTGCCGGCCAGGTGGCCGAGCGGTTAGCGTGCCTGATTGCGAAGCCATAGGCTGCGGGTTCGAATCCCGCTCTGGGCATGGATGTTTCTCTCTCTCTCTTTGTGTTGTCCTCTGTTGTGTGTGTGTATGATGTGTGAATGTGGCCCACCCTATAAACGGGATTGTGGCAGTGAGGCGTGGGCAATGTTGCTCGCCTCCGTGACTTTGGTTCACAGGTGCCCACTGGGTAACGCGAAATGAGCAACAATTCCGGCATAGTATGGCGAAGAACAAAAAGTTCAGTGCCTGCCGTTAAAAAAAAAAAAAATTCTTTTTTTTTGTATGAGATGAAACAAATTATTTGATTTAAGCAATTTGAATTTTAAGTGCTGTCTTTATTAAATTTTCTTTCAATTTTTGTTTTCTTAACCGCTTATGTAGATCATGGGTGACATGTTTCTTTTAGGAAATTATGACTAATTAGAAAAAGAAATAAACTATGCGTGTCAGATTAAACTTTTCTAATATGAAAAAAATAGATTTATACATTTCAAAATCCAAATAGAATTAATAGAATTTGGGTCACTTTTAGTTGAAAAAGGGTTAGATAAAACTTAGCATCTTGTTGAGAATTTGATTTGCGCTGGAAAAAAAGATATTCTGGTAAACGTACCGTACGGGGTAATGACATATTTGGTAAAATAAACCATAATTCAGGTTGATGAAACCAAAATATACTCTATTGAAACCATTCATTGGGTGATCTTCTATAACTCATGTAGTAACGATTTATCGGAAATTCTGTTTTCAAACTTATAGTTAGCACATTTAGTAAAACTAATGAGCTTTTTAGAGTTCCCTTAACACTGTAAATTTCATCATAGTCTGGTAGTTTTGATCGATTTTTTTTCCTCAGTGTAGTTATATTTCACAAAAGGTGATATCATAATAATAATCAGATTGAGAGTCAGGGAATCCGTCAAATCGTAAATGCTCTTGCTCTCTGAATCTTTCACTGATTTTTTCGAACCAGGCAAAATCTCCTGTCATAGACGCATGATGATTAACAAGGCTGATTAGTCTACATATTTCAAAAGACTTTTTATGCGTTGTAATAGACTTTTTATATTTTATTTTCGAGTATGAAAGTTTACTCATGGACATAAGAGAAACGAAATTTTTAAAGCAACGATGATTGATCCCAAAATCCAAAAAGAATTTTAGGAAAAGAAAAAAAAATTATTAGATCAGTTTGCTCGTCTTAAACAAACTATTCGACAGTTTAAAATAAACTGAGCCAGGCAGACAAAATATCGCTCCAGATCAGATAATAATAGCAGGATTTAACAGGGCAAATTAATTATGTTTTCAGTGGTAGACAGATTAAGGAATAGAGTCCTGTTGCCGCTGTGTTAACCGCGGGAGATTTTCATGGTTTTCCTCTGCATGTAACCCAAATGCGAGTTAATTCCAAAGAAAGTCCTCTTCGAAAGCAAGTTTCTCTCGATACTTGATCCAGGATTTCCTTTGTCTTCTGGATTGGGTGCAAAATTACAAAGCTATGAAGTTGAACATAGGTAGTCATATACTTAAAATGGGGTCGACTGTTAAACGACGGTTAGAAAATAAAATTAAATACCCTTTGCGTAAATTACCTCTGCGATTTAGCCTTCCATGTAGATTGTTGCCATAAAAATTAGAATAAACAATTTGTTCGAAAAAAATATCTTTTTGCAAATCTGAAAAAAATCAGACACAATACTTCTGTTTGTCCCCACAATAATCAATCTATATTCTCTATCTATATGTGTTTAACAGAATTTACAGCATTTCCCCAGTAGCTCCATGTTGGCCAGGGCTCATGGAAATGCCCTTTAAATTTAAATTCCAAACAACTTTGTATCCATCGATATTTGGTTGATGTGGGATTTAAGCTGCACCGAGAAAAAAAAAGTTATGGTCAAAACTACCAGAATGAAATATATTTTGGTTTTATTAACAGAATTATGTTTTTTTTTCTTTTTTTTTTCTTCTTTAAACTAGAAATTGCTGATTAAACCCCAGTCCTTCACGACTGAGCCCTTTATTACTTAGCAGTTACAACTCTCTCAAGAGAAAGCAATACGAAATCTGATACAAAAATAAACTGCTGCTACTTCTGTTTACAGCCCTGAAAATTTTACATTGTTAGAAATATTAGATGGTGCTGAACCTTATAATATTGTTCGAGTATGCTGCAACCTTCATGTGTTACCCAGTTGCATTCAATGACCATGCAAACTATCTTACACCCATTTAAAGGATACAATTGTTTCACTTGATTGGAAATAGGGTTATAATTTGAAAAATTTTAATGGTAGCAGACATCAGAAGGTGATTTTGTTGTTAAAGGTGGTGAAAGAGGTAGATTTATCACGAATGATTAAATCATGTTCTATGTTATTAGATATTCTCTGAATATACTTCTAAAGTTGAGCAATATCGTGCTATTTAAAACTACTTATCTTATCCATAGTTTACATAAACTTTGATTTAAACGGAAACATCGTTAAATTAAACATGGTTGCAGAAAATGAGTACGCCATTTTACGAAGCTACAATATTGGTATAAGGTGCTGATATTTTGGTTTATAATAATATGATTTTTTAAAGTACATTATTTTCTTAGACTTAATAAAAACTTACATAATTTATATCCTATTTAAACAAATAATTTGTATTCAAATACGAATGCATTGTCCAAGTTTACTTGGTTTTAAAGGGAAGAAAATCTCTCTCGAACAGAATGCTAATCGAGATTTACAATAATAGAAATTACTTACAATAAAAAATAATTAACTGTTTTTATGTTAATGATACAGAAGTAACAATATAAATTTTCATTTCATATTTATATAGTAATGAATTATAAATATATGACATAATAGGGGTGTTTTGTAAAATAAGTAATAGTAATCTCATCGAAAAAAATTTCAAGAAAAAGCTCTAAATACCCTACTTTTGTTTCAATAAAATAAAAGGAACACAGAAACTTTTAGAACCTATAGTCAGTATAAAAGTTGCCTTCCGGAAAAAAGTGTTTCTCAGTCTTGAATCTACTGGGAAAATGTCCTGGATTTTTCCCTTTTTTGACGACTAGTCATCTTTCATTGGGTCTTATCTATCACAAGGGCTATATTTTAAGGGAATACGATGCTGATAATACTGTGATGATAGCTAAAATGTCCCTTTTAAAGGGATATGTGGGAACCAACATTCTATCTGGATGGTGTCAATTTATGTTCACATTAGTGTTGGATAATAGTGTTCATTTTATCCAACATAAAATAGAGCTGTTTGAGAAATGTAGAATATTTTTTTAAAGAAAAGATTCAATGCAGTGTAAAAATATTTCTTTGAATATATTTTCGTTCAAGCTTAAATAAAGGCGTAAGTACAATAAATGAAATATGTTATTTTTATTATTTATTTATTCATTTTTTATATTAAATCCGTGTTTTTTTTTTAAATTTTTTTTTTTTGTCCAGAGAAATTGAACCAAATAACACAAGTTGAGTACCTCAAATTTGAAGCAAAGATTTAATTTTAAACTTGGTACAATATTTTGCCAAAAATAATCGAATGAATTTTCGAAAAGATAAAAATTTTTAATTTCTTGTAAGTAAATGAAAGTAGTAAATTTTATAGAAATTGTTAATTTGACTAGATTTTTCAACAAAACTGATAATTATTATAAACAATAGATAATTCTCAAATTTTCATATAGAGGAAAGTGGGGTGACATTGGGTGATTTGGCCCAAGATAGTTGTTTTTTTTTATTGGAATTACACTTTACTAGTCAAGAAGAAAGATCGACTATGTTGCTTTTGATTAATTCATGGCGTCTCTGTAGATAAGCTTGTTCTACTACGTTACTTTTCCAATATTTTCTACGTTCTTTTTTTTTCTTTGAAAGCCTTATTTACTTGTCATTGTATAGTTACATTTTTTTTAAATCAACAAACAATATGGATTTAATCTAATAATAGCATTGCTCTGTTATGTTTCAATAACCTCTGTTCTTGGGGTAAGACCGGGTACTGCACAGTTTTGCATCCACCCCCTTGATGTGAGTCTATGCTTCAGTAGAACGAAAGAAGAAAATACATCCGAGGCTGAATTAAAGTTTTACAAGTTTCGGGACAAAATTAATTGGTGGCTAATTTCTCAATGCACCTTATTTTCATATTTTTTAAACTTATTTTCATTTTTTAGCCTTTCATATTTTTTACCATATTTTTATGTTTTCACCTTTATACAGAATTGTAGTTTTTACATAGATATAAAGAAATTCTCAGAAATTTTCTTTTAAAAAAGATAATTAATGAGTTCAACAGTTTTTGAAGACATTTTATTCGGGACCATCAGCAGTCTTGGGCTCCTGACATTTGTCCCGTCTCTCCTTGCCTTGAGTATGGTTTTGACTACATCACATGTAAAATACATGCATAATTTTCTTAAATTGTCATACGAAACAGTAATGTATTTTTATTACTGAAAATTTAGTATTTACAAATTTTCCACAGAATTTCCATTCCCATAGAATTAACTTATAACAATAGAATTAACCCACTAGTGGGGTTAGACCGGGCGATTTTGGTTTTTCTAGGAAAAAGTAATGTTTAAAAAAGACTTTGTACATCTATGACTTTTTCTGGAATGATAGATTGACATGACCGAATGATTATGGCACAATTAAACAATGAATATCTTGATTAAATCTGTCATTTCCTATGTTGAGCACTTTAGCTTCAACAAGTCTCCGAATCTTAGCTAACCGGTCTTACTCCACTTTTCCCTATATAATTTTGAGCTCACCCCCAATGCAGTCTTGAAAAAACTTTTACAGTGTAACAAGATTGAGCCGTGGTGGCTCAGGATGACAAGCTTTCGCTTTCCCTCGAGGAGACCCATGTTCGAATACCAGCGGTGGCTAGTTGATGCGAAGTCTGCTCCCGTCTAACAACGACAACAATACTGATGTAACATTCCATTATAGTTATTGCTTAAAATACAATAAATGAATTTGAATTTACAAACATTTACAAACGTTTTACTTATTTTACAAATAAAAAATAATAAATAATAATTAGGTGTATTGTGAATATTTAGTCCTTATAAACAATGGGATTAAAATTTCCATAAGATATAATAAATAAATTAACGATTGCTTTTAGGGTAATGCATTTGTGCTAATTATAAAGGCATGTTATTTCAACACCCTCATTAATTATGTTTGTTTCTATCTCACCAAAATCATCGTTTTGTTGTTCTTTCTGCAACAAGTGGAATAGTTTTTGCCCTCAACAACAATTCGTTTCTCAAGGTTACACGTCAAAAGCAAAATTTTCTGCTTATGTGCAACGTTTCCGGACAGATGATGAAAGAGAATCAGAAAGATTTATGTCGCCTATTGTTCGCCGAGAAATAGGCGACATCATATTTTCTGGAGAACACTTTGCTTAATTGTGAACTTGTTGATACTTAGAGTAAGTGCTGTAATGAAATATTTTGTTTCCGTTAAAAGAAAATTTTTATGAAACGTAATTTCTGCAAATTCAATACCTAGATAAAATTTACTCTAAATGAATCTGAATTTTAAACTAATGTTTAAATAATTAAAATATAAATATTAATTATATTAGTTACTTATAAAAAGTATATATAAATAGTAATTTTTCCGTGTAAGGTAAAATAATAAAAATAAACATCTTTTAGCTATCAATAAATTTTGTGCTTTCTAACTAACTCTAAAATCTAAGGAAAAGATGGCTACTTTGGAACTAAGGAATGATTTTTTTTTTTAAATTCCATATCTATCAGAATTAAAATTTACATAATATAAATTAAGCAGTGCACTAAAAATACTTATAGATTAATTTGACTAAAAAAATTTAAAGTTTTCTAAATATATATATGCGCTGTTTAATTCTATCAATTCTATACTTAATTATAGATTTGTATTTTAATACATTGTGCACTTCAAAACTAAATCTCTCAATTAAATATTTAGTCAAAGAATTAAATTAATGAAGGTAAATAAAGTTTAGCTGTAAGGTTACAACACTATTTTCATAATTTTAGATTCAAGACCATGGTTACACCTTGGTACCTTGCTCAGAAAGCAGCCTTCAAGACTTATTATTTGGCTATAACTTATCACTTTAGATTATGATTGCTTGATTTTGATTAAGTCAAAACAATATTATTAATTTTATGTATAAAATTTAAGATTATTAATTAATTAATCAAAGATGCCGCTTTGTCTCATAAGTGTTTTATCGATTAATTAGAAATAGTAGAAAGAGTAACGCATTGAAAATGCTTCCTTGAAATTAGCAAAATGCAAATATTATCTCTTATAGTACACATGAAAGGATTTTATTTATAGACTGTGTTAACCTTCATCTACCAGAAGGTACCTCAAGATAGAATCAAGTTAACATGTCTTATATACTAGTGATTCGGAAAATCAACTATTTAATGTGGACCATCCATCAAAGTTGGCAAATTCATATAACGTCCGGGTCACCATTGAGGGGATTTTAATTCTAGACTATGTCAACCTTCATCTATCAAAAGGTACCTCAAGATGGAATGAAGTTAGCATGTCTTATATACTAGTGAATTGGCATTCAATATTTATAGTGGTAGTTACGCCACACACATATGGGGTTTCACTTCAACCAACGTAGAACATTTTTTTAAAAATTTTCTTTTGTTTTAAAAATAATTTATACAAAAATTACTTTCTACGATTTCTCTTAGGAAGGTCTCTTTCATAATTTTGACATCTCAATAAAATTTGTTCAATTTGATTTGTTTGCTTTAATAGACATAGAGGACAAAAGATTTCCAACGAATAAATGTGCTAGGCAAATAAAGTAGATGCGTTATTTTCCACATCGAAAAAACTGCATCTATCTAAGTTTGGTGTTAAAAAATTCCGACCATTGTGCGAATGAATTCTTTATTTCAAGTCTGTACCATTTCAAGCCAACATACGCACTATAAAAAGTTTAGCTTCTGTTTTGTTAAGCCTAGTTCTGTTTTGTTAGCTTGTTAAGCCTAGTTCGAACTCATATTAACACTCTTTCTGCGTTGCGTGTATGATTGTTTAACGAACATATTTTAAGAACTATTGTGTATATGCATGGTAAATTAATGATTATTATTTTATATTGCATAATAAAAATAACTTTGTTGGCTTTTATTTGTGCCAAATCTTTCCTAGCAGCAAAATAACTTGGGCTCTTCTTAGACCAATGTTACGAATCTAGGCTCGATAAGGGATCGAAAAGCAGTTATTTTTCGATATTGGCCCTATTTTGATCAGTCCGATTCACCCGATATTTTACAGTCACTTTATTAACAGTATTAGCTTTATGTGGGATTGTCAGATTCACCAGATATTTGGTATTCATTATTCAGTCAATAAAGGGCATATATTTATCTGATATAGGCATTCTAGGACCAATGTTAAAAGACCCGGACATTCTAATATTGATTCCTCTGTGCATGTTCTTATAGGACCCATATTGAGGTAATTTTGAGCCCAACTGGGGAACGATAAATTGTTGCTAGGGTTACTGTAATTATGTATATTAGTGTTACTGAATTACAAAAATTGTTGCAGCCATTAAATACCAAGTAGTTTAAAAGAACATAACCAGGAACTAGGTTTGGTTTTGGTGATCCAAGAGAATGTGTGCTGTTTCACTACATCACTTTGGAGTAAAGCGGTTGCCACAATTGCATCGTAATTGCACATGGACGAGACAGTGGTCTAGAAAAAAGAATTATTTAGAAATATTACACCAAGCTGATGTGCGTTTTGTCCATTCATGAATTATTTTCGCTAATTTTGGTGTACACTCGGAAACCCACAAACGGTAAGGATAGATTGTTTACGAACGAGGGAAGAGGGCGAAAGTTTCGATTTTTAGTTGATTTAAGAAATAATTATATTTTTTAAAGAATATTTACATAAATCTGCCGATTGAATTAAATGATTTCTATTTTAATTTTATAAAAGTCGTAGAACAGCCGACCCAATTCCGGGTTTATGACTACCCAATGCACAAGTAATTTTGATCCCAATCCTGAAGACAAGGGAGCTCCTGGACCAGTACCCCCAGAGGTGTTGATTAGTTATGAAAACATGGAGGACTTTGTGACCCGACAGATTTAATAAGCACCAGTCACCATTTACTGCACGGGGAGTCTTCGGCCGGAGGGGATCGAACCCACTTGTGCCCTCTTCGACATGTGCCCAGTGCCCTAACAACCAGGGTATCCCAGCCATTGTATGATTTATAACATCTAAACTGAAAATTTTAGTTTTTAAAAATTACATTTTTATTTTTTAAAACTGACTACAAAAAATATTTTTAGTGATCGAAACTTAAAATAGGAAGTCAAATTGAAAACGTCCTGTTTTTGTATGCATGAATACATTTAAATGCATTTTTATGTAATTCATAACACAAAAAAAGCACATTCATCTTGGCGTAATAAGTGGCAGAAGATTTAATTTCTGAGCTATAACGGATGGTGTTTAAACTATGAAACTACAAAGTTAAATATTAAAAGAGTAGACAGTTTCCTGTTTGAAGGTATTATTCTTGTTTACAAAGCTATTTCTCACATTTTTTCCTGCCGAACAACCCTTCTACGATATCGATGTTTGCAGACAGAACGGAAGCGGAATCTTCTTGAAGCACGTGATATGTTATCACATGGTTGTGACGTCACACCAGTCGAATCGATTAAATATGGCGGAGTTGTCCGTATTGCCTTCTATGATACCCTAGACCGCGATTTTTATTTATTTTGTTTTTACCGATTTGCAACATATCAAGAAATTTTGGTTTTTCTTTATTTTGAGAAGCTTTTAGTCAACAGAAAGAGTTAAAAGAAATCCTTTCGATATTTTGATGGAAAAACTAAACTATTTAAAGCTATGATAATCAAAACAGATTTTTATTACACATTTAATCATGAACTGCAAAAAGTGCCTTCAGAGGAATTTAAAGCTAAAAGAGAAGTTTTAATATACACATTCGCCTGAATGTAGGTTTTAAACAGACATTTTATCAATTGTGACTTTATATTTAAAGTTTGAAGTTACCCAACGAAATAAAGCGAAAACACATTTTTAAATTAAAAAACAATTAATGATCAAATTTTAAAAGTTACAAATACAATCAAACTGTTATAAATAACACAAATATACAATGCTAAAAAATTAAAAAAAAAAAGGATAAAAAACACTGTAATGGACAACTAATCAAATTTTTTTTATTTTTTGACGTTGTTAAGTTAACTGTTTACCGATTATAAATAGCCAAAGTATAAAACTTCCTCATATAGGCTTCTTTTTTGCTCTGAATATAAACAAAAACCGGTTCTAATGCATACGAAAAGGTTTTTTCCCTTTCTCAAACATGCAAAAAGCAGAACTCGTTATGTAATAGTGCAGGCTGAACCTCTTTTTTTGGAAATCACCTTACTCATGAAGCAAACATAAAAATTAAACCGAAACAATTAAGCACCTCCAAGTTCGTAATGTGTATGGTATTTCTATGTATTAAAAATATATTTCGTCTATTTCATTTTATAACGTTGTGTTGAGCATTTAAGAATCTTATTATCTTTGAATTCTGATTTGATTAATAAAATGTTAATATGCGATGTTATTATAAACTATTCTTGTAAATAAAATCTGACAATACATGTTTAAAGATACCTCTATATATTTTAAATTATTATGTAATAAATAGTCCTTAAAAGTAGAGTTAAATGTTTTAAAAAGGCATACATATCTAACTCAACATACTAGTGGCCTAATATAAAGTATTTATTATATTGCATGTTTTTTTAATTATTTTTATTATTATTGATAATTATAAATTTGGTTATTATTTATAATTTTCTAATTATTTTTTAATTTATTTAACATTTATTCATTTGTAAAGTTTTAAAAAAAAATTATGAACGTAATCTATTTTATTTGAAAAAATTATTTTTGTAAATAATTTGAATTTGTTTCTTGAATAATTACTTTTCTTTCGTATATAGATCTTTTGTATGTATTGTTTTATTGTTGTTTGATTGTAATATTGTTGTTTGTTTCACATTAAAACTTGAAATAGTGGTGTGCAACAGGAAAAAAAAGAGGAAAAAAATATATTTATTTATTTATTGTTTTATATTGTATGTACCGTGATCCAAGAAAAAAGCGGCCCACCTTGAATAACTTATGACCTGTTGATCGGATCTTCACGTTTTAAGATTCTTTATTAATCTCTTGAGGGGTGACCTAAAATATGCTAAATAATTAGTGTAGACGATACTTTAAGTTACGAAATCAGATATAAAAACGCACTTTCTGAATAAATATACTTATTTTTAAAAAAAGATCCAGATTTCTCATCTCCAAAATATAGGTGGTAGCCGCAATCTGGGAACTATGGTTCTAATAGTTTGGTCAGGAAAAAGGTTACCCCCTATTGTTAATTTTACGTTTTGCGTATTTCTCCATATCTCGAGCAATTTTTAAATGAAATGAAAATTTTTTACACACGATTGTAAAATTCGTTTATCCAAACGAAATTCCATGCAAAAAATAAATTTTACTAAATATTTATTATTTTATTTAATAATAATCTGAGCAATTTTAAACTGTAAGGTATACAGTTTTTAATGTCATTTCAAAGTATCTAATTTTACATGGCAAAATACAAAATTTAAGTGAAATTAGTTGAATAGTTCCTGGGATCAAATTTTAAAAAAGTCATATATTTAAAACTTGTTTTTTCATTAACTTTCAAGCGATTTTGTCCAAATTTTGTATTTTGTCATGCAAAATTAGATACTTTAAAATAATATGAAAAATTGCTTACCTAACAATTCAAAATTTTTCGACTATTATTAAATAATATAATAAAAATAATAAGTATTTACTGAAATTGATTTTTTGCATGGAACTATCTATAGAAAACAAATTTTATAATTGTGTGCAAAAATCTTACAATATGCTTTAAAAGTTTTCGAGTTATAGCGAAATACGTAAAGAATAAAATAAACATTAAGGAGATCAAACTTTGGACAGCTCTCTTGACCAAACTATATGAACTATATTTCCCAGATTGCGGTTACTCTCTCTATTTTGGAGGTCAGAAATCTGAATTCATCGAAAAAAAGTATGGTTATTAAAAGAAAGTGTTTTTTTCCCCTGATTTCGTAACTTGAAATATTGTCTGAACTAAATAATTAGAATATTCGAAGTCATCTCTTCTTACCATTAGGAATGATTCCTAAAACGTGAAGATCTGATCATTAGATTAAAAGTTATTTAAGATGGTCATCTTTTACTTGGTGCACTGTACATATTTAAAAACACGTTATTTTTTCTCAGAAAAATCAAATTTTAAATATTTAAAGGAGCTCAAAAATTTAAAAAAAAAGAAAAAAAAACATCGATACCATAGTTATGAGAAACATAATTAATTGAATGTGTAGACTTAATTTTTCTACGATAGAAATAAGGCAGTATTTTTTTTTTCGTTAATGTCTTACACGAAATAATGTATCCCTTTAATTCAACATCCATATCTATACTTATTTTTGAACGTTAAAAAATTCACTAAGTTAGTACTTTTGAATTAAATAACTAATTTTACAAAATGAATAAATATGAAAAGAATAACATAGAAACAGTGATAATATATAAACAGTTAAATAGTAGAATAATGAAAAAAAAAAGATCATGTAGAAATGAGCTTGCAAAGTTTCAGCATCGCATAATACTTTGCATAATGTTACAGAACTTTGCATAATGTTAACAGAAATTTTGTACAATGTTACTTTCTTTTCAGAAAGCATTATTTCTGCTTCAATGCGCATGTGTGAAAATTTCCAAAAAAAATCACCGCATCTTCCCCCAAAAAATCGCAAAATCGCCTCCAGAGCAAAGTATCATTTCATGTTATGTTACCGATAAAAATCATAAGCTGTTTTTACTATTTGAAAGATAACTAATTGCATTATTTTGAATTTAGATAAGGCTAGTGGTTTTAGAATTCTTGCTCCCTTATGCCCTTCAAATTCATAAAAATAATAAGGGTATTATTATTAGAAAAGTCCAGTTGATAACCTCGAATTGAATTTATAACCCCATTCATGTGTAGCTGCATTAAAATCTAATAATCATGCATCTAAATCTTCATGCATCTAAGAGATAAAAGACAGTGAAAAAGAGATACCGCATTTAATAATTCTTTATATGGCAGAAAGTTTAAAACAGTAATTAGTTTGTTTTAACCCACAAACTAAAACATTCATTTAAATGAATGAAAAGTCACAAAAGACTATATGAAGAAGGGAACTCGATAAAGTTCAGAAAAAAAAAGTTAAAAGCGTTAAGAAAAACTAGTATTTACGAACTCTGAGAAATGTAATTAATTGAATGTGCTGAAGCCAAAAAAAACTAAATAAAGATTCAAACTTGGTGATAAAGAAAATACAATTAAAAGATGAGATTTCTCAGAAAGAAAACCTCTAATTGAAAAACAGACATTTTTTTATGTCCCATATTCTTGCGAGGAAATTACTTTGCTTCCTAGATAGTTCAGATATTTCTTTTATTTCTGATTTTCTCAGAGCTGCTTTTAAACTAATAGGCGGTAGTTCTTTTTTATAAATTTAGTTACGCAATGATAGTTTGAGTGCCTTAGAATCAAAATAGTTTTATTCACAAAGTCAGTTCTTCTAATCTTATACGAACTCGAAATATTTCATTTCATTATTTAATATTCTTTTGTAAATATGCAGTTTATTTTAATATTAATGTCATGAATAAGTTTAGTATTTTTCCTAACGTATATTTCTATGAATAAAGATATGGAATTAGAAAAAGCACCCTTACTGTGTTAAAGAAACTTTAATTGTATTAGTTTGACTAAAATAACCAAATATTTCGATTCATTATTTTGACGAAGAACTTTACTTTCTGACGAAACAATTTTATGCTCATTTCAATAATGCTATGATAAAGATAATTTTTTTTTTTAAACTTACGGTTGCTTCTTTGAATATTGATAGAACATGAAGAAAAAAACATCATCACCCCTTTATTAATTTGGATGGTTTAGCTAACTATATATTTAAATTTATTTTTTGATTAACTGTTTATGAAAAATTTATTTGAATATTAATGTTACTTATAATATTAATGTAATGTTAAAGTATAGATGTTTTTTTTTTTTACATTCGTTTCGTTAAATACTAATACTAAATTTTAAGCAAGTAAATAAAATTTTATTAAAAAACACTACCTCTAAATTATTAATTTAGCTAAATTAACTAAATGCTTCATTTCATTACTTGAGGAAAAATTTCATTTCGAGTATTGTTAAGATTATTTTTAAAATTACTATTAAGTTTAGTTTACTTATTTATTTCCTTGCATCTTTCTCTTAATTTATTTTAATTAAATTTTCTAATTAATTATTCACACAGCAGCTGTTTATTATAGAAAATTAAAAAAAAAAAAGAAGAATCATTCATTTTTCGTTTGTTTTTGAAACTATAGAGTTTATTAATGAGGAAAAATTCTTCTATAATTAGAAATGCGTTTCAATATTGAAATCAATTATTTTTAAACAATAAGGAATACATTGTAGAAAAGAAAAATGCTAAAATATTTATATCATAAATTTTTTATATACCATACATTTTGCACACAAATAAACGCCAAAGGTATAAAAAAGTTTCATGCCACAAATTCCGAAAGTTTCCGTTTTTCTTTTATGCCGAATGAAAGATGAGTTGCTGACAAACTAGATTTAATTAAAACAATAAATATTTCCTCATTAAAAATATTTAGTTTTATTTTCAGAAGTAGACAAATTGGATATTTGATTGGATACGGTGAAACAATATCGGCCATCAAGGCAATACGATTTGCGCCAAATAATTCAAAGTAAATTATCATAGAAATTATACTTAGAAAATAAAAATAGGGGAAAAAACTTGAAAAATGAAAAGCAAAACAAATCTTTGGAAAAAAACAAAAATTCATGTTTCGATCACTCATGGAAAAAAAAACCGACATCTTTTGTCCAGAGACATCAACACGTTTATGAGGCAATTTAAAAATATGTTAAAAACTAGAAAAGGCACATTTGCCAACGATAAAATGGAAAGGAAAAACGAGGTTGACCGTGGTAGCCTAGGGAGTTATTGAGGCAAAAGTAACTAGTTCAGGGCAAAATACATTTCCGTGTGCACCCGGAGAAGATTGTACTAGGCTGATGAAGGGTTGATAACTCTCACCATTTGCCTTGTGGTCTCAATTGTGGTACTGTAATGTACACATGAATTTGTATTGTCTTCGTATAATCAATAAGTCTGAATCTCAAATCAGTTTCGATATCCCAATAGAATAGATCTAGTGTGGCCCACAATTAAATGGTGGCGCATTGGCGAACCATTTTTTAAAAGTGCAGTGTGCAGGATGCAGTGCAATGTGCAACAAAAGCCCAAATAAAAATTTATAAAGAAGATCATAAAAACAAAGAATATAACATATATGCGGATATTAAAACTTGAGAAATTAGGAAATAACCAGGTGCATAACACATAATAAAAAGCGAAATTTCAATCTAAATAAATTATCGAAAAAATGCTGCGTTCGTAAAGTGCACTTCATTTATTAGGCTAGTTATAATAACCCAACTCATCGACAATTATTTAGTTCCTATAAACTCACGAAATGCAAAATGTACATCAACTCTAAATCTGAGATTATTATGATTCTTTTACATTTTAAAAATAACAATTGTTTCTCGTTGAAAGCGCTGATGTGGTTATAGTTTTTAAACATAATGAAGGATGTAATCTTTATTTCCAGTCGAAAATGGTTTTGCAGCAGCGGAAATGATTTGACGTAATCTAAATGAGACTGTTGTGGCTTCTTTAACAGCTGGTTTTTCACGCAACATGATTATTGACCTAAATCTAAGGCCGCGGCACTTTAAATAGACTTGAGAGAAGCAGCCATTAATAACTCAACTCGACAGCCTCTTTAAGATGGCTGCCAACCAGCCGATAATAATTCCACCAGGATTTGGAAAAGGGATATTTATTTTGATTCCTTCGATAGCTGAGAGAGTTAATGCTCACAAATTCTATTTTATGTAGGAGAAAAAAACGAAAGGGTTTTATGGGACTAAGACTTAACTTCTTTTTTTTTTAAACTAAGATTTAACAATAAATGGATTCCCATTTTTTCTCAGAATAAGCGTGATTGAGGACATTATAAGTTTAAGATGGTTATTGAGCTTCTGAGAATTCAGTTTATTACACAAAAGTTACAGTATTTATAGAAGTACTTCTAAATGGAATGTGCAGTGAATAAAATAGAAATGAAATTTGTTTAAATTAATTGCTTGAAAATTCTAATTTTACCACATTAAAACAAAAGAAGTAAGAAAAAACAACCGTTAGATTTCCTAAGCCTTCAAATGAAAAATATGTTTAACGCATTATCAAAAACCATTGCCTAGTCCAGGTAGACCTATTACTAAAATGTGCTGTTACAAAGTGTACGATTTCATTAAATACGATGGTATAAACCACTTATCTAATAAAATTTTAAGCTTCAAATGAGAAATCGGTTCATTTTATAGAAATATGTTAATTTTAAAAATTATAATGAGTTTGAGGGCAAAGATCGATTTTGGTATCATTGGATAGCTTTAATATATATATATATATATATATATATATATATATATATATATATATATATATATATATATATATATATATATATATATATATATATCAAAATAGTTTGAATTTTAAGGTACGTTTGTGAGAAAAACACACTATCATTATAAACTTATCTTAATTAAATATAACAAGACTCTACTTGCTTTTTAAGTTGAAATAAATTTGCTGAGATTAAAAAAAGGGGTTTAAACATTTACAAAATTGAAATTGTTTCAACGATTTGACACCAAATGAAATTTGATATCTTATTTCAACATTCTTTTATTAATGGAAAAAAAGTTTCTTTCTTTTAAAGAAAATGCTAGAAAAATATGAGCTTGGGTTTTAAAATCGAAATTCCCAACAATCAAAATCACGTTAAAGATTTGCTTCGCCCATAAAATAAATTTTAATAACTTCATCTGCGTTGCATTAAAAACTATTCTAATACTTTATAAAAATATCTATATTTTAACAGAACATTATTTCTTTTTTAAATAAAGAAGATACAAAAAAAAAGAAAACTAAATTCGCTGTTTCAAAGTTTCCAGGAAGAGTTTTAGTGTTTGAGTAAAAGATAAAATAAAAACTTTCCCATTTTAAAGCAAGAATAAAAAAAAAATTTTTTTTTTGAAGATTGCCACAAGCATTTTACTTTTTTGAGAAAAAAATAACAACACGCTCAATTTCTGAAGCTTCTGTTTGTTCGGCGATAACATAAAAACGAGAAAAAATAGAGTTTTCCTGGAAGAAACATTTCATGCATTAAAACTTTTGACTGATGCATGGAAACAAATATATTTATTTATTTATTTTAAATGCGTGCATTATAATTGAATTAAACTTATATTTTCCACATGATTTGAAATACCAAGAAATTAGATTGTGCTTTTAAATTTTACGAGAAATTGAAAAGACAGTATTTTATTATCTGTATGAAATTTTTTTTTTAATATTAAAAGCTTTTGAAACATTGTTATTAACTTTTGTTATGAAGTATTTATTACTTTGTTATGTATCTAAATTTAATTTTTCAAGCCAGGAAATGTATCATTTGAGACTCTTGTGAATAAGCTAACGGAAATAAGTTAACAAAATTGCTACTTTTTATCGAGGAAACGATTTTAGTGGTAAAATTAATTAGTGATTTTTAAAATTCTCCAAAAATGAATAACCTACAGTGTGAATTGTTCTCTCTTACAATCACAAGCAGCACACATTGTCTCTCACAAACACAAAAAATATAATTTTTATGCTCTCAAAATTTTAAGATGCCATAGTAGAAGTTTAAAAAATATCAGTAGTGTATTAAAAATATAGGTGCTTTAATTGATCTAAGTAAAGAGTCAAACAAAGTCAAATCACATCATGATTAAAATAATCATTTACTAATTGATCTTGATACACATTTCTCTTATGTTGTACTATGAAGTCGAATACTTCTCAATCTATTGGCAACACAATAGTTATTATTCATTTGGTTAGGTTGCTTTAAGTAATGTCTTAAGTAAGTAAAGTAGGATTAAATTATTAGTTGTTCGTTGAATATTTACTTTGATTATTTTTATAAAGTTGTTTTAAGTAGAGTTGAATTGTTAGTTACACGTTAAGTATTTAATTAGAATTTTTTTTTATAGAATTAAGAACTTAGTTATAAAGTGATTATTTCGATTTATTTTTGATCCTTTCTAAAATTACTGTAGAGAGTTTAAACAATAAATGGTGATAATGTGTCGCAATTCTGTTATACCAATTTCCAATTTCTTCTCAATATATATATATATATATGTATGTGTATATATATATATATATGTATATATATATATATGTATATATATATATATATATATATATATATATATATATATATAATATATATACATATATATATATATATATATATATATATATATATATATATATATATATATATATATATATATATATATATTGTGCCTGCCATGCTGAACTCGTACTTTTGGTGATTAGTTGGATTTAAAGGCTGTCGGCCAGATTTTAAATTTGTAGGGATTTATAAATCGACTATGTCAACCTTCATCTATCAAAAGGTACCTCAAGATAGAATCAAGTTAACATATCTTATATACTAGTGATTCGGTATTTAATATTTATAGTGGTATATACGCCACATTACTCCCCTTTCAGAGTTTTATCTGGGATGGAATTCGATGAGCGGTTACCACTAGTTGATTCATGCTGTTTATTTATTTATAAAATTTTTGCTCATTATATTTTTTGTTTATAACATTTCGCTCATTTTTTTTCTTTCATTTTTTGTTTATAGCATTTCGCTCTTTTTTTTCTTCATTTTTGTTTATTGACCAGGAGACTTTATTTACTTCATCGGATTTTTTTCTCTTTCTTTGAGCAGTATATTTTTAAGCAAATCAACTGTTTAATGTGGATCATCCATCAATATTGGCAAGTTTATATCACGTCCGCAGGTCACCATTGAAGGGATTTTTTTATTTTTAGATCGACTATTGAATGTTGTCAAGTTCATATCAAGTCAGGGTCACCATTGTGGGGATTTATAAATCGATTATGTCAACCTTCATCTATCAAGAGGAACCTTTAGATAGATGAGTCGTTAACATAGTCGATAATTAAATCCCCACATTTGTGACCCGGACGTGATATGAACTTGACAACATTCAATAGTCAATTTAATAATTTAATCCCTACAAATCTATCAAAAGGTGCCTCGAGATAGAATCAAGTTAACATGTCTTATATACTAGTGATTCGGTATTTAATATTTATAGTGGTATATACGCCACATTACTCCCCTTTCAGAGTTTTATCTGGGATGGAATTCGATGAGCGGTTACCACTAGTTGATTCATGCTGTTTATTTATTTATAAAATTTTTGCTCATTATATTTTTTGTTTATAACATTTCGCTCATTTTTTTTCTTTCATTTTTTGTTTATAGCATTTCGCTCTTTTTTTTCTTCATTTTTGTTTATTGACCAGGAGACTTTATTTACTTCATCGGATTTTTTTCTCTTTCTTTGAGCAGTATATTTTTAAGCAAATCAACTGTTTAATGTGGATCATCCATCAATATTGGCAAGTTTATATCACGTCCGCAGGTCACCATTGAAGGGATTTTTTTATTTTTAGATCGACTATTGAATGTTGTCAAGTTCATATCAAGTCAGGGTCACCATTGTGGGGATTTATAAATCGATTATGTCAACCTTCATCTATCAAGAGGAACCTTTAGATAGATGAGTCGTTAACATAGTCGATAATTAAATCCCCACATTTGTGACCCGGACGTGATATGAACTTGACAACATTCAATAGTCAATTTAATAATTTAATCCCTACAAATCTATCCAAAGGTGCCTCGAGATAGAATCAAGTTAACATGTCTTATATACTAGTGATTCGGTATTTAATATTTATAGTGGTATATACGCCACATTACTCCCCTTTCAGAGTTTTATCTGGGATGGAATTCGATGAGCGGTTACCACTAGTTGATTCATGCTGTTTATTTATTTATAAAATTTTTGCTCATTATATTTTTTGTTTATAACATTTCGCTCATTTTTTTTCTTTCATTTTTTGTTTATAGCATTTCGCTCTTTTTTTTCTTCATTTTTGTTTATTGACCAGGAGACTTTATTTACTTCATCGGATTTTTTTCTCTTTCTTTGAGCAGTATATTTTTAAGCAAATCAACTGTTTAATGTGGATCATCCATCAATATTGGCAAGTTTATATCACGTCCGCAGGTCACCATTGAAGGGATTTTTTTATTTTTAGATCGACTATTGAATGTTGTCAAGTTCATATCAAGTCAGGGTCACCATTGTGGGGATTTATAAATCGATTATGTCAACCTTCATCTATCAAGAGGAACCTTTAGATAGATGAGTCGTTAACATAGTCGATAATTAAATCCCCACATTTGTGACCCGGACGTGATATGAACTTGACAACATTCAATAGTCAATTTAATAATTTAATCCCTACAAATCTATCCAAAGGTGCCTCGAGATAGAATCAAGTTAACATGTCTTATATACTAGTGATTCGGTATTTAATATTTATAGTGGTATATACGCCACATTACTCCCCTTTCAGAGTTTTATCTGGGATGGAATTCGATGAGCGGTTACCACTAGTTGATTCATGCTGTTTATTTATTTATAAAATTTTTGCTCATTATATTTTTTGTTTATAACATTTCGCTCATTTTTTTTCTTTCATTTTTTGTTTATAGCATTTCGCTCTTTTTTTTCTTCATTTTTGTTTATTGACCAGGAGACTTTATTTACTTCATCGGATTTTTTTCTCTTTCTTTGAGCAGTATATTTTTAAGCAAATCAACTGTTTAATGTGGATCATCCATCAATATTGGCAAGTTTATATCACGTCCGCAGGTCACCATTGAAGGGATTTTTTTATTTTTAGATCGACTATTGAATGTTGTCAAGTTCATATCAAGTCAGGGTCACCATTGTGGGGATTTATAAATCGATTATGTCAACCTTCATCTATCAAGAGGAACCTTTAGATAGATGAGTCGTTAACATAGTCGATAATTAAATCCCCACATTTGTGACCCGGACGTGATATGAACTTGACAACATTCAATAGTCAATTTAATAATTTAATCCCTACAAATCTATCCAAAGGTGCCTCGAGATAGAATCAAGTTAACATGTCTTATATACTAGTGATTCGGTATTTAATATTTATAGTGGTATATACGCCACATTACTCCCCTTTCAGAGTTTTATCTGGGATGGAATTCGATGAGCGGTTACCACTAGTTGATTCATGCTGTTTATTTATTTATAAAATTTTTGCTCATTATATTTTTTGTTTATAACATTTCGCTCATTTTTTTTCTTTCATTTTTTGTTTATAGCATTTCGCTCTTTTTTTTCTTCATTTTTGTTTATTGACCAGGAGACTTTATTTACTTCATCGGATTTTTTTCTCTTTCTTTGAGCAGTATATTTTTAAGCAAATCAACTGTTTAATGTGGATCATCCATCAATATTGGCAAGTTTATATCACGTCCGCAGGTCACCATTGAAGGGATTTTTTTATTTTTAGATCGACTATTGAATGTTGTCAAGTTCATATCAAGTCAGGGTCACCATTGTGGGGATTTATAAATCGATTATGTCAACCTTCATCTATCAAGAGGAACCTTTAGATAGATGAGTCGTTAACATAGTCGATAATTAAATCCCCACATTTGTGACCCGGACGTGATATGAACTTGACAACATTCAATAGTCAATTTAATAATTTAATCCCTACAAATCTATCAAAAGGTGCCTCGAGATAGAATCAAGTTAACATGTCTTATATACTAGTGATTCGGTATTTAATATTTATAGTGGTATATACGCCACATTACTCCCCTTTCAGAGTTTTATCTGGGATGGAATTCGATGAGCGGTTACCACTAGTTGATTCATGCTGTTTATTTATTTATAAAATTTTTGCTCATTATATTTTTTGTTTATAACATTTCGCTCATTTTTTTTCTTTCATTTTTTGTTTATAGCATTTCGCTCTTTTTTTTCTTCATTTTTGTTTATTGACCAGGAGACTTTATTTACTTCATCGGATTTTTTTCTCTTTCTTTGAGCAGTATATTTTTAAGCAAATCAACTGTTTAATGTGGATCATCCATCAATATTGGCAAGTTTATATCACGTCCGCAGGTCACCATTGAAGGGATTTTTTTATTTTTAGATCGACTATTGAATGTTGTCAAGTTCATATCAAGTCAGGGTCACCATTGTGGGGATTTATAAATCGATTATGTCAACCTTCATCTATCAAGAGGAACCTTTAGATAGATGAGTCGTTAACATAGTCGATAATTAAATCCCCACATTTGTGACCCGGACGTGATATGAACTTGACAACATTCAATAGTCAATTTAATAATTTAATCCCTACAAATCTATCAAAAGGTGCCTCGAGATAGAATCAAGTTAACATGTCTTATATACTAGTGATTCGGTATTTAATATTTATAGTGGTATATACGCCACATTACTCCCCTTTCAGAGTTTTATCTGGGATGGAATTCGATGAGCGGTTACCACTAGTTGATTCATGCTGTTTATTTATTTATAAAATTTTTGCTCATTATATTTTTTGTTTATAACATTTCGCTCATTTTTTTTCTTTCATTTTTTGTTTATAGCATTTCGCTCTTTTTTTTCTTCATTTTTGTTTATTGACCAGGAGACTTTATTTACTTCATCGGATTTTTTTCTCTTTCTTTGAGCAGTATATTTTTAAGCAAATCAACTGTTTAATGTGGATCATCCATCTTTATCTATGTTTGTTTTGAGTGTTTTTCGCTGCCGATTGACGTATATCAAGTGCTACTGCTAGAAATTAAAAAAAGCATACTTTATCAATTAAAACAAAACATTTCTTAAAAATACAAAACTATATCTAAAATTTTTTCATGTCGGTAAGCAAACTAGTAATACTCATGTCTGGCATCATTTGTCAACTCACGTGAATTTTAAACAATTCACTAGTTTTTTTTTTAATATGAATTCATAACATTGCTAATATGTGGTGCAAAAAAGTTACATGGTAAATAGGAGTCACTAAAATTAATAAGGGAAGTGTGATACAATTAAAATGATGAGCATAAAACACTGACTTAAATAGGGGTAATTTGAGAAATTGAAAAAAAATTGCGCTAGTTTTATACACTGGAAATGAATTTGAGACTCTCAAAATAAGGGTGCTAGTTTGAGAACTAGAAATATCAAGGAATATTTAGATAGTTCCAAATATGGGACTATTTGTGACACTCAAAATAATGGGGCCTTATTGAGACACTCAAAATATTGGTACTTATATTAAATACAATGGGGGGTCGATTTCAGATACTAAAAATATTGCTATTAATCTGTTTGAACAATAGAAATGTCGGTGATAATTTGAGACTCTCAAAATATTGGAGATTACATAAAAGACTAAAGATTATGGAGTTCATATGATATACTGAAATACATGGAGCAAATGATAATATATTTTTAACACTTGATCTAATGTGGTACTACTTTACTCACGTCGCTGCCATCAAAATTTTAATCTTCTACAGAAGAGATGGCTCCCCCAATTTTGTAGCTCAATGGCCTTTTTGTGAAGTTGAGCACTTTGTGGTAGTTTAGTAAAACTAGGACGGATACCACGCACTCCCGATCATTTTGCAGGTAGATCAAAGTGGACACCCACTCGTTTACTTATCACTGCCATTGATACTTGATTTCGGTAAACTACTGAAAACAGTATCCAAAAATCTGTCCACTGTGGTACATTGGCATAGTGTGAAACACTTTAAAAGAAGATTAAAAGAAAAATAATAAATTTCAAGTAGCCATTATTTTAATTAGTTATTGAAAATAACATATTAGAACAAAGCTAAGGAGAGCATAAATTGAATCTATCGACCCACGCATAATTTACCAAAACTCTACATTATAATAAAATAAAAAATAGCTAGAAAAATGCATTTTATTTTTAATTTAAACTTTAGAATATTTGTCAAAAATCCTGGTAATTTGAAAAGACGGTTAAAGGTTAAAATTTAATAATAATAATAAAATGAAGGCATAAATGGATGCATGAGGAACGCATGGTTAATTATTACTTAATAATAATAGATTTGCAAACAGTTTAAATTTATACGCTTGTGACGGATCAATTCCAGATCAATTCTTTTATATTTTTAAACAATACCGTACCAACTCCAGTGTTTTTAACAATGTTAAAAAAAATATAATATATATTTTGTTCAGAGTAACAACAACCGTCTTCCAAATTTAAGAAACTCACACAAATAAAATGATTTCCAACAATTCCTTGAAATCGTGACAGAGAAAAGCAAACTACGAAAATCGAAATTTCTAACTAAGGCTCAAAGCTTTCTCGCTAAATCTTTTTGTTCGTATAAAATCTTCGAGTCTAAAGTTTCCTTTAACATTTTCTGTGACAAGCTTAACTATGCCTCGGTGTAACGTTTCTTATTAAGTTGCTCGAAAATGCCTTTTACCGTTGAAAAAGTTGGTTTAGAATTGCCTGACAGCATGAAATAAATAAAAAAAAAAACCAAAAAAAACAGGAGTTTTTTAAATTGTTAGTTCATTTTGTTATAAGAGAAATAGTGAGTTTAGTAAAAAAAATCATTGCGTGTCATTAAAACTACAAGAAATCTTACTATCTCTTAAATTTTCCAACTATCTGCAAGAATACTTATTTATCTCTAAAATCTTAAAAATCAATATGACACCGAATCTGGACAGCTTCATTTTATGAAGCTGTGCAGCCTGACTCCAAAAAATCAGAGAATTGTAAAAACCTAGTAAAAAAAAATTTCATACCATTGTATTTTATATTTTTTTTTACATAAATATTCATACTTAATGTCTAATTGAAACCTTTTCGTCACGATTTGTTATGGAAAAAAAGAGTTACCATTTGAGTTGTTTAAAAGCAAAAGTAGTAAGAAATATATAATTAGCTAAAAATTTATCAAAATATTTAAACCCTTATAAGAGAGAAAGTTCACAGAGACGATTAAAGGTATAAAGTATGTGTGCGTAAGTATTATAAAAAAAAAGTAAATAGCCCCGTAATAACCATTCTTTCTTCAAAGGGTAATAGAGGTTAAGCAAACTAAGGCGAACAACGTTAAAGAGCACAAAAATATATATAAAACACAGACAACTGTTTCGGATGCTCAAAGGGCAACCTTCATCAGTGCAACCCATTGTTGCACTGATGAAGGTTGATGAAGGTTGATGAAGGTTATTTTAGCACTAAGGTCGCCCACTTGTGTATTTAGAGATTAAGCATCCAAAATTTTCAGATTACTGCCATGATAGTGGCAATTTGGTCAGCATTGCCACCTTCTTTACCAGACAAGCTGGTGCTTATGAGTGGGTTTCATGTTTCCGTCGTAGATTTAACCCTAATCATGCCCAATGGCAAATTCTTGCCTTAACCATTGTGCTCTTATGGTTGTAAAATTGATAAGATTTGAAAAATGAGTTTTATAAGAAAAAAAATTAGTGGATTCACGATATTTAAGAAATGCTATGTACCATTTTGAAATTTTTTTTAACTAATTGTCAAAGAGAAAACTCAGTGGTTAAGAGACTTTATTTATATTATTATTATCAATAAATATTTGTCTTGCTATGGTCCGTGTCATTTTCTTATTTTTAAAATATTTTTTTACAGATGTCCTCATATAATCCCAGGGAGCGGACACTTAGAGGAGATAAGGCTTTAAGTGCCATCGTTCGCTGTGGGCAGGCAGTCCATGTTGCCATCGAAAGATTCGTAACTCTGGGAGAGGCTCTGGCAGACGATAATTCTGAAATCAAAGTAGACATGTATGAAGCATGCCGAGATGCCAGAGCAGCTGGTAACTATTTAATCTAACCTTTAACTATTTCATTTACTTCAGGAATCACTGCCTACATGACGAGGAATTATAGACATGTATTTATTGATTTTTATTGTTATTTCTGTTATTATTTAGGATTGTTTGTATTTAGAATCTATCTTGCAACTCAATTAACAGCGCATTTTTGGTTTTTCTCATATTAAAGAAATTAAAATTGTTGATACAGTTTTTGTAGTAATGAAATTTAAATAAGTAAATTTACTTCAAAATGGGTCTTTAAATTATTGGAAATTTTGTATCCTTTTATTATTAGAAAATTTGATCTCATATCATCGCAGTATCAGCAGACATAAAGTTGTTAGTGTTAGTTTTATTACGCGATATTGTGGTTCAACTTGATCGACATTATTTAAATAAGACCCCACTTAACAAATTTGGCCCGTATTATTTTTCGAATATTATAATTCAACATTAAACTGATTTTTCTGAGAATGTAGGTCATAAAATTTGTTTCATAATTTTGAGTCACTATTCAAAAAGATTACATATCGTTAGTTTAGTTAATCAACATTATTTCCAAATCTGAATTGGCATGATAAGTTTCTGAGGTACATTTGAAAATAACAGCACCATAACCTATGATCAAAAAAAGATTTTTTTTAGCTGCGTCAAAAAGACTTTTTAGGTTATACTTTACAGTTCTGCGCTGTTTTGAAGAACATGGCTGATATTTTTAGATATTTAAAAAAAGGAAATATGACTTTTCATAAAGTCTTAAGGAACAATTTTGTATAAACAGAAAATTAAGTATTTTGAACTCAAAAATACGATAAAAAATGCTAGAAATTACCCAATGTTTTTCACATTTTTGTTGACTATGGTAAAACCTTTATAAAAATGGGTCATTCTGAAAACATGCAGAAAAAAAGATTAAAAATTGGTACTTTACATAAGGGTTTGAGAGAAAAAAAACTGTATTTAACGTCTTTCAGAACAATATACTCAAACACGTTAAAATTTCCACGATATTTGATAAAAAGACTAGTAAAAAAAATTTTTTTTGTTAGTTTCTTATTTTTTGTTTAATTAATATTCTCCAAGTTGAAATTTTAAAAGAAAGTTCAAAAATATTTCAATCTGGGGATTACCTGCACAATAGCTGATTTTTTTTTAGTTTTGCTAATTTAGTGCCATTGCCTGATATATTCAACACTAATGTTTGTTTAAGGTAAAGTGCTACTACCAAATATACATTTGCCCAATATACCTTATATTGTTGTTTTTCTAGGCTTAGTTCGGTATATATATATGCCAAGTCAACTCTGCTCTGATATATTTTTAGTGTTCAGCATCACTGTCCGGTATATGTTTGTGATTGATGTGTCTTTAAGGTTAAATGCCGTTGCCCGACATACCCTACACAGATGTTTTTTAAGGTTAAGTACCACTACCCGGTATACATTTGCCCGGTTTATCCTACAACGATTTTGAGGGTGAGCGCCACTGCTCGGTATAATTTGACCCGGAATATCCTATACTGATGTTTTTTTTACGTTTAATTACTACTACCCGGCTAACTCTCCACTTATGTTTCTGAGGGTAAGTGCCACTGTCCGGCATATTCTAACATAATATACTGTAGTAGCATTTTCTATTGATCCTTAAGGAAACTACACAGGTGAATTGCATATTAAGACAGTAAAATTTCAAAAGAGAAAAAGATTTTATACACAAAAGAAAAATTATAAATAAATTAAAGGAAAAATTATAAATAAATTATATAGTTTATATATAGTTTTGCCGCGTAAATTATATAGCTTTGGCGCATAGAAATCTTTTCTAGCAAAAACATTTGCTCTAATATTTGAACTATTGCTGTTTTTTTTTTGTTGAATATTTCTAATGAAGTGTTTACTTTTACACAACAAATATCATGAAATAAGTTAGGTAATAGAAACCGAAATTTTGTGATAGTTTCTCAAGAATACAGTTTAAGCTTACGTAAGGAGAATTTTTGTGATGTATACTTAATAATCATTTATTTATGTACTTAAGTTTCCCAAGCTTAAATTCTAGGAAATTTCTATTTATTTATTTAATTACAGTTAATATTTTTCATAATTAAACCGACCTGAAATATTATACCAGTACTTGAAACAATTAAAAATTTTTATACCGAAGTATTGTTTCCAGGTAGATTATACAAGTGTATGGCATTTTTTTAAAAAAAATATCATAGATCCCTGTCCTATAAATTGACAGCTCTACGCATTTATGGTAATAACATTTCTAGTCAAAAAACAAAATATTTAAATCATTCATTCAGTAATGTTTTCGTAAATATGGTGAAGATTAACCGGAAATTCTGATTTTTAAAATTATGGCTCTTATTACCATACATTCAGTAAAAAATATATAACTGAAAACCAAATTTTACCGACTAATTGTTTTTATGCCATGCTCTAAGGTATCATGATAAAGTTACCAAATTTTCAATCATTTCCTAACAAATTGAAAAATAGTATTAGAATGATAATATAGTTTTAAATATGTAATAATAGTTATAATATTATAATTATAATATAGTTTTAAACGTATAAAAATAATAATATTATAGATAATATTTACCATATTCTGGTAGTTTCAGCAATATTATTTTACTCAGTGCACTGTGTCATCAAAAAAACTGTGCTTTAACCATTATACCAATTTGAATATGATTTATTGCTCAAGGCATTAACAATTCATGAAACAGCATTTTCAAACACAAATAACATTTAATAACATTCACAAAATAACATTTTAAAATTTTACGAAATATTTAACTTCTTCCTGTCTCAAATTGATTTGCAAAAATGACTTTTTCTGAGTTGGTTTAAGAATTTTAAATACCTTAAGAATAAAACATACTAATAGTGTTTCAAAATGTAAAACACCGTGAATTTAAGAATAACATATTCAATAAGTTATTTAGTTTCCTTATTATTCAGTACTTAGGAGCGTGATCGAAAAATAATAAGGTTCTATTTGCGAAGAACTTTAAACAATGTCGAAAGAGTAAATCTCCACTACAGCTGGGTCCCCGTGGAGATAATTAGAGCTTTAAGTGACAAATAGGAACGCTAAGTGGGACTGCTTGTTAAAGTAGTTGGAGAAAATTGTCTTTTAACTTTTAGTTAAAATTATCATCCATTCACTGAGTTTCGTGAAGATTGTGAATATATTAGCACGTATTTATGAAAATATTTATTAAAAAAAGAAAACTCAATATGAATCTTCGGCTTTTTTTAAAAAAAATTATTAATTTTTGGAACATTTATGACATGGAGTAACCCTAATTTATATAAACGTATGAGGTCGGGATAGCCTGCTAGGGAGTTCGAATATAGCCAGCTGAAGACTTTCCGTATAGTAAATGCTGATTGACGCATGTTAAATCTGTTGAGTCACAAAGTCCACTATATTCCCATAAGAAATTAACGTCTGGGGGTACTGAATTGAAGACTGATCGTTTCCCGGTTCAGGTCAAAATTAAGATCTTTGGATCAATGAATAGATGTATGAGTGGGTCCGCCCTATAAACGGGTGTGACGTATGGGTTAGGCAGAAGTCGAAGTTTTGGCCATAGATAGCACCACTGGAAAGCAAGAACAATCACATAGCCTACGACAACAACAACGTATAAACGTACAGTGCGCAGAAAATGGAACGACTGGAAATGTTTTCGATTTAATCATCGGATTATCAACTTCTCAGGACTCAATCTTAATGGTTCTATATTTTAGAATGATATTTTATTTTATAATCAGCTATGAACAGCCACCAAATTCTGAGCTCATTACTATTCATGTTCAACTTCTCAGCTTCTTTTTAATGGAAGTAACCCACATTTGTGTTACATGGAGAGGAAAGCCATGAAAACCATCCAGCGTAAACTTGATGGCAATGCAATTCTAATCCCTCTGTCATTGACGATATTTTTTGTCAGCATTGTGTTTGGTGTGAGCCGGTAACAGAGCTCGTACCAAGCAGCCACCGCTTGGATTTGAACCCGAGAAACCTAATTGAGAAGTGAACGCTCTATCCCCTGAGTCCTCAAAACATAGTAAAACTAATTCAAGAAAAAGAAAAACAATTTCCTTTTTTAAGTGCAAAAGTACTATTAACTAATATCGCCTTATTTTGTCAGACATTTTGTATCCTAAGTTTCATTAATTTGCAAGTACAGTTGAACTTTGTCCAAATACAGAGAATCGCGCATTTCTTTACGATTATTAACAAAAAGGTGTCACGTAATATTATATATATTATAAATTTTATGAAAAAAATGTTCTCTTTTTTTAAAAAATTATCACGTTCTGAGTAATCATGGGCAGTTTTAACAGAACACGGGTCTAGTATTCAAATTAAGAAAATTGTTATTTTAACGAAATTATGATTGTTGAAAAATTCATTGATTTTATTCTACACAGAAAACAAAAGTATGATTAGAACTTCCGGACTATGTTAAACTTTTCCATGTTTGTGGCTCTTTATGAACTCTAAAATCATGGTAATTTTTATCGGAGTGCTTGGAGAATGATTTTGGTAAAATTAGCAGTTAAATAAGGTTTTATTTAGTGAAATTTGTCGAATTTTATCATGATACCTTAGAGCATGGCCTATTCTTTCAAATGCACTTTTAGACTTCTATTTTTTACTAATGTGTGGTAATAAGAACTATACTTTTGAAAAAGGAATGTTTGGTTTACCGTTACCATATGAATGGAAAAACTACAAAATGAATGGTCCAAATATTTTATGTTGTGGTCTTATTAGCAGTAATGTTCACCAGAAATCTCTTTAACATATAGTAGGGTGTTTCTAGGAGAACTTCTTCTCCAGGCATTGAATAATTGGAAATTTTAATAAACATATCTCGAAGCATTTTATGAAAGAACAATTTTGATCAAGCAATATTATTTAAATATTGAAAAAGAACAAATAAATAACTGCAATAAATTTTAAAGAGTTTGGATCCTAATATATCTAATTTCATGGAAGAATAGTGCTGCTTTTGTGAGCCATAATAATAGAATCAAAGTGAAACATTGATATTCGATTCCCATTTTTTCCTTTTAAAGTAGCAGCCTTTATTCTTTATTTATGGAAATGCAAAACAATCAGTGGAGCTTTGTTGAATAAAATAGATCATTTATCATTGCAAAATCTTTTAACTTTTTCCACAAAACTTGACATCAAATAAAAGGGAACATTTAATCCTTAAATCTGTTTTTTTTATAAATATTTTAGGAGCTCGATTGACTAGAAATAACAGACATCATAGTGTTATATTTGCAGTTTGTATTGATGTTTATATATATATATATATATTTATATATATATATATATATATATATATATATATATATATATATATATAAATATTTTATTGGTTTTAACTCTTATGTCCGTATTTTTTAAATCAAAGATAAAAAACGTAATATGAAGCAAGCAGACGAAAATGCTAATTTATATAATTGGCATGTAAATTATTTTTTTTAAATTGTTGCACGCGTACTGATATAATTAATTGTTGCATGCCTACTGAATGACCCGTTTAACGACTTAAAAATTTTTTAATAATTTTATTTCAAAGTATATTCGATTCATACATTTTTGCTTTTATCTCGTCAGAAGTGACGAAAAAATGACCTTTGAGAAAAATGACATATAAGTGCTTTTTTTTAAAAAAAATTTTGCTTTCTAACACTATATAATGATAGCTTTTCATTGTATACAAATTTTAACTATAAACTGTTCTCATCTCTCTTGATTTTTTTATATTTTTAAAAATTTTGATACGAATGTTAGGATTAACATCTGGTAAGAATCTCTAAAACTCTTATTTTTTTTAGTTTATGCATTTTTTTATATTTTTGAAGAATTCAAACTTATAAAAGGAAGATTTTGAGATAAACTTTTCTGCAACATCGGATAAAAAGCTATTATTGAAAGCAAGGAAAAAACAGTTCCTGAAAAAGTACTTAAAATTGTAATATATATCGAAATAACTTTTTAATCCAATACCCACCCAATTGACCCTCGTCTTTCAGGTATCAGTAGGGCAGGTGTGTTGACCACTCTCTCAGGGGCACTATATTATGTGGGCAAACGTTACTCCCGCAGTAAGGACAGATAGTGCAAAAAGAAAGAAACGACAGGTAGTTCAGAATAGAGAGACAGATGTAAGACTGATAGTACAGAAAAAAAAATGAAAGAACATTCCGGCCGTGTCCGGGATTCGAACCTTTCTAATAAGAGGTCAGCTCCACTTCAATCGGTCTATATCGAGCAAACCAGAATTTTGAAAGAAAAAGAAAAGAAAACACCCCCCCATTATGTTTATAAGAAAATGGTCCTTTCAGCACATCAAATTCCTCATCGCATCAAATTCTACAGCACACATGTCTTTGCGCTTAACATTTTAGCTTCATCATCAACAGTATAATTGGTTGCACTTTATTTCATATCATTACTAAATAATGCCTATAGTTTGCAAGACATATTTTTTGTTAACTTTTTATACTTCTAGTAATTATACTGGAAATTTTATCATTGATTTTAAGCGAAGTTTCTAATTCTGCACTCATAGTTTTTTTTTTTGAACATTTTTTATAAATAACTTGCAACTCTATACTCTTGAGTTGTTTAGCAAATATTTCCAAGCATGAATAGCAACTAAGTTATGATAAAAGGTTACTGGAATAATAATATTATTTCATTATTTCAACTCTGCTGTTTTTTAATAATTGTATGCAACGAATTTAAATTGGCTTATGTTTTAGTTACTGTTTTAGATTTACTTATTTTAAAAAGGGATTTTTCGATAAATATTAATCTAGTAGAAATCTACTGCGGGAATTTAATTAGGAGAAAAATAATCATATGTTTTTAAAAAAAGTATGGCACGACCGGGAATGGATCCCGGGACCTGTCGCACCCTAAGCGAGAATCGTACCCCTAGACCACCGTTGCCACAAAACTGCGCCTTTTGAATGATATCGAAATAATATTTTTATTTCTTATCGGCTTAGAAAGTTATCTTATTGAACAAGTGTTTAAGAACTAGGTGTTAAGAACATATCTATAGTTTCACACTTTTTTATGACAAATGTTTGATGCAGAAATAAACGGAAACAGTTTTGCAATTTTGCAGAAAAATAATCATATCTTTAAAAAAAAAATTGACCCATATATTTTTCGCAAAACATAAACACGGGCACGGCCGGGAATTGAACCCGGGACCTCTCGCACCCTAAGCGAGGATCATACCCCTAGACCACCGTGCCACAAAACTACTGCTTTTGAATGATTTCGAAATAATATTTTTATTTTCTATCAGCTTAGAAAGTTTACTTATTGACCAGGTGTTTAAGAACTAAGTGTTAAGAACACAACTACAGTCTCACACTTTTTTTACGACATATGTTTGATGCAGAAATAAATGGAAACAGTTTTGCATAAATCGTGTACCCAATATCGTATTTTGTAATATTTTTATGAATTCTTTTCTCTAAAAATGAAGTTTTAAAATGTAATTAATGAGGTCATTTCCATATTTCCATTGTGAAACAGTGTCCTAGAAATTAGGTGCGAAAAAATACAAATGTCTTTAAAATAGTTTTAGAATCTTCATATTTAATATTAAAACTCCTATGTCCATCATACTCTGAATCATTAGTCATCATTAGAATTAATATAGCTAAGCCGGGGCAGCCTGATTGGTAAGACGTTGATTTGTTTGTGTGAATGTGAGTTCTAATCCCGTTGGCCGAAGACGGGAATAATGACTGGTGCATGCTAAATCTATCGGGGTCACAAAGTCCTCAAAGTTCCCATAACAAATCAATACCTCTGAGAATACTGAGTTGAAGATAGATCGTTCTCTGATTTAGGACAAATATTGCAGTTTGTGCATGAATGAATGGAGCATAATTGGTCCCTCCCAGTAAAGCGGGCCGTGGCGTGTGCATGGTTGAATTTGTATTCTTGGCCTTCATGGTTCCACTAAAAAAGCAAGAAACACACCCTCTGCCTTAAAAATGGGCTCAATTTTAAGCAGGCTTTCTAGTATTGGCAAGTGTGACATAAGTAGCAACAACTACAGAATTAATATCATTTATAGATAATACCTATAAAATTGGGTCGGCTTTTCAACGACGGTTATAAAATATAAAAATATAACTTGTGTAGAACATTGTTGGGTTAGTTTTATACCACACATGCTCGAAATATTGTTATGAATGCTGAACGAAGTTTCTTATTCCGTGTTTAAAGTTTGTTTTTCTTGGAATGTATTTTTTTTAAATGATTTTTATAAATTACAGCAAACTCAATACTAAGGGATGATTGAAATATACAACTATGACAAAATTTCTCAAGTTTTAATACAAACAAAAGGCTGATAATAGGTTTCTGATTTTATTTAACATCGCTTTGATCCTAGAGAATTCGGGTTTGAATCGACAATCTTCGTATTTGGAACGACTAACCAGGATGGGCCAATGACTTTTAAAAATATTCCTCTGGGTAACCTATTATTTTTTACCTGAAATTTTTTTCTATAATAACTTGGACTGCCATTCCTTTATCCCAATCAATTTAATATCAAGTATTTGTTATATTTCTGATTTAGTGCAAAATCGCTTTGATCTCAGATAATTCGGGTTTTAATCGGGAATCATTTTATTCGGTGCGATAACCCCAGGGACCCTCCAATGAAAAAATTTTTTTTATTATTTTTTATTACCAGGACTACCAGTATTTTGAATCAATCACTTGAATACAATCATCAAAATCTTATTTCACAGAAATAAGCCGTGATTGTTTTGGTATTTATTTCCAGGAAGATTAAAGCCTTTAATTTTTCCATTTTATTAATTGTACTCAAACTATATTCTATTTTATTTTAGTTAACAAACTACCTTTTTTAGCAATGCAGTAAAAAAAAAAACAGTCTAGTACAAGAGATTTAAAAAAAAAAATAATTTTATTTAAAAAAATAAAACAATTACAAGAAGAGTATTCAAAAAGTAACTAACGGGCACGGCCGGGAACTCTCGCACCCTAAGCGAGAATCATACCCCTAGACCACCGTGCCACGATACTTGTTAAAAAAGATTTCTAACTTCAAAATAACTTTTCATTTCCTATTTATTCAGAAAGTTTATTTACTTATTGACCAGGTGTTCAAGAAATAATCTTCGAGTTTAGAGAAAGGAGAAATACTGTTTCGTATCTTATACATCATTCAAACCAAATATTTATTGTGTTGATCAGCTATGCTGATGTATAACATAAAGAAAAGCTTAATAACGAAATTTAAAATTATTTTTGAACGAATAAGCTTGCAGTGTGTATGATAGACTGTTTGAGGGATGATAAGACAAAATGTTTTAGACTAACATGGCCAAAGTCTAAATGATTCAGCAACATTTTGTGTATTAAGAATAAAGTTTGTTAATTAAACTGGAAACTTACAAAAAGAATCTAATCTTAAATCTTTTTGTTTTAATTTAAAAAGCTGAAAAAATATCGCAAAAGTTTGAAGCGAAACTCAAATTGTTAAGGACTATAAAATCTAAAACTATACTAGATTTCGATAAAATAAAGAACTAAACTCACAATTGAATTGCATCTCCTGAAATAAGCACTGAATGCTAAATACTTTTTTAAGTTTTATAATTAAAAGAAAATGTCATTTCTTATGAGCGTTGCTAAAAATTGTGTCAAATTCGAAAGTATCTAAAAATACATCCGAATGCAAATAATTCGAATGCGAAACGGCTGTATTTCAGACCAAACACTTTGTATATTCTACTATGAATACAAATTCATAAAAAAAGGAATGTTGTGAACTATCATGTACAAGTTATGGCCAAAACGAAATTCTAGAAAATTCATTTATTCGTTAATGCGAACAGTCAATTATAAAACTTAAATCACAACACAAATTTTCCAAATACTTTTTTTATTTTTTTATTTTCATGTTTCTCCAATTTTCTACATAGTTTTCATATTTGTTTTAACACTTGCTATACGCGTTCCGAAAAATGTCTGTCAGAGTCATAGAAAGAGACCGTGAATGAAGATAACTAGTTTTGAAATGCTTCTTTCAATCTTGTTATCTACAGTAAAACTCTGGCAGCTGGGTGATTACTTAAGGCAGCGGAACCCCAACAGATAAACTCTGTTGCAAATTAACTAACTACTAACTAGCTAACTTAGAATTTACAACAGCAAATTAATACTACAGCAAATTAAATAACCTACTCTGTTGCAGATTAAGAAAAATCTATTATCCATATGGAGAGATGCTGTTTGCATCTAAGTGTACCCCAAATGTATGCCAAGCTCTCAGCGTGTTAACAAATAATAAGAATTAATAAAAATGATAGCTAAAATTCGTAACAAATATACGTCTTTCTGTTTGCATTTCAAGTAAGTGATGAAAGAATAATAAGTATAGTTTCTGGCAGACGATTTTCCTCCACAGGGAAAAAGTAAAAATTCTTTATCTCGCATTCGATTTGTTAAGGGCATGTCAGCATAGGGCGCGCCTTTTTTAATGGTCCAATCAAATCCAATGTTCTTGGAATGACATATAGTTGTTTCTTTTTTAAGAACGAACTCCTTATTTATCGAAATAGGTCACCAAGTCTAGAATTCCAGTTAGAATACGAAATTCTAAACTTTTTTTTTAATAATTCTATGATATATATCGTAAAAGATAGCTCGAATTAAATTGCCGTCTGACTTGTTTAACTTTTAAAAGCTCTAGTATTGTTTTGAAAGCAAAATTCTATAATTTGATAACGAAATAAAATGGAACTATATGTAGTCGTGGATGATTGCTTATTCTATATCTTAATGGTCTTTACTTAACTTGCAAGGAAGTAATGTTAATATCATTCAGCGTCAAGTCTGAAATCAAAGGAGGATGATTAATATGTTTCAATACAAAAGATTTGATCTGGTTTTGAGTGTGAATAACAAAATGGGTTCCGGCATTGTCATGCAGCAATGAAACTTCATCAGATGATCTATTCATAAATTTCTGTTGCCGGAACATGTGTTGGCATCATAAACTGAATCACTGATCGTTATTTACAGTCTACGGACCGATCAATAGTGGCATTTAGAACTGACACTGCAACAATACCAGTGCAAATGACGTCGTTAAACGAGCAAGGCATGCTGGAATCTGGTACACAATCGTGTTTTAATGTTCGCTTGACATTTAATTAACTACTCTGATTCGGAACTTAGTTTCTGAATGATGCTGTTTCTGAATGTCCGTGTCTTAGCAGCTTTTAAATGACGATATAATACTTATTGATATGCATGCTGAAATAAGGTAATGTTGTTCATGATATAATGAATTTAAAATAACGTAAATAATGCTGTTCTTGATGTAATGTAATCCACCACATCAAGAGCATCATTATTTAACTATCTCTCTTCTGTGACCTATCCCTACGCAGGGCTGAAGGGTCATAACAGGCTTCTCGAAGAACACACAGGAGCTACCCCCTTTCCAGCAGTTGAAAAAATTTCAAGAGTTGACTAGCGTTAGTCGGCAGGTATAGTCTGTGGTAAAAGTAATTATTAGGATATTGTTTATGAGAATTTAAGAAATCTGAATTATTCTCGTATTTTTAAACAGCTTCTAAATGATGGTTTTCACGGTGTAATGGGTTAATGGTGTTCATGATGTAATGAATTTATAATGAAGTAAATAATGATGTTCTTGCTGTAATGGATTAATTAGGATTTTGGTTATGAGAATATAAGAAATCTGAATTATTCTCGTATTTTTAAACAGCTTCTAAATGATGATATTCACGGTGTAATGGGTTAATGGTGTTCATGATGTAATGAATTTATAATGAAATAAATAATGATGTTCTTGCTGTAATGGATTAATGAGGATTTTGGTTATGAGAATATAAGAAATCTGAATTATTCTCGTATTTTTAAACAGCTTCTAAATGATGATATTGACAGTGTAATGAGTTAATGGTGTTCATGATGTAATGAATTTATAATGAAGTAAATAATGATGTTCTTGATGCAATGGATTAATTAAGATTTTGGTTATGAGAATATAATAAATGATATTTAGCAAATATTGGTAAACGTAATGCAGGAGATATTTAAAACAATAAAAAAAATTTTTCTAGCCATGTTACTACAAATACAAACTATATTGTTATTTATGACTTTTTTGTAAACAGATACGTACTTAATTATTTAATATGAAACAATAACTGCTTTTCGCACATCGAACTATAAAAAAACAAAGTGGAAGATAATTTACAAAAATAATTCAATGATCTAACTTAATTTCATCAACATAACATTTTTCAATTATTTAGAGAATAAAAAATTTAAAAATATGTTACAAATGAAATTAAATAATGTAAACGTAATACTCTTACCATGCAATACACAAATGCAAGTTTTTATACTGCTGCAAATATTTTATTTTTGTACTGCACTTTTTTGTAAAGATTTTTAATTTTTATTAAATATGTGATGTCTCTTAAAAGTAGAAATGTTCTGTCAATTCTAAAGTCAGTACAGGTTTATCATTATGAAATAAATTGAGGAAAAACTAAATATACATAACTATTACATGAATAATACTTAAAGAAAAGCATTTGTACTGTTGCTTGCACAATAAAATCATATACTTGCAATTTCAAAGAGTCTTATTAACGAGAAATCAGAATTATAACTTAGAAAGAAATAGCCATAGTATATAGAGAAAGATCTTCAAACTCTTACGTTTGTGCAATTTTAATCAAAAATTAAATTTTTACAAATCGAACAAGAATTTATTATGCGAAAAAAAAAGTATTCGTCAAAAACTGATTGGCTTTAAACGATACGCAAAATAAGAGAAGAGATGTATCGTTATACCTAAGATTTTATATGGCGACGTCAACGTAGTTTATACCTGTAATACGCTAGATAAAAGATAAAATGACTATAACAGATACGAATTAGGTGTTCTGTATAAGATGCAGCTTACTTGTATAATAATCGTAGTGGAAATAATAATAATAAGCATGATCACCACGTTGATACTGCGAAGTTTATTTCTCAATAATTTTACGATAGCTTAAAATTAATATATATATATATATATATAATTAATATATATATATATATATATATATATATATATATATATATATATATATATATATATATATATATATATATATATATATATATTCCAACTTACATGAGGCCGGGGGCCGCAATAAACACCAGTCACATGGCGGGCCGCAACTTTATCAAAATTTTACATAGGACTCTTTTATGTTTGAAAGAACATTAAATATTACTGTCAGATTTTTATCAAGTTGTACAAAACAAAAGTATTGAATTAAAAATAACAATAAATATTTTCTTGAATAAATATTTTCTTGGATGCAAAACCAGAGAAATAAATTTTTTTGCACCGTTGACATGTTAAATTTCAAAGAAACGAAGAAATTGCGTTTCTTTTTAAATGAAAGAAAAGTATTTAAAACCCATATAGATTTCTTACAAAAATTTTCTGCAAAAAAATGACAACTTATATATAATAATAATAATAATGTTCTATAATAATTATAATTCTATAATAATGTTCGCGGGCCAGTTGGAAACTACCGATGTAGACAATATATATATATATATTGTCTATACTGTGGTATTGTGGGATAGCATTAAACAGACTTTAAACATTTTTTATACACATTTAAACCACTTTTAACTCTTTGACACAGATTTAAATCGCCTATCTTGAACAAATTTTGCGTTTTCTTTAAAATATGATTTCTTGGCAATAGGGGGTCCATTTTTCTTTATACTATATCTCATATTTTCAAAATAATCAAGCTTATCGGCTAAAATTAATGGATCATTCAGCTCTGACCAAGTATCCATAAAATGTTCCTTAACATCAGGAGGTGTCTTTTTCTTAATTTGATCAGCAATGATTAAATCTTGAAGTTGATCAAATTTGGAGATGTTCAACTCAGTAAGCCATCCTTCAAAATAAGATTTCAGTCAAAAGCAAAATCCTTATACGTTTTGTCTGCACCTTTATTGTGTTGAGAAAACAGTTGTCCAAATCTATCAGCCGTCAGTCTATAACGCTTCAACAGCATATCTTTCACCTTTGCGTAATCCTTTGAATCATCTTCACTTTCTGTAGCAACTACTTGATTTATTTCAGGGGGTAATGAAACAATCAAATATGGGATCCAGTTTGTTTCAGGTATATTAACAAATTTCAGTTGACGTTCAAAAACGGTTAGGTAAAGACCGATCTCATCGTCTTTAATTTCGTTAAGGGTTAAATTTCGGAAGTATGCGACTCAAATCAAACTTCGGTTGCTCTGCTTCTTGAGCAACAGATGGTCTCTGCAAATTCTGATTAATTTCTAGTTGAGTTTTAGTTTTTCCAATTCGAACGTGCGTTCTTTATCCAACCTTTCTTCTTCGGCCATCTTTGTTTTCGGCAGCATTGTTTTCAGCTGTTTTTTGCTCAATCAGTTTAAGTCTTTCTGCTTCCTTTCGGTTGCTAAGCGATCCTCCAATATATTATCTAACATTTTTTTCGTAAATTCTGTTTTTGTTGTTGTTTCTTATGCTACTTACCACTCGGGCAGCCTGCTTAGTGAAACCAAGCAGATTTAAAGCAGAGCCTGCGTTTCTTATTATTTCAGTGGCGCTATCTTATGGTCAAGAATCCGACTTCAGCCACACATACGTCGCAACCGATTATAGGGCGGACCCATTCATTCATCCACAGATCTTAATTTTGACCTGAATCAGAGAACGATCGATCTCCAATCCAGTACCCCCAGATGTATTGATTTGTTATGGGAGTACTTGCTTCGGCAGTACATATACTAAAATTGGAACGATACAGAGATTTTTTATGGGAACACGGAGGACTTTTGCGACTTGACAGATTTAACGTGCATCACGTAAATTCTTCATTGTATGAAGTCGAATTTAAAATCATATCTCGCAATTGAACTACTTTTAAATCTTCTGTAACTTGTAACCCAAGCTCTGATGCTAGTAATTTTAAATCACCTTTACGACCCTTTCCTAAATAGGACATTCTGAACAGGTATATGAGTTTATTTCATATAAAAACAGTTTCTTCAAATGTCCATCGGTGTAACTTAAATGGATTAAGGGGGGAATGGGGGTACTACTAAAAACTTATATTAACATACAATAAAATACACTAGTTTTCAATTAAAATTGCAAAAAAAGAATTAATATGCATAATAAAGTTACTATAGATAAAATAATAATTAATATGAATATCATGAAAATATATTTTAATTGTTAACACTGTATGATGTAATATTTATGCTTTGACAGAAACAGAAAATTTTAAGTTGAATAAATATCAATAAACAAATCATCTATATTGATTTGAATTTCTTTAAATATTCAACATTCTTGTAATTCACAGAAAAATATCAATCAAATGAACCATCATATTCTATCTATCATACCGCAAAATTTATTTGAGAACAAAATCTTTTTTTTATTTGAATAACATCAATCAATAAGCAATATAAATGACTAATTTATTAATCTTTTACTTTTAAAGTGAATATATAAGTAACCACAAAACCATATAAAAGTTAAAACAATCATACAAAATATTCAGCGAAGAATAATGAATCACTAAGTATCCTTTTTCTATTTAAAACCGCTAATACAAGTGCATAATCTGAGGAATCGCCAAATAAGAAATTTTATCCTTTTTCTTCAATTTTTTCTCTTTTTTTTTTTTTTTTTTTTTTAAAAAAAAGGGGGGGGGAGGGAGACAGTGATGATTTAAATGACAATTAAGCGCCTTAAAAGAATGCTTAGATAACCTTATTTTTAAAACATATAATTAATTTAAAACTTATTTCATAATATGTCTGCAAAGTGTTCCATAATAGCTGATCTTAAAACAGATATTTTAAAATCATAATGATCATTGGCACGATAGCCCGATGTCTAGAACATTTCGCCAAGTCGTTCTCCTGATTGCCAATTCCGGGCAGCAGATATTTAGAAATACTTCTTAAAATCTACAACTAATAGAACAGTAAACGCAAATAAATATATAAGCGAATGAAAAAAGAAGCGATATCATAACTTTACGGATAATTGTCGAGTTCAGTCACAACAAAGGAGAAGTTAAAATCATTAAAAGGAAACTCATTTGTTATTGAATATTAATTAGAATTAATTTAAAATTTGATTTTGCTACATTATTAATGTGATGAAATTTATTCCAATACCGATATTTTATTCAAATATCTAAATATTATTTCCGTTTTAAATTAAAAGAAAAAAGAAAGAAAGAAAGAATGAAATCGTAACTTAAATATGGATACTTCTGTTTTTATACAGAACTAAATTTGTATTCAAATGTGTGGGTTCAAAAAAAATTAATGATGTTTATATTATTATGTTTATTTTATTAAGGTTCTTAGTAAAAACTAAATGACTTACTTTGCAATAAAAATTTTCTTTTTCTAAAACAAATAAAAAAATGAACATGCGATCGAAAACATTTAAATAGTGTTTGGGCTGTTTTTGCAGAAAAAACTTAAACGCACACTTTACAATGCATTAAATAATTCGTTTCAAATCCAATAATCGTATTAAAATTTATTCATAAATTTCTGAGACATATTTATCAGAATTTAATGTTTTCAATTTAATTACCTTGTAGCAATGTAAATAAATTGTATCCGGGACAAATAGGGATCTTAAAAAGTTTTCCCCATTGTCTTTAAATTTAAAAAATAACTATAAATTCTCTCCTTTATAGTGAAAAATATATTTATCTCAGTTAATAAGAGATAAATATTAATTATGTTTTTTCCCATACATTAACTTCAAATTATCCTGTACACTGTTAGAACTTTCATTCTGCAATTTTAGTAAAATAACAGGCAGCAATCTCTCCATATAATTAACCGAAAAGTTTACGGTACAGAACATTTTATCCATTTACGGTTTCGAAATCATTTACAACTAGTATCGTTAAAACACCAGAATTACAAAACTATACATCTTTTTTTAACCATTTACAGATAGCATGGTTTCAAAACAGTAAAAAAGACATTTAACTTTAAATTGGAGATAGTTTAGCAGCTTTATAGTGCTGCGATCTACTCGTGAATCAGAGTATCGTATTCTAATAGTCCAGGTTCAAATAGTCCTTAAAGTCCTGGAATTGTCAAACCCCGAAAATTTCTAATCGGTACGAAAAAAACGCACGCCTTTAGACTATAAAACACAACCAATGATATCAAAAGCAACTTTTCAATCCAACCCCCTGGGAAAGGTATGGGGACAGTTTCGAAGTCCAGACCCTTCTCACGAACTAAATTTCATTTTCTCTAGTTCTGGAATCCACTCCCCCCCCCCTTTTCTTTACATTGAAGATGCACCAACATCTGCAGAGTAGAGAATAATATTCGTGGTAGGTGAATTATTTCCATACATTTTAGAGAGCAACTAAAATTTTGCAATTGAAATTATTATCATAATTTTAGGGATACAGATTATTTTTATTAATTTATTAATCTAGACTAAAAACATTAGATTTAAAATTTTAAAAAATCCAACAAGCTATAAAACCCTGTTAAAAATTTTCCGAAAACGTTAAAAATAAACATTGGAATCAGACATATCTTTCATTTTCTTAGAATCTTGTATCTTCAAAAAAGTATACAAAAATAATTCCAACCTTTAGAATTTAAAATTTGCTGTTTAAAATTACTAAAGTACATTTCATTGGAAAACATTAAACAAAAATATTCCATAATATTGATTAGTTATTGAAGAAGTAAAGAAATTGTGATTACATATTTCCTCGTAAGTTAGCATAAGAAAGAAAAATCACTCTTTTGACGAAAGGGATCTTTTAGCAGAAATTTAAATTTTTATTGCCGATTTAGATTTTCCAGAAAGAAAAAAAAAATAATACATCGATTTGATGCATGTTTTTTTTTCCTTTGGGCTCACAAATGGAGCTGTAAACGACAAAAATGAAAACGGGGTGGAAGTTGTTTTGAAAAAAGACACTTCGAGAAATTTACCTCAAAATTATAATAACAATAAATTAATTAGTAAAAAAATATGTGTGTGTTAGGTAATTTTAAAAATATTCAATAATACTAAACTCGACCTCTACTCCTAGAGAAGGGGTGTTATCGATATTGAATAGTTTCTCGATATCGATCAAGGAATGCTTTTTTTATCAAATCCCTTCATTAGCACGGGCACGACAAAAAAATCAGATCATGTTAAAAATTTAGAAACATGTTAAAAATCAGATGTTTAAATAATCTCTCACAAAGGTTGAGAGGTTGAGTTTGGCATCATTAGGAAATTTTTTATAGTAAGAAACACATGTTTTACTATTATTATTACTTCGATTCAATGAATATTTTTCTTGATATTTGACTTATGGCACATCCTAAATCTCAAAACACTATGAAAGACAATTGTATGAAATTTGCAATATAGAAATTTTAAATATAATACTGTTATTTTTCGATAGGAAATTAAAAATCATTGCATAAAATTTGCTCTACAAATTTTATAAAAAAATAGTAAAACGAAAAAATACGCAATTTTAGTTTCAGAAATTTTTATTTAAAGTCAAAGTATGAATAATAGTTATTTTACATAAATAATTTATAGTTACTTTTAATGCATAATTTTAAATTATATCAAAAATTAGGAGCATGGATTTTTTTTTTTTTTAATTCTCAAAAAAGTTTCAAAAATTTTTAGTAAATTAATGTTATCTGTTGTATATTATAAAAGCATAATAAAAATATTTAAAAAAAACTCCTTTTTAAAAATATTTTTTTAAAAAAATATGTCCCAAGCCCTTTTAAAAATCATTTTCTAAATTTTTCGAAATACTGACGAACTTAAAGTAGGAAATTGAATTTGACAAAATTTCTGTGCACAAAACAATCTTTAATTTCTATTTAAATAGTCTATAAGCAATACAAAACCATTTATAAACGAATAGATTAACAATTCAATTCATAGGAAAAGCAGGTTTCTTAATAAAAGCTTGATAAAGATTATTTCCTCTGAGGCAATGTTTGGAGGTCGCATCACATCGATAACCGTAAGGACAGCAATGTTTCTTATCGAGACAGCACGAAGCAGATTTATAAGGGCAGCACGAATATGCTCCACTTTGTAGAGGACAGCAAGTAGATCCATCCTGGCAGTAATAACGACCTCCTGGACAGTAAACAATTTCGACTTTGTTGGCAACTTCCACCACTTCGGCCTTAATATTGTCCGATGGAGGATCCTTAATTAACAATGGGTGTACTAGACCGTTTTTGGCATCGCATCGGCCTTCTTCAAGGTTGCAGACCGTATCATGTGGACAACAATGAAGTCCGTCCGAACAGCAGACAGCGTTGGGTTGTGGGCAGCAACCGTATTCTCCAGCGACCGTCGTTCCACAGCAAGTCTGAGCTGAAAGTACAAATGAAACAAACTTGAATTTTCATAGCAGGTGTACGTAGTAAGCTTTTTACAACTGGATTAAACATACTGTAAATAAATAACCGTCTATTCATAGATTTCTGCGAATTTTAGCAAACTTTTAGTATTTAGTTTTGCTTTTTCTCGAAAATAATCAGGCCATTTCTCAGAACAGTTTATGGGAAAATTTTGATAAGAGCTTACAAATAGGTACCCATTTTATTTTTGGCAATATTTGACGCTAAAATTGGCGACAAAACGTAACAAATATGTGTTATTTATTTTACTCTTTTTTTTACAACTCTTTTGAAAACAACTAAAACACTTTAATGAATTACTACTTTTCGGTAAGCCAAGCGCAAGAAATTCAACTATTTTTTATTTTTATTTTATTGAAGATTTTTTATTTTATTGAATATTTCTTATTTTATTTAATTTTTATTTATTTAAAAAATTAATAAAATCAAAAAATTAAAAAAAAAAAAAATAGTGGAGGTGTAAATTTTTTGGCTACTTTTCGGTTACGCCCGGCTAACCGAAAAGTACCAAAACATTTATCATTAATGTTAATTTAGGAAACAATGCTGTAGTTATGCTTTCAAACATCAGAAACACAACGCAGATTTGAGCAGAATTTAACAAAATTTGTCATCAATTTAATAGGCACCCTATTGTACACTGTAACCAAAATTTTATGCATTCAGGAAATTTTGAAAAACATTATGCTTATTTTCTTGAAAATTTATGTGACGTTATTATGACGTCACCAATCACTAAAATTTCTTATAATCCCTGGCGTATTTATAACCTTTCTTATAACCAATGACGAAAGAGAAGTTTCGCAAATAAATGATAAGTGATAGGTCCAAATTTTAAATTCAAAAATTTACCCATTTTTAAATAATAGTACTGTTTTGTTTACACATTGAATTTACAAATAATATATATCCGGCATTAAAGTTTTAAAAAATATATTCATTTATGCACCTTTAACATTCGGTCAATTTTTAATTTTCTGTTATGATTTCATGAATTAAAATTTTTTGTCATCAAAAAGTTATGAATATTTAGTAATGCCTTATTAGCATTTGTCAGCATTATAACGATTATTAAAGTAAGGAAATTATATGAAGGCATTAAAGTATAGCATTTATTATAAGCCATGCATATTGAAAACGTATTTATTTCATACGTTTTTGCGTATTTCTCGTCAGCGTAAGAAAAATACCGTTGCGTGTTTGTTCAGAATATTTTAAGAATATTCTGTATGATTTCTTAGAATATTTTGGACCATATATAAAGACCTTATTTGAATTCTGCATTAAGACCTCCACTGTTAGCTTCACTTTCATTTTATGCAAATAATTTCTATCTTATTTTGAAACCATTACACCTTTAGCTAATTTCTGCAGCTAAACAGAGGGTACCACAAATCAGACGAGAGGAAAATCAATGATTTTAGGCTACCACCTCGAAATAAAAATAAAAAATAGCGTTAATCCAGTATTGTAATAAGGTTTTTCTTTTACCATATTATGTACAATGAATTAGAATACTTAAGTGAAAATTAATGGAATATTACATAATTATAAGGAATTCATTTTCCTGTGTTCTAGTTTATTTATTTATTTAATTTTTGAATTTTGATTAATACTGTAAAATTTTCATTCTGAAATCACGATGAAATTATTAACAGCAGTCTGTCCATCCCATAAACCATAAAGTTTATGGTCAGGAACAATTTTTCTTTCACCTTTATGATTCTCGTAACCATTTACAACTGATACAGTAAAAAAAAAAAAAAAAAAAAAAAAAAAAAAAAAAAAAAAAAAACGGGAATACAAAACTAAACAGTTTTGTTACCATTTAAATCCAGCTTAGTTTCTAATCCATGAAAGGGAAATTTAAACGGTCTTTTAAGTTCTATAGGTGCTGTGTTTTTTCTGCATAAATGATAATTTCGTAGCATAATTGTTATTTGACTGTTTTTGTTGAATTTTGGTAAAATAACAAAAATTGCTATTTAGCCATTTCTACCGAGAAATTTCTAACAGTGAATAAGGTTAATCAATTATATGTTTTTTAAGTCTTTTTTTCACCCACAGTATATATAGAATGAAAGATTAGAAAAAGAATGTTGTAAAATAATAATGTAAGGCTCTATACCTCAAAAAATAGTATTAGTCCACTACTGAAATAAGATCTTTATTTTAGTATATATTATTAACAGATAATATGACTATTTAAGTATAAATTGTAATTGAATATCCTATGATTAAAGTAATTCATTTTCCTGATAATAGATATGCATAACTAGATATTCACAATATTAATTCATTTATTCACGTAATTTATTCAAAAATTTGTTCTTTCGTGTGAAATGCATCTTTTGATGAATAAATGTAATTCAAAGAGTAATACAGACTTTCATTTCTACGGAGTAATTTGGTTCACTTTCGATCAGTTTCAAAAAAAAAATTATACAAATACGTTTACATTTAAATAGGCACAAACTGTATAGGCTGAAATAAAAAGTACACTATATGTTATGTTGATAATACATTGCCAACTAAATGTTTATAATAATGCGTACATACTTTCAGAACATGTATCTGTACGACAACCTCCTTGTACTGAGTATATGACAGCACAAGTAATAAGAACAACGCAAAAATTCATTTTTTGTCTGAAATAAATAAAGTTTGCATTTACAAACGCTTAACTATATGCAACTATTACAGTACACTAAGTGAGAATAAGCAGCATTTAAATTTTTTTTTTCTCGGAAAGCATTCGAGCTATTTTCAAATTTTGAATTTTGTTATAAAATATTATCATTGTTAAATATGATAATCTTTAAATCTTGCAATATAATAGTCTTTCATTGATTATTAAAATAAATATCGGAAAAAATATGTGTTTATTAGACATTATTTTCAGCGAGAAATCATACTTGGGCACGCTAGTTTTATATATTCTCAGTTTTTTTTTTAATTCAAGCAATTGGTTCCAAAGATACACACAATAAATAAAAACATCATTAAGATGTTAAAACTTCCGATCACCTGCTTGACCATTAGCTGTCTGGACCACATTTTCGAAATTGCGACTACCATTCAATTGTTGAAGGTCAAAAATTAAAATCTGTCAAAAACAAAAAGGGTTATTAAGAAAAATACTTCATTTGGACCTAGATGGTTGAAACTGATTCTTGGTGAGCAAAATTACGATCATTAGATCAAAAGTTATTCATGACGAAGTCTTTTTTTATTAATTTACAGAATGTATTAGCTTTTATGAAAATGTTAAGTTTACGAAACAAATCTTTATAGTTTTGTGAAGCAAAGAAATCTAAAATTTAGCTTCAGTTTCACTACCATGTAACATTAACACATAAAAAAATTTTTTTTGCACACTTTTTACGTGATCTTTAAAAATACTATAGTTACTGACATCAAAAAATAAAATAATAAATACGTTTCAAAAGAATTTCAACTGAAGTGGTTCTTAAATAGTTTCCGTACAACTTCAGCAAAAACCATTGACTTACATGAACTTTAGGTAAGAGCGAAATTTTTTTCACAGTTGACGTACAACAACGTACAAAATTTCATTGAAATGGAATTTCTTTGATGTTGACTTATTATAGAAACTTTGCATAGAAATGGATTTTTTCATCGTTGGCTAACAGAAACTATGCATATGAATAAAAGTTAACTGTTGATTTATAGAAACTTTGAATAGAAATGGAATCTTGTACTTTTAACTTATATGGAATTTTCAAAGTAATGAATTTCTTTTAAACTGTTGACTTATAGAAACGTTACATGAAAATGGAATTTGTTTCATTGTTGGGTAATAGGAACTTTAATTCGAAATGGAATTTCTTCGCTGTTAGAAAGTTTATATAGAAATTGAATTTTGTAAGGTGGAGCTTACAAGAAAATAGCGTCCTGCTATTAAACTGCTGTCCTTTAGGAACTTGACATAGGGAGGGATAAAAAAATTTTGCTAAAATGTCTTAAATCGAAATTTTATTGAAGCCGAAAATAATGTTTTATCGAAATTCTATTCCTATGTGCACAGGGACAACAAATCAACACTTTCGAAATATATTTGATAATACAAAAAATTCTATATATTAGGGATCGAGGCAAAACCCATTCAGAACTCTGGATTCTATGTGTAAAAAAAACTTTGTATAGTATATTAATTATGTTTGAGTAACATTGTTCTCATAAATAGCTTTCATACTTACCAATATGCGATGCCTTTTTGAACACTTTCCCTTTTCCTTTTCAAACACAGGTCTGATATCACCAAATAAATGAATTTTTTTAACGTTTTTTGAGTAACATGTTTAGCTGAAGGTCAGAATGTGTCGAATCTTTTTGTTTAGAACGCCGCGTCATTGAAACCTTGCAAGTTTAACTTCATTTTTCCCACAGTGTGTCCGTTTTTAAGTGGTCCTGCCTTTAATTCGTTAAAATTTCGAGGCAGAAAATGTTTATTCCATTTAATTCTTAAAATATGGCTAGAAAAATTGATTTATATTATTAAAAAAATTGATTTGATTCACCTTTAGCAAGATATTTTTTGCCATGTTAGTTTGAATTTTATTTTTGTTAATTTGTTTCATTTTGAAAAAAGTATGCCACTTCTTTAAACAAATCAAGTTTATTTATGTCACCGCTTCATCATAAAAATTTGGATAAAAATTGCATCCGTGTTAAAGAATATCGGATTATTCTAACTGACAAAATATTATTTTCTATTCGTAATTTTGTTGGTTTCGTGAGAATTAAGCTTTATTGATTTGCTTCGATGCAAAAAAAAAAAATAAATAAATAAAAAGAAAAAAAAAGCAAAAAAAAACTGTTCTCAAAACTACAAATTATTTTTATTATCTCTTATAAAATATTCTTCTTTTTCTCCAAATTTAATTTATCAGAACAATTTTGTGGAGAAATTTATTCTATTTACGATATTATATAATCTCAGGAACTAAAGACATAATTTTAATGTAACCATTTTGCTTGCACCGTTTATGTTGTTAAAATATGTAATTATTTCAAACTGAACTAGCATTGTGTATATTATTTCATATATTCGAGTTAAGCTGTTATTTCCATGTATAAATACTTTCTTATGTTTGGCATGTAAGATTCAAGCGAATTGCTTATTTGAATATACATCGAGCTTATAATAAACGGTGAATAAAAAATAAAAAAAAAACGAAATTTATTTATCCAACTATTCTACTTAGAAATTGTATATAAAATGCAAAAGTTTAAAATTAACTAATTGCATAAAATGTAAGCAAAAGAATTAAATATAAAAATTTAAAATAAAAGCCTAAAACAATTTATCAAATTTGGAGAATGGAAAATATTTGATAATTGTATTTAAAATTATTAATGTTCACCTTTATTTTTTAAGTAAGCGAATAAAAGTTTCTAAATATGAATTATCGATTATTGATAAATGCAGGAAAGGACTAATTATGTAAAATTTTTAAAGAAATCAAAGTATTTTTGATTCAATTAAATAATATAGCCACTTCAGGAATCGAGCGCTTTAATTTCTGAAGTTCTGAAAAATTATTAAAAACCTCATACGTCCCTTTATTTTGTCGCAAAAAATGAATGATTTCACCAGCTTAAGAACAGACTGTAAAATTATTTTTTCGTTCGAAACATTTGTTAGACATTATAGCTCGGTTAATCATAAAATTATGTTCAAAGCATAACATGCATAATCTGCATAACTATGATTAAAGTGAAACATGAAGTATAACACTTCCAATGATGCATAAAGTATAACACATGTTGAGAAAAGTAGATGTAAATTTGATTAATTCGAAATTCCCCACTAGAGGGCTGACAGTCTTCACTGAACCACCAAGCAGTAAGCATTATTGGCTAAATTTTGTCTTCTAATGTAACACTTTATATAATCTGAAGGGTTCCACCCTAATAATATGGAACTCCTTGTTTTGTTACATTAAATATTTGTTGTTTTCGATAATGATTGCCCTTTCCTTTTTGCACATGGTGCATTTGGCCACGAAGTATTTTACGAACTAGAATTTAAAGCAAGAGAAAATAAAGTGTTATTTTTAAGTTCAAGGGCAAAATCGAAAATGACAGTGAAAGATACATGATCACTTCAAGGAGACAGCTAGTCTAATTCTTTGTATGTGCAAAGTAAGCGTTTTTATACCATTCTTTGTTACAGAATTCGTTTTGAGGTTTTGATTATTGAAAATTTATTGTTTTTATTTTGCTAAGGGTGTGACTTTGTATTAAACGTTCATTATGGCTGAAAAAGATTATTTAGAGAGAATTAAAAGAAAAAGGTCTAGTGAACGAAGTAGTTTTACTAAATTAATAAATAAAATTGATAAATTATTAACTGAGCAGAATGTTGAAATAAATGTATTAGATGAGAATCTTACTGTGTTAATTGAAAGGAATCAAAATTTAATAGCTTTGAATAAGGAAATTGAAAATATAATTGATATTAATTTGTTGGATGAAGATTTAGCTTCTAGTGAAGAATATCAGGATAAATATTTGACGTATGTAGCTAAATTAAAGCAATTGATAAAATGTAAAGGAATAAAGGTTTCGGTTAATGAACAAACAGTTGAAACTGTAAAAAATGATTCGGTTATAACTGAGCAGAAAAGAGTTGTTAATAACAATTCCAGTATTAAATTACCGAAAATTCAAATTGTTCCCTTTTCGGGAGATCCGAAATATTTTAATTCCTTTTGGGATTCTTTTGGAAATACAATCCATAAAAATGAATCACTTTCTAAAATTGAAAAATTCATTTATTTGAAATCTTATCTTACTGGCCAGGCAGGTAATGTTGTATCAGGTTTTGATTTAACGAATGATAATTATGATAATTGTATTAAATTATTACATGAGAAATATGGTCGTAGAGATTTAATTTTGAATTCATTTGTTAATAAAATACTTAGTTTTCCGAGTGTTAAACATACTTCTAATATTACAGCATTACGGAAATTGTACGATGATTTAGATATCGCAGTTAGAAATTTAGATTCAATGAAAGTTCAGTCTGAATCTTATGGTATACTTTTGATACCAATAATTTTACAATTATTGCCTGAAGATTTGGTTTTAGATTTTCAACGAAAACGGAAATCTAAAGATGAAACTGATGTTAATGAATTATTGCTGTTTTTAAAGAATGAGATAGAATGTCGTGAATCGGTTGCGTTTTTAAATGATAAAAAGACTAACTATAACCATCGAGGTAGCTATAATTTGCGTAACGAGCAAAATAGGTATATAAACAAAAATTTTAATAAAGGCACACCCTCAGCTACTGCGCTTAATGCACAGATGACTCAGTCAATATGCATTTTTTGCTCTGAACCCCATGACAGTTTCAAATGTAATATGTCTTCCCAAAACAAGGTAAAATTATTGAAAAATTCTAATCGTTGTTTCAAGTGTTTCAAATTGTTTCATGTAAGCAAGAATTGTCGTGTAAATAAATTACCTTGTTATAAATGTAAGGGATTAAGTCATCATGGGTCTATTTGTTTAGGAGGTAATAAGGGGATAAATAATGCTAAAATTAGTAAAATTCAAAACGCTGAGGAAAAGTTAAATGAATCTTCTGATTTGGTTGCAATTTCTAATGAAACTCCACCATCGATTATTTCCAATGAAGAAGTTATTAGTTCTGTTTCCCAATGTAATAATAAAAAAGTTGAATGTTGTAAAAGGGTTTATTTGCAGACTTGTACTGCTGAAGTTAAATCAGATTCTTCGTCTCAATTGACAAGAATTCTTTTAGATAATGGCAGCCAGCGTTCGTTTTTGTCTGAACGAGTTGCAAATAATTTAAATTTAAAACCGGTTGCTTACGAAGTTTTATCAGTTTATTCATTTGGAATGCAAAGAGCAACAGAAAAGGCTTACCCTGTTGTTGAATTCGAAATTTTCAAAAGAAATACGAACTTTAGAACTAAAATTAGAACTCTTGTCATACCATGCATTACTGGAGTTAAAGTGGAACCTCCCGACCCCAAAGTAATTGAATTTATGAATAAAAATAAAATTGATATGGCTGATTCTTATTTGGAAGATAATGATAATTTGCTGAGTATAGAACTCTTAATTGGTTCAGATTTATTCTGGGAATTTCTTTTATATGAAAAGTTAACTATAAATAATCGCCTGTGTGCTATAAAAACTGTTCTTGGATGGGTGATTAGTGGAAGTAGTTATAAACGGGAGCATACATTGTCGCAAAACATAGCGGTTATGAAAAGTGTAATTGAATCAGGTGATATGTTTGATTTAAGAAAATTCTGGTCACTCGATTCCTTAGGTATCACCAAGGAGTGTGAAATTTTATCTCTAAAAGATAAAGAAACAATTGATAATTTTGAAAACAATTTAAAATATGAAAACAATCGTTACAAAACCGGATTACTTTGGAATTCAAACCCCGATGATCTCGATAGTAATTTCCCTACTGCCAAAAAGCGCTTTGATAATTTAATGATAAGATTAAGTAAAAATGAAAATATTTTTGACATGTATGCAAAAATTATTGAGGATCAGATAAAAGATGGAATCGTTGAGGAATGTAAGGATAAATCCATTAATTCTGGTTATTTCATGCCGCATACAGCTGTTTTAAGACCCGATAAAGAAACATCTCGTGTTCGGATCGTTTTCGATGCTAGTTCGAAGGATATTGGTTTAAAATCCCTTAATGATATGTTATTGTCAGGTCCAAATTTGAACCCGAATATTTTGGATGTCATACTTAATTTTCGAAAGCATGAAATAGCATTTTCTGGTGATATTGAGAAGGCGTTTCTAATGATAGAGATAGATGAAAATGAGCGCAAATATTTAAAATTTCTTTGGATTGATTATGATAATTGCGAAGGTTTTAAAATTATGAATATGAAAAGGTTACCGTTCGGAGTTACCACTTCCCCTTTCATTTTGAAGGCAATAATTAAGTACCACATTAAAAAATATGCTAATGACAAACCCGATTGTGTTAAAATGCTAAGTTCTTCGTTATACGTGGACGATCTGTACTGGGGAACTGATACAGTTAATGATGCATATCGACTGTCATCTGATGCTGTAAATATATTACAATCCGCGAGTATGAATTTACGGAAATTTAATTCTAATTCAAACGAATTAAAGAAATTATGGATTCAAAATGGTATTGCCATTAATGAATCAATTGCACATGCAAAGGTATTGGGTCTTCGATGGGATACAGAAAGTGATGTACTATTGATTGAATATAAAAATTTAGAGCAGTCGTCATCTAGGTCATGTCAGTGCACAAAGCGTACTGTTTTAAAGTTTGCAGCTCAAATCTATGATCCTATTGGTTTAATTTCTCCCTTTGTTATTAAGATGAAAATTTTGCTGCAAAAAATTTGGAAGGCTGGACTCGATTGGGATGACCCTCTGCCTTTAGATATTGAAACAGACTTTAACAATTGGATTTCTGAAGTTTCCTATTTAAGTAACTTTTTTACAGAACGGAAATATTTTGATAACTGTGATTATAAGAAAGAAATTGCCATTCATATTTTCACTGATGCTAGCACAAAGGCCTATGGTGCTGTAGCGTATTTCAGATATGCAAATATTTCGAACGAAATTAAGACCTCATTCATTATGTCCAAAAGTAGGGTAACACCAATAAAGACTTTAACATTGCCCCGCTTAGAGCTTATGTCAGCGGTAATTGGTGCTAGAATCTATGATTATTTACACAAATTGTTTAGTGACATTTGCCAACAATTTTATTTGTGGACGGATTCACAAATTACATATTTTTGGATAAAGAATAACAACTCTTTGAAACCTTTCGTGCAAAACAGAGTGTCTGAAATTCAAACTCTGACAGATCCTAAACTTTGGCAACATTGTCCTGGAAGTTCAAATCCTGCCGATAAATTAACTCGAGGAGAGTCACTAAAAAGCCTTGTTGATGATAACTTATGGAAATTCGGACCATCTTGGCTCATGGAGGATGAAAGTAAGTGGCCTCAAGAAAATACTGAAATTAATAATCAGCAACATTCAGTTGATTTAGAACTTAGAAACAGCGTTATTTCTCAACACAGTTGCCTCGCAAATTCTAAAGAGACTTTACTGATTTTAGAAAATTACAGTTCTTTATTAAAGGTGAAAAGAATTGTGGCTTGGTCAAAGCGGCTTATCCAAAACTGTCGAAGTTACGACAAAATGAAAGGTCCATTAACTACTGAAGAATTAAAAGAAGCTGAAATTATTTTAATAAAGGAGGCGCAAAATGACTATTATCAAGAAGAAATTAAAAATTTGATGAAGAAGGAAGATATAAAAAATAACTCCAGCATATTTTGTCTTCGTCCATACCTAGATGAGAAACAGATATTAAGAATTTGCAGTAGACTGTTTCAATCTGAATTGGATCCTGAAGCAATTAATCCTATACTGCTACCCAAGAATTCGAAATTTTCCGAGCTTTTGATCACTGAAAAACATAAAAAGTTGCTTCATAGCGGAGTTAATGTCACTCTTTCGCAGATTAGGAAAAGTTATTGGATTCCACAAGCCAGACAACTTGTGAAAAGAATTATTGGAAGATGCGTGGTTTGCAAAAAACACTTTGCCAAACCAGCCAATCAGCGTACTGGAGAGCTGCCTAAAGATAGAATTTCAGAATCTCCGCCTTTCTCAGTGGTTGGAATTGATTTTACTGGGCCTATTTACGTAAAACATAAAGATGAACTTTTGAAATCTTATATTACTGTGTTTACTTGTGCAGTCACACGTGCTGTACATTTAGAACTAATTTCCGATTTGTCTACGAATAAATTTATCTTAGCTTTACGACGTTTCATGTCAAGAAGAAATAACTGTAAAACTATTTATTCTGATAACGCAGCAACTTTTAAGGCTGCTTCAAGAGATATAACGTACTTCTTTTCTATTATTAGAGGAGAAGAATTTCAAAATTTCATTTCCTCTGAAGGCATTGTGTGGAAGTTTATTGTTGAGCTTGCCCCATGGTGGGGAGGGTTTTATGAAAGGTTGATGAGAAGCATTAAAGAACCTCTCAAAAAGATACTTGGAAAAGCTCAACTTTCCTTCGAAGAAGTCATGACTATCTTAGTTGAAATTGAAAACGTCCTTAATCGTCGACCACTCACATATGTGAGTGATGATAAGTCAGAACTACAGCCCCTGACACCTGCTCATTTTTTGTTTTCTGGACTGGTCAACGAATATCCATATAATTTCTCTGAGCTTATCAATGTGACTGCAACTCGAGAAAGTCTGATAAAAAGAAGGCAATATCAAACTTGTCTTCTGAAGCAGGTGTGGTTGCGTTGGGAAAATGAATACTTGTTGACTTTGAGGCAACATCACTTTTCCAACAAACCTAACTGTGAGGAAAACATAAAAACAGGTGATGTAGTGCTTGTTCAAGGCAAAGGTAAATCCAAATTTTTATGGAACTTAGGCCGTGTCCTTGAAGCCTATAAGGGTCGTGACGGACTAGTTAGATCCTGTCTTATAAAAACTAAAACTGGGGTGTATAGGAGACCAGTACAACTGCTCTATCCCTTAGAGCTGAACTAAAAACTGATAATTAACACTCTGATGATATTTTAATAATTTGATATTCCTTTAATTTTGATGCTTCAAATTATATTTACTGTCTTAAAAATAATTGATTAGTGTTTATTTTTATATTTTAGTTTTAATATGTAATGTGCTTGAAAAAATGTGAAATGTAGAAACTTGCTATTGTTTTATGATAATTTCTTTAATTTAAAATTATCAGGTGGGGAGTGTTGAGAAAAGTAGATGTAAATTTGATTAATTCGAAATTCCCCACTAGAGGGCTGACAGTCTTCACTGAACCACCAAGCAGTAAGCATTATTGGCTAAATTTTGTCTTCTAATGTAACACTTTATATAATCTGAAGGGTTCCACCCTAATAATATGGAACTCCTTGTTTTGTTACATTAAATATTTGTTGTTTTCGATAATGATTGCCCTTTCCTTTTTGCACAACACATTCTTTGAGCATACTTTCAATGCGCAAGTTATTTATGACTCAAATGAATGATATAGTGAGGATATAGCGATGTAGTAAATAAAGTAAATAATGATCATATTGATAGTAATTATAATGAATGGTGGTGATATATATGTAGATGATAATGATTAATGACACTCAACTGAAGGATATATGGAGGATACTATAATGATATAGAGAGGGTATAGCGATATAATGAATAAAATGAATAATGATGATATAAATAGTTATATAGTGATATATAATGATAGTGAATGATGATACAGATTAATAATGAAAAGTAGTGATACAGGTAGATAATTATGAATAACGATAATGGTTTATGACTCAATTGAATGATATAGGGAGAATATTATAGTGATATACTGAGGATATAGCAATACAGTGAATAAAGTAAACAATGCTGATATAGATAGATAATAATGAATAGAGATGATAGAATGATATTGTGATACATAATTCAATACACTTACTTTTTGAAAATGGCAAAAACAAAAAAAATTTAAAAATTAAATAGTTTTTTTTTAAATAATTAGTATAACTTTTTTTTAGTTAACAAAGCATATATTTCCTACTTCAAAGAAATTCCAAATTATTATCTTACACAATGTCTTACAACGGTGCCAGCAAAATCTTTTTTTCTTCAGTTTGGAAAGTCATTTGCTTCTCAGATGGATAAGACATTTTAGCTCGCGAAAAAAGGAAATTTCGTTATCAGTCTATACACTAGAGATAAAACACTTTCTTAACACACGCCAATAAAAATGATTAATTTCAAATATTTGCGAAAATGAAATCTAACTGAAACTTTTGAAAATATGTTTTTATTATTCGAGATTGTTTTTATCTTTTCTGCCACGTGCGGGACAGTTGTTCTATATAATTTAAACTATTCATTTCTTACACAAGAAACTAAATTAATTTTTATAAAAGAAGGGAAAAGAACAAATAGTAAATTGATCTAAGTGTGGCTGATTAACAGACCATAATGAAGCTTCATGGTTTACAGTTTATTCTGAAAAAAACTTTTTCAACTGCTCATCCTTAGACTATCAGAGCAGCAATGTTTAGCACGCTGAAGTCACTCAGCAGAAACAAATGTCTCAACCCTTTGATGCAGGTGGGACACCGGTGTCCCTTTTATATATTTTTTGACGCTTGAAAAAAACATAAATTTGATGATTTTTAATTATAAAAAAACAGTCTAATAGTTGCTAAACAAAATCTGTTAGATTATTGGAATTATATTTGTACTCAAATAAAAAATCTAAATAAAGTGGTTTGAAAAAAAATTTTCATTCATTTTCAAAAATTTATCAATAATTAATTTTATAAATTAACGAAACTTCAATGATCAATAACTCTTTGATCTAAATAACTGCAAATACGTGAAAATTTTAGAAATTATTGTTTTGAAGTGAGCCGTGTTTGGAAGATTTTACGTCTATTACATAAAAAGACACAGGTGTTTCATGTTATATTTCCTAACCATGAATGATTAAAATGCTAAATATAATATTTCTCACTTATTTTGACCTAAAATAACACAAAATAATGAAAAAAAGTATAAAAAATATATTTAATTAATATTCTGAGTCAAACTTCTAAAAACTACTTTAAATTCAATTCATTTGAAATCTTAACTTTTAAATGTTATAATCCTAAGAATCACCGGTGTCCTTTTTACAGACATTTTTTCAGACGCTCCAATTACAGGACAAAAATATATTTTTTTATTTTTTATGATAAAAACAGTTTAAAGCTGCTAAAAAATCTGTTCATTTATCGGAATTATATTTGCACTAAAATATAATATCCAAAGAAAGCAGATAGATTTTTTTTTTACAAATTTATCAATAATTGATTTTGTAAATTTGAAACATTAATTATTAAAACACGGGCACAGCCGGGAATTGAACCCGGGACCTCTCTCACCCGAAGCGAGAATCATACCCCTACACCACTGTGCCACTCGATAGAAAACTTAATTTCAACTTCAATTAAATGGAAAAAAGTCATAGAATGAAGTAATTGCTTAAATATTTACACAACTGTTCTTTTATTCTCAACTCTCTCTCAAATGCTTCATTGGGAACGGAAACAATAATAAATATATGGGACGTATTCTTTATATCTATATTTAAAGAGTACTTATTTTTAAAACTAATATGAAAGTTCATTAAAAAAATCACGCTTAAAAGAGATAATTTCATTTTGTGCAAAGATTCACCGTTAATAGAGGGCTCCATCAACTTTTCTTTTCTAAAATTACCATGAGCGTATGGTTTGATATCTCAAACTGATGCACATGTGTTGTTTAAAATAACGAACTATAATTAAATAAAAAAATAAAAAATTTAGGTCACGATCTTAAACATTATCTTATTATACGTATGAATATAATGTTAAATTATCCAAGAATTTGTGAGAATAAAAAAATTTTTTCTACGTTAACACCAAATCTTTTTACGTGCAATTTAAAGGGTTTGATTTAATTCTAAGCATTTAAAATAGAATAAGGATACACTTAATACCCACGCATTCACATCAAATGTAATTTATTTTCACTTCCGAAAACACCGACGTTGTCGAGGTTTGAATACCATCTGTAGTCTGTTTACATTTGAGTACAAGTTGGTGCGAATTATTGGAAATCTTCGATGCTACTGCCAACCAAAATAAAAGGTTACTGTCAAATGTGTATGTATGTTTTTAGTTATGGTCGAAGTTACGCCTCCCAAAATCCCAGCAATAACTCTTCAATAGGAATTCCGCACCCGGCTCGCACCGGCCACAGTGCAGAGCTAAAATATCCTCAGTGGTAGACGTGTCATGGATTAGAGTCCTCTACTAATTGTATAATAAAAGTCCTTCACGAAGGCAAATTTCTACCAATACGAGATTCAGAAGCTCCTTTGTCTTATGGGTTGGGTCCGAAATTACAAGGCTTCGGAGTTAACAAAGCTGTTCATTGACGGTTATGAAATAAATATCTACCTTGTTGTGGCGCAAGGTATAAAGCACTCGCATCCCGATGAGGTAATCCGGGTTAGAATTTGTCATAAAATAAAATATAATCGAAGGTTTAGTGAGACGAAATGGTGGATAATTAGGACTTCCATTTTTTATCTGCCAGTCACCCACAAGATGTTCAATTTTAATCAAATCTAAAAATTGAGATGGAAATTTCATCACATTTACTTTTTTACGATTTTTTTTTTATAATTGAAAAAAAAACAAGTATTTGAGTAAAAAATTTAAGTAAAAACGTACAATCAAACGTTTCAGCAGCTTTACTTAAAAAATAAAGTCTATGCTGAATAATAAATACGTGATGAATAAATTGAATGGTATATTATCTCCATAACAGACACAATATGTAAACCATTGAGATTCAAACTGGAAAAACGATTATTCCGAAACAAGAGAACGGAAAATCACGTAGAGAAAATTTTCCTACTCCATAATGTGCCATAATTAAAAATTTTCACAACAAAGAAACTCGGGCACAGCCGGGAATTGAACCCGGGACCTCTCGCACCCGAAGCGAGAATCATACCCCTAGACCACTGTGCCACAGTTTGTCTAGTTTAAGTTTAAATTCAATTGTATTTAAAAACAATGCAAGAAAGAGAGATTGTGATTAATGATTGCATCATTGCTTACGTAACTGTGTTTTTAATCTCAATGACTCGTCTGTGTTGTTTTGAGAAAGATAACGAACATAAATATACGATAAGTATTTTTTAAATCATATTTATTTTTAAAACAAATATGAAAATTCATCAATGAAAAATATCTAAATTTCCTTTTTTAACAAGTTATTTCAAAAACATTCGGATGGGACTCGGCTCAACTTTTCCGCTTTGAACCAACCATGCGCATATGGTTTTAAATTATTCAAACTTATTTATATGTTAAATTCAAAAAGATGATAGATATAGATAAACATAGAAAGATAAAAAGCCATATTTACATGGATATAATATTTACAAGAAAAGATTAACGGTTACTATATTGACTATTAATATTTTACAATTAATATGGTTTTGCTTAGCTTAAATTAAGCTTTTCACTTCAGCAGAACAGTTTTTTTTAATTCAGACTTTCGAATATATTCCGAAATATTCGTTGCCATTATTTCAATTTTTTTTGAATTTTTACAGGTTCGAAATACGCATCTTTTCCCAATTCAACAAATGCTCTATTGATTCGAAGCTTTGCGATCACAGAAACTTCTTTAATTTAGAAAAAAAAATTCATTAAATATTCCTTATCTCAAAATAAACTAAATTTTTCGACTTGGTCATTTAATATAATAGAGAAGTTTTCCTTTTTAATTTTCATTTTCTCTACAAATTGGGCAGAAATGTTAAATAGTATGAATTGATTTATCGTTTGACAAATAAATGTTTATTTTTGTCCTATAATGCCGATTTATTTTTTCAACTCCGAAAATTTAGTTGTAATTTTATGAAACTTTACTTTTTCCTTAAAATTCACAATTTCAGGTAGGGAATTATATTTTTTAATATAAAATGGAATTTGAGCTAAATATGGAAAATGCTACTGTTTTTTTGCTACATATCCTTTGAATACCAGTATCGCTGGACGATTTGTAGGCATTATATTCGATTTTTTTAGCTAGTTTCTAATGATACTTCTGATGAAAGTTTCAGAATTTCCCGAAATAGCTCAGAGTTTCATTAGAAGTAATTTTAGGAAATTCCATTAACTTAATGTCTACCGATTGTATTCTAAAGATGATTAATTTGAAATCAAATCTACTGATTGAGATGGTCATCTCTCTGAATAGTGTTGTGGAAAACCCTAAAAAATAGTGTTGAAAAACACTTTATTTCACGTGAACATCAAATTGAGCAAATAAAAGTAAAAAATATAATTTGAATCTAAGCATTAAAATAAAATAAGCTTACAGAAACACTGACTCATTCGCACCAAACGAGATTTATTTTCAATCACGAAAACACTGATATTGGCGAGCTTTGAATATCGGCTGTATATTTGAATGCAGGTTGGCGTGAGTCTTCGATGCTGCTATAATCAACCAAAGCAAAAGGTCACCGTAAAAATATGTAAATAGGATTTTAATTGTGGAAGAAGGATAATTATATTTTAATGTTTAAATCACTGTGAACTTTAATGAGTGATTTTATCATGTAGAATATCTCTCAGCTTCTGTTCTGTTAGGCCATTTCGAATTCGTCTTGACATCATTCTCCCCGTGCTACGCGTATGTTTGATTTACAAACAAATTATATTTTACGAATTATTATTGATGAATGTAAACATTAAAAAATACTATAAAGTTGAATTATATAGCTCAATTATTAACAAGAAATTAGCAGGAAAAAAGACCCGGGCACAGCCGGGAATTGAACCCGGGACCTCTCGCACCCGAAGCGAGAATCATACCCCTAGACCACTGTGCCACATGAAAAGTACCTTTAAGTTTGATTTCAATTAAATATAAAAGTTATAACAATAAAAAGAATGTCATAAAACGAAATAATTGCATCAATGCTTACACAACTGTGCCTCTATACACAGCGGCTCTCTTATGTTATTTTGTATTAAAATCGTAATACAAAGAAACAAAAAGGTATTTTTATTGAAAGCACAGGTGGTCACGGATAAGAAATCGTGAACAATATATACCTCTATTGTTCACTTTTAAATTTAAACAGTTTGAATTTCTCAGAGGTATATCAATACATTTAAATATGTATATAAGAGATTAAATATTCAGCAAAAAAACTATTTTAATGCGAACTATGACAGGAAAGGTTAGAAAAACTAATTTGTTAATTTTAATTCTTTTCATTCTAAATTTTCAAAGTTTAAAAAAATCAAATAAATAAAAAAAAAACAGATTATTTAGTTTTATTTCTTTCAAGTTAAACTTTTGGACTAAAGATTCTATTTTAATATGAGACCCCTTTTTCCTCTTAAACTGTTAAAATGGGAAAAACACAAAGGATTAAATAACACACATCTAAAGTCGACAAATTAAACATCGGATTTCTTTTACTATATTTTTTTTTTTTTTTTAACTAAGACCAACGAAATTGAGAAAAGTTACATTGCATTTTTAGCCTACTTAATTTGTAACAAATGTCCATAAACAAATCCAATTTACATTTTAAGGAATAAATAAACACGAATTTTTAGTTTACTTACTTCAATGACTAGTAAGGTAAATAAAGATTATGATAAAAAATACTTCCTCAATTAAGCTTTACTAAGAAAAATTGACGTTTTAGTAAAAATATGAAAATTTTATAAAGTATTTAAATTTTATTTTTTACTCCTCACCCCAAAGTTTGAGTAAAACTATCATTTTCTAATTAAATAATATTTATGAATTTATGAAATTTAAGCAATGTCTAAAAATAAAGCAAAGATTCTGCTATTTAAAAGACTTTCAAAAATGTGCCATTATTTAATACTACGATATTAAGAGTTCATGCAATGCGGCAAGAAATTAGGAAACATTAGTCACGTGTTCTTTCCTATCATCCAAACTTTCAGCAATTTTTAGGAGAAAGTATTGAAACAGTTTTCAAAAAAAAGTTTTTTTTTTTTTGTTTGACTTCGAAAATTAAAACGGAAGTTTCTTTTCTTGAATGTTCTAACCTCAGCAGCAAACTGACTTGGGCCCTCATTGGACCATTATCTATGAATCTTGGCTAAATAAGGATTTAAAAGGCCATTATTTTACCATACTGACTATATGTAAAAAAGTCCGATTCACTCGATATTTTACAGTTACCAATATAGGCTGATATATATATATATATATATATATATATATATATATATATATATATATATATATATATATATATATATATATATATATATATATATATATATATATATATATATATATATATTATAGGTTTATGCTCATAAAGAACCCATATTGAGTCAATTTTGACCCCAACTGAGGCCAAGGTAAAATTGTTGCTAGGAAATATGTTATAATAATTACTTTTTTAATGACATTGCATTTAATTTAGTGAGACTAAATGAAAAAAAAACAACAAAAAAAAAACAACGACTGAAAATTAAAAAACACATACTCTAAAATATGAATCACAACAGGTGAAACAAAATATTATTATTATTATTTTTGTTTCGCAGAAAATGACTTTATACAAAGGTGATAAAAAAACTTGGTTTTTCACAAAAACTGGATAATAAACTGGATATTAAAACTGAATTATACTGGTTGGCAAAAAAAAACTATCTTTACCATGACTAAGAAATAAAAGAATGAATGGGAATTTTAAGAAAGGACGAAAAGAAATCAAAGAAATAAACAGGCTTGATGGTATGTGCGACAAAACATAATAAAATTATTTATAGAAAATAACTTTATACAAAGCTGATCAAAAACTTGGTTTTTCACAAAAACTGGCTGAGGCCGGGATATCCTGGTAGGCAGAGTGCTGGCACCGTGTCTAAGAGTTCGTAGGTTCCATCCCCGTCAGCCGAAGAATTAAGCCAGATTAAAATTATCAATGAGTTTAAATTCTTTGACAAAACAGTAAAAATTAGTCACGATTCTAATTCTTAAGTAATTATAGTTACGCTGGAGTATTCTATAAGTATTCTAAACGGTAGAAATTTTTTTCCCCCTAAATTTGTTTCCCCCTAATCAGCTGGTCAAAAAGTAAATAAATATTCTGAATCAATAAAAAAAGGGCGCAACAACTTGACCCGGAGGCCTAGGAGTATGATTCTGGCTGAGGGTGCAATTCCCGGGTTCGATCTCCGGTCGTGTCCAGTTCTGCGCATTTCAGTCAGTCTTCAGTAAATTATTTTCTGCATAAAATATAAAAATGATAAACAAAAAATAAAATTATTTAATTTAATTAATTAATACAAACCTAAGTGTTTTGCTAAATTACATTTTATTCTCTTACCATTAATATATTTTTGTATCAAAGTAACCAAAAAACTCTATAACTAAATAACTATCCCCTTAGTTTTGGAACAAATACAAATAAAAGTTTATCTATAAAGTCCCATTTCTTTTAGAACGATCAACAATATTTATCAAATTAAATTTAAATTGCACGTTTGCTTATTTTAATGAAAGACGTGGAAAAATTGGATCTTGTTATATACAAACCTGTTATGTAATTTAAAGGAAAACTAATATTTTATTTAAAAAATTACTTAGAATTCACAATTAAATATCACAGAATTGAAAATGATGCAATTACAAAAGAATAACAAATATGAAAATTAGTAACACACAATCAGTTTTGAAAGGCTCTCCATTCTTTTAAAGTCACATTCAACAAATAAGTTTTTAGTTTCTTTATCTGTGGTAAAAGAATTTACTAAGCACCATAAAATATTCTCATGAAAAGTAAACATGCATGTAGTTCTTAATATTCGAAAAAAAAACTCTGTAATTTAAAATATTTTTAAAAATTCTCCATGGTTTAATATTTTGTAAAAAGAAATTTATAAAGACATGCATTAATTATGTATTATGTAATTTAAGAGTTCATGCAATATAGCACAAAATTAATGAAGATGAGACGAGTAATCTTTTTCAGCCAGATTCGATTTAGCAAATTTTGTTATAATGTTTTTAAGGTAATCAAAAAGATTTTTATAATTTAGTAAGATTTTTTTTCTTTTTAATTTTAGAGAAATTCAATTTAAAATTTAAAAGGAAACCAAGGATTGAAAATAAAAAATAGTATTCTTTAAAATGACTACAACAGGAATAAAATTAAAAGGTTTTTTGAAATTAGGTTTAATAGTCTTACATAAAAACTACATTAAAGTGCGGCTCAAAAAATGACTTAAACGTAAGTAAAAAAAGGAATGACCAAAAATTTAAAAGGAAAGAAAAAAAACGAAATGGAAGAAGCGTGGAAAAAATAAGCATGCTAAAATGTACGACATAACAAAAGGAACTACAAAAACAAGTTTTGAAAAATAGATACAGTAGGGTTCTTCCATCTTTTTTTCAGAAAAGCTGCATACATTGGAGAAGACAAACAAACAAAAATATTAGAACTTGTAATTAATTTTTTTCAATGCCTTTTGTTTAAAAAAATATTATAAATATATTTTATATTAAAAAAACCTGAGATTTTCTGTTAAGTAATACAACAATATTAGTCAAGACTTTAGATTTTTAAGAAACTATAGTTTTGCTGAAAGAGGGCCATCTTCAATATAACTATTCCGAATATGTTTGTAATTATTAGCGCCACTTTTGGTTAAATGTGAAAAACTCATAAAATCTGGGAGTGCAATAAAAAAAGGTTAAAGTCTTATTAACAATAGGATAATAAGATATTGTTGTTTAGTTTTTAATTTTCTTACACATTATAAATATTAGCAAATGTAACTTTCCTTCATATTTAAATATTTTTGATTAAAAAAATTTTTCGAATTTTTTTGCATTGAAATATAATACTAGCTGCTTAAGTTATTAGAAATACAATGTAAGTAAATCTTTTCTGGACGATGCATTAAAACTACATTTAATGTCAGCTCAAAAGTTTTAGTTCTCAATTGATAAATCGAAGTTCATCCTCAGTCGAAAATTTAAACTATAACGTTAACATGCAAAGGAAACGAAATCAAACATGTTATGAACTAAGTCTGAGTATAAACGAGCTGGAGAGAAAGATTTTGAGATTGTAGAGTCTGTAATTACCTGCATAATTTAAATTATTAAAAAGTGTGTAGAATCAAGAGAATTCAATATAGTGAATGTAGAGTTTACATCTTAATGTTTATAATAACATTAAGTAGAAAATTTTTTCTTACGTTTAAATATTTCCTCCACAGTTTGTCTCTGTACTTTTCGTATCCAAAACGAGAATCATACCCTTTTTTAGTGATGTACTTTACGAAAATTGCTTTTTATTTATTGTGCTTTTTATTGCTATTAAGGCATCATGAATTCGTGTTAAAATTACTTAATTTCCAGCATGTTTTTGAAAGGAGATACCATCCGAGACTACATTATTATTAAAGTAATATAAACCTGTTACAGTGATAATAATATTTTATATTATTAATGTAATAAATATATTATGAATTATTTTATGTTATAATTAATTGTAATTATAATAAAAAAATAATTAATAATTATATGTTATAATTAATAATTATATGTAAAAAAATGTATAATTATATGTAAAAAAATTTATAAGTATATGTAAAAAAATAATAATTATATGTAAAAAATTCATAATTATATGTAAAAAAATTAATAATTAATAAATATTAATTGTAAAAAATAATAATAAAATATTAATGTAAACAATAATAATTAATTATATGTTATAATTCTTTGTAATCACGGATATTTCACTCCTCTCGCAAACATGCTAGAAGTGAAATATTATTACCGTAAGTTTTTTTTTCTCGTTTTTATAGGTAATGCTCGTTAAGAGTTTTTCTCATGATGATTAGGCAATACTATAATTTCATTATTGAATTTTAAAACTTTTTCACGACTTTAACATAATTGCACTATGAAGTTGCGCTAGAAAGTTGAATTATGCAATTAAGTTACAGGGCTTCCTAGTTAACCACATAAAGTTTACATGATTTTTATTTTTTTTTTTGTAAAATAATTTTGGATAATAATCTTTCATTCTATCTTGAATAAAATACTTTTGAACAGATATTTCTAGCTATTTCTAATTTTATCTTCTAAACAGTTTTTTATTCAACTCGATATAAGAATATAAGTTATCATTTATCAATATTTTTATCAGTGAATCGGCAATTACGGAGTTGTTAATTGAAAGCCCTAAATTAATAGGAAGAAAACACTTTTATTATTCTAAATATAGTTTATAAAAATTATTACGCACTTTTGATGAAAACCTTTAATGTTGTATACTACTTTGTGTTTATAATTAAGCCATTATTGTGTTAACCCATATCGAAAGTTCTAATATTGTCTGCAATTTATTCTTTTAAAACTTTATTTAAGCTTTATTAAATACATTAATAAATTTTGTATCAACTAATGACATGATTCATAACACTATCATTACATTGTTCTAAAAAGTAGGAAAGGATATTTCTCTTTTCTTTTTGTATTGATTCTTAAGCACCTACACAATAAGTAATAAATGGGAAATAAAACATTTACTTAATATTTGGAAATCATTTTAACGGAGAGGTATCTCGGTATGGCTCTCGATTAGAGTACAAGAGGTCCCATGTTCAATTCCCGATCGTGCCTGGGTTGTTTTTTGTAATACATATTTTAAATAGAAACATAGCAACTATTTAAAATTCTATACCAAACTGTATTATTTATGAAAATGTCTGTTAGGAAAGGAAAATCATGTTTCGTTTTTGAAAAAAACTATTACTTCGAAAAAAAAACTATAATGAAATGTGAGTTCATTGGAAACAATTAACAAAGCAGGACATTTAAAAAAAAAATGCAAAGAAGTTAAAAAAACAAATCTATTTGTAGCAAGACAATTAACACAATCAAAATGTTTGTATCAAACTCAGGATTTGGAATGATACTGATTGTATGGATTTTAAAAGTTCTCTAACCAGCCGTGGTCCATATTAGTAACTACTCTTTATAGTTTAGTTACAGTATTGTTAAATTAAAACATACTGTGAATTTCATTAAACTAGATTTTAAGGAAATAGTGATAATAAAATGAAATACATTGGAAGCAATTTTTAATCTATGCCAGAAATAAATAGGTGCTTCATGCTTTAAAGTTACAAATTTTTTCCTCACTATTCATGAATAATCTTTATTAGTAAATGTGTTAGTATCGTATAATACGTTACATCAAATAAAAACTTTTAGAGGTATGATAATTAAAGATTGTAGGCTTGAATTATTATAAACAAAATATAAATTTTTGTTGAAGTTTTTCTGTCGAATCAATAACAATTATCTACTCTTTAAGGTTAATTTAGGTATTGATCATACTAAAAGGCTATGGCTTCAGTGGTTGCTGCTTATCGTCACACAAAGTCGCTTTAAGAATCATCCGTTGTTACTCCGAGATCGCTTTAAAAGACGCTATACCGAGGGAAAAACCTTATATGGCGAATTCCGTTTCACATCCATTGGTATTTTTAGTGAATTCAGACAAACCTAGAGTAAAACCACGAAGTTTACAATGTTTTTAACTAATCAAATGCTCACAAATTATTACAAGGCATCTTTTCCACTGCTTAATCCTAATTAATACTACAGTGATTTATTTGTATTTTAGTATTTTGAAAAATTTCGTCCACCATTTCAAACTTTATAGTTTACACCAGGTTCACTTTTCTCTAAAACTTAAACTACTTGTGCTGATAAAAAGAATTCGTCATGCATGATATCTTCAGTGGTATAGCGTCGTCTATAGATCGCCTCTCTCTGCACTTGCTCCCCAGAAAACTCACTAGAAAAAAGTTAGTGAGATCACTACCATTGGCTTGGGTGACAATATTTCTTTTAAGAGAAAATTTTAAATGGAATTTAAAAAAAAACTACAGAATGCAAGTAAAGTTCTTTGAAAAAAGATATAAAGTATGAATTTTTTATTTTTATTTTGAATTTTGAATTTTGTTTCCAAAGTTCTTTCGCCAAAAGGAAATGAAAAGTTAAAGTCTAAACACCTAAAACTATAAGGAAAGCCGCATATATTTTTGTTAAAATTTTATTTATATATTAAGGGTGACGAAATCGAACAGTGTTATAAAGGACTCTTTTAACTATTTATAAAATTCAACGTAAATTTGTAATTACCTGAATTAAGTTTTAAATCTATGTGAAAGTAACGAAATCAATAAGAATTCGAAATGTTATAAATAGCGTTAAAATCTTAACATTGCAAAAGATTTTTTTTTTTTTTTTTTTTTTTTTTGTATTTGAATTCTTTGTGTACAGCTGTATTTGATTCCGGAATCTCTCTCATTTGAAAGTAGAATAATAACCTTTAGACTTCTATGCCAACGAAAGAATAATTTTTATTTGTCTTTTCAAACAATAACAAATCATAAAACCTTGCACCAAAAAATTTAATCTATTGCATGTTTGCAGGACAAGTTAATTTTACTTGCCTACCATGTTTTATTGATCTATATAAGTTATATATGTAGCAAGTTATGGTAGTTATCGTACTTTACTCCCTTCACAAATTGACAGAAATGAAATGGTTTTACTTCTAGATTTTTCTCATTTTAGAGTGAAGTTCCTCGCTGTGTGAGTTTTTCTCGTGACTGTTAAACAGTAATAATAATAACTTAATCACAGCCCAAATATATGCAGCCGTACAGAGCATTCTATTTGATTCACATTGGTTAACCATACTAAATTTGGCATGATTTTGTATGACTTGCAACCTAGCTTTAGGTTGGACTAATTCATGCAACAAATACTAGTCGGAAGAAATACTTTTGATTTTGATTATAATACATTTTCTTCTAACTTTATGAATGAGTAGAATTAATAATTTACATCAATTTGTGGATTTTTAATTATGGATTTTTTCGTTAAAAATAATTAAATATTTAAAACCACAATTATTTAATTATATTTTAATGTTATGTCATACGATTTTGATAAAAACTTTTTAGACAGTATACTACATTGTGTTTACACTTAGTTCCTTATCGTGAGGCATATATAAAGCGATAGAAATTAATTTTAACTTCATTCAATCATCTTTTTCATTAAAATCTTTATCATTCACAAAATACAACGTTACAATTTTGTAACACGATTGTATATAGAAATGATTTATGAAAGACACCTTCTTTATCCTTAAACACCTGGTTTTTAAGTAAATAAATGTTGCGAATCCATAAATTTATTTTATACTTGGGCATTATTTTAACCTTGCTCTTGATTTCGTGGCACGGTGGTCTAGGGGTATGATTCTCGCTTAGGGTGCGAGAGGTCCCGGGTTCAATTCCCGGCCGTGCCCGGTTAAGTTTTTCGTAATGTTTGAAACGGAAGTTCAGTAAATTTTAAATTTCTTTATCCGACTAAATTATTTATGAAAATAACTTTTATGAAATGTAAGTGATTTCTTCAAGGAAAAATAATTTTTTAAGAAATCTATAAAGAAGTGTACGTTCATTGAAGACAATTAACAAAACAAAACAATTGAAAATAAAATGTTAAGCTAAAGTCCTCGTTATAGAAACATAACTATTTGTAATAGAAGTTTTTTTTTTCTTTCCTTTTTAATTTTAAAATGGAAGTTTAATAAATTTTATAAGTTTCTTTACCAGATTGCCTTATTTATGAGAATAAATATTATGAATATAAAATGCATTTCTGAATTTATTTTTAAAAAAAATAGAGTTCTTTAATAATTATATAAAGAAATGTACGTTTTAATCTATTTTATAACAATTAACTTACTTCTAGGAACTTCTAGGAACTATTAATAATATTCAAATGAGAAATAAAGAACTTTAACTTTTATTTCTCTGTAGAAGAAAATCACTTGCAGGAAACAATAGAATAAATTTCTGTTTTATTTCGTAATCAAATTAAATAAATATACTTTCAAGACACTATTGAAGTTTTTAAAAGTTAAACACGTCAGACGGGAATTCAACTCGTGCTATATTTTAAGATGTATATCATAGAATTATTAAAGAAAAATGTTATTGCTTCGTAGACTTAATGAAATCCTATACTTGATAATATATTTCGATAAATAAGGAGATCATTCGTTCTTGAAAAAGAAACAACTATATGACATTGTAAAAACATTGGATTTGATAGGTCACTAAAAATGGCTCGTCTCATTCTGACATGCCCTTAACAAAAATGCGGGATAAAGAGCTTTAACTTTTGTTTCGCTGTTGAAGAAAATCGTCTGCAAGAAGCAAACGAATACAATTAACAAAAAAAAATCATTAAAAAATAAAATTTTTAGTTAGTGATTTCGTTTTCCACGCATATTTTAAACATGTATTTAAACAAGATCCGGAAGAGGAATGCAAAAAATAGATTTTTCGTATTTTCTTTTTAGCATTACATATAACAATTGCATAAAAATGTAATAATGTTACTCTAAATTGCGATAATTAATGCAGTTCTTTTATATTTGTTTTAAAGATTGCAAATAAGGTTGTAATTATTGTAAGCTGTTGCTGGCCATGCAGGAAATACCACATGGAAGGTTTAGGCGAATTATGAAATACGAGAGTTACTTTATACTTTAACAAGGTGTTGCACATTTTGCAGGGATAATATAAACACGGCGATTTAATTAAATCTGTATTGTAGATGACTAGTTCAAGGAAGAGGTCTAAATAAAAAGTCTGTGGGAGTGAATTCCCTAAAGATATTAACGCTGTTTTTCAAAGCTCTGTCGCCAAGGAAAATAAAAAAAGCCATAGTTAAAGTGCCTTTTACTTGAAGCAATGCGATGATTTAAAATTATATATATAATATTGCCATGAAGAATTAGCTGGGCCTTAGAACAGACAAATAACTTAAATACTTTAAAATTTATGAAACTTTTTCAAAAATGACAAATTTGGTGACATTTTTCCACCTCGATACAATATATCAAAATAAGTACCATATTCTCGGTTTTTGAAAACTTTTATGATCCCAGGTAATGCAGCATTGGAGTAAGTTATTAAATATTAAAAAATTAAATCACAAATGCTTTTCATTTGCACCAAACAGTGGCTTTTCTCTATATTGACATTTTGCGTCCTTTTTCAAAATAAGGGTAGACAACACTGGTTTTAGATAGGCTAAACTTTACCTAAAAATCCTGAAAAACAGTTTCACTTACAGCAGTTATAAAAATAACATATTATTCCCCAAAACGCATCATTTCATATTACGATGGAGGCTTCAAAAGAAACCTTATGCGATCAAATCCAACGGTTTTAGTTCAAAAACGTAATTATATTTGGATGTTACGCTCAATCTAATTTATCGGTTAAGATTACTAATCACCGATAATTATTAATAACATCCAAATAATCCACCACATACCTTTCCGTACTAGTTAATGCACATTACAGCATTTAGAAATTGAAACATGCAATGAATTAATATAAATTTTGCCACGATTCCAAAAATAGTGATCATGAAATAAAGATTAAACATTGAAGGCTATTTTTAGACAAAGCCACGAATAATTAGTTGCTTCGAGCTTTAAAGTTACCAAGTGCAACTGATTTTTAGCTTATGCCGCAGATAATTAGTCAAATTTAACATATTTCCTCTCGAATTTTATTCATCGTGTAGAATCCTTAATAATATATTAGTATTATTTACAAATAAGATAGTGATGCTAGAAATCGTATTTTTTTTTTCCTTAAAAAAAATAAATAAACAAATTAAAGAAGCTAATGCTCAAGATCTAAAAGTTCTTCATTTTTGACGAGCAAGCAACGGAAGTTTGTGTCTAGAGAGGAAGCTATACAGCGGGAGATGACCTTCATACCGAATTCTCTTTAATCAGCATAAGCAAATTTAAAATTTAAGGTTTAGAGAAAAGTAGGGACAGGTAAACACAGGGAAAACCAAGAAGTTTAAAGTGCGGAATGAAAATTTCTTAGACAGTACTGTATTGTGTTCAAACTTGTGATATGTTTGTAAGGCATTTTAATTACGGTATAAAATATATTTTATTAGTTGAAATTTAATTTTAACTTCAGTTAAGCTCTGTTATCAGTGATAAACTGTATATCATTGATAATTAAATACTTCACTATCAAGTAAGAGAATTGTATACAGAAATGAATATAAAATTGAAATCTTTTACTCTGAACACCTGGTTTTTAAGTAAATAACTGTTTTCAATCAATAAATCTATCTTATATTGGAGAATCTTTTTAACTGTGCTCCTGTTTTTGTGGCACGGTGGTCTAGGGGTATGATTCTCGCTTAGGGTGCGAGAGGTCCCGGGTTCAATTCCCGGCCGTGCCCGGGTAATTTTTTTTTTAATCTTTAAAACGAAAGTTTAATAAATTTTAGAAGTTACTTTAATATACTGAATTATTCAAGAAAATAACTATCATGAAACAAAAGTGATTTCATCAAGCAAAAATAATTTTTGAAGAAATCTATAAAGAAATGAACGTTCATTGAATACAATTAACAAAACAAAACATTTGAAAGTAAAATGCAAAGTTCACTGTCTCATTAAGGAAATAGAACTATTTGTAATAGAAGTGGTCTTATACAATATAAAAAGTAGAACTAGATGAAAATTATATCGTTTATCTCAAATTTCGAGATTCTGAATGATACTGATGATATGGCGCAGTTTTTAAAAGTTCTTTTCCCACCTAAAGACAACTATTAAATGCGCTTTATAGTCTAATTACATTATTCTGAAATTAAATCATTCAAGGAATTTCCAGACTATATTGACTGTAAAAGAAATATATAGTATAGTGATAATAAAATAAGGATTATGCGTTATGAGCCATTTTGAATTTATGTAACAGATAATTAATTATTTCAAACCTTAATGTTACAAATTTCTTTATTAATTCAATTAATTGGGTATATTCTTCATTAGTAAATGCATTATGCGTTACAGTAAATAAAAACCTCTAAAATATATGATAATTAAAAGTAGTTTCTTGAATTATTTTTAAAAAATGATTATTTTTCATTAAAGATTTTGTGTCTAATGATAGAATCGATATAAATGATTAACTCTTTTTGGTTAACGCGCATTTTTAGGTATTGATTACACTTAAGGGGCTAAGGTCTAGTAGCTGCAGGTAACCGATCCCCACATTCAAAGTTGCAACTTATTCGTTTCTGTTGTTACTTATGCCACTTGCCTATACATGTAAGCCTGCTCAAAATAGCGGAAATTTTTTTTTGCAAGGGTGAGTTTCTTTTTTTTTCCAGTGGCACCATCTATGGCCAAAAGTACTCCTTCATCCACACACGACACAGCCTGTTTTACAGGACCAATCATACACCATTCACTCATCCACTGATCGTAATATTGACCCGCACCAGAGAACGATCAATCTTCAATTCAGTACCGCCAGAGGTGTTGAGTTGTTATGAGAACTTGGTGGACTTTGTGACCGCGACAGATTTAACTTGCACCAGTCACCATTTATACACGGGTAATCTTTGGCCTACGGAATTTAAACTCCCGTTCTAACGAACACAAGCCCAACACCCTCCCAATCAAGCTATACCGGTCCATCCATCTTGTTCGTTACGACGAGTTCATTTTAAGGGGAGGCTATACCATGATAACTAATTTTCATGACAAATTTCGTTTCACCTCCATCAGTATTTTAAAATTTAATATTTATAAGAAAATGATTTCAGATAAACCTAGAGTAAAACACGAAATTTCAGATGTTATCATCTCCTCAAAATGCAAGTAAGTTATTGCTGAGCAACTTTTCCACTGCGCAATCCTAATAATTATGTCATGTTTAGTTAATATTCCTAAGGAAATGAAGCGGTACAATATTACCTGATTAAAATTTACCTTGCTTTTTAATAAAGCAATGCTGCCATGATTTGTTTGTATTTTGTTATTTTGACATATTTCTTCCAGCATTTCAAACTTCATGGTTTACCATGGTTTACTGCTTACCTGAACTAACTTTTCCTTCAACTTTAAATTTTAAATTATTTATATTTAAAATTCGGATGGAAGGATATCTCCCGCGGTATAGCGTCCTACAAGTTGAAATTTAATTTTCACTTCTGTCAAGCTCTGTTTTCATTGATAAACTGTGTATCATTCATAATTAATTACTTCACTTAGAGAAATGTATACAGAAATGAACATTAGATTGAAATATTTTTTCTGAACATCTGGTTTTTAAGTAAATAAATGATTTCAATCAATAAATCTGTCTGATATTGGAGAATCTTTTTAACTGTGTCTGTGCTGCCGTGGCACGGTGGTCTAGGGGTATGATTCTCGCTTAGGGTGCGAGAGGTCCCGGGTTCAATTCCCGGCCGTGCCCAGGTCATTATCGTTTTTAAATTTTAAAACGAAAGTTTAATACATTTTAGAAGTTACTTTAATAGACTGCATTATTTAAGAAAGTAACTACCATGAAATGAGAGTGATTTCTTCAAGCAAAAATAATTCTTTAAAAAATCTATAAATAAATGAATGTTCATTGAATACAATTAACAAATGAAAACATTTGAAAATAAAATGTAAAGTTAATGGTCTCATTAAAGAATTAGAGCTATTTGTAATTGAAGTGGTCGTACACGATGTAAAATATAAAACTAGAAGAAAATGAATCGTTTTTCTCAAACTTCAAGATTCTGAATAATACTGATAATGTTGCACACTTTTTAAAAGTTCTTTTTCCACCCCTATAGACAACTAGTAAATGCACTTTATAGTTAAATTATTTTATTCTGAAATTAAATCATTCAAGGAATTCCGTTAAACAATATATAGACTCTAAAAGTATAGTGATAATGAAATAAAGATTATGAACTACGAGCCATTTTGAATTCATGTAACATGTAAATTGTTGCTTCACACTTTAATATTACAAATTCTTTTATTCATTCAATTTATCGGGTATAATCTTCATTAGTAAATGCATTATGGTTAAAATGAATTTATATTCAGTAAATAAAAAGCTTTAAAATACATGATAATTAAAAGTAGTGTTTTGAATTATTTGAAAAAATATAGTTATTTTTCTTTAAACATTTTGTGTCGAATGATCGAATCAATGTAAATGATTAACTCTCTTTGATTAACGCGCATTTTTAGGTATTGATTATAATTGAGAGGATGGGGTCTAGTGACTGCTGGTTACTAATCCCTGAAGTAAACGTTGCAACTTATTCGTTGTTGTTGTTACTTATGCGACTTGTACATACAAGCAAGTCTGCTCAAAATCAAGAGATTTTTTTTTTTGAAAGGGTAAAGAGGCGTCATCTATTGCCAAAAGTATGAATTCTTTCACACAAATCACAGCCCGATGATTTACGGGGCTAATCATCCATGATTCATCCACTAATCGTAATATTGACCTGCACCAGAGAACAATCAATCTTCAAATCAGTACCGCCAGAGGTGCTGAATTGTTATGAGAACTTGGTGGACTTTGTGACCGCGACGGATTTAACTTGCACCAGTCACCATTTATTACATGTGTAATCTTTGGCCTACGGAATTCGAACTCCCGTTCTCACGAACACAAACCCAACAACCTACCAATTAGGCTATACCGGTCCAACAATCTTGTTCGTTGTTACTACGAGTTCATTTTAAGTGGACGCTATACTATGATAAAACTTTTCATGGCAAATTTCGCTTCTCCTCCATCGGTATATTAAAATTTAATGTTTATAAGAAAATGATTTCAGATAAACCTAGAGTAAACCACGAAATTTCAGATGTTTCATCAAAATGCAAGCAAGTTTTTGCAGAGCAACTTTCTACTGCGTAATCCTAGTAATGCTGCCATATATAGTTAATTAATCTCAAGGCAATGAATTGATAAAATATTATCTGATTAAAAACTTACCTGGCTTTTTAATTAAGATGCTATGATTTGTTTGCATTTTGGTATTTTGAAAAATTTCTTCTATCGTTTCAAACTTCATCGTTTACACTAAGTTTACCTGAACTAACTTTTTTCTCAACTTTAAGTTATGTTTATTGGTAAAAGAGAATTCGACTAAAAGGATATCTCCCGCGGTATAGCATCTTCTATTGATCCTTCCGTTTCCTCTCCAGGAATCAAAACTTTAAGGTGATTTAATTTCAAGCATTAGCTTGTTTTAATTGGCAATAAAAGGAAGTTTGAAATGAAATTAAAAACGTCACATAATACAGCAAGATTCATTTGAAGAAATATATAAATTACCAAACTTTCTGCTTTGAGAATTCTCGACCGGTTATCGTTTCATCATTTCAGTAAAACTTCCCACAAAGTTCATTGTGGACCAAAGAGGTCATGGAGGTTATGGTTCCACAATTTCGCTACCAATGACATGATATTGGCAATGTGTTTACCATTGCGCACTTGCCGCCTTTACATTAAAGGCAACTTGTAGCCCACGGTTAAGAAAATTAAGATGGACGTTATTGGAATTGGCTCTTCATAGGCTGTTGCACCACGAAGAGCCGATGAAGCCGAAGAGCCACGAAGAGATGTTGTTGTTGAATTTAGTTTAGTTTTCTACTTAGATTTGGTAATTTTGTTTCGAAGGCTCTTTTTCCAAAGTGCTTTGGAAAGAAAGAAGTCTTCTGTAAGAAAATAATCTATAATTTTAATTAAATTTATGTTCTCTATTCAGGGTGAAACAATCAAAAGGTGTCATAAACTCATTTAAGCTATAAACAAATATTAAAGAAAAACCTTGTGTTTGTATTTACTGGAATTATATACCGAGTCCAATACAAAAAGGGCAAAGTCAAAAGGAATTCAAAATTCCTTTCGAGTATAAATCTTATATGTAGCATTGCTAAAGAGCAAAAGTTTACTCATATTTGAACTTTTTTCTGCTCAGCCGAGAGTGAACCCGAGATGTCTTATGTTCGAAACAAGAATCATATACCCTTTGATCTTTATGTCTACGTAAGAATGCTTTTTATTTGTCTTCTCAAGCATCATAAGAAACTGGAGCAAATAATTTCATTTCTTACATGCTTGGGGGACAAGGGAAATACCCTTGCCTACTTCGACTTATTAATCAATATATGTAATACTTGTACTAGGTCATGGTAGTTACGGTATTTTACAGCTTAGAAAAAAAAAAAACTTAAATGAAATTACTTTAAAACTTGTTTTTTTTTCCTTATTTCTGAGTGAAATCCTTTCTGTGGGAGTCTTTCTCAAGACTGTTTATCAATAACTTTATCACAGCTATAATATATGCAGCAATATAAGGACATTGTATTTGATTCCACTTGCTATGGTTAACGGTATTAAAGTTTTCATGATTTTGTTCTACTTGCAACATAACTTTAGGTTGGTATCATTCCTGCAACGAATTCTTAAATTAAGAAAATATATCTGAACGGAACTTTTAGAATAAATTTGTTATTTTAATTAATTAGTTTGCCAGCATAACTGATATTTTTTTAATTTTTTGAATGAGTAAAAAATATTCTTAATTATTTTTATCAATGCGTGAAATTTTAACTATAGATAATTTTATTGAAAAAAACTCAGTTCTTTATTTATATAAACATGGTAAATATTATATTACACTATTTTGTTGAAAGCGTTTGAGACGGACACTACATTGCATTTACATTTAAAGCGTTTTTGTCAGGCGCATAAAAAGCGATATTGAATGCAATTTATTTGTTGAAATTTAATTTTAACTTCATTCAAGCTCTGTTTTCATTGATAAATTCTATATGATTCATTATCAATAACGTTATTTTACCGTAACATGTTTGTAAGCAGAAAGCTTTATGAAAAAGACATCTTCATTTTCCTTGAACACCTGGTTTTTAAATAAATAAACGCTCTGAGTCAACAAATTTATTTTGTACTTCATCGTTTTTTCAACTGTAATTGTGCCTCCACGGCACGGTGGTCTAGGGGTATGATTCTCGCTTAGGGTGCGAGAGGTCCCGGGTTCAATTCCCGGCCGTGCCCGGATGGATATTTTTTTAAACATTAAAATAGAAGTTTAATAAAATTTAAAAAAGTTCTTTAGCAGACTGCATTATTCAAAACAAAATATATATTGTAAAGGAAACAAATTTTTTTTCGCGTTTTGTTCAAATAATTCTCTGAGAAAACTATAAGGAAATGTAATTTAATTTAATGCAATAAATAAAACAGGACATTTGAAAATAAATTTTAAAGTTAATGTCCCTGATTTCTACACACATTTTTAACTTGTATTTATACAATTCAAAATCTGACAGCGAGAAAATGTTGATGCAAAAATTGTTTTTGTATTTCCCTTTTGTTATTACTTAATTGCATAACAATGTAATAGTGTTACTGTAAAATGCGTTAAGTTCAGTTTGGAGATATTTGTTTTGCGGATTGCAAATGAGGTTATAATTAAAGTATATGTTGCTGTCTATCCTGAAAATACTGCAGTAGATTTTCAAGCAAATTAAATATGAAAATTACCATCGACTTTATCCAGGTATTGTGCATGTGCATCCCACTGGAAAATGATAAATACGGCGATTTGATTAAATCTCTAATGCAGATGATAAAATAATTGTTTTGTGGGGGTTATTTCTCAAGGGTAGTAAGTGATTTGATCAAATCCCTTAACTGCGATTAAAGGATGAAAGATGAAATTATATTATTAAAATGTACGGTAAATTTAATTAATCGTTTACTATTAATATAACTATCAATAGTCGCCGGTAATATTTAATTATATTTAAGTAAGTCAATTAAAGTGTATAATTTACTCTATTTTAGGTTTAAATTATTTACCGGTTATTATACTAATGAAGTTGGTTAATGTGATAATGTTTCACTCATTTGACTAATTTAAATATTTTCAACTCAGTTGTACTGCGCGTGCGTTGTGGTAGTTTTTAACGCAAACAGCTGGAGAATATGAGTAGTTTGTTTGTTTTGGATGTGGACGCCTAAACTTTGCATGCGTTGTCGATTTGTTGTGCAAATTCATTGTGAAAGAAGATTTTAATTTTACCTTTAAGATTTTTAAAGGCAGTGTTAAACTTTCCGAGCAAACATATCCTGGACAGCGGAGCTTACCCTTAAAAAATGTCAGTATGAGGTATAAAGAGCAATAGCTCTCAACTTAAAAAAAACTACAAGGAAGGGTATACCAGGCAAATATATATCCGGCAGTAGCACTTACAAACATAAAAACATAAAAAAATAGGGTATGTAGGGTAAGATATACCCGACAAAGGTAATGTTTTTTTAATGTTAAATGTCATTTAACCTTAAAAAAGACATTAACGTCATCATGAATCTTTTGTAACCATACTGAAATATATGGACTTAAGATTTCAAAAGTCATCATTCATCATTCGATATGGTAATATACAAAAAATAAACAATTTGAACTTTGAAAGCTATTATTTTAAATTAAAACTTAGATGAAAATCTGTAAATATTTCTTTATTTTATCCCATTTATTTTCACCCAACTTGTGCATTTTATCTTTTCACTAAAACAGTTCGGGTTTTTATCAAATCACTGATTTCTTTACGAAAATCGACCCACAAAGTTGTTACTTTAACATCTTCTACCTTAATGATTATATCAAAACTCCGTTTTCAACATTTCCCCACGATATATACTCATTATGCCAAGTATGAAATGTAAAAATCTCTGCTCACTTTTGTACACAATAGCAAATGCTCTTTAGGAAAGTATGAAATATGACAGTTACTGTACCCTACCTAAGCATTGTATGCAATAAAAAATGCTCATTATGCAAAATATGAAGCATAACTATTATGAAAGAAGAAAACAGTGTCTTTTTTCTAACAATTTTCCCCGACTAGAATTTTAGCTGTGATAGAATTTGATGAACGGGATCCCACTGATTGATTTATTGCTGTTTAGTGAGCAGCCGGGAGAGCTGTATTAAGATCACGGTACTTTTGAGTGCTGATCGTGAGAGCTGTATTAAGTTCACTTTCGTGGTCGCTCCTGTGTTGCCATTAGCATTCGAGTGTATACAGGCCGAAGTTGTCTGTGATCGAGAATGAGTAGAAACAGTGCAAGGAGGTGGATAATGTCGCAGTCACAAGCAGCATGTCAACTGTTCAATGCAGACCATCCATCGAAGTATGCGTGTTCAAATCGAAGTGGGAGTTTCTATCAAGGTAGGCGTGATCACATCACGTCCGATGGTCACCAATGTGGGGATGGTTGTTATTGACCTTGTCAACCTTCATCTATGAAAAGGTACTCCACCATAGAATCGATTTAACATGTCTTATATACTAGTGTATTGGAATTGTTTAGTTTTTTTTTTTGTAGTTGTAGATACACTACAGAACCCTTTGTCGGTTTGACACTTTTGGTATTGTATACAATTCCTGAGCAATGTAAAAATTGTTTTATAATTTTCCATTTCACCAGTCAATTTTAAGCAAAGTACCTGACAAACAAAGCAAAGTAACAATACCTGACTTTCAACGTTGCTAGCAACACTACTAACTATCTATATTTTTGCAACTAAAAAATATCTAATTAATATACGTTGAAACCTAAAGGTATTTTATTTTATTTTATAACCGTCGTTGAACAGCCGACCCAATTTCATGGGTTTACGACAACTAATGTTCAACTCCATAGCCTTGTAATTTTGAACCAATCCAGAAGACAAGGAAACTCCTGGATCAGTACCCCCCGAGGTATTGATTTGTTATGGGAACATGGAGGACTTTGAGACTCGACAGATTTAACGTGCATCAGTCACCATTTACTACACGGGGAGTCTTCGGCCGGCGAGGATCGAACCCACGACCTCTTGGATATGGGCCCAGCGCCCTACCGACCAGGCTATCCCGGCCACCTAAAGGTATTGTTTTTTTCACAAAAAGCCACTTGTTTGGTGCATAAATTAAATTAGTCACAATCAAATCTTCCTGTCATAATGGAACATTCGTTTGCTTTGTTTGTTTTGCATTGCATTGGTTTAAAGTCGTTACTGACAAAATTGAAGTTCTGAATTAGTTGAAATATAAATAATATTTTTTTTTTTTTTATTATACGAAGATTCTTTGAAATAAATTCATTGCACCCATTAAGTTATTTGCTATGTAAACTTTATTCCATCCAAACCGATTCATGTCTTGAGTAAATATAGATATTAAATCTCAAAGGGAAACTGCGTTTTACTTTGGCAGCATTGTCTTGGGTTGGCGCCAGTTGAAAAATGCACTTGTTGCCAACTGATCTTCCCATTCGGAATATAATCTTATTGTCATAAATCTCAATGCATTTCGTTTTTGGCTATCATTCTTCTAAGTATATCTTAAACAGTCTCTACAAACTGTCATTTTAGATGTCGCCAACACTCTTTTTTCTTTGATTGTATTCGCCAATTCCTTCCTTCTAGGAAATGGACCGTCTCTCTAAGAGCAAAAAGTCATTAATCTAATAGGAAGAATTGGTTTCGCATTCTTTTGATCTATATATTCCTCCATGGCTTAAAATAATAGTAAAAAAAAAACTGCCTAAAGTTGGAATGCAACTTTATATTTAATATCTTCACTTTTTTTAGAACCTATTTAAAATTATGCCTGTAATTTTTTAGACATTATATAAATTAAATTTTAGTAAAAATATAATCATTTATAATTTACACTAAGTATATGATAAAAGGCATTTTATTACATATTTGCTAATTTTTTTAGCGTTTTAAAGTAATAACAAAATCTCTCTCTTTAAAGTATTAATAAAAATTTTAAAAAGATTTAATGATTTTGACAACTACGATTTATAAATAACTAAATTACATAATAAAAGGCCTACTGATCAAACATGTTCATCTGTGACCATTTTGGATGCTATGAGGCAAAAAAACAAAAGCAAATATCCATGTAAAAAAAAAAAAAGTATTCTTTTTATACGATATTCATGCGATTTATAAAGATGTGAATTTTCTTACGGTAGTATAGTGAAGAAAATATGTAAATTCTGTTAAGATAATAGAATCAAGAAAATAGGAAAATTCAGTTTAGATAATATGATTTAGAAAATATGTAAATTCTGTTAGATTATGATTAGGAAAATTTAACCGGATGCTATGTCTTTTTGTGGCATAACGTTTTTAAGGAAAAAATATGCTGTTTTTATAATTTTTGTAGCTTTACAACAGTTATTCATGTATCTTATTGAAAACATGGTTCATTTCGTGCTGTCACCCTATATTTAGTTTTAAAAAAATATCGCAGAATGTTAACATAAAGAAGAATCACAGTTTAGTAAAAAAATAAAAATTTGAATGAAAATTGTTTAATTTTTGAAAAGTCACTTTTGCGTTGCTTTGTTTAGGCTTATAAAATATGCAAAATATATAATTTACACATCGGTAAAAAACTCTCATCAAATGGATGGTGTATATTTTTATGAATTTTATAACTTTTTTTTAAAAAATATTTCAGATGTGCATCCCTATTTCTCGATACGGTCTATGAATATCTGTGAAATAAGCGACCAACCTTCTTTCTTGAAGAAGAAAAAAAAAAAAAAACAACTTCCACAATTGCAACAAATTAGTTAAGTCAAACTCTAATTTATACAATTGTTATTTAAAACTTCTAATATGAATTCGTGTATGGTACGCCTTATTCCATGGTACATTATCAGAATACGGACTCAAAGTTTCTAGGTTCGATCCCGTCCACTGTCAAAGAATATCTTTCTCACAATTCTTCTCCACTGGTGACTATGCACAACGAACATGCATTTCTCTCAATCCTCAACAGATGGCAGCACTACATTATTTCACCCACGTACCCGGTTATCCATGATTCGCGAGCAAATCACCTGAATCTCAAAGATCCAAATTGAATACAACTTTTACGAACATCAAGTAAATTTACGGTCAGTGTGGCTATACATTAAAAAAAATTTACGATTAGACCTGTATTTTTGTTTTTATGATAACTTTACGAACATAAAATAATTTTTACGCTCAACACTTTTCGTCTATTACTGATCATAATCTAACATTGAGGTTTATTACATGGTATAATATATCCAGTTTGAAATTAAAACTTTGCTTCGATTTCAAGACACTTAACTTATTTTTTTTACCTTTTTATTTATTTTTAATGGAGGAAAAAATCTTTCAAAAACATCCTTTTACGAAGTTTTATTTTTCATTGGATACCAATGTAAGATGATAAAGATACCAAGAGAACAATAGCTTAATTACCATGCGTCTTATCAAAAGATGTGCTGAATGTACATCTAAGGAAACAAAGTTATTGTGATTTATAGCAAAACATTAACAGAAATAATAATTACTTCGACGTTTCTTGCAAAATATTTCCTCCAAGTTAATTATATTTCAAACAAATAATGTCTCTCTTTCGAAATTGCTAAAATCTTGGAACAGTTTTCCTTTTCAAAGTGGAATTCTTCTTAAGACAGACATTAATTTTTGAAATAATTATGGCGAGAAACATTAAAGAAATCCCTAAGGCAGCGAAAATTCATTGGACTGTTACTTAAAATAGAACAATTCGACTCTCGGAATGTAAATTATTAGGAAAATAAATGGGAAATAAACGTAAATCTTGCTTAAATTCTTTAATTTTGTTTTCAGAGTAGTTTTGTTTTCTCTTAGATTCGTACCTTAATTATGAATATTAGCTCTCAATACGTTTTTAAAACTAATTATTGATTTTATATTGATATTTTAGTTGAAGATGTTATTTAATGTCTGGTTTTAATATTGATTTAATTTATCGTTTTTGGAATTAAAACTACTATCTTACATCATGGTTGGTGCGGGTAGTTTTCCTCCATACTTATTTTATCAGTGCACTTGATTAAATTTAGAAAGACCTATTGTATTGATTAGTTGAGCAAGGTTTTTTTTTTAATTTAATGAAACTTTTTGGGGAAAGAATTTAAAAAGAAAAAACATTTTAAAACTTAACCCAATACCTTTATACATCTTAAGATTTGTAACGCTATTCTCCCCATTTTTCTATTAAAAGCTTCCGAGTGAAGTGATTTCACGTGATTTCATGGTTTATAATTTAAGTTAAGACTTATCATCAATTTATTTGATCTAACGATATCCCAATAAAATAAAAATAAAAAAACATTTCTGAAAAATGAATAAGTTTTCCATGTATCATTGGAATTAAAATAATTAACTCAATAATTTAAAACTTGAACTTCATATTGTTTTTAATTTTTCTTTAAACTAAATTTTCTTGTATTTTAATTTAGTCAGTTTAAACTCAGTAGTACTTATTGTTTTTGATAACGAGGCAATTTATACTAATAATAAGATATTTTTTAAACTGATAGATATTTTTAAAATTTCTATTGTTGCTCAGTTATGTTTTCTTGCACCACCGCTTTTCTCTTTCAAAACGGGTTTCTCAATTTCGTCAGGTTCAGCTGTTTGGCCCTTTAGCAAATAGTAACTATGGCATTTTGAAAAATTCAACGGCATCTGTCGTGACGTCATATCTTTTTGTGTTCGAGTTCTTAAATTTAATTGAACAAATCTTTAAAAATAGAATGAAGATACTTTAATACAGTTGTTTTTAAAAGTAACAGCTGTTAAGGACAGTTCGAGTTTCATATAAATAAAAATGAAACGAATTTAAGTGGGTTTTTACAATTTTGTTTATTTGCATAGTGAAAAACAGATGCATAAAAAACAAATCTTATGTTTTGAAAAATAATTAATTGATAAAAATAATATGGCTTGAAATGTGTAAAAAATAAAGCATTTGTTTTTTTTATAAGTTTTTTTTTATCCTATTGGTATACTCATGCATTATATAGGAGTAAGTTTTCATTTTCGACATTTGTATAAACTTATTTGTTTCGTATTGCTTATGTGTGATATTCGTATAAGTGTGCAAATATCAGCAGTGGAAAATTTGAGCAAATCAATTAACATGTTTCGGAGTTTTGTGTTTTATCTATTATGACAGTTTTTATATAAGAGTGTTACAAAATATTTTTTATCATGTTGTTTAAAATAGACATGATTAATTTTTTTTAAAAAGTGCATACATGTTATTTAAAGTATACTAGGAAGGAATTTTTTTATTCTTTTATACTCAATTGATAATAATTACTAAAAACATGTCTCTAAATTCCATAGGTTTAAAAAACTCTTACCTTTATGGTTTGTAATAGTTTTCTATAAAGAGAAATGTACTGTTCTATTTTAAATAGGATTCAAAAAATTTATAAATTGAAATAAAACACTTTTATTTTAGATCAACTTTTATAAGACCTGTAACAGACAATTATATAATTTTACAACTATATCTTTTAAAAAAATTAAATTTAAAATGTATATATTTTAATTTTAACTACCTCTATTATGAAAATGTAAGGTATTTAACGACACCATTAAATTTGGTATAATAACAGACAAATGCTTTATTATAATTTTACAACTATGTCTTTTTACTACTTCCATTAGGGTATTGTTAGATATTTAATGACACCATTCAACTTAGTGCATGCCATGATGGATTACTCTTAATTACATTACGTTCTTACGGTATTAATAAAACATGATATGATTTCACTGTTATTGCAAAATTTTTTTGATGATTGTAATGCACTTCTTTATGCAACTTAGAATAATTGGTACTAAGAATGGCTTTTCATACATTATTCATTGTGATAATAGGTTCTATGATCGAGCACCTGTGTGAAGTGCAGCATGACGATGGAGGACAACTGAGACCTTATGCTGACAAGCATCATTTAGCTAGAGCTGCAAGAGCTTTACTTTCGTCAGTCACCAGGGTTCTCTTACTAGCTGACACTGTCGTCGTCAAGCAACTGCTCAGTAAAGACAGGGTAAGAGAAAATACTTACACCAAACCCTAAGATAAACTAGAACTTACTAAAATTTTAATTCAAGTGTGATTTGCTAATCACGTTAATAGTTTTGTAAACAATAATACTTTCCTGAGTACTAGAAACTAGAAATTAAAAAAGGATATGTTAAGCGTCGAATAATATACTAATGTTTTTGTATACAAAATGTTCCAGAAATGCTACAAAATAGAGCTTTAAAAAAAGTGTCACTAATCACGTTAGTATTTCTGCATACACAGAATGATCCTCAAATGCTACGAAATAAAACTTACAAAACGGGTACTTCAAGTGTCATTAATCGCATTAGTATTTTTGTTTACAGAATGATCCCTAAATACTATAAACTACAACTTACAAAACAGGTACTTCAAGTGTCATTAATCGCATTAGTATTTTTGTATACAGAATGATCCATAAATACTATAAGCTACAACTTACAAAACAGGTACTTCAAGTGTCATTAATCGCATTATTATTTTTGTTTACAGAATAATTCACAAATAAAGCTACAACTTACAAAAAGGTTACTTTCAGTGTCACTAATCAAGTTAATATTTCTGTATACAGAATGATCCACAAATACTACAAACTAAAACCAAGAAAAAGCGTATTTCAAGCTTTATTTATCACGTTAACGTGTTGGTATTAAGAATGTTCTATGAATAACTCATTATAAAAAATTTTTAGAATAATTTTTAAAAGAGTTAAGTAAAATAAGTAAAATATCTTTAGTGGTTTATTTTTTAAATTTAAATAAAAGAGAAGAAATTTATGAAAAAAAGTACTAACAAATCAATAATAAGGACTATAGTAATGAAACTTATGCCGATAGAAATAAATAAAAGTAATATTTATTAGTTAAACTATAAAAAATTAGTATATCTAATCACCAAAATGAGGCAACTACTTTAAAGTTAAAATAATCTAATGTAACACCATTGTGTAGTGAACACCGCAAAAGTCTCTTTACACTTTATTTGGTGTTGCCACCATTTTTGATATTTAGTAACACAGAAATTTGTGACGACAAAAAATAGTAATAAGATGCAATTCACGCAAAAGTGAGGAAAAATATTTTTATGATACTATTTTTTTTTTTTTTTTTTTTTTTTTTTTTTTAATATTAAACGACTTAAAAGTATAACATGAGGCTTACAGTTGTAAGTAGAAAACAAAAGAAGAAAAATTTACAAATTTAAATTAAAAACAAAATTCCGCATGGCAGCAAGACTTTCAATACTTTTGACCAGTTCTGATAAGACAGGAGGCCAACAAATAGAAAGACAATAGATTGTGATATTATTTGATTTATTTCATGATACCATTAATTTAGATTGCACACAGTCAATGAATATTGAAATAAAATTTTTGTTTATCGACCCTACACTTATAGCAAAGAGAATAATAAAACAAACTGTAATAAGGCTTTAATGAACATAAACGCATAGAAACTAAATATTAGAAAATTATTTATTGTAATTGACAAATGATCTACTTATGAGATCATGATTTTATTAATCATCTAAAAACATACATGCCTTTTGTAACTGTGGACTGCTCTTTCTATGGAATGTTTAGCAACGAGCTAGACGGAAATAAACTTAACATCTTCTCATGATCAATTGGCTACCTACAAGTGACGTCATAGTAGGTAAGTCTTGGCATTTGCGGATTCCGAAGCTAATCAACACTGTTACAATTTAGATTCTAAAATTACAGTAAAATAACCGGTAACAGTCTGTCCATCCACTTAACCGTAAATTTTACGGTAAAGAAAATTTTTTCCTTTTCGGTTTTTAAACCATTTACAACTAATATAGTTATGAAACCATGAATACAACAATATACGGTTTTTTTAACCATTTATAATTAATATGGTTTCAAAACCATAAAAAAAGAAATTTTACTGGATATTTTCATTACGTAATGGGCATTGGTGAGTGCAGGACACTGTTGTTGACGTATGCCTGTTTAGGCAGAGGGGGTGCGATTGTTCTTGTTTTTCAGTGGCGCCATCTATGGCCAAGAATTCGACTTCTGCCACTGCTATATATGTGTTGAAGGGAATGGAGGAAATATTCCGGTGTCAACGCTGGGATTCGAAACCCAGTTCTTGCGATCATGAGACTGACAGACTCTCGGCAAGAATACGTGCACAGATCTAAGGAACCAAGTGATTTAATTAGATAGGTTTAATTGTTGCGATTAAATTCTTAGTTTTTAACCGTATATGTCCCGTTAATAAACGGTTTTTCTCACAGTTGACAGTTTGATTACCTTCTTATATATGGTCCTTCGACTGCCTTGTTGGAATATGGTAAAATAACAATTAAATAAATTGTTATTTAACCATTTTTTCCGAGAAATTTTCAACAGTGAAGTTCAACTTTACATGTATTCCAATGAATCAGATTTAAATCTCATAGTTAGGGATAATTACTTCGCCTTCTCTTGATTTGCAAGTATCAAATTGCAAATAATCTATCGATGTTATCCAGAGATTTCTAAGTGAGGCAAAGGATAGCAGGTTGTTTTAATGCAACTTGAGAATAGTGAAAATGCGTATGTGCTTAGTGCAATCATTCTATATTCTGGATGCTGAAATTTAAATAAATTCGATTGATTCACATTCCTTTGAAATAGAGTATTCATTTACACAATTTATCTGAAATTTTCAACACCAAATTCAGAGAGATATTACACCCCAGTTTTTTCAGTGTCGGTAGAAGTAATGAACGTTTTCTTTTTTTTGTTAGAAATAGAATTTCAGTTAGAATTTTTAAATGAATCAGTTTTTAAGACAGACTTTGAGAATAAATCGTCAGATTTTGATAATCTTTCTCACTATAAGAATAGTGTATATTTCAATCCATCTTACTTCTTTGTTTTTATAAATTTTGTATATGAATGTATCAAGATTGGTATATGTATGTATGTAAATTACACAGAAAGAATAAATTTGGAAATTTTTTACTGTTAAATATTTCATTTTTTTATGAACTACTAATTAGTTGATGCGAAAAAAAAATACTTATAACACTACGTTTCATTTTTTAACTCAAAATCGTGTTGCTATAAATTGATATTTAAATATATCAGCATATTAAGATTAATATACATTGAAAAAAGTTTGCATAAAAAATATTTAATTATTCTTACCAGATTCCGTAGTTACTTATGCAAAAGCAAATACTTAGCTCTATTAATGAGAGATATAACTCTGTAAAATATAAAGAAGTTTTTAAAAAACAAGATAATATATAAACAACGAATGAGGTTTTAACAATAATTTAAGCACATAAATTAACTTCTAGTATTAACAGAAACAGAGGATCTTGAATAAATTAGTTTTTTTTGTTCAAGTTGTTGATTTTTTAAGAATAACGATGGAAAAACAAGCTTATATATCATTAAAAATTGAATATTTATGCATAAACTTTGAATGTATTACGTGTTTAAACATTGGAGAACTATTATTTTCGAACGAAGAATCTAAAGATAAAAGTATTTTTTTACGAAATTAGCCTGCAACACTTTAATGCTTCGAAGAGAAGAAACTTTTTAAGTTGCTCTTTGATTTATCGCCAGCAGATGCTCTTAGTTGTCATTAATTATTTACAATACTGAATCTGTCATGGAACTATTTGGTATAAAAAAAAGTATCAATTTCATACAAACTTCTTTTAAAATCCTTTTCAAGGGGTAATGAAATATTCAGTTGCCATACTTAGAGATTTATACCTTTATTTTTTAGTTCGAATGTCATGGTAATAAAATTCTTCCTTTGCACTATGTAAAAAACTAAAGAGCTAATTGGAATAAGGTTTAGTAAGGCGTTTAAAAAAACTAAAGTGCCTCGTGAAGGTCTCATATTTTTGTCTTTTTTATGTTTTTGTGTTTAACTTTAATTTAAATTATTTCGCAAACCTCTCTCAGGGGAGAAAGTTCAAAGCGTCGATCTTGAACTTTTTATTATTATTATTTTCTTTGCAATAAGGAAGGTTCATGAAGAATTTGAAAAAAAGTTGGGGATAACCTTAGAAGAATTTCATTTAACTATATATTGAGCATTTTAAACTGACTGTCAGAGATTGCAGAGCTGTCTTGTTAGAAGCTTGTTAATAAAAAATTAAGAAATGCGTTATATTTAATTCTTCAGGCATTCCCTTTTTGCAAATAAAAAGAACTTTTTAAAATGGCTTTTATTAATTTTTACCTAAAAAACTAGAATTAGCAAAACAAATTCTTGATAATTTGCAAGAATGTAAGCTTATGTGATTCATTTTACATTAATGGTCAACACTATTCATCTGAAAAATTTATTGAATTAACGATACAAGATACTATGAAAATTATACGGTGCTGCGCCCCTTTTATTCATACTTGAGAGCACTATGGTAACTGCATACATATCTAGTTCAGTACTGTAGCACTCACACGCATATACACTGCATATAAATGCATTTATAGCTAGTATACTAGGTGTAATATTCATCCCCATATCCATATAGCTAGTAACTGAGGTGTAATATTCATCCCCATTTGGAGTAAAAAAACTCTAAAAAATGTGCGTTATATCAAACTAAAATGAAATCGAGCATGCATGTACGCTTAAGATGGTGTGGCTATATCTAAACTCCAATAAATGAAAAAGCTTTCCAAGTTCAGATGCATTGAATTCTTTTCACTCCCAGAAATACTGACTTTGGCGCATTTTGAATTTCGGCAGTAGTTTGTTCCTATCGAATTTATTTTCCCCCACGCCGCTATATATATATATATATATATATATATATATATATATATATATATATATATATATATATACATATATATATATATATATAAATATATATATATATATATGCAAACTTTTTTCGATGTATGTATTAATCTTAGTATGCAGATATATTTAAATATCAATTTATAGCAAAGCGATTTTGAGCTAAAAAAAATGAAACGTAGTGTTATAAGTATTTTTTTCCGCATCAACTAATTAGTAGTTCATAAAAAAATTAAATATTTAACAGTAAAAAATTTCCAAATTTATTCTTTCTGTGCAATTCACATACATACATATAGCAATCTTGATACATTTATATACAAAATTTGTAAAAACCAAGAAGTAAGATGGATTGATATATACACTATTCTTATAATGAGAAAGATTATCAAAATCTGATGATTTATTCTCAAAGTCAGTCTTAAAAACTGATTCATTTAAAAATTCTAACCCAAATTCTATTTCTAACAAAAAAAGAAAACGTTTATTAGTTCTACCGACATTAGTTATACCGATATATATATATATATACATATATCGGCTAGTGCTGTCCATAATTCAGTGATTTCACACTTTTCTCCATAACCTACCAAAGATAACCAAAACGGATAGAAATGAGATGTTTTAAAACGATTTCATATATATAAATATATATATATATATATATATATATATATATATATATATATATATATATATGCCGGCCAAGTGGCCGAGCGGTTAGCGTGCCTGACTGCGGGTTCGAATCCCGCTCTGGGCATGGATATTTCTCTCTCTCTTTGTGCTGTCCTCTGTTGTGTGTGTGTATGAAGTGTGAATGTGGCCCTCCCTATAAACGGGTTTGTGGCAGTGTGGCGTGGACAATGCTGCTCGCCTCCGTGACTTTGGTTCACAGGTGCCCACTGGGTAACGCGAAATGAGCAACAATTCTGGCATAGTATATAGGCAAAAGATTCAAATTCAGTGCCTGCCATTAGAGAATATATATATATATATATATATATATATATATATATATATATATATATATATATATATATATATATATATATATATATATATATATATATATATATATATATATGTTAACTGTATGAAATCTTTTTAAAATATCTCATTTCTATCCGTTTTGTGTACCTTTGGTAGGTTATGGAGAAAAGTGTGAAATCACTGAATTATGGACAACACTGGCCGATGTTTAGAAAATCATTCCTGTGAAATGTTTTGTTTTTCAAACATAATGAATCTTTGCCTTGTCATGTGACGGCCGTTGTCAAGATAAGATGAGAATCAATTGGTTACCAACTTGGTAATCATTCTGTGGCACTACAGTGTGTTAAGTGGAGGGACTCATAATATTTTTGTAGCATCTCTAGAATGAAAACCCAAACATTCAATCAAAAAACTATTCAATCTGTGTGGTTAATATTTCTCCAACTGTATATGAACCATTCAAAAGAAGAATATATAAAACCTGAATGAAAGCAGATGGTTTCAACAAAAAGTATTAAAAATTCCTATTTTAGAAATCATTAAAATTTCAAAATGTTGGGTTTTCTGCTTACAAATGTGCCAATTAAGATTCAGTGAAATTCTAAAAATGCAAAGTATACAATTTTAAACTAACTATTTCCAATTCATTTAATTCAATTACTTACTTTCATTCATTTTCAATCATTTCTAATATTTCATTCATTTATTTTCAATTGATTCCAATATTCTATTTATTCATTTTCAGTTAATTCCAATAGACGGTTTTTTGTTAAAATGTAACAGAAAAATTTCTTCCAGTGAAGTCTTTAACACACTTTGGAAATTCAATGAAAATAAACTTACAATTCTTTAAATTATTATGAATATTATTTTACAAAGCAAGGTTAGATTACTTAAATATTATGTTATTTGCACGTCAGTTTACATTACATAATACAAATTTGAATTTGTTTTATTACTCTTAGGTATCGATTAGCCTGAATCGGCTGGAAAACGTGGCCAATTTTACAGAATTTGTCAAAGCTTTCAGCCAGTTTGGGACAGAAATGGTTGAAATGGCGAATTTGATGAGCAGATGCCAAAACGTGAGTTTCTCTTTCGAAATTACAGAAAGAATTTGGGGCAATATAATGATAAGTCACAATTTCAAACTGTTTTAGAGAGTAGGGAAAGTTTTTGTTCACAAACTTGAGAAGAATTAATCTGGAAACAGTACTAAGCAATAGTTACATCTAAAAGTACCAACTTTAGTGTGACTTATCTCTAGATTGCTCTAAGTCCTCTATTTTTAATGTTACTTTTTAGGTGAAAGAAGAGAGATAAAAAAATAATGTCATATTTAGAATCCTAATCTTAGAAAACTGCTGGATTAATAAATTAAATTTGTATTAGTATTGTGTTGTTATAAAACGGATATACGAGAAACTTGTGAAGAATTAATCTGGAAACAGTACTAAGAAATAGTTACATGTAAAAGTACCAACTTTAGTGTGACTTATCACTTAGATTGCTCTAAGTCCTATTTTTTTAATGTTATCTTTTAGGTGAAACAAGAGAGATAAAAATATAATGTCATATTTAGAATCCTAATCTTAAAAAACTGCTAGATTAATAAATTAAATAAAATTAAGATAAAAAATTCTGATTTCCATTTTTGTTAAAAAATTTTTTTGGATGACTTTTGTTGTTTTGCCAGTAATTTTTACAGCTTTAACTACAAATATAGCATCATCTATTTTATCCTTTCATCTTTGATAAAATTTCTCCTTTTATCATTTATCAAATGCCTTTAATCATTGATAAAATATCATTGATCAAATATAAAGTTTTCCGCTTTTAATTTGGGTACTCCTTCTCTGGATGCAACACAATTCGAACCATAATAAAATATATTTTGAAGTTATTATTCCATAAACCTTTTTGCAATCAGTTGTTTATACTATTTTTCCTTGAAATGAAGCATATTACAATTTTTGGCTTTAGTTACTGATTTAGATTGCTAAATTTTGAGTAGGCAGGAAAGTGAATTGACATCGCCTTAGATATATCTATAATGGTTAGAAAGATTTTTAATAGAACAAGGAGACGTGTTACATGAATTCTGTATTATTTTAAAGAATCGCTCAATGAATTCTTTCTTTTTTATTAAATTTTCTTATAAGCAATATAAAAAATCAATCCTCAATAAAAAGTTCCTCTAAAATTTTTACTAATTTTCGTTTTTCTGATCTATAGGGAAAATTTCCTTTCTCCTCACAATGACCTATGTTTCTTTTTTCTTCAAAATATTTAAAATATATGTGTTATTATATTAGAGAATCAACTGTAAAGCGGTGTGACTTCGTGACAACTAATTAGGTTTTATTGCGCATATCTTTTAAAGTTCAACTAACTATACAATATAATTTAACCTTTTTTCTGGATATCGACGAAAAACTCGCATTCTAAAGCTTCTATATCTTCATAACTTCGGGAAGGTATAGAAGACTTTTGTCTCAAAAATGTTTGCTAAAAAAATGGTGCAGGGAAAACAGAACATAATAAGTAATACTTTATGCTAGGAGAAAATCATATTTTCATTTAACATGGTTTTTCGAAATTTTTTCACCGAGAAAAAAAAATCCAGAGTTCAAGTGGAGAAAAGCTTACACGTACAAGCGACACGTGAAGAAAAGCTTAAATTTAAAATTATATATAGCATCTTGTCGTGAAGAATTATCTGGGCCTTAGAACGGACAAATAAACATTAATATTTTAAAAGTTATTAAACTTTTTTTAAAAATCGTCAATTTGGCATTATTTTTCCACCTAGACGAGAATTATCAAAGCGAAGTCTTCCTCTTTTTCTATTGCCATGAGGGTTCCAATCAAAAACTTGCTTTATATTAAATTTTTCATGTTTACGTAGAACATGAACAATTCTTTTACATTTATGTTTCTTTAATTTCCAGATCAATCGGTTTCTGTTTCGCTTTTCTAAGGATTTCTGCATTACAAATCTTATAAAATCACTTGATACGCAAATTTCTTCTTAAACACTGGTTAATAAAAACTTAAAGTTTTTGCAGTGCCATGTCTCAGATCCATACATCTAAGGTTGGTGTGAAGTTTTCAGACTAATATCTCGGCTTTAGCTATTTCTATTTGCTACTTAACTGAAGAAAAAGAAATAATAACATGGGAACCGCTTGGGCTTCTCATCTGGCATAAAGTCACCTTTTTCTTACAGCATTGTTATTTGATTTGAATATAAATTATACTACTTGCGGTGTGTTATTAGTGTTGAATCAACTTTTTCCCCTTTTAACTCTATAAAAATTTCAATCATGAATTTTTTTCTTCTTAATATTCGTATTAAAATTACTACTGAAAACCACTTCTAAATTTGTTGCGGCTGTAGTTTTTCTTTAGAATTTCTCGATTTCTAAAAAAAAAGGGAAAAATCTTTTTAAAAAATAGTAAGGATAAGATTTAATAAAACTTTAGGAGTCTCTTAAAACGTTCTAACAATTGCGTTAGTCTAATTTTACGCTAGAAAAAAAAACCACTCCCTCTCGACGCAAACACAATTTAATTAAGTTACAGAGGAGGTACTTTTATTTTCTATTGTATGCAATCGCTTTTCATTAGGTTCGAACAGCAGAAAAAACAGAAAATAAAAAATAGTCATTTTATTCTTTCATCCGTACTTTCTCTTCACCTCAGCATTGCCCTTTCTGTAACCAACATTTTGAAATAAACATGTAGGTCAATTCTCAATCAGTTTAGCTGTTTTCAATCGTCTTTTTATATAAAAATTTTTTTTTATGTTTTATGTCTTATTTTAATTTTCGTTAGAGAAAACTACGTGTTTCAGTTGGTTAGATTATTTAAAAAAAAAAAAAATTGAGTTATACATCCATGATTTACAATTTTGATTACTAGTTTGTATATATATATATATATATATATATATATATATATATATATATATATATATATATATATATATATATATATATATATATATATATATATATATATATATATATATATATATATATATATATATATATATATATATATATATATGTTACGGCTAAAGCCCGAAGTCCGGCCAGATCGCGAATTGGCCGAGGATGGCTGGCCAAAGTCCAAAATTGTTCTTGATTTCGGGAATTGGCCGGCCAGATCGCGAAGTAGTCGAGGATGGCTGGCCAAAGTCCGAAATAATTGAAGCGATCAGTGAATATTTTACTTTGGCGACCTTTTATATTATATAAATAATTCTTATAAATCTATAAATCTTTAAAAATATAAAAAATAGAAGTTTTTAAATTGTCTATTAAACAATCATTAATTTAAAAATCATTATAAAATTGTCTATTTAATTGTCATGCATATACCTAAGGTCTTGTCATACTAGGTCTAGTTAAGTACCACTTCCCGGTATAAATTTGCCCAGTATACCCTACACTGATGTTTTTTTAAGGTGAAGTGCCCCTGCCCGGTATACATTTGCCCGGTATACCCTACACTGATGTTTTTTTAAGGTTCAGTGCCACTGCCCGGTATACATTTGCCCAGTATATCCTACACTGATGTTTTTTTAAGGTGAAGTGCCACTGCCCGGTATACATTTGCCCGGTATATCCTACACTGATGTTTTTTAAGGTCAAGTGCCACTGCCCGGTATACATTTGCCCGGCATATCCTACATTGATGTTTTTTTAAGGTCAAATGCTCTGCCCGGTATACATTTGCCCGGTATAATGATTTTTTCTTCCAATTTTGGCTGATCTTCCCATGCCAATTCGCGATTTGGGCGGCCGATTCTCGAAATCAAGAACAATTTCGGACTTTGGCTAGCCATCCTCGGCCAATTCACGATCTGGCCGGCCAGATCACGAATTGGCTGACTTCGGACTTTGGCCGTAACACACACACACACACACACACACTCACACACACACACACACACACACATATATATATATATATATATATATATATATATATATATATATATATATATATATATATATATATATATATATATATATATATATATATATATATATATATATATATATATATATATATATATATATATATATATATATATATATATATATATATATATATATAAAGACTTAAGACGAAAGAGACTCAGGAAAAAATATATTCTTCAATAATAAAAAATAAATTAAAACATTAAAGATTTTCGTGTTATAAAAATATTTATATATTATTTAAAAAAGAATTACAGTTTTTAATCCGAATAAATTGCCATAAAATATGTCATATAATCATCATTAACTTTCATATTTTTGTACATTTTTGACAGTTATTCATTAAATGACGTCCTTATAATTAAGTAAATTTTACTTCTGAAGCATCCCTCCCTAAATGCGTGCCGAAGCATTATTTATCGACAAACTGCCAGATTTCGTCCAATTATTGATCGGGTTGATAGTTTTATTGAATAAAGAGTCAATATTCAGTATCATTTTATTCCACTTAGCTCTTTGATATCCTAGAAATCAGAGCTATTCTAATGTCTCAACCAAAAGTGGTTAAATTTTATTGATCAATGAATCTAATTGAAATACCAGATTTAGAATTTCACAAAAATAAATTGTTTTTTAATTGGTTAATTTAAAAGCTGCATATTCATATACAGTGCTAAAAAATGAACACCCTGAATAATTTTTGGTCTAATGGTCCGATTTTCGCATACCAAAGATCAATCTTAATGATTAAAGAACTATATTACCTTAACATATATTACTTTATATTACCTTAACACTATATTACCTTAAATTTCTTAAACAATGGGTAATTGCGCACTGTGGAATCGTGGGTAATGAACAAGCTGATATACTTGCAAAAAAAAGAGCCTTGGTTGTCTAAAAACCTAAAGGAAGGCTGACCTTTCAATCTTTGATATTTTTAACCAATTTGACGCTTAAGAAGAATTTGACATCAAAAATAGCAGAGGCATCTAAGGATAAGAGATGGACATTCCTTAATGAAAACTTCTATTATGTGCCTAAGCCCCTAAAAAAGCAGCTGTGGCTAGTTTTAGACTGTTTACTGGACATGACTGTCTGAGGTCTCACCTATTTTGTAACGGCGTAACAGATTCACCGGACTGTTATCTTTGTATCTCCGGTCGTACTCTGAGTGCTGAGCATTTAGACATGCGCCCTGCACTATGGAACTTCAATTGTACAGTTGAAAAATAGTAGAGAGAACGTGCACTAATGTCATAGATACTATTGTTTGTAATTTAAAAATTAAACACAAATTAAATTAATTTTAAAAATTAAACACCCAATTTAATATATCGTAGGTGTTGTGTTTTTCTAAAAACATAAAATAAATATTCCACGAAAGGAAATAATAATTTTTTTCGCAAGTATAATGGAGTAATAGTTTAAAACTTGAGATAAGACTAGTTACCACAAAAAAATACAAAAGAAAATAATGTATTATTTTTTTAATTGAAATGGAAATAAATTGCTAAAAAAATGTGCAAAACAAATTGTAATTGTTGGAATTGTATACAGAAGTAAAGATAAAAAATATTCAGATGTAGTAGAAAAATATAATTTTAAAAAAGTGATTATTGTTTTGTTAATTTCTCACCAATAAGATAATGCGACATAAAATTTAACCAAATGCACATATGGAATAAAAATTAGGAAATCGATATGAACTGCTGTACACATTATTCCACAAATTCATTACAGAAAAAAACATTCCACAAATAAACTCATTCTTTGCTAATTAATCTCTTTATCATAAAAGCAAAACAGTTATGGGATTTTGGTGCTGTGGAAGATTTCTGCAACTTTTTCGACGTTTTACTAATGAGTTTTTCGCCAAGAGTAATTAAATCTCCAAGTGAAAAGAAACGCAAATGGTGAAAAACATATTCAATGGTTTAAGGAAGTTTTTTTTCTAATTTGTTTTTATTAGAATGCATAAATCAAAGTATGGGTGTCTAACGAAAAGTGTCCAAGATAAATACCTTAATTATCCTCGTAGAAAGGAAAGGAATTTTGAATTTCTCTTAGAGTCATGTGAACATTAAATAATTATAATTAATGCGAGAAAAATGTAAAGTTATTTCGAAAGCTTGATTTCTTTCCATTAGCGGGGTAGAATATGTAACATGCTCAACTCGTAAAAAAATTTTTTTTTGCTTTGTTGGAAGCTTTAAATCTTTAATTTTATTTGATTATAGTGTTTGCAAATAAGGAACTTAGGAAGTAGACTATACGTTCGACATATTAATATTTGAAAAATTTACAGCAAATATTGCTACGTATTTAGCGAAAAAGTATTATATATTTAAAATTTTAGCAGTAGAAATCTAAAATAATTATTTGATCTGTTAGTGTGAAGTCATTAATTGTGTTATTATTACTACATAAGCATTTACGGAAAATTTCCAAATAAAAAGGGACTTTCTGGCTTCAAGAAATATCAATTAGAAATACAGAAAAGATGAGAAAACTAACCATGAAGCTGGTGGTATTCCTGGTAAATAGTTATATATTATGGAAAAAAATATATTTTAATATTCAATACTACTTGACGTAACATAATACTCAAATACATTTCGCGAGATAAAAATGAACTCTTTTATTAATGCATTTTAATAATTATTTGGTCAGAAATTTACCTAAAACTAGTGCTTCGGTACCTTGAATAATAGACCGAATAAATTTATAATGAACTTAACGTACTCTATGGTAATAACATTTGTGGTTTAAAAAAACAAACATAATTCGGGTTAAAATCGTATATTCGTCGGTATTTAAACCATTCATTTGGTATTTTTTCTGTTCATATGTTATAGGTTCACAGAAAATTCTTGTTTTTTAAGATTATACTTCTTATTACCACACATTTAGGAAAAAATGCAAAACAAGTTTGACTAAATAAATAGTTTTTATGCCATAATCTAAGGGATCATAATAAAATTACCAAAATTTAACTCATATTATATAACCAGATTTTATTGTTAACTTTACCAAAATCATTACCAAAGTGCTTTGGTAAAAATTTACCTTATCTCTCGTAGAGCCAAAAACATGCCATAGTTTGCCATACTCTATAATTTCGACCAACCTTTCTTTTCTTTGTTAGCGAGAGCCAAACTATATTTTACTAAAACAAATAGCAACGCATCTATTGAGTCGATTAACAGAATTATTTAAAGTTTATAAAAGCAGAGGTTGTACCGGATTCCTCAATACTTTTACAATGACCTTTATTTCAGATACCTATTAACATAACACGAATAAAATTCATAATTACAGTTTAATCATACTATTTATTGCTTTGATGTATATTATAGGCTATTTAAAGTTTCATTTTTCAATGCTAATATAAATAAAAACGCTTTAAAATAGCTGAATTAGTGGAAAGTGATTGTTTTTGATAGTAAAAAAACTAACCGAAACTTTAATTATCTATAAAGTCTATTTATTATCTATAAAGTAAATCTGTAAATTTTGAAACATTATTACAACTTTTGTTCCACTTTATAAGAAATGGTTGATCTGTATAACTATATCTCAACCTCTAAGAATAACTTTTTTTTTTCTGAAACTAAACAAGAAACTTTAATCGCCTAATGGTTTCTGAAATAAATTGACCATTCCCACTTCAAATTACTGCTTCATGTTCATTACGAACAGTTAAAGAACTCGTTACGTACAACTGTGAGGCTCAATTTTCAGGAAACGCGGCAGTAATTACTACTTCGTGTGAGAACGTTTTCGCCCCAAAATGTTATAAAAGGGAACTTTTAAGAGTACAGATTCTAACCTTAACTTTTGATGTGGACTTTAAATGTCTGGCAAAATTCACTTAATGTGGTTTGAAATCGTAGAATATTTCAATAAATTGGAGACTGAAGAATTTAATATTTCGAAACTAGAAGGACGTTTTATTTAAGCTACTATTATTCAGAATCTTTGGTACTTATGGGTTATAGGCGACTGCTGTTCCTACTTGTCAAATAGCAGGAACGTTATTTCTTTCAACGTTAAATGTGAATTAAAACATCGTGATGCATTGCCAAAAAGTATCGAGTTTTGTACATATATCGCTAAATTTTTTCAATTTAACTAATTTATATATTTGTCACATTATTAGAACACTTTTAAATAAGACAATTTGATAATATTTTAGATTGTTTTTACCTAAATATTGAATTGTTAATTATCCAAATATTTTATATTGTTAATGTCCGAACATTTCAATATTCATCAATAATTGCTCTTAAGTATTATTTTGCCTTTATATCTAAACACACCGTATATCTATGAAAATAAAAGAATAATTGATTCTATGTTTTTTTTTTTTTTTTTTTTTTTGTTGGTAAAAATTTCAAATTGCAATGAAAAATTATTAAAAGTTTAAGAAATTTAATTCTTTAAAATTTTGTATCGTATATATCCTATTGTCAGATATTTGTTTCATATTATTTTATTTATTTTGTCATGATCAAAAAATATAGAAAAATACATAATAAAAAAGAGACTAAAATATTTGAGAAGAGCTTAAAATTAAAATTTTTACTTGGCAATTGGAAAAATAATTAAATTATTTTTTTTTTCTTTTACGAATGCACTTTTTTTCTTATGTACGTAATTATAAGAAAAGTTTCATTTCCTATCCTTATTTAAAGGTCGGGTTTTAGATGGTGTGACTTTCCTAACATTTATCTTAAACTAAATATTTTTTTAATAAGTTAAACAATGAAAAATATGAATAAAATTGATTAATAGTTTAGAATGTTATATAGATCTTCTAATAACACCCAACCATGACCAAGCACTTACCTCTATTTTTAATCTGCCATAGTAGGAATGCCGCATATTTTGCAAGTCAGATGACTAGGAGAGAGACCTGAGTTGGTATCCCTCTCTCCAAACTTCGACGCCACACCCAATAAGAGAAAGTTGAGCAACGACAGATTTAACATTCACATTGCTGCGTATACACAAAGATTGTTATGTCCGTTACCAGGATCAAACTCACGATCCCTAGTTCTGTAACAGCGGTGAGAATGATGCCTTTGCCAACAACGCCACCGACCAACACCTCCTAGAAAAGAGTAGGCCTCAGCACGGGTTACCATAAATATCCTTTAGTAGTCTAAACGTAATGACATCTTTCGTATTTTCAACCACTGCGCAGCTTAGTACCCCGAATGTAATGACATCTTTCTTATTTTTCATCAACTGCGCAGTTAACTTCGTCACATCGGACTACTAAATTGATCCGTGCTGAGGCCTTCCTTCTTCTAGGAGGTGTTGCACCGACGCGTTCAGGATCTTCGCTTGTAACAGACACGAAAGAAATAATATTCATAACTAGGAGGCTTCTCCCCCTGTTCGCTGGCGCTCGCATACCTCCGGAACTGCTTTTGCAGTTCATTTCGAAGAGCTTCGCAATCCAATGCTCGCTCATTGGATACGTTCTTAACGTCTAGCTTTTGTATACTTCTTTGAATACTGAAGTTCCGAAAAATTTTCACTGTAGAAAATTCCAAACCTGTACATATCAATATTAATTTGAAATTGCAAACAGTTCACATATTTTTCTTAATCACACTATTCTAAATTTCATTTGTTGAGAAAAGTAACTGTTGTAAGTTTTGTTTTATCCCACCAGAGTGTTAAAGCCATGTGTTGTAAAATAATATGAAATAGTAGTCTGAATAGTAGAGAGAGAGAGAGAATTTCTTTAAAAACACAATTGTTAATTTGGGCATTTGGTGATACAACACTTACAGAATTGAAGGATTTGTTACGTCAAGCCCTCAGGTATCTTAATTTTGATCTAGTTGCGCTTCTATGTCATTTTGATTTATGTTGCTAAGTTAACTTTCAAAAAATTCTATGGCTGGCAACAGCATTTTTATTTTTTAAGTTGTTTATTTTTATTTCTTTTAGAATTAGTTCTTTTTTTAGCGAAATGTTTTTTGACCTAACAGAATTCTTTACCGACAGTTTTCTCTATAAATGTAGAAAATAAAGTAAATATTTAGGTGTTGTGAAAAGAATCTTATTTAGTTGTACAAAGTACTTTAGCTATAATTTGGGAGACACGTAAGAGAATTATATATATTAGATCAGAAACACATCATTAAAAGGCAGAATTCTTTGGTGTTTTCAAAACGTAAACAAAACGAAGCGAACGTTGCCACCGGCGGAAAAGAAATATAGCCAAAATTTGGGAGCCACGTAAGAGAATTATATATATTAGATATAAATTATATTTTCTTCTTTAAGAAGTTAAACAGCCTTTTCCTTAAACAAATTATCTTTGGTCGAGAAAAAGGGAGACAAACTGATTCAACGAATAAAACTTCATTATAGTATAAGTCAAGAATGTTAGATTTGAAGTAGTTCAAGTTCTCGTTTCTTAAACTAATTCACATGCTCAACCATCTGTTTCAAATTATCTATTCAAATTGTCGATACCGATGAAACCGATTTCTTAACTCTCTTTAAGATTTATCTCTTTATTAAGTTTTATGCTTCGACTAAGATTTATCTCTTTTTTTTTCCTACTGTCGTTGAATAGTCGACCCAATTTTGAGTTCACGACTACCAATGTTCAATTCCATGGTCTTATAAACTCGAACAAAATCTAGAGGACAAGGAAACTCATGGATCAAGTATTCGGAGAAATATCCTTTTGTGAGTTGAGAGAAAAACACTGAAAACCTCCCATGGTTAGCTTGATGACAAGGAGACTCTAACCCATGATTCGTTTACCACAAAGCTGTATTTTTTCGTCAGCACTGATGTGTAATATAATCTCTTAATATAAATATAACACGAACACTTTTGTTAACAAGATTTTCAAATATATTATTTCTTCATAAATAAAACATGTTTACTATATTGTTCTTAAAATTAAACTAAGGAATCATTAGATATACATTTTTCTGAAGAATTAAGTATCTTACTGGGTTAGAATAAAATTTGCAGATGCAACTAACAATATATTTTAACAAAACTTTATTGAGACAAAAATCTAAAAATTAGGAATGTGTACAGGAATTTATTTTAAACTTTTATAGCAAAATCACTATAATATTGGCTTAAAACTATAACAAAAATTACACCAGAGCTTTGTTTGAATGCATATTAAAGCTTAGATTTTGTGAAATTTTTTATTCAGTTGTTAAAAGATAATCATTTAAATATTAATTATTTATGCGCAATTAGTTGTAAAATTTTAGGTTAAGCATTCAAATTGAAATTTTTTTTTTATCAGGTACACCTAAATGTTTAGAAAATGTTGCAAGTTAAGAGTGTAATTATAAATCAAGTTTAAACTATTTTTCAAGTTTTTAATAAACCTCCCTCCCGATTGTGACATTAATTATTAAAATGTTTAATTAAAATGTCGGAGAGACGCGGTTAATCATAAAAGCTTTCCTTAATTAATTTCAACAGCCCACTTCATATTTCAACCAAATATGTAGAGCAAGCGAAAAATCTTCTAAAATTGGAAATACCAGTTTCCACACTGGATAAATCTTGAAGTCTTTAATAGCTTTTAAATAATGTACTAAGCTATAAAAAGTGTGATTTTTATAGCATGTATTCTTTGTTTGGAAAATAAATTTCCTCTTTATCTTAGTATAACACTCTTTTTTCTTTGATATCAGACTCATTTTTGTTAAAAAAATATTCTAGAATCTGTGGTAGAAATTTTTTAATGCGCTAAATGTATTGTCTAAGCTATTTTTTTAAAAAAATACAGCTTTTTCAATAGCCTGCAAAACTACATAGTTGATCTATCGGAGCTAATTTGCAACACGTTAAAAACATACAGGTTTCTTACACTCTTATGAATTTAGAAGAGCATTTCACCATATTATCCATTTTTGTAAAATATCGAAAATATCGTGCTTCTAACACGATATACACTATATTATCGACTATTATTGTGTAAAATTATACCTTATTTAGCGTTTTGATTCAATTTGAACGGATTCTCAGTTCAATTACTAATTAATTAATTAAAAAACTTTAATGATATGGTGATCAAAATAGTGATTGTTTTAACGTTTTACCAAAATTAGTTTTTAGGATTTTTTTCTAATAAAATAGGAGGAGTAAAAAATTAGGGTTTAAGATAAATTTTATAATAAATACACTTGAAAAAAACACAAGAAAACAAACTTAAAAAAATAAAATATTTTTGTGTGAGAAAAAAGGTTTTTGTTAGATTTCAAAATTTTCTGTCCAGAAAATAGAGTTATGGACGGTTCCATCGTAACTAATTAATGTTTGTAGATAAAAGTATAGAATTTCAATGTTAAAATAACATTAAAAAAACATTTAGTATTATAGATGCATCTAGAAAGACTTAAAAAGGTATGATCAAACTACCAAATTACTGTAAAATTTACCATGTTATTTGCTCCAGGTGAACACCAAAATGCTCCGTAATTTTACCGAAACACTCATGCACAGACATTTATTAAAATTAACAATAAAATATGGTTTTACAATGTGTGATAAAGTTTGGGAAATCTTATCATGATACCTTAGAGCATGGCATGAAAACTATTTATTCCATTAAATTTACTTTTCAGTTTTTTTTCTTTTGTACTAAATACTGTGATAATAAGAACTATAATTTTGAAAACCACTATTTCCTGTAAATCGTTACCATATGAGCGGAAAAATTATCAAACCAAATAAGTGGTTTAAAATATGATACAGCAAGTTTATCATAATATGTATCGCTTGCTTTTTATAACCAAAACTTTGTTCCCCCCCCCCCCTAGAAACTTTGTCAATTTACAGTACAGTAGTTTTACCAGAATTTTTTTTCTCAGTGTACGTTACCTTATAACGAATAAAAATTTATTTATAGTTAATAAAAGGAATTCTGTACATAACTATGTTTAAGAAAATGATCCTCACAGATCGTAACGGACAAACAGGACCAATTTTTTAGATTAATTATAAAACAATGCATAATTAAAATTATTTAAATCAAGTTGCATTAATAATTGGTATTTTTTCCTATTAAATCTTTAGCTTGGAATTAATTTTATAAAGAGCGGATGACCAGACAGCGTGGGATAGATATTTTTGTAAAACTTAAAATATCAAAAATTTTTACATTTGTGTGAAGTTTCTCTTTTGTAAGTTTTTCTGTGTCAATCATTTTAAGAAACGATTGGTGTGCACTTTCAGAAGAACGTAGTGAGAAATTCTTATGTAAGAGTTTATCAGATTTCAGGTGAACTTGAATATGAAGCCATATATTTTTTATTTTGATTTTTTTTTTTCATAATTTGTATGTTATTTTTATTTTATAATATGAAATAAGAGCGAGTGATGCCATCTAAAAAGAACTGCGCAAGTAGCCGAGATTTTCAAGTGATAACGGAATTGAGTTGCCAAGCAGGGGTGTAATCCTAAATGCAATTTAAATAAAAAGCACACTATTTTTTTAGTTGTTTTTTGTCAACGTTAAAGACATTTATATCACTGCGTAATTTATTTTTAAGAAAATTCTTAGCAGAGGTGACTATTATTATCATTATTATATTTATTATTGAAGTCCTAACGACTGAGCGTGAATAATGCATCTTACATAGTTAAAATTTCGATTTTATTTAGATAAGTAAGGTTGCGTTTTCTGAGGGACGCATCTCAATACTCTTTTATATCTCTATATGTCTGCACTCAATGAAAAACTTTTCCCATATTGCGCTGGACTAATGAGAAGAGCATGCATAGTAATTTTTTAAAAAAGAAACTGAGAATATAGTTCATTCTGTAAAACGGGTTGGGTCATGTGTGTGGCTCAAGTTGCAATAGTTGAGCAATAAAAAGCAGAGGGAGTTACTTTTAGATAAAATAACCCATGACAGATATTAAGATAAGGTTGGCCAGAATGACCTGGTTGGAAGTTCTATCCAGGCCGGCCGAAGACTTCCCGTGAAGTAAATGGTGACTGGAGCACGTTAAATCTCTCGGGTCACAAAGTCATCCAAGTTCCCATTGCAACTTTAACAAGTAGGCCTCGTGGTATTGCAAGTAGTATTAGAAACAACATATTAAAATAATAAAAAAGGAAGATTAGACAGAAAAAAAAGATTGAATGAAGTGAGCTGAGATCATGAAACGATCAGAAAGAAGCTGTTTCAGTTTTTAGTGGATTGGCAGGTGATAGCGAGCAGTGAGCTGAGCATCTTAGTGTAAAATAAAAAAAAGGAGAAATTTTTTTTTTCTTTTTAGCACCATCATTTTGTGTTGCAGGCCTCCCATCACAAGCTGGCATATGCATTTTATTTTATAATTTTATAACCGTCGTTGAACAGCCAACCCAATTGTATGGGTTTACGGCTACTAATGTTCAACTCCGTAGTCTTGTAATTTTGAACCCAATCCAGAAGACAAGGGAACTCCTGGATCGAGTATTGGGAGAAATTTGGCTTCGTGGAAGACTTTTTGAGGGAGCTAACCCTCGTTTGCGTTACAAGAAGAGGAAGACCACGAGAACCTCCCACGGTTAATCAGACGGCAAGGAAACTCTAACCCATGATCCGTCTACCACTGAGAATATTTCACGTCAGCACTGTGGTCAGTGCAAGCCGGGTGCGGAATTCGTATCGACTGGGATTCGAACCCGGTTCGCCTCATTGGAAGGCGAACGCTTTATTGCTCCCCTGAGCCATTGCGGCTAAAATAGGCATATGCATAGTACGAAGCAAGCACACCGGTAGAGTTTATTCTTCCGATTCGGAAAAAAATAAGGCAGTGAAAAATGAAGCGAAAGAGAAAAATCGCTAACAGAAATTCGTTTACATTTATCTCGCATTAACTTTCCCTACCTATCAAAAATTGAACCCTGACGCTAAGTTCTCTAACGACTTGCCAACTTGCCATGGTTGAGTAAAACACTCTCTGCTGAAGTTTTACTGCAATATCAACTTTTAAATAAAAAGATAAGCTAGGATATAATACCTTATCCGAAAAAACGACCTTAATTTACCGACAGATTTTTATTTATTTATTTATTTTTATAGTGATATTCATGCAAATCATCAAGGCAATTGAAACAGTTAAAAAATTTTTATGAAAAAACACATTGAAATAAAATAAGTTGTATACACTCAGATAGAATTTTAAAATGTTTTTGGAACACAAGTCCTGTATTATAAAATTTAACACTCAAAATCTTACAAGTTCTAAATATTTTTTAAACAGAACCTGAAGTTGTTTTTTTCTAAATTTTTGTTCTTGCACTTTTAATACTGAGCTATTTTGGTTCATAAGAATCAATTAAATGCATTGAAAATCAAAACAAGCATGCCATGTTTTATTTTTAATATATCATTACTGCACATTTAATTTTACTGCACATTTAATTTCGAAGAGAAATAATTTTTAATTCATGTAAAGCTTGAAATAGTTTAAATTGTTATGTAGTATAATGTTACAACAAAATAAAAAATAATCAAATTTAAAATAGACTTCTTATATTTTTGCATTAAAGTTAAAAATAATAATAATAATTTTCACGCTCATAAAATTATATTATTATAAACTATCAGAAGCAGGAGTCATTTTCTGATATTCCATAAAAATATCTTCATTCAAGAATTTTACTAGAGCGCAAATTTTTAAATTATTAAACACTAAAATATGATAAGTCCTTATAAGCTTTATTTTAATAGGATTGGCTCTTAGTCTCAATAAGAAGTTTTCTCATTATCTTGTCAGGATATTTTTTACTGCTTTTTCTGGATTTTTCTTTCTAAATTATCCATTTTTTTGCTTTTATTAGCTTACTACTTTCATTAGCTTGTAACTCATATTTTTTTTGTTACATGTGTATATTTTTAATCTACGTTACGATGTTTGGTAATACTGCATTTTCAAAAGTAAAGCAATTTCAGAAAACGTATATGGTAGGTACTTAGTTTTTGCAGTTAAATCTTAATTTTTTTTTTTTTTTTCTGGAAAGAAATGAAATAAGACAAACAATTATTGAAAACAAAATTGGAAATTATTTCTGAAATCTGCACTGATTTTTCTTGTGATTAGTATTTAGCATTATAAATTAATGTAATTACAAAAATATAAAATGATACATTAGTTATATGCATTCAATTGTAACAATTTAGAGTGTGCACTTACTGAGGCTGTTATAAAATATGAAGTTAAATATATGTGTTCTGATAATTCAGTTTTCACACGTGTTTTTATTGCACTAAAATGTTTTTGGTGCTTACAATTTTTAATTCGATTTTATTTTTGCAATTAATGATGGCATATGCTTTTTAGCATATGCCATAATAATTCTTTTCCTCACAGATATCATTAACTGTTATTAATCTTCATTCTTCCAATATTTTAATTTAAATGCAACAAAATTACAGTTAAAAACAAAATACAGCTCGATTAGTTTAAATCTTCCAACATTAAAAAATCGGAAATGTCGACACAGCTGTTTTTGGTGTTTAACTTTAGCTAACACATTGTCCTGCTGTGCAAAAATTGCAAGACTTTGAGACTTGAAACTAAGATTATGTGCAGAACAATGTACAGTGAATACGATGCAATTAAGAAATTGATATTCGATTAACTGTTAAACTTGTTGTAAAAAAATACTACCACGTGGATCTCTCTGCAAGATATCAAAATGCGACTACAGAATTGAAATTGGACGTGTTGAAAGGATTGTTTTTAAAACTCTTAACGCAAGACTTATTTTTAATTCTAATTTGCTTGAAAGTTATTGCATCTTCAATTAATTTTTCGCGAAATTTCTTCCCCAATTTTAATTTTAAATGATGACTATTTGTTCATTATGTAAAAAAAATATCTCTCTCTCGAAACTTTCACTGTATAAGCTCGCTTTTGATTTGATGACAAAAGTAACAACTAGATTATGAACAAATATAATAAAAAATAATAAAGTGGGAGATCAGAAAACAGTTGTATTGGCACATTTGCGTTAAAATCCACACATTTGACACAATTGTATTGAAATTTTTAAAAATATAAAAGGCCCAAGAGTGATTGCAATTATTTCCAATTTAAATTGTTAAATCATATGAGGTTATCATTAGATATTGCTAAAAAGTAAAATGACTTCTTATTGTGTTGCACAATCTGTAATTCTTAGTTTAATTTTTTTTCAAGTACAGTTGATTATTTTTTTTTTTAATTCAGTTTTTTTTAATTCAGTTTTTTTCAATTCTTTATTATTAACATATTAATGAAATATGCTTACACACTAAAATTATAATAAATTTATTTTGTAAACAGAATGATCTTTTTCGATAGAGTTTAAAGATGAAGGAACAATGTTAAATGTAGTTTCTTTTCGTGTAATCAAGACGATGGGTTGGGTTTTTATAACTTAAATAAAAATTTGCAATACCATTTGAGTTAACTCTTAAGTTTTTCTTTTGTTTTTTTTATGTAATTCAAAATAATATAAATGTCAAAGATTGTTTAAGGCGAAATTAGACAAAATTTGCATGCTATTTAAGTGCAATTCTAATCGCATTTTTCACAAATAATTTTTTTTTCTGACTACTCTGCATTCCCTTCTTTCATAATTATCAATGAAAGCTGTAATATAATAACGTTCAATTCAATTTAAGGCGAAGAATGCTTTTCAAAATTATGTCGAAAATAAAATTTTTTGGGTTAAGGTGCCATGACAATTTTGAGATGAAATATTTCGAACACTAAAAGTGTGATTGACGAGTTATTTCCGTTGAAGTGACGTTAAGCGCATAAAGTTGGATTCTGTCAAAGTTCGCTTTAAAAAATGATAGTGAGTTCGAGCATCAGGATATCATAAAACGCAGTTAAGATGAAATTGAATTTGACGCGCTTTTACGAGACTCTTCACATGATTTACAACCCTTTATGTTAGATTAAAAACATATTTCTGTGATGGCATCCAGAAAATATACCATAGACAGAGTTAGCATAGACAAGCATGGATATAAAATGTAGATTTGAAGAAGATACGCTAACTCTTTAGAGTGTGATTTTATATGAAACCTATTTTTCATATTTCTTTCATTATTTTGTAAATATTTAGATCAGAATAATAAAAAAATTGTGATCGCATTATTACGATTACTGGTTACCCATTGGTCAAATGTTTGTTTTCCTTCAAATAAACTTTCATACACACTGTACCATTTAAAGTTATATGTTATAAGTTGAAATGATTTTATCCTCTTGTTGTTCAATAGGTTTTCAATTCCAATCAAGTTATGTTTCGTAGGAGGTCCCAAATTTTTATTATTATTATTTTTATATATATACTATATATATATATATATATATATATATATATATATATGTATTAATATAATATTATATATATATATATATATATATATGTATTAATATAATATTATATATATATATATATATATATATATATATATATATATATATATATATATATATATATATATATATATATATATATATATATATATATATATATATATATATATATATATAATTTTATATTAATACATATATATATATATTTCTCTTACACGGCACCAAAAAAAAAAGCCTCATTACAACTTCCCGAATGGCAACGTTAGAAAATCGACCAATGATTGCATCTAAAAATGTCACATGCCAAATCTAGCTGAGGTGGCTCAACATATAGCGCTTTTAAAAACGGAAACAATAACCAGAGTGAGCATTATCAGGTTGTTCAATTCAGCTGCGGCAAAAATAAAAATAAACAACTTAAAAAATAAAAATGCTGTTGCCAGCCATAGAATTTTTCTAAAGTTAACTTAGCAACATAAATCAAAATTATGCGCTTGACGTAACAGATCCTTCAATTCTATAAGTGTTGTATCGCCAAATGCCTAAATTAACAATTGGAATTTCAAATTAATATTGAAATGTACAGGTTTAGAATTTTCTACAGTGAAAAGTTTTCGGAACTTCAGTATTCAAAAAAGTATACAAAAGCTAGACGTTAAGAACGTATCCAATGAGCGAGCAAAGCGAGCATTGGATTGCGAGGCAATCCGAAATGAACTGAGAAAGCAGTGAATATATATGAAATATGAAATGCGAAAGCAGTTCCGGGGGTTGGTGAGCGCCAGCGAGCAGGGGGCGAAGCCTCCTAGTATATATATATTATATATATTAATATTATATATATATATATATATATATATATATATATATATATATATATATATTAATATTATATATATATATATATATATATATATATATATATATATATATATATATATATATATATATATATATATATATATATATATATATATATATATATATATACAGGGTGATTCATAAAAGATGGGCAAAATTTTAGGCAAAATTTAGGTACACACCCAAGCAAACACTTTTTATCAAATAATGCATAGTCGAAAACAAAACGCAAAGGTGCTGGCGCATTTGGAAAGTTGTTCATGCAAACGTGAAAGCTCCATTCCTGTTGCGAGTTACCGCGCTGCGAGTTATTTGCATGTTATGGGAGGAAGAAGATCTCGAATACAAATTTTGTTCCCGATTCATACATAAAAGCTGCTGATTCGAAAGTGCATTGCCAATCGCGGTAGTAGCGCATCTGAAGATATTGCCCTTCTCCAATGAGGAAAAAACCCGTATGCATTTTGTTTATGCATTTGGTTCCAGCAGAACTCAGCACCAGCTCATTACGTACGAGAAGTGCGAAACTATCTGGACGTAACCTTTCGAAACCAATGGATTGGATGAGGTGGTCCTATAGCTTGGCCACCGTGCTCACCAGATCTTTTATGTGGAGATTTATTTTTATGGGGACAGCTGAAGGCTCTTATGTAAGAGACTCACATTGAATCTGTAGAAGAAATTGTCGCCAAACTTTCGGTCACTGCAGGGGAAGTTCGCGACATGACTGGTGTGTTTCAGAATGTTCGCCAATCTTTTCTTTAACGTTGTACTGGGCGCATAGCCGCTGCCGGTATTTTTTTGGACACTTATTGTAATCACATGCCATTAAATTTGCTTTTAAAACCTAATTTCATCGTTGTTTGTGTGTTTTTGCTTCATATAAGAACGTAACTTTTGACGCCCTCTAACGGTTTCGTGTTTTGTTTTTGGCCATGCATTCTTTGGTAAAAATTGTTTGCTTGGGTGTGTACTATCACTCCCTAAAGTTTTGCCCACCTTTTATGAATCACCCTGTATATATATATATATATATATATATATATATATATATATATATATATATATATATATATATATATATATTAAAATAGCCCCCAGAACAGCATTTTTGAATAAGTTAATCATATAAAGAATATAAGGGTTCACTAATTTAATGCGTAACAAAATTGAAGTGAAAAAAGAATTAAAAAAAGAATTCTAAAGAAATTATCATTTAGCAGCGGTCACCATAGCATCGCATGCAAAGACGACGCATGCGCACTGTTTACTAACGCAGTTGAAAAGTGTGATGACGTCCGAATTAGATGCGCATGCCATAAGACCCAAAACAACACCCATTTTGCCCATGGGTAATATTATATTTAACATTTTAATAATTTATGGTTATGAAATAGAGCGTGAAACACCAGTGGCTTTTTAGGCGTTGCCTTCTAAGCACCAGTGTCTTTTAAACACGACTCACTTCCAAATAATATTTTTTTCAACTTTGCACTTATGGGCCGGGATAGCCTGGTCGGTAGGGCGCTGGGCCCATGTCCAAGAGGTCGTGGGTTCGATCCTCGCCGGCCGAAGACTCCCCGTGTAGTAAATGGTGACTGATGTACGTTAAATCTCTCGAGTCTCAAAGTCCTCCATGTTCCCATAACAAATCAATACCTCTGGGGGTACTGATCCAGGAGTTTCCTTGTCTTCTGGATTGGTTCAAAATTACAAGGCTACGGAGTTGAACATTAGTAGTCGTAAACCCATGAAATTGGGTCGGCTGTTCAACGACGGTTCTAAAATAAAATAAAATTTGCACTTATAAGCAGTAAAGATCTAAGAAAAACAGTTATTCATCATTGAAATTTACATAATCAATTATTGATAAATTTTGGAATATGACTGAAAAAGATTTCAAACTACTTTTATGGATTTCATTTATTAGTACAAATATAATTCAGATCATGTAACAGATTTTTTCATAACTGTTAGACTGTTTGTTTCAATAATTAAAAAATACCAAAATATATTTTTGCTTGTAAATAAAGCATTAAAAAAATACACGAAAGGGCCACCGGTGTCTTATCTGCTTCAAGGGATAAAATAAACCAAACATTTCTGCCAATTAGTATACTTATGTTAAATGTTTTATTTATTATTTGTTTATTTTTTTTAACATTCTAGCTTTACCTCATCAATTTCTATTTGTACAAATAGTCTGAAAAATTTTAGCTGAGAAAATAATTAAAAACAAAACTTATTTAAGGACTATATCTAAGGCACTGTCACTTTTACAATTTTTCAAGTACGTAATTTTTTTAATTTTTAATTCATTAATCGTTTATGGTAAATTCAAGTCTTGTGACACCTAAACGTTTTAGGTCCTATTACTTTATTCTGATAATTAAGAAGGTAGATAATATGTTTGACTGTCATTAATTTAAGGGTTTTTAACCTATTTAACTGCATCCTGTTACCTGAGGGAATGTATGAAATGTTTGAGTTTTATTAAATAGATAATTTTATTACTATCTGCTTTAGTTTTAAAAAAATTTGTATCACGTTTAAGTTGGAATTACTGATCTTGAAATGTAGACAAATGTGACTGCAAACAGAACAAGTTAAAAACTGTTTGTGAAGTTTCGCAGTAAACAGAAAATTCCAAAAAAATAAATAAATTGTACATTGTGGTTTTTTTGTTATATCTTAAAATCTATATTTTTGTTAACTTTTGTTGTTATTTACTTGAAAAGGGAAAATAAAAGAAAGTGGATCTTCTGTTTGACTTAAACATTATAAATTAGTAAAATTACGTTTTTATAGTAAGTCCGTGGAAAGAAATATCCCCAAACTTTAGAATAATTCTTTTTAGGGTATTTACTTGCTTGTGATTGCAAAATATTAAGATAATAGTTTACTCTTAAAATATAAAATAAATCAAAAGAAAGTTTGTCTTTTGTTTGCTTTCCGAAGAAAATGTATAAAAAATGTCAAGAAAGGGCGATATACTTTTTTTTTTAATTTTGTGTCAGATAATATATAGGTACATGTATTGAGCTTTTAGGCATGAGAAGTTGAAATATGTATTGATTTATTTTAGGACATAAATAATGAAAGGAGAAGAGCACAGATGGCTGCCGCTCGACAAGTTTTGGAAAGATCTACAGCATTGTTACTTGCAGCATCGAAGGTAATTTTCTTTTTAAAAAAAATATTATGCTCTATATCTGCTCGAAATCTCGGCAACTTTGCCAGTTTCATAAAAATTATTTAGGTCACTTTGAACTGATCCTGGAACCGTTCCGTATCGATGCACAACTTTTTCCTCGTGATGGAAATAACTATTTTCCATATTGTAATTTCTTGGAATTACCTACATTGTTAAAAATCATATTAAAAAAAATAAGAAAAAAAATCTGGCGAAATGTCTCTATTGCAGAGTTTTCGCTGGCCTTGGAAACTTAAAAAAGTGGTGAGAAAAAACAAATGATTGTCGATATTTTAATATCTTTGTTATCAACTCATCTTAAAATTTTAGATCGAATGCATACGAGTTTGAAAATTATGCGCAGCTAAATTTTTAAATCATGAGGAGGTATCTTTAGAAAAAAATTCTACTAGCATTAAAGTAAACACATTATACCATTATTAAGATTTTTCAAAGTTCACAGGAGCACTGTCTTGGCAAAGTTTTACATTTCTGAACTAAATAATAATGAAAACAATTATTATTCTCTTCGTCGAGGCAATTTTCATTTTATTTTTTTCAAGATGACTCATATTACATTAAAAACAATTAGACAAAGTTGCCACTAGTGGTAAAGTTTTACATGATTTGCGTGATAGAGGAAAAAGAATATATTGCATATTTGAGATTCTCTTTTTAATTTTTTCCAAAGCTGTATTGTTCTGCTGTGGCTCTAAAACTCTTAATTATCAGATCCAAAGACACTAAGCATGTTGAAAACAACATAAGAAAACTTAACCTTCCTCAAGCTGTTGAAATTTTTTTTTTACACATAATTTAAATATTTCGAATTTTGAGTTTTGTATCTGTTTTGAAATTTCTAAAATAAAATTTTTAGCAAACAATAATCATATTTTTGTCTAAAAAACATATAAACAGAATTTTGAGTTAAATCACGAAATAATTTTTATTTTTATTTTAAGCAGGAAGCTTGATGCTAATTGTGCATCAATTACTTGCAATGAGACATTGAATTCAATTATTGGAACCCACAAAGATCGAGCATCAATTGTCAAAACCTTAAGTTTATTAACAAAATTTATTAGCAGCATATGAATGTACTAACCATATGAATATACTAACCAAAGATAGACTATTCCTTGCGTTGATAATATTTAATAAGAAGAATGATATTTTTTATGAATAATAGATTTAAAAAATAGATTTTATGTCGAACTGTCGAATTCTCAGGCCTAGAGTGGTATCGATTCTAGTTCGAAAATTTTTTTTTTCTTGTTTTATGTATAATCTGAAAATAAATAAAGTACGCTGAATTATAATTCTAGATAAAGAACTGTTATAACAGTCGAGAATGGTTATCAGAGAAACATAATTCCTTATTTCAGAATTCGGTCATTTTATTTTAATACTGATTCAATTTTTTATAAACTGAAAAAATTTAACTCTCGGATATGTATTTTTCAGCATCTTCGTGATCCTTCCAAGGAACCCTACGGTTTCACGGAATACCATTTGGAAACAACTACATTATTGATTTTTTATTTTTATTTCTGACTTAATTTTTTTATCTTTAAAGGCATGCCTGCGGCATCCTGACTGTGACACAGCCCGAGAAAATCGAGACACAGTGTTCTTGCAGATGAGGCGATCCATGGATGTTATTCATTTTGTTGTCAAAGAAGGAGTTATTCCAGAATTAGCTGGAACGACGAACAATGGGGAGCCCAGAAGAAACCATGGTATCCATCGGCGAAGTAGGGCTCACCATTACAACCATACAAGAGGGGAGGAGATGGAACAGTGCCTCACAGTGTGCAACGCCATTAAAAAATTTGAGGTATTTTTGATTCAAAGCTGTCCAAGTAATATTATCAATTTCAAACTGATACATGAAGTCTCAAAAATGAGCGACGATATAAAAAAATAAATTAAAAAAGTTCATATCAAAATGCTTCGTAACAAGACATTCATTCTTACCAAATTTAATTTTTTTTTTGTTTCGTCAACAGATGGAGCCGTTGATTCCAAAACTATAAAAAAATATTTTAAAAATGATCATAAATTTTACATAACAACACCGTGGGGCAGCTTGAGGGCAGAATTAACAGATATCCAAGCAAATATTTCTGTTAGAATAGTCATATCTGGAGCAGAAAACATTGTTTTCCAGTCATCAACGCCATCTTTCGCTAAAGTTCATTATCAACTTTGAAATATCTTTTTGAAATTTTTGCTTCCTGAAACGACAATCGTGTATATTTTTTTATCGTTTCGTTTTTTTTCTACTTAATTTTTAAATTTTCTGTCATTTATGGAAGAGCGCGAAATTAAGTGAAAATTAAGTTGTTTTCACGAATATACATTAAAAACTGCATCTGACCAGCTTGACCTCCGGGCTTTTTAACCCTTTAAACTTTTCTATTGTATTCAAACATTCAAAAACATTCATTCACACAATAGCTCGAAAAAAATAGTTTGCAAAAGAGTGGTAAAAATAGAAGTGTATTTTATTTTAATGTTTAAAACTATTATATTCAACAACTTAATTTAATACGCAACTAAATATTAAAATTTATTTTTACATTTCATTGATTTCTTACATTCCGTGTAATTTTTTCCCTAACAGTGAATCAGTTTAAATCCAATTATTCTGAATTCAGTTTTGTTAATATATCTAATTTAATGACTCATAAACAAACCAATGTAAAATGGCGCTACCGTAATGTATGTTAAACATAACCAAATAGTGTTATTCATTTTGTTTATGACTCATTACTCTCGGTAATTAGTAAACATACCATGTAAACTTGTCATAACCAAACGCAATGGTTCATTACTAAACAATGCAATTCTTTCCAAAGAGGTATCTGTATAAAAGATGGTTTTCTGTATTTAATTTAAATTATTTGTTATTTTAATTAGTCTCCATCAAATCATGTAACGTGTCATAACCAAACACTAAATTTGACTTATAAAGAAACTGTGTTATCCTTTCCAATGAGTAGCCACTATAAACGGTAAAATTAATATACTTAATTGCAAGTTAAGAAAAAACCATCTCGATGAAGAGAGCCGGCTTGCATCAAAATGTACGCCAAATGGATGCCAAGCTCCTAGCGTGAGCTCATATTATTATCGCCAACTCTTGAAGCGACGTTGCATAGCCTCTTTTTGCTTGCTTTCTTAAATTGTGTGACATGTGGAAAACATAACTTATTGAATAATTAAGTGAGAAGTAATAAAAATTTATAAAAATGATATCTAAAAATCGTAGCAAATATACCTCTTTCAATTCGTATTTGAAAAAAAAAATGAAAGAATAACAAATATTGTCTCTTGGACTTCCATTCGCGATCGCAACGAACTATAGGGGGCGTTGTTGTATGTGTCGAATCCCTGCGATTTCCATATGAACAGTCATTCAGTTACACTGGAGACGTCTTTAATGTAGCATTGTAACGTTCCATCTTTATTGTGGCTGATTAAATTTAATAAAGAAAAATGCTTGTTTTCTTTCTTTGCAAACGAAAACAAAATGGTATCTCCTTTTTTTTTAGAGAAGGAACATCCAGAACACATCGGAAAAATATTTGTAAATAAAGAGAAAAAAATAGGTATATTCTTATAAAAGTTCAAACCTAATGCCTGAGAAATAGTTTTACTAAATTTAATGGTATAACATGAAAGGCCCATTTAAATTTTAACGTAAAATAAAGAATGCTTACGAAACAAAAAAAGAACTATTCTTTTTTTGTCGCCATTTTTAGTGTTACGAAAATGCGTCTTTGGGACTTGCCAAAAACAAAACAAGATGCAATTTTATTTTTTTAAGAGCGAAATATTTTATAGAGTGAAATATAACGAAAATGTAGCAATGTCCATAACATGAAACTTTATCTTAGTAAAAATCCGTTTTGGAAATGTTATTTCATTTTGAATCTTATTTATTAGAGTTCATAATGGCTATAGAATCAGGTGAGAGAAAAGTTTGTTTTGAATCTATGCTAAACTCTATATCAGCCCATTTTCCACCGAAATCCGATTGACTACTTTGATTTTAAACAAAGTGTTTCATTTTAAGATTTTTTCCAAAAATTTTAAGTGTAGACTGGCGGCACTTAAAAATCTGCCAAATCTGTGTCTGTGGTTAATACGTAAGTACCGAATTTTTCTTCCATACTTTTCTGAATCATATTACTTCAAATATTAGAATATTCAAGAAGTATACATAAACACATAATTTAATACCATTTAATTTTTCAAAAAAAGTATTTTGACAACAATTTTATCAAAAAATTATAAACTAAAAAACGTAAAATAAAGAATTCTTAGGATAAAAACAATTTTAAAAATTCCTCATTTTTCAATAAAAATTTTCGTTTTGTTTCTTTTTTTTAATTCTTATATTATTTAATCAGACGTAAAAAAAACCATTTTGTAGAGAACGATCATCAAGTAAGAAAAATAATTATTTACAAGCAAATTTTTTATTATAAAAATCATAACACTTACCTGATTTATAAGTCCGGAGAATTCCAAAATGATATGTTCTTTGTTTGAAAACTTTATTCTCAAATAATATACACATAGTTTATCCCTTCATTACTCTTAAGTAACATACCACAAATCAAAATTTTATAATTGTAAGATCGCGATATGAATTTTAATATGTAGCTTGAAAACAGAATAGCTGAATTCTAGTTGAAATTCTTTCAAAACTAAAAAACACTTACCAAAAACGATAAAAAATTAATTTATAATCAGCACAAAATATACTTTTTCAAGTAATTCGGATTATTCTTTATTGTTGTTTTCTGAATTATGTAGATACAGAAATATATACTATTCTATGAAGAAGAAGAATATTCTATAACTATTACAGTTCTGTATGGAATTCATTGGAACACATTTATTCATCGGAATGACGAAAGCAATGTTGACTTCATTTTAACTTGTAATGAATTGAAGACAGAAAAATTATTTTACCGCTATACACACATCTGTAACAGCAAATGATCATGAAATCATGTTATGTTGTTGGTAATAGAAAGGTAAAAATTATTGAGAAGTTTTTCTTCAAATGCTTGGCGTGTTCTGCTTCAATGTTTGGCATGTTCTGATTAGTTTTTTCAAGAAGTTTTACCTTTTCTTTAGGGAAATTTTGCTTGTTTTTTGATGCTAAGAAAATGGCGTCCGTCATTGCCAATGGTTATGTGGGAACTAATGCCCGATAGTTACAGTCTCCCGCTAGATGCCGTATCGAGTGTTGCGATCGCGAATACTGAATTAAAAGCAAATATTCCTTATCTCGCATTTGATTTGTAAAGGGCATGTCAGCATAAGACCCGTGCCATTTTTAGTGGTCCAACAAAATCTACATGCTATTGCAAGGTCATATAGTTGTTTCTTTTTCAAGAACGAATGTTCTTTTTTTTTTATCGAAATATGTCGTGAAGTCAATGATTGAAGTAAGACTTCGAAACTATAAAATTGTTTTTTAATAATTATGTGAAATTCATCGTAAAAGATAGCACGAATTAAATTTCTGTTAGACGTGTTTAAATTTTAAGACCTTTTAAATTGTTATGAAATCTTATTTGTATAATTTGATAACGGAACTATATTCAATCGGGGATGATTACTTAAATCATATTCCGCGATGCTCTTTCCTTAACTTGCAACGATGTATGAATTTCATTTTAAATAATTTTTAATTTCAATTACTCATAACCAAACCATATTAAATATTCATTGTACTAAAATAAACTGAGGTATTTAAAAAAATACGGAAAAAATAAGCAAATTTACCGTGCTGTATATAGTAATAACACTTTAAAAATAAACATAATTCTGGTTATTAAAATATACAGTATTTAAACCAATCATTTGGTAATTTTTCTGTTTATTCCGATTCATTTTTATATGGTAATAATTAATTGGAATTTTGATTTCCATTTAATCTGGTTTCCAATAATCAAAAGTATAGTTCTTATTATCCTACATTTAGCAAAATAATATAAAACTGAAAAGTAAATTTAATCAAATAAATAGTTTTTATGTTATGCTATTAGATATCATAATAAAATTGCCTCATATACCAAATTTAGTCACACATTATAAAACCATATTCAATTGTCAAATTTAGCAAAAACATTACGAAATGCTTAGGTAAAAATTACCGAGTTTTTCAATGTTCCCATTGAGCCAGAAACATGGTAAATTTTACCATGTTTTGACCATACTTTTTTACTCAGTGTAGCTTTATTCGATTTAGTTATTCAATTTAATAAAATATTTTAAGTAGCTAGATAGTTAAGTTCCTTCAAAAAATCGACAATGAAAAATAATAATAATAAAAAAAATTGAACAGGCTAATGCAAATTATTTTTAATGTAGCATTGTATAAATGTAAACAAAAATTACCACAAGAGGCAAAATAATTTTTCTTCGTGGCTTTATCGAATGTTTTACAGTTCCATCGCCTATGGTAACCATGAGGAATATTCAATGAGATAGCTGATAAGTTATAATTTAAGAAGGGGTGTATTCACTTCTAATGCCTTTAAAGCTTTTGATCCATTTAGGCATGCATTCAACCATTTATTCATGATTTTACTATTCTAATTATCTCGACTAATCCGCATTTGATGGTTTAGATTCAGCAGAGTAGTTAAATATGTGTACATTATTGTCTAGGGTGTGCTTGAATGTAGAAAGAGACAGATAAAATGAGATAAGTATAGTCATCAAAAGTAATAAGAATTTAGAAACGAGACTTTATTCTTGTTACGTGCGCGCTTGATTAATAAAATCTTTGAAAGAGATTGTTGGAAATTAAATTATTGTGATTTAAAGGATTCAAACAGGCAAGTTTTTATACTATTTAAACACCTATTCTTAATTATAATTATAAAACACAATTTATAAATAGAATAATAAAAATGCTTACGATAAATTTATTAAAAAAATGAAGAAATTCGAAGTTTTTTCTTTAAAGTGAGGCTCAGGCACATAGTTTTAAATTTTTCCCCGTAACATCTACAGGCATATGATTCTAATGCGATGTCATTCGTTTTTATACTTCGTTGCAGCTTAAAAAAAGACCATTGCGGTATAGGATTTAAGAAGATGCATCAGTGAATGCACATAGTTCTGTTTTATTTCGCTATCAAATTATACAAATGTACTTTCAAAACTATATAAAAGTCAAAAAACTATATACACGTCAGACAGAAATTTTATTAAAACTATCTTTTACAATATATATCATAGAATTATTAAAATAAGGTTATAGTTTCGTAGTCTTTATGGAATGCTAGGTTTGGCGACACATTTTGACAAATAAGGAGAATATTCGTTCTAAAAAACGAAATAACTATATAGCGTTGAAAGAGCATTAGATTTGATTGGACCACTAAACATTGTGCATCCTCTTCTGACTGACAGGCTCTTAACAAATCAAATGCGACATAAAGAATTTTTACTTTTGATTCGCTGTAGAAGAAAATCGTCTGCTAGAAACAATATTTATTATTCTTTAATTAGAAAGTATTATTCAAATTGATGAAACTCTCTATTTTTACAGAAAAGAAAACAATAATTTTTATTCAATAAGTTATGTTTTCCTCATTTCACATAAGGAAGCAAGTAATTAGAGGGGGCGAAATGTTTAATTAGTAGACGATGTTGAAATACTTTCGCGCTGGAAGCTTGGCATCCATTATAAGTACAAAAAGAAGAGAATAAGATTATGAATATTTCAAGTATATTGTAGTAGAAAGTAAAACAAAATAAAACCAAAAACAGAAAAAAGGAAACTTTCATTCAAATTTTGTACTCTAACAAATAAGTTCTATCAGAAGTCAGTAGCATCAATTTTTACATAATATTGTGGTTGTTATATCAAATCACCTCTCGGTATACAATTCGTAATTTATTACCACAGACTCCGCGGCTTGTATGTCTATTTGTTTAGTTTCATTTTTGGAGAAGATGGCTGTGCTTCCTTGTTTTACAAGAGTTTTATGAAATGTCCTAGAAATTTAAGGCAATTGTTATTGATTACTTTGCCAATCATAACTGAGCTGTCAATTTCACATAAGTTTTTCAAAATATGTAACTTACACTTTAAAAAACTGTGGATAAAATTACGAAACAATTATTAGCACCTTGAATGCTAGTAATTTGAGTAATTTAACCTTAAGTCGGAAATATTCACCGTAAACGTCATTTTTATCGTAAAATTTTAAGAACAAAAATAGGATATACCGTAATTTTTAAAGAAATATTTATTGTAAGTCTGTGGATTTTATGGAAAAAGGGATTTTGCAGATGCTGCACTCAGAACGCTATTAATGTACTATTTACTCTAATTTTATCTGGAATTTTTTTCCGTAAAACATTCGTGAAAGATGATTCCTTTATTCTGTTCCTTATAATGATGTAACAGAAAAAGTTACCGAATCGTCATTATGCGTAAAACTTTTATTTCACGCACTTTTTTCGCCAACAGTATACAATATCTGAAATGAACTGGAATTAATTACAAAAATGCAAAGGGTGGTATTTTACAATAATGATATCCAGCTATTATTTTATCACATTGGGCATCCAGGAATCTATTTCTTTTTTTTTCTTTCGTTTTTTTTTTCATTTTAATTGTATTTTTTAACAGCTAACTCTTCAGTGTTACACATCGAATGAGTTACTCTAACAGAAAAAAATTAGAATTGATTCATAGAAAAAGTAAAATATTCCATCAAGATATGAGACCTCCTACAAGTATGGTAACTGTGAGGTTAGTAGCTATTGACCATGTCAACCTTCATCTATGAAAAGGTATCCCACCATAGAATCGAGCTAACGTGTCTCTTATACTAGTGAATAGGAATTGTATTGGTAGAACACTGCAGTACTCCCCAACCAGAATTATATCTGTGATAGAATTCAATGAATTGATACTATTAGTTGATTCATTGCTGTGTTGTGAGAGGCCGTGAGAGCTGTATATAGTTTACTATCGTGGTCACTCCGGTGTTGCTTTTAGCAATCGAGCGTATACGTTGTATGTGAACGAGACTGAGTAGCAACATCGGGAAGAAGTGGATAATGCCACAGTCACAAGAAGCAAGTCAACTGTTCAAAAGGTACCATCCATCGAAGTAGGCGTGTTCAAATAGAAGTGGGAGTTCCTGTTAACGTAGATGTGTTCACATCTCGTCCGAAGGTCACCAATATGTGGGGAGAGTAGTTATAGACAATATCAACCTTCATCTATGAAAAATTACCCCACCATAGAATCGAGTTAACATGTCTTATATATTAGTGAATTGGAATTGTATTGGTAGATACATTAGCTTGGAACAGACATAAAATCACACACACGATATTCCTTACGCCTGGTACCTTTTAATTCCTTCAGTATTGCATGGCTATCGAAAATGTTTCACATTCTGAATGGATTATCCATACAACTTTTTTTTTGATGAACGGGGACATCATAAAAATCTATAAAAGTAACTAGCAGTTTAATTTAAAAGAAAATATTTACAAAATATCGAAAAAGTTTAGAACGTTTCTTTCCCATTTATCTCCTTCAAAATTTTGCTATTAGGCAGTTTCTGCCTGATAAAACAACTTTTATTTATCTTAAGTAAAATTGCAAAGAAAACTATAAGAATGTTTAAAGGAACGGAAACTTTTTCTCCTACTCTTTATAAAATTCAATGTCAAGAAAAGAATATCACTGCCGTGTATAATGTCTGTACCTAAAAATAGAAGTCCAGAAGAGAAAAAAAATATAACTCTTGAGTACACCTATGATATGATCGGCTGTTTTGTCACCGGGATTTTGGCTGTTTTCCAAAAGAAATTATGAGAGGAAGTTATGAAAAGGAATAAAATGCTTTCAGTTTTAAAAAGTAAACAAAAATTCTAAAGCTAACTGTAAGCTTGAAAATATAAAACGCACCGTCAAACATCAAGAAAGAATCTTATGAAATATTTTTTTCTCTTGTGTTTTGCAACAGTGAAGAAAAATGAACAGGCGATTTCGCATGCATTATCGCTTTTAAGATGTTCTTTCTTTTCCATGGAATTTTTATGTTTTCTAATGAAGTTGCTTTTTGAAACTATTCAGGAACTGTTGCCATTATTAAAAGAAGTACTGCAAGGTGAAATAATGATCAGGATGTTTTATTTTATTTGTTTTTGCTTATTTATCTTTTCTTGATTGTTTCTGAAATAAAAGTGCAAGTTAAATGTCTAATGTCAATGTTTTTTTCCCTGAGCCTTTTGAATTCAAGCATACGTAAAAAAAAAGGTATGTAAATAAATAAATAAATAAAAAATTCTTTTACTTTGAAACTTTAATTGTGTTCCAGAAAACTCGAATATTTTCATTTAAAAAGTAAAAGAAGTTGAGTGTTTCTTTGCTGACCTTTAGTGAAAGAATTCTTTTTTTTTCTAGACATATTTTTATTAAATATGAAGATCTTTCGTTTAAATTCTGGAAATATTACTTTTCTTAAGTTAAAGTTTAAAAAAGCCCTAAATTTCCACACATCAAAGTTTACTTTTTTAGTGTAAAAAATATAAGCTAGTTCTAATTTAATGAAGTTGCTTTGTTATTGCAATTCTACACTAGGAAAAAAAAATGTTTGAAAAGACCAGAATATGGTAAACTTTACCGTGTTTCTGCTTTTATGAGAATAAAACATAAGCTTGATTATTTTTGCCGAAGTGGTTTAGTGATTATTTTTGGTGAGGTTGGCAATGAAATATACTTTCATAGTATGTGATAAAAATAGGTAAATATGACAAAACTTGGTAATTTCATCAGGATAAATTTGAGCACGGCATGAAAACCATTTAATTAAAAAAAAATTCTCTCCAGTTATATATTTTGTTCTAAATGTGTGGTAATAAGAACTATAATTTTGAAATCAATCTTGCTATCTTTACGTTGAAATCTCGATGGATGAGCGATTATGTGGATGGAATCTTGCAGAAAAAAATTAGACAACTTTCTATCTTGCTAGAGCACTTAAAATTATACTGATGCTCCATTTTTTGTGTCAATGCAATATTCAACTATTTTTTGGTCACTACAAAAATAATTTATATCAATCTTACCATCAAAATTTTTTTTCTTCAACGAAAATTTTCTGAGCAGGTCAAGACCAGCTGGAGAACTCAAATTTTGACAGAGAGATTCAAGTTTTCCCTCAGAGAACAGAGCATAACTATTTAAAACTAAAATTGGTCGTTAACTCATCATTTGACGGATTGCTAACTCGCAATCATATGCATTCATTCAGGAACAAAGCGTAACTTTTGAAAACTGAAAGTGGCAGTTAACCTAACATTTGAAGAATTGCTAACTCACACTGATATACATTGTTTCAAAAACATCACGGAACTCTCAAAAACTGAAAGTGGCCTTCAAATAATAGGACTAAATTTAGAAATCTTATCATTCGCTAAATTCAAATAAATTGCAAGACATTGTTTGAATAATTCGTACCTTACGTTTAAAGAGATGTTAATCTCAATTTTTACCCAAAGCAATTGAAATTTCTCGTATCAATTAGTCTAGTATCCAAAAATAAAGCATACTTTTACATTGGAATAAACTATGCTTAACTTTTGAACATAGCGTAATTTTCTGGAAAAATTATGCAGCAATCCGCTACGAACATGGCCATCTTAATGGCATGCAGTTCCCCCGTGGTATAAAAAGGTTTTGATCCCCTGTAATATATTATACTGCTTAAGATCATCGAGCAACCAAAAATTCACAAACATAAAATTAATCAGTTTCAAGATATATACATATAATTTTAAAAAAATTCGAAATGAAAAATTTTACTCAACTATTTTAAACTTACTTTGTAAACTTTTATTGTCTTTTTAGCATTTGTGAAGCATTTTTAGAGACATGAGCTAACATAAAACTTTCTCTCATTAATTTGTTCTATTGAGATATTTTTTTTGGAACGCAATAGTGTGTAATCATTTAAAAATTACAAATTTACATTTATTTAAAGTAAGACGCATTCACTTGAACAATTAAACTCAAAATTAAAAAAGATATATGCAAAAAATATATTTTCGCAAGTTAAAAGTATTTACATAAATATTAAAAAATTTTATTAATTAATTTTTAAAAAAAACTGTTTAGTTTACATACATGGCTTAAATCAGCCAACTCTGCATTAAATTAATGTACTTAAAATCATGAGACATAAATGAATTATCGTTCGATTTAATTCTGATCTTATTTTTTAGTACTGTACTTACATAGTATATTCAATGTATTATAAAGATGACTACACATTCATCAGACTAGATTTATTTAATTGAATAGAATTCATTCATTATATTTATTCAATTGAATAGAATTCATTCATTATATTTATTCAATATAATATATTTCTTTTAAAATTTATAAAGCAATGCATTTCTTCTTCCTTTTTAAAATGCAATTTTTCTTTTGAAAATAAATTCTAAATAAATCTTAAATAAAAATAAATACTTTTGAAAATCAATAATTATTTTTAAAATAAATTTCAAGTCGGATTTTTCAGTGTCCTGCGTAGCTCGGCGGACACTGCCCGGTGATGCTCTCGGTAAAAAACGGTTCTGGCTACGAAAAATTAAATTCTGGATTTTTAATTTAAATTTATATCGTATCGAAAAATAATGCTTGCTTTGAAGGAATTTAATGATTACATAAAAGTTAAATTAATTTTCTTACAATTTTTTTTCCTGTTTTCGGAATTTTTTGATAAGTTTTCATCAGTATATGAAAGTATATTAAAAATATGATACAATCCTTTAGGATCACGTAGAGATGACAATGATGACGATGGCAGGTCCCGGTTACAGGGGTCTGTTAACCAGTGCCTTGGATTCTGTGGTGGAGAGGTGTCAAGACTTCACCGATTCCGCTTACACATCCCATGAGCATAGGGAGCGTATCATCTTGCTCTGCGACAGGCTCAAAATGGAGCTGCACCAGCTGCTCAGAGTGGGAGTACAGCTCGTAAGTACAACAGCTCAGAAATATATTTGTACATGGTGTTCTCAAATGACCACCCTTAAAAATTCCTAGTTAAAAAATAATGCACTTGGGCATCTTAATTCTTATTTAGAGGGCGGAAACAAGAACATAATTGTAATCCAACAAATCACTTTATTTTACAAAGGTTACAGAGAGGGTGTGGATAGAGGAGGATTATTAGAAATCTTTTCAAGTTCCAACCGTTAATCATATAGGTTTTATATACACGCCTTCCATACTAAAGATTCGGCACACATTTTTTCGATTAGTTTTTGACCTCCCACGTGCATTCTTTTTTTCGTCATTATTGAGAAGGACTTTAAAACAAAAATACTTATTATGAGCAGTTATTATAAAAGAATCAGTTTTAAGATTTTTATGCTCAAAAATAGTATACAATTGTATGCATTATTTATATACAAAAAGAATAAAAGTCCTCAACTCTTTCGATTTAAAAATATGTTTCTGTCGACTGCTAGAGATTTTTTCTCTATGGAATAGTTACGTGGTTTAAATAAGTAAAAAAAAATTTCCCCTATGCACCTACCTTAGCTCAAACTAGATAAAGTGTATTTACATAACATGTTGCTTCCACAAACTTTCCTTTACCTAATTTTCATTTAGCTTTTTTTTCTTTTTGTTAACAGGAGTTAAAATCCTTAAAATGTAAAATAAAAAATTCAATACTTAAAAAACATTAATTTTTTAATTATTTGAAATATTTTTTTCAAAAATATTAATGTGCAACAACATGTCTAATAAGTAGTTTCATGATATTCGATTCATATGAAATCCTCGTTTTTCAATACGCTATAGTATAGCACTCAGAGTTATAAGTGTAATATTCACTTGTCGTAGTTTGCTTACTTTATCCGCAGAATGATTTTATACACGTGCACTTGTTCACTACAATTACTTTTGATTTGGCTTTTTTGTTTGAGAAGTACACGAGTTATAGGGGGGAAGGTGTTTATACTAAACACTTATGAAAATATAAAATAAAATACAAATATTTTTTTTATTCACAAATTAATGAGCTTGCAATAAAAAATAGAGAAGAAAAAGAGATACAGCAAGAAAATAAGTCTTTTCAAGGTCAATACATTTAAAATAGCGTAAATTTGTAACATATTTTATGCCGAAACATTATAGTTAAATGTTGTAAATTGTTTTTTTTTTAATCTTAAAAACGTGCAAATATAATTGCGATCCTAAACCATTTACTTTTCAGTATGAATTATGACTGATGCTCCAACTGAGCTATAATTGTTACAATCAGAAATTGTTTAACAACCATAATTTTATATTACATTTTTCTAATAAACATAAAAACTCTGCTTGAAGTGAAATTGTCATAAATTTTAAAAAATAAACTACGATTTGAAAAATTAATTTAAGAAAAGCGAAAAAGTCTAGAAATACACATTAAATCATGTTTTGCTTTGGAAACTAGAATTTATATTCTTATGAAGAGTCCATATGCTTTACTAAGTTCGACAATAGATGGCGATCCTGGCTGATAAAATTATAAACAAAAAGTTTCGCTGCATGAAAGTGCATTTTATTACAAATATTACAACGCCGGTCTATTAGACTGCTCTTCAGATGGTGACATTTTGATTGAAGAAACGATTCATTGGCGAGATTTGTAACTAACATTGAAAATTCAGTTAAAATGATCTTATTTCCAAATCAGAATGCACCAAATCTATCACCCCTATATCCTTCCATTTTCTTTCAATTATAATTTTAAGTCACCGGTTAATTTTCTTAAATTTTCCCCATAATAATTATTTGAATTTATTATTATTAGGAGCAGATAGGCCAAATTTCTCCAAATGAAGAAATGGAAGCAGCCGTACATGAGACACTCAGAGCAGCAAGAGACTTGAAACTGCAAGTAAGTCCACAAAAATCTATTTGAATGTGTAATTGGATGCATAAGGTATGTAGGGGAGAGTCGGGTAGTCCCGCCCAATGTCAATTTCATATGTATAGAATATTTTTTCAAGTCAATGGGCCATCGTACAATAATTGTTATATTAAAAAAAGATTATTTTCAAAGTTTCAAGTATTTATGCAGCTGGTAACATGGTAAACAATAGTTTTGAAAATATGTTGAATACAGTTGTCATGATATTAAGAAAAATTGGTTGAATGTTTCGATTAAACTTCATTTTAACATTAAAAAAATAATTTTTTCCATACATACAGCATTAAAGTATGTAGTCTTAAATTTAGTTTGCACAAAGAACGAAGTTTATTTGTGAAAAATTGTTCGAGTAATTACAAATTTACAAAAAAATTGGATTTCGGGTTGCCCCGCTCACATGAATGTTAGGTATCACAGCCCACTATTATTTCGTCGATAATTGTACGGTTCCAAAGATTTACTTAAATTAAATTATTTTCTTTAAATATTTAATATAAATATATATTAATATTTTAATATATTAATATATATTAATAATAATAAAAAATATAACATTTGTTGTTAATAAATGATAGAATTCACTAAAAGTATATAAATATGTAATAAAAAAAATAATTTTGTGATAAAAATGATAAATAAGGTTTATCTCTTGTCAATACATTGGTCATTTTCATTTACACCTGAAAAAACAATCAAAAAACATACTTTTTGTAACTGGGCGGGGCTACCCGACACATTTTGAGAAAAGCTGAAAAACATGTTTTTTTTAAATTTAAATTTTTTTAAGTTAAACTATTCTTTTTTTTTTGGTTTATTCTTTTTGTATTATTTAATTAAATGATAAAACAATAGAAACATACAAAAATCTTGATTATAATTACTCAATATTACACAGAAATATAAGCAATAGTCCTTAAGTGGGCGGGGCTACCCGACTCTCCCCTAACAGTTTTATTTTATAACAGGTGTTGAACAGCCCATCCAATTCTTAGTTTACCACGGCTAAAGCTTAACTCCGTAGCCATGTAATTTTGTACCCAATCCAGATGACAAGGAGCCACTGGATCAAGTATTGGGAGAAATTTGCCAAGGAGGGCTTTTGAGGACTTTTTAATGTAGCTAACCCACATTTCGTTACATGCAGAGGAAAACCGCGATTAGCCTGATAGCAATGGGACTTTAAATCATGATCCGTCCGCCACTGAGGATAATTTACGCCAGGACCAGCCATTTCTGGGATCGAACCTGGATCACTTCATTGGAAGGCGAGCGCTCTATTCTCTGAGCTTCCACGGCTCTTATAACGTTTAAAAAATAGGTTTTAACCCACTGACGGTTATGCATGTAAAAAGTCGTATTTTAACCTGCAGTCTTCTCTGCATAGCAAAACCGGTTTTCCCATGTTAATGAATAGGGGAACTGTGTGTAGGGGAGAAACATTCTCCCAATTTCGCCCATTTCCTTAACCGTCAGTGGGTTAAATTAATTTTAAAAAATTAGGTTATTGCTGTATATATACAGAAAAGATGAGCTTGTAGCATACAATATGAAAGAGGTATCACGCGCAATATTCTCGCCAATTCATCTCACTGCTTATTATTTTTTTAATGGAATTTGATAGAGATGTTTATGCTGACGTCACATCCCTTACCCGTTCGCTTGAAGTTCATCAATGATCCATCAGTTATAGATGCAACCAATAGGAACACGTTTCTATTGAGATTAGAATACGAATTGTCCAATAGGAATACTGAAAACATCTAGTTGCCCCACAGAACAACAAAATTACGACATATTAATGACTTATTCAAATCAATTATGTATTTTAGCTTCTGGCTTGGACATCTCGATTCAGAATTGTAATGAAACATAAATTGAGTCACGTGGTTGATGACGACTGCCGTACATCAAAAAGTTGGCAGAAAATATATTTTTAATTGCTTATAAATTGGTTCGTTGATTTAGTGAGTCCTTCAATCAATGTCTCATTAAATACTAAATTAGCTAAATCGCTTCTCATTTGCTTATTAGCTATTTACTAAAAGATGTCTGCATGTGTGTATTGTTAAAGGCTTATACCAAAGATTAGTCCAGGTTATCACCAATATCCCATTGCTATACTTCTCCTGTAACATAACAATAATATTATCATTGATTCAACCATTTAAGAGTTCGTTTAATAATTCACTATTTCACCTTTCATTAGTCGCTAATTTATTGAGTCATTCGTTCCCACATTCATTGCTTCTTTTCATGTTAATCATCATTTTTTTCTTCCCTCATTCATTTGCCTCATAAATATTTATTCAAAATAATGATTGCCATAGTAACACTAATAAATTTTTATTATAAAAAATAACAAGATTTTTAATGTTAATCAGTGAAACAAAACTCTTCATAAAGATATAATAAAATTAATTTAAGTTTAAAAAAAAGTATAGGTCAACAAAATAATGGAAATATTGAATATCGCAGGTGTAGAAAAAGTTCTAGTAAAACTACCGTACTTTATGGTAATTATATTTCTGGGGAAAAAACCAGAATTCTTTATAACAAAACTAAAATATGCAGTTTTTAAGCCATTCATTTAGCAATTTTTCTGTTGATATGGCAACGGTTTATCGGATATTCTGGTTTCTGGACATCTGGTAAAATTCGGACATCTGGTAAAAAAATATTAAACTTTAAAGGAAATTTGAAGATTAATTTTTTTTTTTATGTAATGTTCTAAGTATCAAGAAAACATTACCAAATTTTACCACATTTCTAAAATTTTATCATAGATTATAAAACCATAATTTATAGTTAATTTTTCCAAAATATTTATGAAACCAGTTCGGTTCCAAGTTGTTTAGTATTAATACAGAGCCAAAAACACGGTAAGACTCTGATAATTTTGGTCATATTTTTTTCTCAGTGCAAGCAAGTCTTTCAATTTGCAAACTAAGATTGTTTCACTGCCGATGAACAAATCAGTTTTTAATTCTAGAAAAAAACATGAAATAAATTCTAAAGTCAGTAAAGTGCTTTCAGACAATCATGCCCATAGCAGTGACGAAGGTTATATAAATATATTCTTATGAAAATTACGTTAACAGTAAGTAAAACTATTCTATGAAATGGAATTGCACTAAAATTATGCATATATAGATTTAATGTTGATATAGATAATGACTACAATAAAACATTAAAATGCACGGGATTTCCTAAATTAAAATATCTAATAATTTCTTTCAATATTCAATCTCCTATCTTTGTTGCTTATATTTTTCCAAAATTCTTTGCTTTTCGTATTGGAATCAAAATTTATTCTTGTTGCTCAAATTATGTTGGGACGAGTGTTAACGCAAACACATTTTTATTCCTTTGGTTGATAAATATGATTCGTTTTGTCCTTCTTTTTGAGAGATATAGCCAAAAACTCCGAAATTCTTCAAATGTTCGCTATATTTTTACAATATCGGCATCCGTATTCTTATATATTAAACTAATAAATAATGCATTTTTCTATTTATTCTCGAATTCTTTGTACTTTATTTTTAATAAACGATTTTTGATTCATTTCTTCGACTTTTTCAAACGATAGTTTATAGAAAATATTTTATATTTGAAAATATAAATGTTTCTTTGTTTTATGCTGGTTTGGTATTTTTAGGATGTTTATATTTTAATCATATCATGTAGATAGCTTTTTCTATAAACATTTTATCAATTAAATATACATAATAATTCGAAGTTTTAATTTAATGGGAAACATCTCTCTCTCTCACTCTCCTTCTTTCGAATAGTAATTACCCTAAACTTTTTCGAATTCAAGAAAGGTTGCGATGTTTAATCTGGATAACATGCTAGAACAACATAAAGTAACGGACCACAGGTTGAGTTTACCTATAGAAGATCAAATTCTCAACTAAGAAGCTAAACTTATTTTAAATTCTAATCCAAAAATATATTTTTTATTCTTAAAATAGAGATAAATTAGAAAAAAATAAAACCAGAATGTCTAATAATAATTTTCCTAATAATTGGAATTCTAATAATTGGAATGCCTAATAATTGGATCAACCAGTTATACTGCCGTGCAATTGAAAAATTAACGTAAACAGCAAAAACTTCAAAATTGAAATTTTTATGTGATTAGCATTTTTTTATGGTAAAATTTTTAAAAAATAAATTTTATTTTAACAGTTTTCTAAAATTCTATTATAGTGTTCGTAGCATTAGCAGTAGAAGGAAAATAGTTGTCAACCCACTTTCCTCGGAATAATTCGTAAAGCACTTGCGCTAATTTTTAACTGCACTGCAGTATGCACCTTGTTCATTAATATCGTGAACCCAGTGATCAGAACTGAATAAATCTAATTTATGTTTATTACGGAATGAATTTACTACTAATTAGAATTTAATGAACGTCATGAATCAAATAATTTATTAAAATATTAGCAACACAATTAATCTAAACATCAATCAGGCTAATCAATAATCAATCTAATAAATAACTAAGGAATCTAATCATGATAAATACCTAATAAACTCTATGACTGATTAGGTTTTATTGAACATAATTACTGATTAGAATCCTATGACCGTAATGTAGTACAGTAAAGAAAATTTTTTCGTTTTTGCTTTCAGTGGGTGAAGATTTTTTAACAAATCTTGAATACATCAATGTGAACCGGAGATTGAATGCACTAAGGCGACTGGATGCATCAAGGCCTATTGCTGATTTCAAATCTGAAATCGGTTTCTCTCTCCTAGTCTGCAGTTTTTTTAATGACATTTTTTGGAGTTGTGGTGCCTCAGGGTTCAGAGCGTTTGCTTTCCAATGAGGTGAATTGGGTTCGAATCCCAGCGATGGCTGATCGTTTAGATTCAGCACCCGGCTCGCACCGACCTCAGTGATGAAGTAAAATGTCCTCAGTGGTAGACGGAACATGAGTTAGAATCTCCTTGCTGTCCCCTTGCTTGGAATGTTTTCACTGCTGGAACATTAATGCTGGTTGGTTCCATCAAAAATCCTCCAGGAAAGCAAATTTCTCCCGATACTTTATCCCTGAGTTCCCTTGCCTTCTAGATTTGATTCAAAATTACAAGTCTACGGAGTTCAACATTAGCTGTCGTAAACCAAAAAAATTGGGTCTTCTGTTCAACGACGGTTATAAAATATCGCTTTTAGTCTATCTTTTGCCGAAATGAGCAACTGTTACAAAAATGCCAACTGTTTCTTCGTGTGCTTCTGAATAGTTCATAATTTGGAAGCACCTCTAAACTCTAAATATGAGTTATTATGCAATTTTTGTCCTGATGATGTTCCTCTAAAAGTTTATCGCAACATTTACGTGACCTCTTGTTATATATAATGTTTTTGAGCTTTCTTTTCGACAAAAAATAGACTAAAAATGCGATTCAAAAAACATCAGAAGCTTTAGGAACAAAACTAATCTCAGATTTAAAATCCCCACACATGAATTTGGCAAGATGAAGTATTAATATAAATGCAACACAAAAATGTGTTCTCCAGTCATAGTAATTATTGTCCTCTAGATCAATTAAAAATATTGTAAAGACCGATTTTTGTAAAATTCCTAAAAACAATCCAGATGAACTGAGCTGCTGATATTTTTTAAAATGGATGATGATTCCATGTTTAAAAAAAATATTCTTCATAAACTGGTGACAAGCTGGAAAATGGGTAGACACAAATTGAGATTGATGGAGTTGGTATAGAATGATTTCTTTGCTATCCAGCAAAAAAACTGGTACATAAGTGTCAAAAATAGAGTGAAGCGCAGGAAAATATAGAAGAAGGCACTGGTTCAACCTAGGCTGTCCAGCCAATTATGAGGATGATAGGATAAATTTAGAGTTGATGAACCTTATTAAAGATTTTAATCTTATGAATATCTAGATTAGTGTTTAAGGACTGACCCTTTAACATCTAACAAAATATGTATATCTGGTGAAGTGTTTTGGTGTTTAACACTGCATCAATCAAATTCAAAGAACTCAGAGATCTAAATACAAATAGTATTAAGAATTTAAGCGTTTGCTTGACTTGTTTAATCTACTCAATGATATTTATATCAATTTCTTTCTTAAGTATAATGTCAACAACTGTTGTTTGATTTACTATTTTTCATTTTTATTTTTTATTTTTGTGAATTTAATTCTGTTGATAATGTTTGCTTTTCATTTATTTTCCAATTTAAAATGAAATACTTCTTCAACATTTAGAATCTGAATATTTTAGAATTATCGCAACGCTTCTAAAATATTTCCCTACATTCACGTAATAAAGGTAAACTCTATTTAAAAATTCAAATACTCTGACTTTTAAGTAGTATCTAAAACATATATATCTTTTAAGAATATCCTTTATGAATAATTCATGCATAGTTTCATGTATAAAACTGCGAAAACCTATACACGAAGAAAAATATGCTGCTTTTGGAAAAAGGCAGTATTCTTCTAAAAATTTCATCTGCTCACTGAATGTATTATAGCTTACATTTTAACCAGCTAAAACCTTTTTATTATTTTTACTCGAAACTATTCTAATGTTGTTCTCTTTAAAATTCCGATACGTCTTTCTGGTATCTAGTTTTCATAAAAATTGCTTGGCGAGCAAATTCTTTTCTTTTTGGCACAATCTTTGGGTTGCTAAGAGAAAATGAAAATGTTTACATTGCTTTTCGAATAAAAGAGAAGGGGAAAATATGAGCTACTTTGTAGTCCCATCTCTTTGAAAAGTTATTTGTTTTTATCTGAAATAAGAGATTTAAAGATTTTGAAAAGGAAGCGAAGTGAAATGCTTAGAGTTTATGCAATAATGTCGCCTGTATTATTAAGCTTTGCACGATCTCAGTTTATGCGAATAAATGGGCTTTTAAATAAGCATTAGAAGAGAAACTTTTAGAAAACAAACGGAAGATCAACATTCTTGGTGAATGAAATCTCGCCGATTCTGCTATTATAGCGACTTAAAATAAGATAAATGTTATTCAGCAATTCTATATATACTTACCAACACAAATTCTTGTTGCCTTAAAAATTTAAATAGCTCACCTAAAATGCAAATACATATACTGGAATACATTAAAGTTACTCCGGATATAAGCTAATGTTTTTTTAAATTGATTTTAAGATATTTTCCAGAATATAAAAAAATATCTATAAATAATTCATTTATCAAATCTATAGCATTTTTTCTTTTGACTACAAATACGACCCTAGAAAATCCTCACAGAGAAAAATATTTACCATATTGTATGGTACTGACATTTTTGATCAAAAGAAATGTTAGTTCTGGCATTAAAGCCAAAATGTATAGTTTTTAACCATTTATTTGGTCATTTTTTCGTTCATAAGGAAACAATTTACCGGGAATTCTGGTTTTCAAAATTATTGGACTTATTATCATACCTTTCGTAAAAAACACAAAACCGAAAGGTAAATTTAATCAAATAAAGGATTTTTATGCCATGCTTTAAGGTGTTATGATAGAATTCCCAAATTTTACTACATGGATCAAATTTTATCACATATCATAAAACCATATTTTATTGTTAATTTAAACAAAACTATTGCCCAAAAGCTTCTGCAAAATTAATGAGCATTTTGTTGTTTGCATAGAGCCAAGACAACGGTAATTTTACTATATTTAGGAGGTTCAGACCATATTTTGTTTCTAAGTGAAAATATTTTTTATTTAATTTACTTATCCAATCTGTAGTATTATTTTCTAGAAGAAAGGCTTGAAAATACACAAATTTTATTTCATTTAATTTACTTATCAAACCTGTAACACTTTTTTTTACTAAAAGAAAGGCTCGAAAAAAAAAAAACCAAATTTTATTTCATTTAATTTATTTATCAAAACTGTAACCTTTTTTTACTAGAAGAAAGGATCGAAAAAAAACACGAAAGATATTTCATTTATATTATTTATCAAAGCTGTAACCCTTTTTTTACTAGAAGAAGGGATCGAAAAAAAAACCGACTTTTACATTATTTAACTTACTTATCTGTAACACTTTTTCTTACGGAAGTAAGGTTTAAGAAAGTTTTTTTAAAAATTTATTTAATAAATCTGCAACATCTTTTATTCAAAGAAAGACTGGAAGACGCTTTAGATTTATTTCAATTAATGTGTTTATCAAATCTGCATTTTCGTACCAGAATTAATCAGCATCTTTTTTTTTACCATTCATATTACTGAACGAACCTGTAATTTTTTTCTAGAAAAAAACCGAAAGAAAACATTTCTTTCATTTAATTTTATCGAATCTGTTGAGTATTTTAACTAGAAAAAAGACTCAACGAAATCCGAGCTTTATTTCATGTATTTTTTTCAACCGAATTCACATATTTTTTAGAACAAAAGGTACAATAAAATCAGCATTTTCTTCAATCATGTATAAAACCAAGTTTTTTACTAGAAGAAAGATTAAAGAAATTGGCAATTTTTTTCAAATTTCTTTAAGGGAATCTGAAATAATTTTTTATATTTTTATCATCACTATTAAATTGAACAGCAACGTAATTTTTAGCAATGAGGGAACATCGGAACCTTCTGTTTTGTAAACTTTTAGCAATTATTTATTTAAAGCGTAATACGAATGATCATATATGTATACTATTTCTTACTTATTTTTCTTTGTTGTTTACTTTAAAGCAGCGAAGATCATTTATTTACCTTAATTATGACATACTCATCGCAGCTCAAAATTTAAGAACGTTATAATTTTCAAAAGTTCTATGAATTTATACAAATTTATTCATTGCTAATTCCGTCTTTTCAAAAACCTATTATTTCTACTATAGTTTTTTAAAAACGAATGAAGAGTAGTTATATGTTGAACAATATGTAGGCAAATCAAAACAACGTGAATAAATCGCACATGAGGCTTAAAAAAATTAGATACCATAAAGTTTTAGTTCTGTTAGCAAGAACCTCGTTTAGTATCAAAGTACAAAATTGACGGCTTCTACTCTGAAGAAGGTTCTTGTTTATAGAACCGAAATTATAATATGTCTATTTTTTCTTCCTTTTATTTGTACACTTTGTTTGTGTCTTTATTGTTGCTTTATTTGTACAAATGTATACATTTTGTTTTCCTTTTTCACTAAACTGTGATTTGGAAACAATAGAATACGGCATAAACAATCCTTGCACTAACTTCAGACCGGATTCGAGTTTCAACTAAAACATCACTAGTGTTTTAGTTGAAACTAGTGAAGTATGTCTGTTTTCCCCCCTTTATTTGTGCACTTTATTTGTTTTTGTTTTTCATAGTTGCTTTATTTGAGCACTTTATTCGTTTTTGTTTTTTTATAGTTGCTTTATTTGAGCACTTTATTTGTTTTTGTTTTTTATAGTTGCTTTATTTGAGCACTTTATTTGTTTTTGTTTTTTATAGTTGCTTTATTTGTGCACTTTATTTGTTTTTGTTTTGTTATAGTTGCTTTATTTGTGCACTTTATTTGTTTTTTATAGTTGCTTTATTTGAGCATTTTATTTGTTTTTGTTTTTTATAGTTGCTTTATTTGTGCACTTTATTTGTGTTTGTTTTTTATAGTTGCTTTATTTGAGCACTTTATTTGTGTTTGTTTTTTATAGTTGCTTTATTTGTGCACTTTATTTGTTTTTGTTTTTTATAGTTGCTTTATTTGAGCACTTTATTTGTGTTTGTTTTTTATAGTTGCTTTATTTGTGCACTTTATTTGCTTTTGTTTTTTATAGTTGCTTTATTTGAGCTCTTTATTTGACATCCTTCACTGGTGTTCTGTTTGTGAACCGTCAAACTATCGCGTTGATGTATTCTGCGTAACCAAAGCATTCCACTTAGGACACCTATGCATTTTTTTATACATGTAGTTTCGAAAAAATCCATTAACCTTGTGAATCGCCCTACATAAGTTTAGAGGAAGTAACTGTACTCACTGTAAAATATTCCAAATGAAGGTTAAAAAAAAGTACTAACACTCTGAGTGCATATCCATTTTATCGCAAAATTCATTTTTACAGCAAAATTTTATATCATGCTTTTTACAACATTATTTATATAGTTATAAAGATCAGTGATTTTTTCAGCAAATATTACTGTATATAAAAAGATTGCTGTACATCGAATTTTACGGTAAAATGTACCGGCACTCAAGTGGCGGTTCTTTTTACCATGTGTGTTTGCTTAATAATAGGATTTTTACTTATTGAGTCACAATCCTTATTATTTTAAGGGCCGGGATAGCCTGGTTAGTAGGGCTCTAGGCATATGTACAAGAAGTCGTAGGCTCGATCTCCACCAACTGAAGACTCCTCGTGTCGTAAATGGTGACTAATGCACGTTAAATCTGTTGAGTCAAGTCCTCCATGTTCCCATTACAAATCATACCTGTGGGGTTATTAATCCGCGGGATTCAGTGTCTTCTGGATTGGTTCAAAATTAGAAAACTGCATAGTAGAATTTTAGTAGTCGTAAAGCCGAAATTTGGTCAGCTGTTCAACGACGGTTATAAAATGAAATAAAGACCTCATTCTTTAATTTGGACTAACCTAACATAGGTGAATTAATTAGTGAGGACGGAAAAGAATTCAGATTATACAAATTCAGACACGAAAGATCTAAATAACCATAATATTTAGATATTTTTAAGGTAAATGAATAACCGCAGGGCATAAGTCAAAAATCAGACAGGAGTTAAAGTTTAACACCAGTTACATCAAGCTAAAATCATCAAGTTAACATCGAGACATGAGACAAAAGTTTAAATCTCTTAATGTTTGTTCCTTTTATTTTTCAATTTTTTGCAATACTTTCAAAAGCCCTAATACAGTTCCAAAAATTAAAACATTTTTACAACTATTTATAAAATTAGTTTACTCTCAAAGAATTTAATAAAAAAAAAGTTTTTTTTTTGTTGTTATTTTTTATTATTTAATTTTAAAATGTTACATAGCTTTTAGATTAAAAGGGAGGAAAAGATGCATCCATTAAGCCATGTAAATTTAAATGATATTGTCAAAAACTTGAATCTGATAAGTAAATAGTTTTTTAAACATAAATTTAAAAAAAGTGTCATTTTTTCAAATAAGAACTTAAAACTTTTGGGCTTTGAAACAAAATTAAGATAGAGTTTTAAAGCCATTCAACTTATTTTTTTTAAACATTAAATTTCCTTTTTTTTTCTAAATAATGCAAGATTTACTTAAAAAATATTATTTTGTGTTGAATTTCCGAATATGAATTATCTCCTGCTCCTGTTGTTTAGCCTATCTAACCATTGCCTCTGAAATCGTTAAAATTACGTTTTATATTTGGAGAATAATATTGTAAGAAAAAATTACTTGCACGAAGTTATTAATTTTATTTTTATTTTGAGTTCACTATGAAAAATCTTTGTAAAAATATTTGCAATCAGGTTGTAGTTACTTTTTGACCTTAAAATCTATTTTCACCGGAACATGTCACGGAACAAAATAATTCTCACATGCCTTTTACTTTAAAGCAATATACAGCTATAAAATCTTTTAATCTCTCTCATTAAATAAATGCGTATTAAATGAATAATATTTTACGATAAAAATAGATTTTAGTCTAAAATAGATTTTACAGATGATGCACCTAAATTGCAGGTACCTTACACCGTAATTCAATCCGGAATGTTTTATGGATTGATTAGAACATTATTAAGAACCATCTTGAAGAAAATGCCGATGTCATTGTTTACCTTCTCATATATCATGGAATATTAACTATTTAATGTAACGTAATATGTTTACATGTTGCTTATGATTATTTAACCCGACTTCTTTTTTTCAGCTGCAGAACACAGCATTGGAGCAAGCTGAAGATCTTCTGAAATATGTAGACAAATCAACCCTATTAAACAGGTTGAAACATGCATCTATGACAGGAGATCATCCCAGGCTGGAAGAAATTAGTGAAAGATTTAGCGAACAATCAGACCATCTGCAAGAGGTAAAATAATTGTTAAGAAGTTGATGATGATATCACCTTTTATGCACCATAATGTGCAAAGATGCACTAACAGTACTAAGATTATTTTCATCTTGATACTTGTCAGAGAGATTCAAAGGATTTTCGGTCTTTCTATCGATATTTTGTTTTGATTTCATCTTCTATACAGCGTAACTTACTACACAAAGAAAAATTGGATAGTCAAAACTACCGAAATATGGTAAAATTTACCGTATTTTGGGTTATCTGGGAACACTAAAAAGCATGGTTTTTTACCGAACCACGTTGATAATGACTTTGTTAAAATTATCGATAAAATATTATATTATTATTTATGGAAAATGTGGTAAAATTTGGTAATTTTATCATATAGAGCGTTTGCTTTTCAATGAGGTAAACAAGGTTCGAACCCCAGCGATAGCTGGTCGATACAAATTGCACCGACCACAGTGCTGACGTGAAATATCATCAGTGGTAGACGGATCATGGGTTAGAATCCCTTTGCTGTCAGGCTAACCGTGGGAGGTTCTAGTTGTCGTCCTCTCCATGTAACTCAAATGCGAGTTAGTTCCATCAAAAAAGTCCCAAATTTCAAAGGGGAATTTCTCTGAGTACTTGATCCAGGAGTTCCCTTGTCTTCTAGACAGGGTTCAAAATTACAAGCCTACGGAGTTAAACATTAGTAGTCGTAAATCCAGTAATCGGGTCGGCTGTTTAACGACGGTTATAAAATAAAATACCTTAGAGCATGGCATAATAATCATTTATTCAGTTAAATTTACTTTTTAGTTTTGCATTCTTACTAAAAATAGGGTAATAAGAACTATAATTTTTGAAAACAGAATTTACAGTAAGCCGTTACTATATGAACGGTAACCATTATCATATTAATGGTTTAAAGATCAAATGTTTCGATTTCATTACCTGATTCATATTTTTCTTACCAAAATTGTCTTTAGTATACAATAAGGTAATTTACAAATATACAATAGAGTTAACCGTGTAAGAAATATTAATATTATTAAGATTATTTATAATTTGATATTTAAATAAGAAATTTTAAATTTTAAATGACGTTCAGTCTTCAAACCTTCTGTCTATATAATTTTTTTATGATATAAGATTTCGTGATCTACTTATAAAAATATATTAATATTACCAAAATCAATGAAATTCTGTCGCTTGTGATAAACATTTTGAGATTTGAAATTTTTACTTAATAATGGTAAATCTAATTTTTTTTCGTACACATTATCTAATATATTAATAAAGATATAATGATGGGATTAATTAAATACTTATGTTTACTAAATTTCACTTTAGCATCCAAATAGAGTCTCGGGGCTGCCATCTAGTGTGGCAGAAACTAGACGTCCAAATTAACATGGCCAACGGTATCTCACCCATTGTGGTGGTCCTGAAAGAGTGGATACCACTTCTGGAGAACGCACTAGGTCTGCTCATCGGGAAGACTGATTGTGCGGCTCATAGGAAATAAAAAAATGTTTACTAAATTTTTAATATAGATTCTTTAAGATTTAAAGATTTTTCGGTTTATTAAATCCGTAAAAATGTTGTTTCGCTTAGCACCTATAAATCTTTTATATTCTCAGTAACTTACTAACAAATCGATACAAAGATTAATTATTGTTTGATACTAGAGATAGAGATTTTGAGTTGTAAAGAATTCACAGACCTTAAATTTTACTTTTGTTGCACTCCTTTATCTTGGAAAAATAATTTTAGTATTATTTTGTTAATTTTTCTTCAATTTGAAAGCTTGTTTGAAAAGCAATTGTAATTGATATTTCATACAAACTTTGACTCTTTTTCATGCAGTAAATGTTACATACGTTTATTTTGAATGTAAAGATCTTTGTTGATTTGGCAAAGTTCTTTGAACTTTTGTGCTGTGTAAGTTATTAATGTTAAGTTGCATTTTTTTTATTCCAGGTGTGCAAACTTCTACACCACGTAGCCAGTGCAGAATCAGTTCAAGTTCTGTCGAAGAACACCGAAACTTGTCTACAAGTTTACGGGCCACAAGTTTGTATATTATATATACATAATGAAAATTTTTATAATACGTTAATTTTTCTTAGCAGATAAATTTTAAAAAGTCTACAAATTAATCTAACGTGAATAATTTGCAAGCATACTGTACTGATTTATGTCGTTAATTCGTACAAGAGAATAAAAAAGTTAAAACATTTTGTAGCTATATTTTAAAATATCCACAAGCAACACAGGTTTTGCGGCAAAATAAAAGCTTAATTATTTTTATTGAAGCAATTTGGTAACTATTTCAGTAAAACTAACAATAGAATTTGGTTTTATAGTTTGTGGGGAAATTTTGTAATTCCATCATGATATCTTAGAGCATTAACCAATTATTCGGTTAAATTTTTATTTTGGTTAGTACTTCTTATTAAATGTTTGGTAATAGTATCTGAAATTTTGAAAATCAGAATTTTCGGCAAACCTTTACCGCGTGAACGGAAACCGTTATCATATGAATAATTTAAATACCGCATATTTTAGTTTTATTAACCAGAATTATGTTTTTTTTTACCACAAATGTCATTACCATACTGTATGGTAATTTTACCAGATTTTTTCTTCTCCATGTGTTTATAAGAAATAATATGATAAAGGATTATATTTAATTATGATAGTACCTATATTTATATCCTTTGATATGTCCGGATACATGATATCTTGATGGTATATTATACTGTCACAAATACACACACGCGTAATGTGACAATTTACTTTTTTTATTTAATCGAATACTTACTTTACTTACTTATACTTATCGAGGCTTACTTAACCGATCTCTTTTATCTGATTTTCAAACTCTCTTTAAATTTAATTGGCTAATGCTTTTCAGGGTCTACACCAGTTAAAGAATTTTCTTAAGATGCTTTAACACATTCTCTCTCGCGCATGTTTGCTTATTACACCAAGATGTGTACTCTCTTCTTTCTTTCTCCGAGATGCGGACTTTTTCCGTATCCGAGGAAATTAATTCTTTCTCCCACATCCTACATTTTTTTACTTAAAACATCCTACATTTTTTTTAGTAAAATCTTCAAAATCTTTATAAATTTCAGTAAATTAATGTTCTTTATATGAACCCTTTTGTACCTTTCAATTTTCTTCGAAAATTATAATTTTTTTATAATTTAAATATTTTTTTTTTGTATTTATCATATCACCCTCTAAATTTTTTTCTTTTCATTTTTTATAATGTATCACCTTTGATTGCAAAACCTTTATAAGATTTCAAAAACTACACTTATCTCACCCATTTCTTTTCAAACCTTAGCATTTGTCAAAAAGAATTTCCCTAACTTCATATTCAATTATCTGTTTTTGTGTGTGGGTATGTGAGTTAGAAAGTTAATAAGAGATTCTGTTTTTCAGCAATGAATTCTCTTTTAGTTGTCTTTTTTATAAATTTTTCCTGTATGTGATGAGTACATTTTGTCACTTTCTTGATTGGGCATACATTCGTTTATTTAGTTGGTGACATCTCACCCTGTAAAATGCTAAGCTTGTACTTGGATATAGCATGTCATCGTTTCATTTATCTCCTATCTATAATCTTGACTGATTTTAGTTTTCACCCTGATTCCGAATTTGGTCATACCAAATTATCCAATTTGTTTAAACCTGACATTTTGTGACTATTTGAACCTATTGGGTTATTGTTATCCCACAATTTTTGGCCTTAATTTGTTTATTATGAAATTCCAGTTGCCTGTTTTGTACCGAATGACTATATCCAAATACAAGTACATATATGTATTTCAACCCATCTATTATAATATATATATATAAATAAATTTACTTAATTTGCCCCATACATAATATAAATATTATTTTAAATGTCACATTTATGATAGCTCATTTTTAGTTCACTTAAAAAAGCAGTTTCAGAAAGTTTTATTTCATGTAAATTTCTCTTTTATTTTTGTTTTATGTCAGCTTGTTTGTTTACTCCGGAAGGTTGACATTTCTTTTGATGATAAAAGGAAGACATATTTTACTGCATTTAGAATGCATTTGTAATTACATTCTCATCAAATATATACCTACAGTTGGAATTTTGGCACTTAAGCTATAGTTGGAAAATGCACGAGAATACAAGTGATGATAATTTGAATTTGAAGATAAATTTTGCTAGTAGCAGACGGGAAACAACTGAGACAGCTTAAAGATGCAACTGAAATAAGAGTAATCTAGCTTGTTAGAAAATAGTCGGAATTTTTGCTGTTGTTGTTGTTTCTAATTCAACTTACCCATGCCATCAAGCCTGTTTTGAGAGAACAAGCGAATTTTAAGCAAAGGATGCGTTTATTTTTTTTCAGTGGCTCCATCTATGACCAAGATTACGATTTTAACCACTATATCACAGCCCATTTTACAGGGCAGACACATTCATACACCCATTCCTTATGACCGTAATTTTGACCTGAACTAGAGAACTATCAATCTACAATTTACCCCCAGAGGTATTTATTTGTTACGAAAACTTGGAGGACTTTATGACCACGACAGATTTAACGTGGAACAGTCATCATTTAATAAACAGGTTTCTTTTGACCGGTGAGATTTGAACTCTCATTTTCACGAACACGAGCCCAACGTCCTACCAACCTGACTATTCAGTCCTAGTCGTAATTTTTTTTGGTGTTTATCGTGATTAATTGATTCTTTGCTCTGGAAATTATCAAAACTAGATAATCCAGTACAATGCTTCTTAAAGAATTAAGCACAAAACTATTCGAACAGTCGTCTCAGTTTTAACTGACGACGATTATTTGACGATAGGTGATATAATTTAACGATAATATTGCGATCAATTTTTATTGCAACGATCTGGTGACTTTTTAAATTTGCTTTGCTTTCAGACACCTAGTTTCTAAAGAAAGTTAATTGTTTTGTCTAGTCGAAGAAAATAGTCTAAAATTTGATTGTAAAATTCCATCGTTAAAAAAAACGGAATCAAGTTGATAATAACGTAGTAAAAACAAGTTTAAAAAAAATCTGAAATCCATTCGAAAATTATGTGTTTTGTTTCTCAGTTTCGAACATTATTTTTAATAACTTAAAAATCAAACATCAATGTACTCCTTGTTTACAAATAATTTTATAATTATTTTACGATAAAAAATTTAAAATATCTGTATGAAATTTCCTTAATTGAAAATACGAGTACATACGATTTGCTAATTTTGTAGGAACAATCTCCCTTCGGCTAACATTATAGCCTATATCGCAAGGATCCTGAAATGTTCAACTTTTGAAATATTTGCATAGCATGTTTGATGTATATAGCATGTTTTTAAATTTTTTTAGTATTGAGTATTTAAAAAGTATTGAATATATTATATGATATTTGAATTTTAATGTTTGTATTTATATATTTCGAAATATGACAATATTTGAAATACTTGAACTTTAAATAGATGAATTTTAAATATTCTCATATCATATTAGAAGTTAAGCGAATTTTAAATAATTCAAATAATTTTGAAATGCATAAATACCAATTCTATGATGAATTTATAATATATTTTGAAATATTTGGTTTTTGAATGTCTGCCTGGTATATTTAAAACATAGCATAATTTGAAATATATTGAAGTATTTCGAATTTTTTTAAATATTTAAAATTTGAATATTCAAACTGCATATTTTGAAACTTCCGAAATTAGAATCTTTGTTTAGCATAATTGGAATTATTTCGGTTATTTTGAAATATTTTGTACATTTCAAAATATTTAAATTTTGAATATTAGCCTTACAGATTTGAAATGCAGCAAAACAATTTGTAAATTATTTTAATACTTTAAAGTGTTAGGATTTTTAATTAGAAATAAACAATTCTTTGAATTATTGAAAAGTCGAATATGGAATAGCATATTTAAAAGTTTTTTATCTTTGAAATATTTTGAATTTTTAAAGAATTATTTCTCCTGAAATGTTTGAAATGTTTCGAATGTTTAAAATATTTTGAACACTTGAGTTTTAATATTTGAAATGTTTTGGATGATTGAGAGAAGGTTATGGGTGTTTTAAATTCTTAAAATTTTTCGATTGTTTAAAATACTTGAAATATTATATACTTGAAATGAAGTACTTAGAATATTTTAATTTGAATATTTTGAATGTCTGAAATTGATTGAATATTTGAAATAATTTGAATGTTTGAAATTGAATATGTGAAGTAATTTGAATGTCGGAAATTGATTGAATATTTAAAATATTTTGAATGTTTGAAATTGAATATTTGAAATAATTTGAATGTCTGAAATTGATTGAATATTTCAAATATTTTGAATGTCTGGAATTGATTAAATATTTGAAATATTTTGAATGTCTGAAATTGATTGAATATTTGAAATAGTTTGAATTTCTGAATTTGATTGAATATTTGAAATATTTTGAATGTCTGAAATTGATTGAATATTTGAAATATTTTGAATGTCTGAAATTGATTAAATATTTGAAATATTTTGAATGTCTGAAATTGATTGAATATTTGAAATATTTTGAATGTCTGGAATTGATTAAATATTTGAAATTTTTTTGAATGTCTGAAATTGATTGAATATTTGAAATAGTTTGAATTTCTGAATTTGATTGAATATTTGAAATATTTTGAATGTCTGAAATTGATTGAATATTTGAAATATTTTGAATGTCTGAAATTGATTGAATATTTGAAATATTTTGAATGTCTGAAATTGAATATTTGAAATATTTTGAATATTTGCTTTGCCTATTTGTGCATAAAGTAATTTGAAATATTTGTCAGGTTCTAAGTGCTTGTCATACACTCTTCCTTCACCCGAGTAGTAAAGTGGCGAGAGAAAATGTCGAAGTTTTCATGGATGTCTGGAAAGCTCTCGACCAAGATGTCACGGCACTTGCTCAAGAAGTGTCGGAACTGTGTCGAACTGCAGCCACCCTTCCGGCAAAACCTGAGAAAATGACTGTCACTAACTACACTTCCAACCCTTCCAATGAGTTTAATGTAAGTCGAAGAATTCGAACCCCTTCTATATATTACTGTCGTTAATGTATGGATGAACAAAAATGAATTTATTACTAATACTTATAATTATTTTAACGTTTATAACTGTTATATGTAAGGTATATCATGTGCAGTGTTTCGTAATGATAATCCTTATGTGCCTTTCTAAAGAGATTTAACAATAACTTTAACACCAGCAAAGTTTGAATTCCGTGGATATTTATTTTATAATCTTCATTAGTTATGTAATAAACTTTCTTTTTAAATAAAATTAGCACCATGAAATTTTTTTTCCACCGAATTTTGGAATATCGGATTATCTTTATGAGAAAAACTATCGATATTGCGTATGTTGCATTTTTCGGAATTTCTTATAATTTATCTATTCCAAAATGACATTTTGTTACAGAAATATTTCAAAAAAATGCATAAATATTATTTTATTTTAAGATTGTTGAAATAAGTTTGAAGTACTTAATCTATTTTCTGTCAAAATAACAGCGCGATTTCATATGTTAATTTTATAAGAAGGGAGGAAAACAATAAATTATTTTTTCGAAAAATCTTTCACCGAGTAATATATAACATATTTTTGTCTTGCATATTTTGTCTAACATGTTATGTATGCATTTATGTATATGACATATTCTTTAAGTAGCTGTGATATTATTTAAGTTTTGCACTCGTATATTTCTTTGGAAACATCTATAAATTATTTTAATGAATAATTTTTAGTGTTACAGTGGTTAGAATCATAAATGTTGACCAGTTAAGATCATAAAAATCGGACATTTATTGTTCAAAATCAGACATTTTAGTTAGAAATAAAAAAAGTTTAAGGCATTTATGGACAGAATTATAAATTAGCTTAACAGTTTTTAACTGTAAGTTACATTTAAAGAAGAATATACCTCTATTTGATATCTACCCATATATATAAAGAATCTTTGTAAAAAATGTTTTAAAAATATGCATTACACTTTTAGAAATTCCTTGGAAGAAAATGATTAAATAACAACACGTTTAATCGTTCTTTTACCATATTTAAAAATAAACAGTTAAATAACTATAAACAAAATGGTAATCGAGCAGTTAACTGTAAGAAAAACCGTTTATTAACTGCTTTCACTAAATACGTCAATAACCAAAGTTTTATGGTTACAACTAAGCCCACCTAATGAAGCCGCTTAGTTTCTTGCATATGCGTACGCATTATAACCGAGAGGGCAGATCTGTCAGTCTCCCGACCGGCAGAACTGGGGTTCGAGTCTTTGACCCCACAATATTTCCCTTCAACGCATGAAGAGTTTCCGGTGTTATGCACTCCCCAGTGCCTATTACCTAACGAAAAGCTTCTATCCAGTAAATTGTCTTTCTTACGGTTTTTAAATCATGTTAGTTGTAAATGGCTAAGAAACCATGTAGTTTTGAATTCATGGTTTTATAACCATATTAGTTGCTAATGGTTTCAAAACTGCCAAGGAAAAAAAAATTTTTTTTTTTACCAATATGGTGGTCAAACTGCTGCCGGTTATTTTATCATAAATTTTGAATGAAAATTCTAACAGTATTTAGCTGTTAAAAATTTCAGGTTCAAAGAAATAAAAACAAAAGCACTTGAGGGATCTCTATTGAGAGTATAAAAAAAACACTATAAAACCAGTTTGTTTTGACTTCGGCGATCGTACGTCGCTCTTAACTACCAAAGCTTTCATGCCATTTCTGTTTTTTAATTTTTTTCAGCAACTCAATCAAAAAAAGAAAAAGAAAAAAAAAAACATGCTTTTCTTTAAGAATTAAACATTGAAAATGCACATAATTTGTAGGAATATTTTTACGCATTGTGTTTGAGAGTAACAGTGCTTTATCTTCTTCAAATAAAGTTTGGAAATTTTATTTTGTTACCTTAAATTAATTTATTTATTACCATAGCTTAAATTTCATTTCTTTGGTTAAATTTAATTTTCTGTTTTTTTTAAAAATTAAATTTGTGGTAAAATGAACTATAATTTTTACACCAGAATATCCGGTATATGAATGAAATATAATCAAATGAATGGTTTAAATACCGCATATTTTAATTTTATTAATCATAATTACTTTTTTACAGGAAATGTCATAACCATAGATAATAACATGTAATACCAGATAATTAATAATCTTATTTTACCATAATTTTTTTCTCCGTATATCATACACTTTTCTTAAACTTTTCTTAAACTAATTGAACTACAACATTATCTTGATTACCACACATTTAGCATAAATGACAAAGTGGAAAAGTAAATTTGACAGGATAAATGATTTTTATACCTTGCTCTTTAAGGTATAATAACAAAATTATCAAATTTGACTCTTTAATAAACTTTAGCATCAAATTTTATTAAATTTTATCAGTAAAAAACTATGCTTTGTTGCTCATTTTACCAAATTTATAATCAAAACGTTTCTTTAAAAATCACCGGACTTTTTGGTGTTCTCATAAAGCCAAAAATACAGTAAATTTTACATATTTTGTTAGTTTTAATCAAACTTTTGTACACAAACAAGCAACCATATTTTATGATTTTACGAATTCGCATGCAGATGCATACATTTTTAGAACAATTTTGTTTAAATAGTTATATTTTTAATTTATATTTTCTATATGTTTTGTCTGTTGTATCATATTTTCTGTTGTTTACATCATAAAAGTTTGAAGTGAATTGTATATTCGAATTGGTTAGATAATATAGTGAGAGGTTAGATAATATAGTGAGCAATCAATATTTTTATATTTATTAACTTTTCTGATAAAAAAAAATATATCAAAACTCATGTAGGTTGTAAATTGTAAGACAAATTTGTGTTTTGTGCTGACATCTAGTGAAAAGTTCTGAAATTTGTAAACAAACTGTCTAAAAACAATATTAAATAGTTTTATGCTAGAATGTCACATTTGAAAAAAATATGGTTTGTCGCTATGTTTTCCCAATTCCTATATTTGTTAACCAAAGGCACTACAATTTATAGCATGATAAAGAGTACGCTATATATCATTCGATTTGTCTAATTTACAGAGACAAAGTCTCCAACCTGCGAGCATCTCGAACAATCATTCAGCTGCACCTAAAAGTATTGTGACAACCAATCAGTTAACAGTACCAGATCAGCAACCTACAAAGCTTGACGCAGAGGTAATATAAATATTTTTTGTTCTCCTGCAAATTAAACATTAACATACGTACTCTTCATTTTATTCAGTAATATAAAAAGTGTTTTCACTAAAAGTTAGTTAATTGCTTGCTTAGAGTTGAGGTTTGGAGTGCTAAATCACTGCCAATTCGACCACAGTCGGATGTTTTGTAAATTTTTGGCGTTAAAAGCAAATGCATGCTTAAACATATATACACACATGAATCAAAACTTAAGTACCTTGGTTATCAACACATTGGTTCATGTAACTTTTAACATTAATATAGTAACCTTAACTAGTGCCTTAAATAGAGTAGTGTAGTTAACGAGCATTATACAGTTCTTGTGCACATACTTCAGACAGTTTACAAGTAAAAAATTCATCGGAGAAATACATACACTCAGTTTTAAAGAAGTAAATACTGAAAATAATGCTGTAGATATGCAAGGTAGTATGACATTTTGAAAATAAACATAAATTTTTAAAACATATATGCAATTGTTAAAATTAGTGTAAAATCATTCCAAAAAGTAACAATTATATTAATTAATCTTCAAAATTTTAATCATTTTACTGTATGATATTTTATTTCTAAGGTAGTTACAGTAAATTGTCGTATTATGTGATAATCACCCAAATAGCAATTTACAAACTAGTGATTGTTGACAAATATGGAAAATAAGTTTTTGATCTCTTTATACTTTATGCTCCCTATAACATTTCGAACAATTACAATGTTGTTTATACCTTATCTGATGCCTTCGAAAGTTTATAAAATTAAGAAAAATAACTTGGGAACTCATTGGACAAAGATTCACGAATGTAGGCTTAATAAGGGTTCAAAGGGAAGTTATTTTCCGGCAGTGACCATACATAAAATTGTCAAACTCTCCCGATAATTTACAGCCACTTAACCAATATTGGTTCCATATAAAATTGTTAGATCCATCCGATATTTCATATTAATTATTCAGCCAAAATAGGCTCTATATTGGCCCTATATAGACCATTCTAGGATAAATATTAAAAAGTCTAGACATCCAGATTTTGATTCTTATAGGATTCATATTGAATCAATTTTGAGTCCAACTAGAGCCAAGGTTTTAGTGATCAGTTGCTTTTTTTCACGATTTCTTACTTTCATACGAGCATGTGCAACTCATCTTCACTATGTCAAGCTCTTTGTTATCTCGTTATAGGTCAAACAGATATTGTGGGATTCTACCAATCTACTCCCGACTAACCTTAATATTTTCAGAATTCGCTTTGAAAATTAATTGCCATGCTTTGTATTTAACGCTTCATAAAACAGTTTTAATGAAAAGTCTTCAATAAAATTCGTTTATTTAGCGAAATGATGAACACGTTGTTATGATATTCTTCGATGAAAATTTCATATCCGAATCCATAAATCTCTAACGCTTTATGTTTTAGAATTATTTGTGTAGTTTATGTTTACATATATAATTGGAATTACAGCTCACATTAGTAATAAAGTATTTATCTCTTGACTTAAAAACATATTTATTTTCGAATAAAGCCTAAAAGAAGATTTTAAAATTTATTTTTACTACTCAAGGCGTCAGAAAATTGTCTTAAAATCGCATTTTACGGTGTTTCAACCCTATAAAAGTTTTGCAATTAGGAATGCAAGAAATTTTGTTATATAAAAGTACTGGCTGTATACACGTTCGTGTGAAAAAAAAACAATAAATCAATCAGTACTGGACACTACAGAATCATGCACTAAACTGAAAGAAATATACCAACACAACTAATAAAGTTAAAATAATTTTATACATAATTTTATATGTTGTCCTCCCTGTTAGGCATTATTAAGCAAAACATATTATTAGGAGTACCTCCCATCAAAATAAAGATTAATTTGTTCAGTATCATTTGGCATGTAGCTATTTCTTGTGGTCAACTCTTTAAATAGTATTTATATTAAAATTGTACAGTATTGATGCTGTTTTAATGGATACTTAATCTACCAAATTTATGCATTATACCTATATAAGTATTGGGTTGTTCAGAAAGTAATTTCGTTTTTTTGGGGGGAAAATGAAAGAAAATTTTCGTATAATGAATAAATGTTATATTAATTTATATATTAGCCATTCTGATCCAACACCTTTTGTAATCTTTCTGGTAGTAGCATGATTCTACGCTCATAAAATTTGGCGAAAAACTGATCCAGGTGATTATTACCTCTTCAATTGAAGTAAAGGTTTTACAGTCCAAAAAATTTTGCAGTAACCAAAACAAATAATAATCCGAAGGTACCAGATCTGGAGAATATGGTGAGTGTGGCAGTGTATCCCGTTCAAGCTGTAAAAGCTTTTGGCGAGTGACCAAACTTGTATGAGGTCTCGCATTATCTTGGTGGAACATTATACCTTTTCTGCTGATTAATTCTGGCCTTTTCTGTAGAAGTGCATCATTCGGTTTGTCCAGCTGACGACAGTAGACTTTCGATATAATTTTTGTGCTATCCGGTAAAAGCTAAAATAACACTATTCCTTTATAATCCCACCAAACAGACAGCATCACCGTTTTTTTTTTATAGATATTGGCTTTCGAAAGGCTTTGAGCCTGTTCATCTTTTTTGCTCTATGATCTCTTGCGTTTGACATTGTTATAGACAACCCATTTTTTGTCCTCAGTAATGATGCGTTTCGAAAATAGATAATTATCGTGACATTTGAGAAGCGAATCACAGACGTCAACGCGACAATTTCTCTCCGTGAGAACATGGGGAACCCATATATCGAGCTTCGAGGTTAAACCTAGGCCTTTTAAATGGTCATAAACAGTTGAATTCGATATATTTAACCTCTCTCCGATCTCACGTGTTCTTATTCGCCGATTTGCATCAACTAATGCCTTTATCAGCATCAACCGGCCTTCTAGAACGTGGTGCATCTTCGACATCAAAATTAATGGATCGAAATTTTGCAAACTAGTTCTGGCACTGGCGTACTGTCAACACATCTTCTCCATACACATCGGTTAATTTCTTTCTGGCATGAACAGCATTTTTACCTTTTCTATAGTAAAAAAGTAAAATATAACGAAAATGCTGCTTATTGCTCTTCATATTTAAAAGGCTACCAACCAAAAACTACTGCGTAGTATTAATTGAATTTTTTCATACACACGCTTTGCTATATCAGTTCTCAAAACATATAATGATAATGCGGCTTAAGTGTGAAGTTGGGTTCGAAAAATTATAATTAAATCCTTTGTCGGAAAAACGAAATTACTTTCCGAACAACCCGATATATTTGGTGAAATGCACCAAGAGATTAGTAGAGCATATTATTTACGTTTCTCAAAACTAAATTAGCTGCATTGCTCCATTTTAATTATGCTTTAGTACGTAGTGTATATCTTTTATTTCAATTAATAATTATTACCAAAATTAACTAAGCATCATTGGCATAAAAAATGATGCGTTGGTGTTTTTACGTTTCTCTTAAACGAATTAGAATAATTTCTCTTTTAATTTTACTTTTTAGAACTTAGCTTTTTTGTCTAAATTAGTGCCTATTTATTTAAAATAATTCAGCATTATTGGTGTCTCGAAAAGGTTAACGATTGTTTATGCTTTTCTTAAACGAATTAGTACCACTTCTCTATCAATTTTAATTTTTGGTTCATAGCTTTTTTTTTTACTTCAATTAGTAGTCATTACAAAAACTAGTTAAGCATCCGTGGCGTCAATGTTTGTAAGGTGATTTTTTAAGCTTTTCTTAAATTACTTTGCCCAGATCCTCCATTAATTTTGCTCAACTAGTAAGTATTATTTCAACTAGAAAGTATAACTGGAAGCATTAGTGGCGTCAATAACAGTATGGTGATTATTTTCCAAAACAAATTAGTACTGTTTTCCCAATAATTCTGGTTTTTAGTGTACAACTTTTTTTTGTTGTTTGAAATACCGTCTTCTTTAAATTAAATTTAACAAAATAAGCACATGGATTCAGGTAACTTTAGAAAAACTAATTTGTTGACGTAATCCATATATATTACGCTGATCATTGGGAAATGGTTTAATAAATTTTTAAAAAAAATTAAGCATCAAAGAAAGTTCTATAAACTCCTTTCTTAAATCAGTGATAAGCTAGAAAACTTTACTAAAGTTACCTTTAAAGTATTTGAAAAGAAAACAGAATCGTCTGCAGTTCAATTTTTATCAATTGCTAATCTTAAGCAATTCAGCATTTCCAGTTTTTGCATATCTCTTCTGAATATCTCCCCTGAGCTTAAATTTTGTATAATTTTTAGTATCGAAGGTTGAATTGCTATTTTCAGCCAGTGTCAAAATTCCAGGACGCTAGCATAAAAGGTTCTGGAGTTATAAAAAAAGCATTCAGAGGACTCTGCATTTAATTATTATTGCCATATCAGTCTTTACGATAATTTTAGCAACATTGATACATTTAGCATATTATTTCGTTTCAATTAATATAAATATCTTAAACTTTTCGTATTGATTTAAAGAATTACATTTATGAAAATGGAATTAATTAAACAATTTTTATTTTGGTTTCACTTTATTTTATTATTTAAGTATCACTTAGGATTCAACAGTAACATTTTAATTTAACATTCTCATAACTTAACAACAAATTTAAAAGTTGGTGCTTTAAAAAAAGATGGATTTGAATAATTTAAAAACTTGTCGAAAGTTCTCTTTATAAGAATCTGACAAAGAAATTCTAACACTTCTATAACATAAAAACTTGAATAAAACGTTTTTATGCGAACAATTAAGTTATTTATGCGACTCTACAGAAAAGTTTCTTTTAAGAATAATTCTTTAAAAATTTCATCATACGAATTCTCTAAAAGAGATAAATTCTACACAAAGATAAACTCTAGACAAACATAACAAAAACTGTTTTAAACAATTTCCACGAAAAGTTTTTTTTTTTTCTTCAAATTTTACAAAAAATTTCTTCAGACAAATTTTAAAAATGTTTATACAAATTTGACAAAAAATTCTTAGCAGAAAATTTTACAATAAGCTATTTCTATAAATTCTATAAGAACTCTTTATAAAAATTTCTACAAGAATATACATATATATTTATATACACATTCTATTCAGTTAAAAAAAGTTTTTGCAGTAAATATCCCTTAGTTAATTATTTAGTTTCAGATTAATGATGTTTTTGTCAGAATGAAATTGACATCATTACTTAATTTCAAATGTATCCTAACAGTCAATAGTATGGATTTAATAATTTATTTCAGGAACAATCGAACATTGCCAAGTTAGGCTTAGAAATGAAACAGCTGACGTCAGAGATGGATGCCGAAACGGACAAATGGCCGACTGCCGATAATGATATTGTAAGGAGAGCGAAAACAATGTCCACAATGGCCTTCTCCATGTACCAATTCACTAGGGGAGAAGGTGATTTAAAAACAACACAAGTGAGGAAACCTTCTATCGTAGACATGTTTCTGTTCCATTTGAAAATATGATTTATTGATTCGATATTATTCACGCTATACTGTTTTAGATTACAGGGCCCGCGCTAAGCGTTCTCCACCTGGCCAAATGCAATAAAAACGTAAACTTGGCGAACAAAATTGTGTTTTGGCGAAGTATTGGATTTTTTTCTACTGGAAAAAAAAAAATGTTACTTTGGAAAATATATTAAAATGGCGAATAGTTTTGATGTTTGGCTAATATACTGGCTGATAATTTGAAATCCTTAGCACGAGCCCTGGATTATAATATAATTTAAGCAGAGACAAACTTGCCAAATCAAAAAATGAGTAGTGACAATTTCCGGATAAATAGAATTGTTCTTCCTTTGATTTATTCCTTCAATTATGGAATTATTCTTTCTTTGATCCTTTTTATGATATTCAGAAATTTGTCAGTGCATCAATTATGTTATAAGAGCCAAGTAAAATTTTCTTGGTATGATTTCTTAACGATAATTGAAGCTTATTAATTTACAAGTTTGTTAGTTTATAATAATAAGTTATAGCCATTTTAGATGTGCATTATGTCCCAAATAAAATGCAACCTATGAAAAACGAGGAAATAGCACGATGGTAAACATATATCTGTCGCCAAGGGCACTCAGGAAAGGAGAGGAGTTTCATGGTCAATATTTACGTGTTTAAAAATGTGTCGTTGGTTTACACAGGATGATGCTACTGTTCATAGATCTGCATTAACCATACCTGATTTCCAATAGAATGTGACCTTGTCACCCCTGGACTTTCTTTCTATGGGGATATTTGAAACATTTTATGTAAGCAAATAGTCTAGCATTCCTCGCTGAACTATAGGGGAAAAGTTAAATTGAGATAAAAAAAAAAATACCCAAATATTGGTTAAGTTTTCGATCATTTTAGTGAGCGTTCCAATATTTTTGAAATCGACATTCCTTGTGGTTTTTGTTCATTGTTCAATAAACATTCCTTTTTCTCAGCTTCTCATTGCTTCGTTTTTTTTTTCGGTTGCGTTTTATCTGGGACATACTGTATGTCTACATAATTGCAATATATTGATTATTGAGTAACGTATTAAATATAATCTGATCATGGTTTTAAATTATGCAAAATAATACACTCATAGTTTGGCTGTGATTTTTTTAAATACTTTAATTTTTAAAATTAATATTTGTAAATATATAATGTATATTGTCTTATATTGTAATAATATTATTTCTTATACATCAAAAATTTAGTACACCATAGTTTAAGGGGTGGTTCTTTTGCAACGATATTATCCTTTCTTCAATACATCATTCTGTCTTGATTTATCACTAAAATCTTATTCGCGTGGTTAAAGAAAATGCTTGACAAAAATTTATTTATAGAATACAGCTAAATTCAAGCGGCAAATTTATCATTTTAAGTTCTTTATCAACCAAATTAAACCGTTCTACAAGGATGATATTTTCTAATATTAATATTTTAATGGAATTACAAAAGGTAATAATTTAATGTAAAGTGAGCATTCTTAACGAAATTCAACCATATGGTATACAATATAGAGGTTTTTCCGTTCATAAGATACATAAAAAGGTCATTATTTGTTTTAATTTTGATATTTTTGCCTCAATTCAGGAAAAACAAATTTTATCTTTAAATCTTTAAGTTTAATAACAATTAAAACTAGAATTTTTAAAATCAAGATTACAATATTTTTCCCGAACACAATCCAAAAACTAATTTCAAAATAATAATACTTGAGGTATGAAAAACATAAAACAATTATTAATCCAATTCAAACTGGGACAGCGCACAATGCAGCTAAAAACCGAATTTGTATTTTAAAACTAATAACAATGTAAAATAACATATAAATTTTTTTTTTTAAAAATCTTAAAAATTATTTAAAAACTAAATTATTTTTAAGATTTTATAAAAAAAATTTTTATATGTTATTTTACATTGTTATTAATATTTTTCCCGAATATGATATGCATTTTTTATAGGAAATCTTTGTTGATATTTCTTTTTTCTCATCATTTTTCCCACTGAATTACCTTTAATATTTCTAGCACAATGCAAGTACAATTAATATGATGTTATATTATACTGTCATGAATTTGGCATTTGGATTTTTTTTAAAGAAACATTGCAATAGGTCCTATTTTTATGACATATCGTTGATATACTTTAATTAATTAATATTAATTTAATTAATTAAAGTATATCAAAGATAAGAAATTAATTTTTTGCTGTTTCTATTTTTGCATTAGTTATTGCCCAATATACAAAATATATAAAAAAAATCGGAATACCTTAATAACTTTAAATCTAATGATAAGCGTGTCTAATGATAAGAGTGTCTAATGATAAGGGTGATAAGAGATGTATTAAGATGAAATCCTAATGGTTTAAGGATTTTACGTTAAATCTGTTAAATATTTGTGGGCGGTACCAAGTTTCGACAAAAGAAAAATGTGTAAAGATTACTTTTTTTTTAAATAGATGCGGGTTCTTGACACTTTAAATATGGTGAAATGTGCAAAGATGACAATAGATGTGGTTCAATAGATGTTTTTTCAATAGATGTGAGTTCTTCAAGATTAAAATATATTTGGAAATGTGTAAAGATTTCTTTTTTTTCAATAGATGCGAGAGTTGGAATCTCAAAATATGAGGATAACAGCAATCCTCGAACACGTCTCGACCCATCACAGTACTAACGTAAAATATCCTCAGTGGTTGACGGATCAAGGGTTAGAGTATCCTTGTCATCAGACTAACAGGGGGGAGGTTTTCGTGGTTTTCATCTCCATGTAACGCAAATGCGGGTTAGCTCCATTAAAAAGTCGCCAACGAATGCAAATTTCTTTCAATGCTTGATCCAAGAGTTTCCTTGTCTTCTGGATTGGGTTCAATATTACAAGGCTACGGAGTTGCACATTAGTTGTGGTAAACCCAACAAAAATTGTGTCTCCTGTTCAACGACGATTATAAGATAACTGCAATCTGTGAAATATAGTCTCAATAGTTAGCGATCAAGTTATCCTTAAATTAAATCTCTGTGTTTCATGTTGCAAAATTATTTAAATAAATAAGGTATAAAAAAAGACGTAATCAAGAATTTTTATTTTTCAGCAATTATTTTAAGGATGCAATTCAAATTTTCGAATTTGTCATTTTAATGTCCATTATTAAAGCGATGTAAAAAACTTTATTCCTTTAACTCAAAATTTTTGTTCTTTCCTACTGAATTTAAAACCCTTAAATAAATATTTTTCACCATTTTTAAATAAATAATAAAAAACTCGTAAATAGTTATATTTATATAAGGGCGGCTACATTTGAATAACCGAAACTTATTGTGTATAAAACTTTGGTTACCTTAAATAGTTCCAGAAAAATAGTAACTAAAATAGTAGCTTATAGTCATTCGACTCTTTATCCTTCACTAGCAAGTAAAATAGTTAATTTTTCACTTTGAAAGTTAAGTATTTATCAGTTCAAATATTATTGGAAATAAAAATATTTTTATAAATCATGACTTTTATCCCACCTGCAACATTTTATTGTACTTAAATAGATCAGTTTATTTTTTAGAATTATCAATTCTTCTTAAATCTAATTAGAAATTGTAGTTGTTAAGCCTAACTATGTTTTAGAAAAATAATTTTAATATTTTTTTATATTATTTACAGTTATATAATAGGTTATTAGTAAATTTTAACAATAAAAAAATTGTATGTTGCACAAGAAGTCACAAAATTCTAAGAAATTGTGTCATTAAATACATTATTGTTTTTCTAATTGAAATTAAAGAAGCTGTCAAAATGACTTCCTTGGGCAATCTAGTGTTAGCAAATAGATATAAAATGTATCACCAAAGCATGTTTGTCAATGATGTGTAAATTATTCTTTATTTATACAGCCATTTTGAAAAAATGTTCTTCATAAATAATATTTTTGAATACCATGTTCTTGAAAGACTCATTCTCAAACACTTGAATTTCTTTAAATCTACTACAATATAGTTTTTGTATTCATAACTATCTTAGAGACACACTGTAAGTAATTTTTCGGAAAAAATTGTTACATAACAATTTATTTAATTGTTATTTTACCACATACCAAAACAATAGTAAAATAACCGAAAATAAGATGGTTTTATAACAGTTAACTGTGAGAAAAACCGTTTATTAATATTAATAGTTTTCAACTAATACGCTTAAACAACTAGAATTTTATCGTACTAACTAGGCTTACCTAATGAAGTCAATTAAGTCCAAACAGATGCGTTCTTAGTGTAACTGATAGGACTAATCTGTTAATCTGAAGAAGAACAAAACGAGGGTTCAAGTCCCAGCGTTGACACCGATATATTTCTTTCATTCTCTTCAGCATCTGAAAATTTTTCAATATTCCGCGTTCCCCAAATTATGATCTAGAGCTATTTAAGTACGATAATCTCACGCATAGATGGCAGCAAGTAAACTGCTAAACTACCTGAAATGTCCAGTTAAATTTCTTTTCTACTGTTTTGAAACCATGTTTTAAAGGGTTGAAAAACCGCATAGTTTTCTATTTACAGTTTTTTATTCACACTGAATTCCAAACGGTTTCAAAACCATAAAGGTAAAAAATATTCTTTCCCGTAAACTTTACAGTTAATAAGATGGAAAGATTGTTGCTAGTTATTTTACCATAGTTTTAGAATGAAAATTATAACAGTGCATTACCACCCATTGTAACAACATAACATAAATCTCTATGGAGGCGCAAATTTTAGAATTTAAATTTCCTCTTCAAAATACATACTTTATCTAGCCGTTAAAAATTATGTTCCACCAAGAAAATTGGTTATTCATCAATTGGTTCAAAAAATTAGTATATGGTCAAAACTACCAGAATATAGTTGAATTTACCTTGTTACGAGCTCTAGGATAACACCAAAATTTTGATAATTTTTACCAAAGCGCTTTGGTAATGATTTTATAAACAATAAAATCTGTTTTTTTTCTAACCTATAAATAGGGTTTTTAACCATAAATTTTTTAACATTTGGTAATTTTATCATGATATCTTAGAACATGGCTTTTGGTTAAATTTACTTTTCAGTTTTGTAATTATTACTAAATGTGTGGTCGGGAGTCTTGGACGTACCACAGGTTGAAAGAGCAACAAAAGTCATTCAATTCGAATTAAATTGAATGATACTGATTTCTTTTTCGTTTCTTTTAAAAAATTGAACGAAATGATAAAGTTGAAAATATGCAAGTATTGGTTTCCAGTTTTAATGTATTTTTACAGTGGTAATATGCTGGCCCTAAGAAATATCCAAAACAATAATTTTGAAAACCAGAATTTTCGGTAAACTGTTATGATTAAAATGGAAAAAAAACACTAAATGTAATGGCTTATATACCGCACAGTTTGCTTTTATTAATCAAAATTATGTTGCTGTTTTTTAAACGGAAATTTTATTACTAAACAGTACGGTGATTTTACCAGATATTTCTTCTTGGTATATCAAATTTTTTCAATCTACACAAGGTTATGTTGATAGCATTTTATTACATTTTATATTCACTTTTTATTGATGAATATTGTCTTTTATCATTTTAAATTTTAAATAATTGATTCATAATATTTGCTTTTTGTGAAGAGCCTGTAATATTTAGACATGATTATAAAATGCGTTTTTTTTTAATTTTTCAGGACTTGTTTACGCAAGCAGAGTTTTTTGCAGAAGAAGCAAATAGGTTTTATAAAGTAGTGAGACATTTTTCATATCAGGTAATTGTTGGATAAAGTAAAATTGAAAAAACCCCAATAATTTCTATTTATTATTTATAAAAGTATGCTCTGCAGACTTATGTTGTTAGATACGCATTATGTTTCACCAAAAATACCCGATTATTTTTTCTTTCAATGTAGTGAGGAAAAAAATTACTCCAAAGTAATAAAAGCTAGAGAAGTTTCCAAAATTTATTGTAGAAAAAAATAATGATATCAGCATTTTTGAAATAGAAGAATTGTACCATTTAGTGTTGCTTTAAAATTTTAAAATTCATGAAATTATGTATTTGTTGTCTTCAGATTTTACATTGCCTTTTTCTAATTAGACAAGATTATGAACTGCAAACTATCACCACTTCAAATTTGTACTTTAATATACTTTAAATAGCGTAGAAATTATTTATAAAAGAGTCAAATGAAGTGAGTATGTAAAGCTAACGGATTTTAAGGCCTTTATGATACACTTAATAATTCACTGAAATCAATAATCAATTTAATCTACTTTAGAAATTGTAGAAACCATTTTCTGTAATAAAGTCTTATTTTCTTCTTAACTTTTTTTACTGCATTGTAAATGGATGTTATAATAAATAAGTAAATGCTTTTTTTTTTTTCATCAACTAAGGGAAGTTTAATGCTGTCGTTATTTTCAAACTTTTAAATGCAATGTGAGAACGGAGTAAGTTTTAAAATATATTTTGCTTTTATGCTTACAATTTGTGCGCAATACCACGATGGGATTTATAATAAAATAAAAAATATTATTGAATCCACATATTTAACAGGTTATAAATTTAGTTTCTTCGTCTTCTTTTTTTTTTTTTTTTTTTTTTTCTTTTCTTTTTTTTTTTTTGTAAATTTGTATAGTTTGTGACTATTCTATGCAGCTTTAATGTAAACTTAGGACAAAATTACGATAATTTTTTATTATTATTTATGAAATGTAAAGCATTAATGTCGAAGCATTAACGTCAATTGTAACATCAAATACATAGGTGTTTATAAAATCATAATCAACATGTCTGTCACTTGAAAGATATCTAACCAATATCCGTGTTATGCAGTTTGAAAGAGTTGTTGTAGGGTTATGCATTTTGAAAAAAAAGACATCATGTAATTTATTAGTTACGGCCTTAATATCTGAAACAAATATAAACTACACGGATATTTACGAAATTGAAAATATCATTTTTGTTACTAAAATTTATTTCTACCTAATATATGTGTTCAAGTTTATGTAGTATATTTGCTTTGAATAATTGTACAAATAGTTTATTTCAAAAATATGTACGTAATTTACAAAACAAAAATAGGCTTTTTTCATATTTTTGTGAAAAGAAAAAAGTAAACTAAAAAATATAAGATTTACAATGTAACTTATTAGCTAGGGTCTTAATAACTCAAGAAAATAATGTAAATTACATGAATATTTATGAAATCCAAGTTGGCTATTTTGTCACTAAAAATATCTCTACCTAATATATGTGTTAAAGTTCATCTATCATATATTTTTTGAATTAATGTACAAATAATTTATTTCAAAAATATGTACATAATTTCTAAAATAAAAATAGTCCTTTCTCATATTTTTGAGAAAAAGAAAAAGTAAAGTAAGAAATGTAAGAAAACTATTTAATTACTATTTCATAATTCAAGATTATATAATATGATGCTATAATTATAATTTGAAATTCATGTTAGTGAGAAAAATACAGTGTTTCTTTTAACGATGACTTGCATATTGCTGAAATGATCATTTTCAAATTTTACATGCCATAACTTCTGACAACGCTTTAGTTTTATGTTCATAAGCCCTATAAAACCTTCATCTTTCTTCGAGATTATTTTTAAATTTTAAAATAACATCTTTGCACGTAAACTCTTTTGTATGATTTTCAACGATTTCATTTATTAAAGGCCATTAAAAGCCTCTTTTATTAACAAAAACAATTATAGAAAAACAATTATTTATAATATTAAAAAACAATTATAATAAAAAACAATTATTTAAAATTAACGATTAATTTTAAAAAATCAATTGCAGACATTTATAAATTTCAGTACAATCAATCAGTACAAAAGAGAAAATGTTTGCTTTGTATTTTAGGTACCAGGTGGTACACATAAAAAAGAAATGCTTGAAAATTTAGACCGTGTTCCGACATTTGTGCAACAGCTCCAGTTCACGGTTAAAAACACAACAGTGGGAAAAGCTGCCACATTCACGAAGGTAAAGCATTTATTTTTTTAATAATATCTGCTATCAGTTCAGGAATTTTACGGAAAACCTAATGATATTCAATTTGAAGAATTGAAAAACTAGTAACATAAATAAACAGCATATTTAAAAAAGGTACATTTACTTTCAATATAAATTGGTTTAATTACAGAAAGATGTAATAAATTAACACTTTTTATTCAAACTAACATTTTCTAAGGTCTCCTGTCCCTTGTAGTAGACAATAGGTACACATAAACATAAAATGAATAATTGGGATGATCATGTCGTGCAAATTTATTAGCATAATACAAAAAAAATCTAATTATTTAGACGAGAAGTTTTGTTGGAAAAATAAAACTATTTCCAAATGAAAAAAAAGAAGTAGAAATAAGATATTTTTTTGTATTGTAAGATATTTTCGATGAAAATACTAGAAACTTGTTAAGTATATATTTGCAAACAAACCTAATGAGCTTTATATAAAAATATCACGTTTGAAAAAAAGTGGCTTACGAAAATATTGTTCCAAGCTTATCAAATCGATTATTTCTTTAGATTGTGATAAGAGCACTGTAAAAAAAATTAAGAGCACTTTAAAAAAATCCTGTAACATTTACGGTTTTAAACCAACAGCAGGGTTGGTTGTGCAAAACCGTAAAATGTACGAAATACTAATGCATACTATTGCATACTTTATAATATATTGCATACAAATAATTATTTTTTTTTAAGGATATTGTATTAAATTACGTCGATAAAGATGTAAGAGAACAATCCGTAGTCATATATACTTAAATACAACTTGAATATACTGGGACTTTAGAAGATATGCTGTAAAGACCAATGCATCCATTTTCTAGTTATTATTAAATTGACGGATAAACGTTTTCAAGCATAAGAGGATATATCAGCCATTAGATAATGTTGCTTCCTTCATTCCAAAAATATGCTTAAGAGACGAATACGAGGCAATTATGGTTGGTTATTCTGAAGGGATTTAATAATCGACTATGTCAAACTTAATCTATCAAAAGGTACTCCATGATAGATTCAAATTAACAAGTCTTATATACTAATGAATTGATATTTATCAATTATAGTGGTAGTTACGCCATATTACTACCCTTCCAGAATTTTATCTGTGATTGAAATTGATGAACGTTTATCACTAGTTGATTAGTCTGGGTTTTTTATTATTTATATAATTTTTGTTCAGTATATTTTTTCTTTCATTTTTGTTCATTTATATCAATTCGTTAATTTTTTTCTCTTCAGTTTTGTTTATTGGTCGGGAGACTCTTATTTACTTCACCGGATTTTATTTTGAGCGCTTTATTTTAAGCAAATCAACTGATTAATGTGGACCATCCATCGATGTCACCATTGTGGGGATATTAATTATCGATTATGTCAATCTTCATTTATCTAAAGATATCTCACAATAGATTCAAGTTAACATGTATTATATACTAGTGAATTTGTATTTAATATTTATAGTGGTAGTTATACGAATTTTTTTTTAAATCTAATTAATTTTTCACCAATCTAATTAATTTTTCTAATTAATTTTAATTCTAATTAATATCCGACGTAGCAACTGATTTTAGTTTCTGAAATAGTTGGCTTGGTTTCATGTCGCCAAGTTCAATTCCGGTAATTTATCTGCGTATTTTAACATTTTCACTTTCTTTAAATAGGTTTAGTAGCCTATCTTCGGAGTCTGTATGATTTTTTTTACTTTCTTTGATAATTATGCCCTAGATATTTTGGTTCAAATGGTGATACCAGATAATTAAACTTTGTTTCTTCTGATATTATACTACTTATTTTAAACTGCTCTTCAACTTGATAGATCCATATTTCTGGATTGTCTATCCTAAATGGAGGAATTTTTACACTAACTTCGTGTAACTCCTGTTAGCTATCCGTGTTTTTTTCCTTATTGCCATCATCTCTAAGCACCATTTCACGGGTCACCAGATTGTCGGGCTCTTGTGTGAAGGCCTATAGTGCTATCTGTGTGAATCTGCAAGTGTGGATGAAAATATTATTGAAGCGTAGAAAGATAAGACTAGTAACATTTACTAACATTAACTTTAGTACATTACTACTAACATTAGTACAAAATGATTCTGCAAGGGACATTTTAATGCCGATGGAATACAGAGTAATATAATAATAACTTATATTTTAAATATGTGCAACTTGCCTTACAACATATTTACAAATTGCCTTGCTTATGTCTACCCTACAATTCTCTTGAAATATTTTTATTCAAATTTTTATGAATTAACAATGTAATTTAGGCTGCTTAATATATAACTATTGATTAAAAATGTCTAATCATCGCAAGCAATATTTTAATGCATCATATTTTACTTTTGATTGAGTATTGCCACTTAAAGTTTTATAATATGTTTTAAGCTGTAAATTATTTAATTTAAAAGTAATTTTTATTTCGAAATTGTTCACAATTGGATTCTTGATGCATCTTTTATTGATAATTATAACTTTTTTGCAGGTTGACAATGTCATTAAAGAGACCAAAAATCTAATGAATGCCATTTCCAAAGTAGTCACTACATGCTTAGTTTGCGCCACAAAGGTACACTACTTTAATTATTGGTGATGTATCCAATTGTTGTAACATAACTTTTATATTGTTTAAATTTCCAAATATTTTTTTTCTCAAAAAATACCTCAATAAATTAAGCAATATTTTATTCTTATCTCAGAAAGATAATTTTGATATGGGAAATAAAAACTTTTTTCAAAATTTTTAGTCCCGTCCTTTTTACAAGATGTGAGATCTGAGTATCTACATAATATAAAATTTCGGATCAAATTACGAATCGGATCGATTACCAGCACCCTTCGTGCGTTTTCTGTAAAATCCATTTTACCACAAAATCCATTTTTACTGTAAAATATCGTATCGTAATTTTTTCAATAATACTTTATTCATTCGAGTGATTCAGGAATTTCACAGCAAATATTACGGTATATCAGTTTTTTGTTTTGTTTTGTAACATGTTCGGGTAAAAATGGATTATAAGGTAAAAAGTAAGGGCACCCTGAGTGCCGGTACTTCTTAACTGGTTTGATAGTTTGGAGGTTATTTGGTTATATATTGAATGTTCTATATCTATTTGTGACAATAATTTTATATCATTTTTAATGATTTTGTTACTTAAGTATAAAAAAAAATCACTTTCTCAAATTACATTTTTGTTTTGCACACGAATAATGTGAAATTTCTGTTAAGGAGCATTGACGTGTTTAATCAAGGGAAATATCAAGCATTCAACTAATATGCTAGACACCTTATATATATTCAAATAAACTGGATTTTTCTTAACTTAATTAATACTAAAATTAATAAAAGTATCAATCCCTAATGCAATATACTATATTTTTTTCATTTTTTAGGGTTAAAATGAGATTAATTTTTTCCTAAAATTCATCTAGTTGCACAATAACATTAGAAACACTGCTAAAAATTCCGAAAAAACATTAGGGTAAAAACAGGTACCTTGAGTGTAGCATCCTTATCGTAAAATTCATTTTACCGTAAAATTAAAACTTGATTCCGTAATTTTTACAGTAATATATTTATTTAATTACAGCGAGTCATTGAATTTACAGTAAATATTAGAATATAAAAACTATGGTATGTCGGATCATTTGTCCAGTAATGTTTTACGGTAAATATGGATTTTACAGTAAAAAGTACAGATAATCAGAATGCCAGTACTTCTTACCATAGGTTGATCCAGAATTTTTTTACAGTTTAGTCACTATTCCCCCCAAAGTCCATACTCATTTCATTACATAAACTTTGCAGACAAACTAATTTACCAAAAATCATGCGCAACAAAAATGCAGCAATATTAACTTCAAACACATTTCCATTTGAGCTAAATGATCAGGCTACTAAAATTTTGCAAAAAGATATCTTAAACAGTGACACTTTGTTCAATTTCTATTTCATACTATGCGCTGTAAAAAATAGCTACACAAATATCATAATACTTTTATCGTTTTGAGGATACCATTTTCTGCCATATGATCGGATCGTCCACAGGATTAAATAACTATAATCACTTTTTCGAGAAAACGAATTTCGGCATTACATTTTCCCCCCAAATAAATTAACGTCGTAGTACCTATTGTATGACGCCCGGTGGCTGCGTAGAAGCGTTTCGCGCTCCCGTGCGACTGGTCCTGGGTTCGATCCTCGGGCCGGGCAAGGTTGACTCAGCCTTTCATCCCTTCAGTGGCTCGATAAATGAGTACCAAGCATGCTTGGGAACTAAACACTGGGGATTTCGCGTTTATTGGCTGACCACCTAACCAGAACATCTGCATAGATGACAGCAAAGTAAACTGCTAAACTATCTGAAATGTCCAGTTAAGTTTCGTTCTTATTGTTTTGAAACCATGTTAGTTGTAAAGGGTTAAAAACCACATAGTTTTCTATTTACAGTCTTTATTCATACTGAATATAAATGGTTTCAAAACCGTAAATGTAAAACATATTCTTCACCGTAAAGTTTACAGCTAATTAGATGGATAGATTGTTGCTGGTTATTTTACCATAGTTTCTGAATGAAAGTTGTAACAGTGCATTACCACCCATTGTAACAACACAACATAATTCTCTAAGGATGTGCAAATTTTAGAATTTAATTTTAATTCTTCATAATACATATTTTATCTAGCCGCTGAAAATTACGTTCCACCAAGAAAATTGGTTATTCATCAATTGGTTCAAAAAATTAGTTTATGGTCAAAACTACCAGAATATAGTTGAATTTACCTTGTTGCGAGCTCTAGGATAATACCAAAATCTTGATAATTTTTACCAAAGCGCTTTGGTAATGATTTTGTAAACAATAAAATATGTTTTTTTTTCTGACCTATAAATAGGATTTTTAACCATATATTTTTAAAGATTTGGTAATTTTATCAGCCTCGGGCCGGGCAAGGTCGACTCAGCCTTTCATCCCTTCAGTGGGTCGATAATTGAGTACCAAGCATGCTTGGGGACTAAACACTGGGGGTTTCGTGTTTGGTTGACCACCTAACCGGAACATCTGCTTCTGCACCCCAAGAAAACTGACTGTCAAGAAAACTGAGATGGGCACAGTAGGCCTTGGCCCTCTATGGGCTGTCGCGCCACTGAGTTTAGTTTAGTACCTATTGTATCTAACTTCTCCAGTAGCGGCTTTTAATGTGAGTACCCCACAACAAATTACCCATGCTCGAAGCGGGACTTGAACCCCAGGGTCTTCCTGGTGCAAGGCGAACTTCTTGACCATTATGCAGTTCAGTCATTTTTATTTGGCACTTAAATTTCGATTTTCTAGTCTTGTTTCTAGTTTCGTCATTCTATATAGTAATCTCCTACAATGCACTACAATTGGGTTTCAGTTGAGGAAGAATTTTCTCCAAATATTTGAGAATTCGCGTTTCATCACAAATCACGTGATTCCGTGAAGAAAAGATGCTTCAAATTAACGAAACACCATTTAAGAATCGCTGAACTTCTAAAGTGAGAGGGCTTTTTTTTTCAGAAAGTGTGTAGGAACAAAATTCAACCAGTGATAAAATGAGTCCCCTCATATTTTTCAATATTAACTAGAATAAAAAATTTTCGAATATTGCATTCACTACCTTTAAGAATGTTTGATCCAATGTCTAATAGCAAGCTATTTAAGACAAATAATAAGGGATATATTGAATGTTCAATAAAAAATAATATCAAAACATTCTTTAGAAAATATGAAGAATGGCGAAATCAGAAATTTAACTTTGTCTTTATGCTATTTCTTTTTAATAAAGGTGTAAACACACAAATTATTATGGCTGAAAAAGTATTAAGGAAACGCGAATATTTAATACATAAAATTTCTACTAAAATACAAACCAAATTTCACACATGAACATATTAACAGTAGAAGACTTTCCTAAATTTTTAGAATGTATGAAATCTATTTTACTTTTGAAAATGATCGAGAATCGGAGTTGAGAGAAGCGAAATTCTTTCCTAGCTATTTCATGAAATATAATAAAATGATTTTATTGTAAGATAGTTTTTAAAAGCTCAGAAATATTAAAATAATGCAAATAGAATTAGAAATTTGAGTGTTCTTAAAAATTTTAGCATTTGTAAAAATCCGTAAAAACACTTTCAAATATTTTTAAGTAAAAAAAAACTGGAAAAAAAATGAATAAAAAAAAAAAAAAAAACTCAGAGATAATAAAAAATATCGCACATCTAATGCATTTCTGTTATGCTTAAAAAATGCAAATAGCATTAGAAATAAAAACTTTTGAGAAATCGTAGCTCGTGTAGAAAACAATAAAAATATTTTTGAATATTTCTAAATAAAAAAAAATCTATCAGGGTTGTAACACGAACTTTTGTTATGAGTTATAAAGCTAAAAATGAAAACACATAAAACATTATTCATCTATGAAAAATGTTTATGCATCTTCATTCATAATATCTAAACATATTTTTTTTCATAAAAATTAAAATAAAAAATAATAAAAACTTCATAATTAGAAAAAACAAACTAAGTGACATACTTTTTCTAAATTCTGAGATTAATGCTTCATGACAAAATTTAAATGCAAAACTCGATTCTTTAATGCTCCAAGCAACCTCAGGCCATAAAGCAGAGAACATATTAAAAATGTTTTTTTAGGGATGTTAAAATCTAAACGATCGACTTAATGGAGAAAAGGTCGTAAATTTGTTTGAGAAAAAAAATGCTGAGATAAATGTGAAATTATATCCTTTCAAACAGCAAAACAGGTGTAAAACTTAATTCACCGAAAGGTAATTCTGTTCGTTACATGAGATTAAAACGAAATACCGGTAAAAGCAATAAAAGAGCATTTAAAAATATCTAAAAAAAAATTGAAAATGATGAACCGCGAATTCTCATATAATTTTAAAATTATCTAAATTCATAATAAATGAAATTAGTTTTAAAAATTCTTCTTCTTAAAAATCATTTTAGTAGAAAAAATATAGATAGACATTTAAAATAATTCGTTTGAAGCTGTAAACTTTGTGCATTCCTATGTATTTTTTTTTTAAAAAAAGAACAAATAAATTTTGTATTTTATTATATTTATAAGTAATATGAAAATTTTCTTTTAATTACATTCATACATTTAAGGGACAAGAAATATCTACTAAATTTAAAAAAAAAGTTGTAATAGAATTGTAATTGTAAAAAATGTATACATTAAAAAAAAATAGGTTTGTAGTTCATAGTAATGGACAGTTCTTCCAATAATACAACATCTAAACTAAGACATCAGCAAGAAAATCGCAGCTTTGAAAATAAAAAGGCTAAAAACAACTATTCATACAAAATGAATGACCCCTAGAAATTAAATGAGAAATATATACTAAATAATAGAAAAAGATATGCTAGAATCATTTGCTTCGAAATTTATAAAGGCGGAAAAAGTCTGCGTTGTTCGAGCGGCGCTCGGAAGTAGGAAACCATTCTCAAAAATGAGGAAAACAAAAGAGATTTCAAACAGAAAATGTAAAGTTGCCAATGTAAAAATAAAAAATAAATAAATAAAAAATAAAAAATTAGAATAACTACGGTAGCCGAAAGTGAAACTAAAGAGTAAAGTAGTCAACGAAAACAAGTCCAGTTTTGTTTCACATATTTATTTTTCATTTCTTCGTTAGTATAACTCTACATTTTCTGTTTCAAATCTCTTTTGTTTTCTTCACTCACGTTAAGTCTTAAGAGTGTGTCAACTTTTCACACCGTGTTAATTTTAAATAAGCAGTTTATAATAACAAGTTTTTATCTCGCATCTGTGAAGTTGAATCTGTGAAATCAGATCTCAATATAGATCTCTATAGTTCTCAAACAACTAAAACAACATTTGTCATTCCTTGTCAGGGCTCGAAAAAACTCAGAAATTTTACCCGTCCCCGAGAACGGCTTGTCCAACAATGTACCCGTCCTCTTTTGAAACTAACCCGTAGCTTCTAAATAAATCAAAATATAATTTTCTCTTATTTATTACAAACATTTATATAAATTGCACAATGAATTAGTAGTCACTAGGATTACAAATACTAGGATGGCATTATACAGTAATAAAAGAAATACTAGGTTACAAATAGTAACCTAGTATTTCTTTTATGAAATAATTTATTTCTTTTATGAAATAATTTAAAGGACAACGGTCAAGTTATTTTGAATGTCAGTTTATCCGAGAGTACTGCGTTTTTTAAATGAATCAAATATGACGTTTGCCAGTTCCACAATCAAGCCAATGATTTACAGAGGTTTCTGCATAGAAATCTGAAAGTGGTTTTCCATTTAGGTAGATGTTCATAATTAAGTTTAACGCTTCTTGTTTAAGACCAGTACGTCATGTGTTTTTTTGTAAGTTTCATTAAAAGCTCCTTTCAACCGCTTCAGTACTCCCTGACAGAGAAAACATCAATTCTACCATTGTTGTAATATGTTGCTGTATTTCAAGATTAGAGGGTCATTTTAGAAGTGAGGTGCTAGACTCTTGTAAGATAACAAAAATTGGAAATGTATCACGAACATTAACGGGAAATTGGCCGTACGCGCGGACGTCGGATTCGAGAAATTCGTTGTCCGCGGGGAATTTTTAACCGCCGAGAACAGGCGGACGGGTGGTTTTTTGAGCCCTGTTTCTTGTTATAAAAATACACAGATTATTTATTATCATTTAAACACAAACTGCATAATATTCCAAAGTTAAACTGAAAAGTAAGAGGAGTTCATGTAATTGGAGTAAAATATAAGGTAAAAAATTAACGGAAAATTCTACAGGAAAAGTAACAAAAATAAAACTATTTAAAGATAAATAAAAGAAAAATTCAGCTTTTATTTGATACCCACCGAGCTGCAAAAAATTCACTATTTTTTACTGACTTTCTTGGTATATTTTGACGGTTCAAAGTTGTTTACAACGAAACAGTTTTTAACTGTTTTTCACCCTAATCATAAACGGACTATTATAGCTATTAATTTCAATTCCAGTTTTTACCATACAGATTAACTTAGATAACATTATCTAGATAACATTAACTAGATACGTAAGATAACATTATCTTTTTTTCAAATCATTTTATGGTTATTTTCTTGATTTGCTCTTCCTTTTCATAAATGTTTTAATGATTTTGAACATCGCACAGATAAAATTACGATTCGACTTCACTGTTAAACGGATATTATCCGTATTAAGATATAATTTTTTAGTAAGTAAAATTGCCAGACATTTTTATACAGGTAAGCCACTATAGTTTTAAACGTTTTTGCACTTCAATGTGATTACAATAAGACTTTTAAGATCTTCATAATCTAACACTAGAGTTGCCGTGGCTCTGGAGATGAGGTTACCCGGGTTCGAATTCCGGTGTTTACTGGTCTTGCGAATTCTGCTATCGGCTGTCGCACAGACTAAAATGGTGACATAATAATTTTATAGAGTTATTATTATTTTTTTTTTTAAAGTAACAGAGTTTGTTAAAACAAAAGAACTTATCTGCTTAAAAAAACAGGCTTCCGTTTCTGAATAACAGTAATTTTTTTTATGGAAAAAGCAATTAAACTAGCAGACCAGCAAACAGTTTTTTTTTTCTGTAAATTTTAGAGATTTTTTTTACTGCGTAAGAAAAAAAAATTTCTAAGATGAGTAGAAAAGACAATGGCTTCTTTTTAAGTAGAGTTAGAAAGACGTTAAAAAAAAAAAAAAAATCATTTGTAAGTAGAGTAAGGTAGACGGATCGTTGTGAGTAAAGTGAAGGAGATATAGATGTCATTTTAGTAGAGTTAGTGAGGTAAGAGAGTTCTTGTAAGTAGAGTAAAAAAGGACTTTACTGTTTCCCACAGACATTATTTTGTCTGGTCCCGCAGTGAGCTGATCGTAAAATCACGATTCCCATTAGAACACCGAAGTCAAGCATTACTGGCTGTGGTCAGTAAGCGAGTGGATGGCCACTTTGAGTAGCCTACGTAGGGACCGCGGGTGCGCGATATCGGTCATCGTTATACTGTTCTACCGTAAAATGCTCGACTTCGCGTGCAGGTCTTCGGGCAACCAAAGCAAGGGAGCTACCCCTTTCTGTAGAGGATGAAAATTTCGATGGCATGTCTTCTGACATCTGGGATATTTCCCAGACCGTCGCCAATAGTCCCTTGTGCAGCTTTTGTGCGACGTAAATTAAATACCTTCTACATTATTTTATCTGTCAAGGACTCCCTCATATGTCCAAATGATTCTAATTTATAACTTTACAAGTCAAATTAAAGTTTCTGTGTGATATCATATTATATTATATTATATTATATTATATTATATTATATTATATTATATTATATTATATTATATTATATTATATTATATTATATTATATTATATTATATTATATTATATTATATTATATTATATTATATTATATTATATTATATTATATTATATTATAATTCTCTTTTCATTTTTCTTTTCAGTACAATTTGGATTTCGGGTCGGCTTCCGACCGCTCCCGCCTGATGTCGCCTTATAATCGGGGAGAGGGCGGCGGGGAGGACTATGGAGACGGGGGTTTGCCTCCCAAGGGAATACAGAGCTCCTCCGATCCGAACATTTGACAATTAGGGAACGGCTCCCGGAGAGCCACCAGCGAGCCCAGGAGGACCACCAGGGTCTCATTCCTCACACTGCTCGGCTCAAAGCGAAGAGATAACTAAATCGGAAGAGCACTTCCCCCCTCCTAGGGTGACCTCTTTCTACCTGGTCTTTTGTTGCAGAGTGTTGCAGAATTTCCCCTATAGCTTTTGCAGAGCAGAATCCATAAATCAATTTATTTTTAAAAAAAGTTGTAAAGTTTAATTGGTTATTTAAATATTATGGGTTGCATGAATATTTTCAGCACAAAATTCAATTTATGACTTATTTTTTTAAGCATAAACTTTTATCGAAGCATAATGTTTCATGATCGCAGCGATTTGCATATAAACATAAAATATTCGTCAAAAAAGAAATTAAATTACTGTTTATGCACTAGAGGTCACAAGCTCATATCTAAGCAAAGGAAAAGGTAATCTATCAATTTTTAACGAATCCCTCCTGCGGAATTCTGGCTTAAAAATATCAAAACAAATTTTATTGTCAAAAAAATAAATAAATAAGAAAACGGAGAGAAATTCGAAGCAATTACATCGCTAGGTTTAACAAGAAAAAACTGGTTATGAAGTTTTGACTCCTGCCTTCCTTATTAGTGACTCGAACAATTTCAATGACACTTTTTTTTAAGTATCAGCTTGCGACCACTATTGTGTATACATTATGACTTCACTTTTCAGCACGAATTCAGAAACTTTGCATTAAGGACGGTGGATGCGGAACACTCTGTATAATCTGTTTTTAGTGAGAGTAATAGATATTCTTTTGAAAACAAGAACTTTTGGCGATTTTTGACCAACGATTGACCATTTGAAAGAGTTAAACTAGTTATAAGTAAATATTTTGTTTTAAAAATGAATTGCCTTTTCTCAATTATTTTTCAAATTAATTGTGAAAAGTTTCGTAAATATAAATTTAAGAATAAAAATAATTATTTTAATTTTTTGTGTCTTTTTGTCTTTTTAAATATTATGGATTCTGCTCAAATAAACTTTACATAAACTAGACATTACCTTAGACTGTGCCACGTGAGGGTCAAATATGATAATATGATGTAGGTGTAGCCTTTTTTTTATTTATTATTATTTTTTTTTTAGTGATAGCACCGTGAGTAAAATTTGTACAAATGAATTGCTATGGTGCTGCCATCTTCTGTTCATAAGTTGAACCGCGCGTAAGGCACTCAGTGACCAAAACCCAACCTTCGTTCAAGTATGCTTCTTAAGAAGGCAGAAAAAAATACTCATTATTAATAAGTTAATGAGTAAGTATTTAACCAATTTCAAAATAAAAGTTTGGAGAAAAGGAATTATTGTTTATTGAAAATAACTAAATTCATACAAGAGATAAGGATAAACACGTGAAGAATTATATATAGATATACTTTATTTATTTATTTATTTTTATCTGGTACAAGTAGCAAAAATTGATGCTTAAAATAACAAATAAAATTTTAAAATATTTACTTTGAAAAATTACTTACTTTGAAAAATTTTGCTATTTATGATTGAAATTTATGATAAATATTTATTTTACAATCTGAAACTGTTAAATAATGGTAATATAACTATTAATGATAATAATTTTAATAATATAACATTAGTAATAATGAAAATAATGTTTATTTTAATAATAATAAGGTTAAAGATAACAATAGAGATAAACTGTTAAATTATAATAATGATAATGACATTAAAAAATATTAAGAAAAAACAATTTAACAAAGCTTTTTGCATATTTAAAAACCATTACAAATTGTCATAATTCGTATTCAAATAAAACTAAGAATTAAAATAAAAAATTGCATTTTTCTTTAATGAGCGATTTCAAAATTTAATACAATGAAATCAAAAAGCGGTGTTATAGACAGTAGTATTACTAATTTAAATTTCGAACTGTTTAAAAGACAATATTAATTGCTTTTTGCTCTTCTTTCAGAGGTTACTTAGTTTAGCAAATACCATACCGTCTTATTCGGTTGTAAATAATTGTAAATATAGTTTTAAGCATGGAGCGTTCAATTATAAAACAGAATTTTTCAGCAATTCTTTATACATTTACAAGCTCGTACAAATTAAAAGTTTGTAACTTGTCTTTCCAACTGATGTATTTCAAACACATTAACAATGATATTTAAAAGTAAAACTATTTGAAGAATTCTTGCGTTTTGACAGTATATCAGATAACTTCTCAATGAAAATGACATTAATACTGAAAAAAAAATCTATGCTTTAAAATTTTGTGTATAAAAAAATAATTTCCTAATAGTATTTTAAATATTTTACGTAATTTTTATTTGACTTTTTCAAAGTAAATAAAAAGAAGTTTTTTTTTAGCAAACAACTTTAGGAAAAGAGATTTAAAGTTTTTTAAATTTAAATTTAATCTTGCAATGAAAAAAGTTTTCAATGAATAAAAGCCAATCCTATCGGCAAATATTATATCATCATTTGAACACTCCATGTAATACTTGACATATCATTTCTCAGATATAATTATTATCAAATCTACATTATTGCATAACTAATAATTGCATGTAAACTATGAACACAAATTTACTTTTCACACTGCAACACTCTGCCTCACCGAGTGATTTAATCAGTAGCTTCAATCACATGATTTTATAGCTTTATTCGTTTGTACAAAACTTAAATTTGTCATACAGCTTTGAATGTAGTCGGTGTTAGTGTTATTCGCACCCAATATAAATTGAACACAGATCTCAGTCAGTTTTGTGATGATTTTTATTGTTATTTTTTAATAAAAAATATTGCATATTTGAATTATTTAAAGAGGATTTTTTACAGCTCATAAATATATTGAAATATTTTGTAATATGACTTGTTACATGAAATACAGAGATATTAATATTTTAGCTATGTGATAAAAACCTAATCAGTCATACACACACATATATATATTGGTGCTAAACTATTGTTACGTCCTTTCCGTGAAGCTACTGATTAAATTGCTAAAACATGTGCTGCTTTAAGGAAGGTGCATTGTTTTTCAGTCATGTTCGGATTTATTGGCGTGGAATTACTGTCATATTTTAAGCTAAGTCAGGAAACGATATGGAATAAAATTTAAATTTAAATAAAGAAAAATAATTTATGAAATCTATGCGCCTTCTGAGCGAATGAATCCTAAATTGCAATCATTTCTCTAAATTAGAATAGCAATGCTGGTTGAAATGAGCTGATATTGTAATGTGAGTATGCCACTAAATTTGATTTTCTGTTAACATAAAAATAATTTTCTAAGACTTAATATTCTACATTTTATTTAAATAATACTTTAAATCTGTTTCCATTTTTGGTTTTCATTTAGGTTTAAAGAATTTTTTTTTAGTTCATTCCACAAATATTACAAAAAATCGTTTTCTAAAATTATAGCTAATTTTATTTGATTTTTCACACCATTTTTATCATAAATTTATGTTTTATCTAAATTTGCAATCATTTGCTGTTTGACATTTATTGATTATATAAAGTACACGTTGTATTTAATGATCATACATATTTTAGCTAATTTCGTTATTCGAGTAATATTTAAAGAATAATTTTTATGAAGTCGATGGTGATTATTACGAACATTACTTTAACTTCCCTTTCTATTCTAGTGTTATTCATTTTCTACACTATTATATTTATTAAACAATATTTAAAAATCGTTTGAGCAAAAAATATGTTGTTCCGTATATTTTGCTTTAGCTTATTTCTAATTTTTCATACCACACTGTTGCTGTTTAATTTATAAATGTTTTATTCACTTCTCAAAAAATATTTTCATTTTATTTTTATATGACAGAAAATATCGTTTTCAAAATTCCTTTTTTTAAATTTGTCTTATCGTTTGGAGAAAACAATAATAAAATTAATCGTTTGTTTAAAAACGTTTGCTCTTCGAAATGTATTTAAATTGGAATTATCACATAACTATAAATTCTGAATATGACAAGGTTAAAAGTTTCTTAATTCAGCGATAATTTTTAACTGATTGCTCTAATTCATAATTCAATTAAATTATAAATTCCACTTAATGCATACATCATATTACAATAAAGCTTTCAGCCTATCAATCCTTGTTCCTGTGATACTGCTTGTTGGGCTGCGGTGGTTCTCTGTGGGTACGATTTCACTCTTTTTTAAATAAACATCTTCATATGTCTCTTTACTATTGTATGTCTGCTCAGGAAATATATAAATCTAAGAGAATTAAAGATAAACCATATCATAATTTAAGTATAAAATGTGTAACTTTAATTCTTTTTAGTACAATGATATGTAATACATTAATTTGTAAAAAAAATGATTTATTTTTCAATTATTTGCTGACGATAATAATTATTGTATCTGTTTTCTTTTATTATATACTGTTTTCTTTTATTATATCTGTTTTCTTTTATTATATCTGTTTCCTTTTATTATATTTGTCTTCTTTTATTATTTCTGTTACAAATACATTATTTTTAATCACTATGTATATTTATCATATAGTGCAGAATTATTTGACGTAAAAGAAATGAGAGGCTTGATAAAAAAAATTCATATGTTCTATAGAAATTTCTTTTTAATAACCTAAGTCTTTGTTGCTTATTAATTAGTTTTCAATGTTTAATAACGCACTGTTAAATGTAATTTATTTAGGATTCACTGTTAATTTTTTTTTTAATTTTTCTTCTTACATGACATAATTTAAAAAAAAAAACATTTCAGCCTTTTTTAACATTTAGAGAATTTTTCAAATTAATTGTTTTACAATATTGAAATTTACTTAAATTTAAAGAAATGTTTATACAAATTTGTTAGTTTTCTTTAAAAATTATATACATATATATTTAAAAAAAAGATTTATTAAAATGTATGAAATCAAGGGCTCAAACCCTGTTGGAAAGTCCTTGATTGATGGCTGTTTTGATATAATCTTTATTAAAATAAACTAGTAAATTTTAAAATATACTATATATTGAACCAAAAAAATATGAAATTATGTAAATAATCATATATTTATCATTTCAAATGGTTTAAACCTAAAAATAATGTAAGAGCATTAAAATCTTAAAGATAGTTTTCTTTTATTTTGATTAATTTTTTTAAACTCTCTAGCATTAAAAGAAAGTTTTTTTTCTTGTACATATGATAATAATTGGTGCAGTTTTGTATAATGATTGAACCAGAGGTAAACAATTTGTTTGGATGGCTCTGATCTGGGATAGAATGCCATCTGTTGAAAGAAGAAGCATACTAGTTTTTTGACTTTTATTTTAATAATATAAAATATCTTTAAAAAAAGATGTAAATATACTTCTAATGCAATCATTATTTATTTAATAAAAATATTAATCTAAGCTATTTATTTAATTTTTTAACTAATATTAATTTAATGATAATAAAGCATAATTTTATTAATGCTAAATATTTATTAATTATTGAAAACTAGTTTTATATAACAGTAACAATAAGCATCAGCATTATATAGTGAAATTTCATTACATATATCCACAATTTTTTTTTTAAAGAGGCTGTTCTTTTTTTTATTTTTTTGCACTAGTCTAAAAAATTATTTTGCAAATAATATGTTTTAAATCAAGGTTAGTACAGTAAATTTGTTCATGCCAACTTCAATGTTGCAATCCATGCTTAAATTTTCAGAAAAATGGAATGCATCACACCTGAGTTAAGACATAAGTTGTCATTCATTTGTTTATGTATTTTAAGTTTACAATCATCATGCATTTAAACTAAATATCATGTTAATTGGATGTATCTAATAATAAAAAAACGTCATTTCAAATGCAATATCTATTGACCAAGTTGGAATTTTTAATAACTAGAACCTATTATTTAAAGTAACATTAAAGTATATTATTCAAAGTATAGTCTATGCTAACTAATAGTTTTGTGGAAAACAACTACAAAGTGTTAATTTTTAAAAACTGTTTCATATTTTTTCTTATGTCTTTATTTGTAAAAGTGGTTTGTTATTTAAAATAACAGAATTAAAATAATTTTTAGTGTGATATTTCCTGGGCAGATCGAAAGTTATTCTGATAAATGTGAATGATGTGCAATGGAAGAAAATTTTGGATATCAAAGTTGAAGTTAGTTTTTATCCATTAAAATACAAAAACAAACATATAATAGGATCTACTGAATGTAGAACTGCTAACTAACATTTGAGATTTATCATTAACTCATAAAAGCAAAACATATTCCGAATGTCATTAAAACGAAACATACAAATGCAGTTAAAGTATGGCTAAACTTTATAATTTAAGTGCCATTTTAGTCAAAGTAAAATGCTGGTATTTAAGTGACATTTCAACACTTGTACCTGGCATTACTCATAATATGTTCCGTATGAATAACTTCAATGATAAGTATAGGAATCAGAATACCACGAATATTCATATAATGTTTTGCTTGGAGGCTTAGGACTATAATGACTAGAACAGGTTGTATAAATCGGATATTTAGATGAGTAATTTAAATATTTTAATTAATGATTCTTAATAAAATTGAGATTTATTTATTATAAATCTTATTTATTGATGAATTTATCAGTAAATATCGAATTTAACTGTCGATTCAACCTTTGTTTAAACTCACTGAAAAAATTTCAAATAAGGTATGATTATTACGTACGTGAAAATATATTCTAAAGCATATAAACTTATTTGATAATGATATATTAAAAGAAAACTTATAAGTTGAAGAAGAAAATTAAAAGCGAAAAATATTGCAACATAAATGTTTGGAAAATGGATAAAAATTAAAGTTTTTACAAAGTTTTTAAAGGAATATATTTTTATTAACCTAGTTCAATAGACTGTATAAATAAAAATTGTCTATCTTAACTTAACCATTGTACACATGTTAATGGTAATAGATAAATAAATAAATACAATGTTTTTACCTATAAACATTGTAAGATAATGAATATTGTTATGGAATAGTATGTGAAAATTTGTTTATGAAGTAGAAATGTTAAATAATTTTTAATTTATGAAATGTTGTTTACTAAATAACTAATAGGATAATCTAATTTCAAAAGAACTTTATATTTAAACAAACAATGTTAAAGCAAATTAATGTAATGATTAGATCTGAGGCCCATTGTTAAAACAACCAATGTCAGTGAAATGAACAAAAAGTCAAATTTTTAAAAAAATCATTTCTGAGAAAATTTGAAAAACAAGTTAAGTATATGTTTCCCATACTTTTAATATTGGTTGTTTTTACATAATTCTACTGTTATAATATTAAATCATATCATAAATTTGAATGTGATTGAACATTTAAATATGCATATATTTATGGAGTTATTCAAAATTCATAAAGAAAAAATATACTATTTTTATTGTTACTTGCAATTTGTATAAATTTGAATATCAAAGCGAATAACATAGAATTTAAATCAAGACCTTTAAATGCTGACATATCGAATAATTTTCAAATACATAGTTTATACATGTGTAAAAAGTTTAAATACAATTAATTTTTATTCAGTAATATTTTTATAGAATGTTTAAAATAAATCATTGAACAAACTTTTGCAATATATTATTTTTATTAGGATGTATAAAGTTTATTTAAATATTCAAAAAATAAAACAGCTAATAATTCAAGTTTCTTCTCAAAATCACTGTATTTTCAACAATTAGCAAAAATTTTAAAATGCATTTTAGCTAAATTTTTTGCCTTTCTACATCAAATCAATATTTATGTAAGAAAAAACAGCAAAAAAAAATTAAAATCTTAAACTTTTTTGAAACAACTAACTACACATTATAAAAGCTTTAACTTTTTAGACCAAATTCTCGAATTATTTAATTAAAGTAATATATTTTTAATCAGAGACATTGTATAAAAAATGGTCATGATATTTTTAAAAGTACTGGCTTTCAACGCTGATTGAGAACATATCCAAGTTTCAAACTGAAAATATTAAATCAATGTTGAATGTGAAATGAAATATGTGTTTGGAAGAAATTTTTTAATGTTTTCCAGCTATTAAATTTACTGTAAGAAAATTTAAAACTTTAAAATTAAAGTTTAACTCGAAGTGGGGTAAAGTAGTAATATTTAAAAAACACTAAATGCAAATGCAACATTTAAATGTTAGTTATATTTTGCTTAAAAATATTATAAAGCAAAATAACTTCATCTTCGGACTTGTTTTGTGATACAAAGCAAGAAAGATCGTGCATGTGTTTTTTCTTAATCAAATAAAAAGAAAAAAATTTCTGAAAAAAACATTGACTTGATATGATGCTAAGATATCATGTCAAAAAATACAGAAATATCATATTAGGCACTGAATAGTGCGTAACTTTAAATGTGTAGATTTACAACTTTTTTCTGATTTCCGTAAAATAAAATAAAATGAAATAAAAAAAAATAATCAGGAAATGGGTACGGAACTATAGGCTTCCTTTTTCAGCTGAATATTTTAATGGCAATCATTTATGTGTACAACATCGAGCTTCTATGTACTTTAACTTAATTTAGTAACGGGCATTTCCCGTAAGACATGGGAAATGGTTAGGATACAGATTTTCAAGCGTCGTCAATATACGGCAATGTAAATGTCCTAATTAAGCATGTAAATCAATGTAAATAATTTCTAACATATTTGTGATAGTATGACTCAGCTTTTTCCCTTTACAATTATTCTTAATAGAAGAACATTGTTATAGACGCCAGGAGTACACAAAAAGTATAAAAATTACTATTAAAAAGTAAAGTTTTTAAATGCAAATTTATTCAAATTTTAAATACGCCATCAGAAATTTTATTTCCTATTTAAGAAGCTTTTAATCATAACTCCATTTTTATTTGGCTTCCCTTTATCAGAGAAATGCATTTATAAGGTATTAAATGAAAGTTGTATACACTTTCAGGTATGCTGACCAATATGGATATAAAATTCATTTTCCGAATAATGAATTTATTTTTCAATACTTTCTTGTTACTAATGATTTCTTCTCTCTCTTTCTCCCTTAATATTTTAAATACATTTGAGTTTAAATACAAAATCTCATTTTTTTTGTAACTATATATTCTAAGCAACGTTTTTGATTATTTTACAAAATTTTTATTCAATAATTTGTTGCAAGTTAAGAAAAAACTTTTATCCCTATAGACCGAGCCTGTTTGCATCTAACTGTATGCCAAATGAATGCCAAGCTCCTAGCTCGAACGTATATGAACATCGCCAACTCTTCAAATAACGTTGCACTGCCTTCTTTTTGCTTGCTTTCTTAAATTGTGCAAAAATGAGGAAAGCAAGACATTTTGAATTATTAATTAACAAATTATAAGAATTAATAAAAATGATAACTAAAACGCGTAACAAATATACGTCTTTCTATTCACGTTTAAAGAAACTGATGGAAAAATAGTAAATATTGTTACATAGAAATTTATTCTACTACGACACAAAAGTAAAAAGTCCATTTGAGTTGCTGAGGTTATGTCAATATATGACGCACCATTTTTAGTGGTCCAATCAAACACCATGCTCTTACATCGTCATATAGTTGTTTCTTTTCAAGAACGAATGTTCTCCTTTTTTTATCGAAGCATAGTCGCCAAGTCTTAAGATTAAAGTAAAACTTCGAAACTATAAAATTTTTTTTAAATATCGTAAAAAGGTATCACGAAATAAATTTCTGTTTAACGTGTTTAACTTTTAAAAGCTTTTAAATTGCTTTGAAAGCATATTTGTATAATATGAAAACGAAATAAAACGAAACTATCACGAGGTCGCGGATGATTGCTTTAATGCTATTCCGCAGTGGTTTATTCTTAACTTGCAACGCAGTATAGTCAAAGGACTGAAAATAATGATACTTCTTAGCGAACTGAATATCTGTTGGCTGTTTAAATTTTCTATTAAAATTACCAGACTGGCCGCAAAGAAATTTTTCACGTTACCACAAGTAGGCATCTTAGCAATTCTGTTCCTGTAAAATACCGGTAAATATACATATGACCGGAGCAAATTTGATTACTTTAAGTTCTAATTGTTTTAACTAAAGTATACGAATATATTCCACTCAGCAACGTTTAAATTTCTCATTATGTGCGAATTGGTGCAATCTAAATTTGTTGAAACTGAAACTTAAACAAATATTTTTTAACAGAATATGAGTAATATATATATATACAATGCAGTAATATATATGTAACATATATGCTATACAAAATGCAATTTTAATTTTTGTTAATATATATTCAAATATATATTGTTAGTGTTAGAAAATTAAGTTTGAAACTGATTCAAATCGTCAGACACGTTGCTCAAATGTCAGTATTATAAACAGATGTAACCCAAAATTTTTCCCAAGATTTATTTATACAAGAAAAAGGAATGCAAACTCTAAAATAAAATGCGGGATATACCCAACAAACGAAATGCAGGCCGATATGGTTTTAAATTTATGTATAATAATGCCGTATTTAATTGAATTTGGAAAGATAGATTTGTTTTGTCAAATTTCCGTTTTTTAACTTTGAAACTACACACAGTACCTATTTTAAAAGAAAGAAATACTTATTTATTCCATTCAGTCTAATTTAACGTCTTTCTTTTTCGAATTCAAGTTTTTTAAAATTAAACTTTTTTTGATTTATAGAGACGAAGTAATATTGGGGAAATATTTAAGCTACACTGATATAAAGAAAACAACATAAATGTAACTTTATTTCACAGAGAAGTGTAAAAATTTTGCTTCATATTTATTGCACATTTGTATAATTAACCACTTCGAAATGGAGTGAATGAAAGGTGAATATATAAATTATGAAATAAAAAGAACTATGTATACATACATTTTAGTGCTCAAATAATTGTTTATCTTGTAAACTAAGAATTCTTATGTACAAAAGAGATTGTACTCATAAATATATGTGTTGAATACATTTAGTTACCTATATTTATACGTTGTACAGATTAGTTTTATCAGACATTTATTACTGTTAGAAACGTGAATGTAATTTATTTCTAAAATGGTTATGGAATTATATTATTTGTGTTTTATGTGAGAATAAAAAAAATCTTCTATGGTTATAAATGGTTCCATTATTATTACATTTTTAAATTTCAGTACCCTAAAAGGAAATTGATTCATTTGCACCTGAGCCCCCATAGTGGACCAGTTTTTTTAGATCTAATAAATGTTTTTTTCTATCTCGAAGTCAGAATTTTAAATAGAATTTTGTTGACTTGGTCTTGAAGTAAATTTCATGACAATATGTAGTTAAAAAACAGGATGTTGTATTTAAAAAGTAACAGTTAAAATCTTTAAAAATCGCTAGAATTTTTTTAATGTTTTAAATTAAGTAGTATGCGTAATTATAAAGTGTCCTCGTTTTTCTAATCATTTGAATGTAAATTAATATGCCAGTTTTATTCAAGTAATTGAAAGACAAGAATCGGGAAGTTCCATTATTCCTTAAGTAAAAGAAAAAAAAAGTTGTCTAAATAAGAAACATGAAGAATCCGAATTTGAAGATTATTGAAAACACTAACTGAAAGTTTTTCATAATTATTACTGTCCTAATAAGACTAGTATAGTTTAGTAAATGGCTAATAATTGTTGATAAATAGCAAATAATAATCTCTTTTAAATTTATTGACGATGCAAGTATTTTTTTTTTTAAAGTTTACTTTTAAGTTGAAAAAGATTCATGAAACTTAAATCATCAAAACAAGTTAAAAAACAAAGTAAAGCTAAAAATTTTTTTAAAATTAATAGAAATCATTGCTTGCCGAATAACGTGTCAGACAGGACAACAGAAGTAAAATATGCGCGTCAGAATATTTTCAGCGTTATAAATTGATCCTAGTTAGACATAAAATTTGATTAAAATTTGATTAGCATAATTTGTAAAATTAAACTTTCCACATGTAAACTTTAAATAGCTGAATATACTCCAAATCATTTAGATACGTTGAAACTTGTAATTGACTTTTTAAGTTGAATTAGAAAAGTTACCTTCAGTTATAGTTAGTAACATTACTGTTATAGACCTGCTATAGTTAGTTACACTACTGTTCGGATAGCCGTTACTATATGTTTGATTTCGTGACTCAATCACTTGAACAAATTATTCGGACATATACAGCGAGGACTCAGATCATTGAAAATTGTATCTTAAATTGTGTTCGTAAACGAAAAAATTCACCCAAAAATATGATAATAAACTTAATTTTATCACTGCATAAATCAGTTCATCATTTATCATTATATATCAATAAATTAGAAAAATGCATATATATATGCATATTAAGTAAAGAATTTATTATTTTTTATTTAATAAAAAAATATTTAATTAAAAAATATTTAATTTTAAAGTGAATACTTCTACATGAAGATAAAACAGCGAGAATGTGCAGTGAGCGAAAAAAAAAAATCTTTCCCAGTGTAACGTTCTAATTTTTAGATATTCTCTTTGAGTGTGGTACCTTCAAATATGTTAATGAATATAAGTTCTAACTATTAAATAAATCACGAAATTAAACAAAAAAAATATTTTTTTCTGAATAAATATATCTTTTCTTCGAAATGGTTTCGATTCTTAACCTCTTGGAACTTACAACATTTTAAACATAATATTTAATTGTAAATTATTTATCCGAAATTTAGTTTTAATTGACCAAACTTCCACTCGCGATTAAAAAAATTTTATAATTTGCATTTTTTTTTTTAATTTTATATATTGCATCTTTTATACACACACATACACATACACACATATATATGTTACGACCAAAGCCCGAAGTCCGGCCTATGTCCGAAATTTTCTTAATTTCGGGAATTGGCCGGCCAGATCGAGAAGTGACCGAGGATGGCTGGCCAAAGTCCGAAATAATTGAAACGATCAGTGAATATTTTACTTTGGCGGCCTTCTATTATTATATAAATAATTCTTATAAATCTTCTAATTTAAAAATATAAAAAATAGAAGTTTTTAAATTGTCTATTAAATAATCATTAATTTAATAATCGTTATTAAATTGTCTATTTAATTGTCTAGTCATACATACACCAAAGGTCTAGTCATACTAGATCTAGTTAAGTGCCACTGCCCGGTATACCCTACACTGATGTTTTTTTAAGGTTCACTGCCACTGCCCGGTATACATTTGCCCGGTATACCCTACACTGATGTTTTTTAAGGTCAAGTGTCACTGCCCGGTATACCCTACACTGATGTTTTTTAAGGTCAAGTGTCACTGCCCGGTATACATTTGCCCGGTATAATGATTTTTTCTTCCTACTTTGGCTGATCTTCCCATGTTGATTCGCGATTTGGGCAGCCAGTTCCCGAAATCAAGAACAATTTCGGACTTTGGCCAGCCATCCTCGGCCAATTCACGATGTGGTCGGCCAATTCCCGAAATCAAGAAAAATTTCGGACTTTGGCCAGCTAATTTACTTGGCCGTAACATATATATATATATATATATATATATATATATACATTAAAACTGGACCTCTTGTAAGATCACATTTAAGTACCACTGACTGACATTTTTTTAAGATTTAAGAGGTAAACAAGATAAGTTTTTTTTCCTATTAATATTTCAAATACATTTTTACAATTTATAGCTTCACCAATACTGCTAAATCAATAATTCATCTTCAGTTTTTATATTGTATGTGCGCCATTGGGGTAAGATAGCATAGAATTAAAAAAAAAAAACGTTAAAATGCATAAAATAGTTATACAAACATCCAAACCTTTTTATCTCCTTTAATAATAGCAGCCTTTTTTGAATTTCGGATTCATGTTCATGATACTCGCATAATATTCCAAACTTTTATCCTTCTGTAGACTTTTTTCTACAAGTGAGTAATTTTTTCACTATCTGTAATGGTTTTTACACGCAACTAATAACTATCCAGTAAGCTAAGTCACTGCTAACACAAGATATATTTTATAAATATCTAGTTTTTATCCTTCTTATCATCATATTCTTATCATCAAAACCATCTAAATTTTGTACTTTTGATATTCTAGGTTATTTAAATCTAATTAATTAAGTTTTATTTTCCTTGACTAAGTGTAAGTTGTTGACTAATCTAGTCATGGCAGTCTCCCTTTTAATTTGGAAGCGACTGGCATGGCTGCTTATTTATTTGACTGCGACGAGAAAAAAACTCCAGCGCAGCAATATCTTAAATAAGCATTTTGTTTTCTTTAACACAATAATTTTTTGAATTCATTTCTTTATTGCGTTGATTCATTGTTAGAAAAACTTTGTTCTCTCTACTTCATTCGCGAAAATTAGTCCAATGAATATAGGTTGCGCCCTAAATAGGAAAGGCTCTTTATAAATTATTTCTCTAAAAGTTATCTTTCTCAAATCACTTCATAAGCTATTTCTCAAAAAAAAAAAAAAAAAATCATTATCTCTTGTTAAACTATAAAAAAAATCCTTCTAGAATTTTCTCATAAACTATTTTGCTTAAGATTTATCTTACTCGAATCTCTTCAATTGCTTTAAAAAAAATTCTTTCTCACATCTTTTCATTTCGTTAAAAGAAATAATAATGCTCTAATCTCTTCATTTTGCTAAAAAGTTTTCCTTCGCAAGTATCTTTATTAAGCTGTTTTGCTAAAAAAAAATTTTTCACGAATCAAGTTAATTCGATATCTTTTCCTTTCTTAAATTTTTTTTGTTGCAACCACACCCATTGAAAAAGATATACCTTATGATGTCGATTTAGCTGTCATTAGCTCTTTTGGTAGTATGCGTCAGTTTCAAACATAATAGTATCGATTCCTTCGTAAGAGACCTTTTTATCGAAGAGGTCGTACAAAGAAGTTATGTTTACTAGTGACATCTTTCGATCATTTTCTGAAGCATATTTCACAGAAAGAAACTGAACAAAAACATTCCGTTTAAATGCAAGCTCGTGTTTTAAAATGTCATTTTTAATATTCATTTTTTGGCCTCATTATATGTACCCAAGAGTACACAGTAATGATTTAATTGATTGCGTAAAATATATTTCATAAAAATAAAATTCTTACGCAAGCGAATAATCGAAATGTTTCAAAGTTAGGTGAATGTTTTATCCATATAGTGTTTAAAAAAATAAAAATTACATTATTTTTATACTTTTAATAAATTATTTATATTTGCTAATTATGAAATAAAGAACAAAAACTACTTCGCGTTTCAAAAAGATATTGATGAAGAATATTTTCGTGCTGCCATCTATTCATCCTTAATGATACAAATCTTTAAATACAAACTTTTGATATAAAATAAGTAAAAATAATTTACAATAATTTTAACTTTCTAATAAATAAAGTTCGAGTTAAAAAAGTCAAAATATAGAGAAAATATCAGTATTCATTAGTCTGAATATTTGTGTGCTTTCACCATTTGTTTATTGCATTAAAAATGAATGAAAATCTTTAATGAAACATTAAAGTTTCATTTTCGTCTAAAATATGCGTTTTCCGTGTTAGTTTTAGTGTTATTTTAAATAAAAATCATTGGATACTGAATTTTGATGTGCACCATTTTTTGATATTTGAAAAACTTTCTTTGATTATTTCTTTCCTTCTTTCTTTTGTGTTCTTTTCAAATTTGACATTCATTTCAAGAACCTGAGAAAAGTCGCAATCGTACTAATTAAAAAAAATTTTATTTATTGGAATAAAAATAACAATAACATAAACTCTCATATTTAAAATGGAAATTGTGGACAGAAACCAATTCTTACCTAAATATGTCAGTATTTTTTTTTTATTTACTTACTTATTTATTTAATACTTTATTTTTTATTTATTTATGTATGTTTCATTCGTTTAGTTTATTTATTTTTCAAAAATGAAAACTCAAACTTTATTACTTAATTCTGTAGGAGATTTCTTTTTCTTTAAAAAAAAAAACTAATCAGTAGTGATTTAAGTAGTAAAAGTAATTGGTCAAATATACGCATTTGATTATAACGTTGCACTTTGAATTTTGCTTCCTTCCATTGTAATTGTGAAAATTGTGTTCCTCAACAAATTAAAAGTCTATGATTTAATTAATAATATAATATTTTCATTTCATTGCGAACATATTGGGCTAAATATACAATGTATCATAATTTCTTTGAATCAATTTAAAACATATAATATTTACTTAAGCAAATACATTTTTGAATAATTAAAAAAATAATTCAAGTAAAATAATTACGATAAGTGTATTGAAAAAACACAAACCACGAAAACTCTATGTGGTTTTGTCAGATTTTTAAATGTTGTAACAGTAAATACTACAAGTTCAATTGATTCTACCATTACTACTGGTTAAAACCTGATTTTTGTGTAACTCTCCATCAAATATTGAGTATCCTTACTTACAACAAATTGGTGTATAATTTAATTTTGAGAAAAATTAAAAGATATTCCCTATTAAAAATTCTTGTATGAAATAATATTTCAGGTGAGAAAAAAATAATTGTTAAAAAAAGCAGGGAAGGTAATTAATAATATTTTTTATTTGGTTAAGATTTTTTTAGTAAGTATATTGCTATGGAGTTTGTAAATTGTGAACGATAAATGATATGAATTTTAGACACTTATAGATAGTTAAGAGTCATCAATACTTGTTTTGTGATGACTATTACCACTGCTATTTTCCCGATCTTTCCAATATTGGACTAAATCATCCATTAAACGAGAGTTTTTATGAAATACGTTATCATCAATATGGCGATATTCATGCAAGCCTTTCAAATAGGTTTTTACTTTTTTTCGTATTTTAACGCTTTTGGGGGAGACGAGGTCGTTAGGTTTAGGTGTCTTACAAATCTTTTCCAAATAACGAACATTTACTGCTTCATCACTGCTATTGTCTATTCTTTTTTCCATGTCTTTGCCATGAACCTTGCAACAGTTGGTGTGCTTCTCAGGACTTTTCATCGCAAATATTCCCTCCAATTGATTCATATCATCTTGAGCGGTGGATGATTTGAGAATGGTTAACAGATGTATAGCGTCATCTAACCTTGCTATTAGGGATTCTGTACGGCCGCTTCTTGTAGATGAATTCTGCTGGTTCAAATCAGAATTAAACTTAGAATCAGCATCCTTTACCCAGTTAGAGATCTGGTTATTTCCATCATTCTTAAACTTAGAATTAGTTTCTTCTATCCAATGAACAATACGCTTATTTGCATCGTTGGTAGACGTGGTATCAGTGTATTTGTTATGATGAGACGTTTGTTCATACACATTGGTTTTAAACTTGGTATCAGTGTCCTCTATCCAATGAGGAATCCGTCTATTTGCATCATTATTAGGAGTGGTATCAGTGGTCAAGAAAGGTGCCCGCTTATTTGCATCGACATTAGGCTTTGCATTAGTGTCTTTTATCCAATGAATGTCATGCTCATTTGCATCTAGATGCGATTTGGCGTCCATATCTATGCCACAATGTGGATTCCATGTAGACGAAACCAAACTGGACTCGGAAATGGTACCTTTGATCCATCTAGAAATTCGATATGCTCTTTCTTCCAACTTTGCTGGATGATATCCTAGACTGGAGTTAAAACATGATAGTGAAACTATTTTTGGAATATTGGCAGTCGAAACTATTATTTCACGATTATCATGACAATACCTCTGCGTGTCATCATTCTTTTTGTTATTGGACTTGTTCACCTTGTTATGTTCCCGTTGAAAAATAATATCCGCTTTCTTTTTCTTATCTTTAGATTTAATCAGATGTTTATATTTGTTTTGAAAAGAACTGTCAGTTTGATTTCCTCTGTCTCTGTACCTTTTCAGAAACTTTTTTTCTGGAGTATCCGTTTCTACTTCAGATTCTTCTTTAGATTGCTCAGTCTCTTCTATGGATTGTACAAATTCTTCTTCACTAAATAATACATCTTGAGCTTTAGTGCTAACTTTAATAATATTCTCCTTTTTGCTATTTTCAAAAAAGCCTTTGCCTGTGATCCTAAAAGAAACATATTCGGCATAAATTTAAATAGACTTCTAGACAAAACTTTTCGTTACCTCCGTCGAACTAACATCGTCGATTTATCTTTATTCAATGGAATCCCAGAATAATAGAAATGTATTCTTTTTCTTAATTTTAAAATTTATCTTAACTACTGTCAACCAGTGCTACTAAACAAACAAAACATACAAATGAGTATTTTTGGTCTTTAAAAATCGTTTTAACACTATTTAAGGGTATATTTTTTATTATTTTGTCATTGACAACACTTTTTAAAGTAATTTTTTCTTGATGAGTAAATTGTTTACATCCAATATTTCCATAGGGGATGAATCGTGCAAAAAATACATGAAAAAAATAAAGTAACTGTCAAAATACTACCATAGTAACAATTTACCAAAATGTTATAATTTTTTTTTCTTTCTGTGCTTTGATGGTAAGTTATCGTAAGCAAAAACTATAAAATCATGCCCAAGAAAAGATATTTTAGAGGAGAGAGCTGATATCAAGACATTTTTAAGACTAAACCTGTCATAAAAAATTAACCCAAGTTAATGAAATGGGGATACCTTAATAGTTTTTAAAAAACTGATTGCTACACTTGGTACTGTAACACCAAAAATGTTATTACTTGTCTTATAAGTAAAGTATTTTTATTGCTACAAAATTACTTACAATTAAAAATTTTGTATATTCGCTAAATAGTTATATTTTGTTATATTTAAGAGTTCTAGACGAGAAGTTATATTTAAGAGTTCTAGACGAGAAGTTATATTTAAGAGTTCTAGACGAGAAGTTACATTTAAGAGTTCTAGGTTCTAGACGAAGTTTGCCGACTTTGAAATACCTCTGCACTAAATCAGTCGGTTAATTATTCGACTCTAGTCTTTTGGAACTGTCTAGAAAGTGCTACAAACAGGTTCAGGATAGTTAATTAAGTAAAGTTATACCATGTTCGCTCCTTATACTTTTGGCTTCATTGGCAACCATTCAAGATACTTCCTCAATTAAGATGAGATTTCAAGATAGTTCAAGATATTTCCTCTGGTAATCAGTTAACGGATAAGTAACATAAAAAATAAATGCTTTCTAAAATTTCATTGTAAAAAGTAACAATTTTTGAATAATGTTTAAATCCTTAGCGAACTTCAAAGGTAATTTAATTTAATCTTTAAACTAAAGTGTTTTCAACGATAATAAATGTTCTGGAGAGCCTCCTAGAATAGCCCCTCCTTGGCAACCTTTTGAAATCTCAGCAAGTTAGTAATTATTACTTGGATCAACGTTGTTTTTTTATTATTAAAAAAATTAATTATTACAGATTTATTAAATTACTTTTAATAAAATAAATTATAAAATAACTTACAATTACTCTGATATTTCTCTTGCATACCCCTCAACAAAACATATACCAATCAACAACAGTGAAACCTAGTTTAGCGAGATTTCAAAAAGTCGCTTGGCGAGATTTCAAAAACTTGCCAATGGGTGGGCTATTCTAGGATCCACCCGATGTTCTGAAATATCTTTCTGATGTTATATATCTAGAAATTTCTTTTCTTTAAAACATTTAATTACGCATAATATATTTTTAAACTGATGTGATAAATTCGGTTAGATCAAATTTCGAAGTGCCTCTTGGATTATAGCAAAGTTGGTAGCCACGATGAGTGGATTTTCGTTTGTTTTTTCAAACCCATAGAAAAACTTCTAAATAAGATAATACGTAATCTCCTTATTTAAAATGCATATTAAATAATACGCATTTTCATTTTCATATTATTTTTTTTTTTTTATTTATTTTGTTTTAAAAATCATTACCATTCGGCTAATAATTTTCTAACTCTTTAACTGTTTTTTTTTTGTTTGTTAATTTAGTAAGAAAAACGCAATTAAATCAATAAACTTGCCAATTCTTACAATGGGGTACCTTTTAATGTATCTTTTACCATATAATATCAAACAATATAATCTACACTAACAAATTCATAGAGGTCTTACCAATCACGCGTATATACTATTAACATGACAAGAAGACAACTACCAGATATTGACCCACAAATATAAATTATAGGGCGATAAAAATCAGAAAGCTGCATAAAATGAATAATTGATTGTTATTATCTCTCAATTTGTTTTTATGCACATATATTTAACGAGATTGCTGTTTGTATTTTATATAATTAGGAATGTCTATTTGATTTGATGAAAGGAGATTTTAAAGATTACTAATGATTCCAAATTAATTGTTTTGGTAAATCTGAAAATCTTGTTTAATTTTTAGTTCTTGCTCATGTGCACGCCATAAACACTACCATTTGTAAAATGTACAAAAGGTATTCCTAATTGCATATTTGCGACGTGAGAAGAAGAATACCTTCGAAATCACGTGGTTGCGCAATGCGTGCTAATGTTTTAGTTTATTATAACTCTGAATTAATTTTTGGATCAGTTTCAATTGGATGCTTGCAAGCAACGTGTGTATCGAACTTAAGTAACTGCTTAATCGTTGCATAATGCCACGTTTTAGCCATGTTTAACGTCACCTGCAGGTGACGTTACGTTAATCATAGTTAACAAAGGTTTTCAATTCGGATACTTGCAAATGACGTCATCGTAGTAAAGCGTGGTATTTGTCGATATATATATGTTACCGGCAAAGTATGAAATTCGGCATTGTATAGAATGACTAGGCATTACATAGAATGCCTAAAATTAGCCGCCAAAGTATGAAATGATTTATTTTTCACACATTTCCTAGGCATTCTATAGATTGCCAAATGAGAAACCGGCAAAGTTTAAAATACATCTCCGATTCGTTTCAAATATCACTTGGCAAGGCGCGTGACTTTTGACGCGTGGCTCGTGACTTTCAAAAAATAACAAAAATAAATTTTTTACTGTGCTACATGGAAATGGAGGAATTTAATGAAATTCTTTTGCGGCTTCATTTGCAGCAACTATCTCAGCCTCTGTGGTTGATATTGCAACCATAGTTTGACACTGACTTAAACCAAGATATAGCTCCACCTGCATACAAAACTAAAACTCCACTCGTCGATCTTCCTGTCTTCATGCAGCCTCCAAAGTCAGCATCGCTAAAACATTCTAGAATTCCGGGTTTGTAGCCTAATTTATAGATAAAACATTTTTGCTTGGAACTTGCGATCCATCGAAATACCCGTTTTAATATGATAAAATCTTCTTTGGCAGGATTTTCTAATTTATGTGACAAAACGCTAACAGCGTATGCCAAGTCAGGCCTAGTGCCCATCATAAGATATGTACATTAATGCACCGACAGCTTCACGATAAGGAAATACTGTTTTATTTTCTTCTTCAGTAGTGCATGTTTCTTCCTCTTTCAAAATGGGTGTATGAACTGGCCTACAATTACTCACACCAAACCGCTGTAGTATCTTTGTGGCATAAGCTTCTTGTCCAATTTTAATGTTTCCATCATCAAGTCTATAAATTTCTACTCTTAAGAAATATGATGCTGGCTTATTTGTAACTTTGAACTGAGTTTTCAACTGATTTATGAAGTCTCTTGACTGTTCTTCGTGAGTAGCAGCAACTAGACCATCATCTACATAGAGAGCTACGTGTAGCTTTTTATTTTCTTTCTCGCGAATAAATAAACACTGATCCGCTTCATTAACTTTAAAGCCAAGGTTTAACAGGAATCTACCAAAACATTTATGCCAACAACGAGGAGCTTGTTTAAGGCCATACAAACTTTTCTTGAGTTCACATACATCGTTGGTGCCATTAGTGTAACCTTCAGGTTGATACATGTAAATGGTTTTCTCTAAATCACCATATAAAAAGGCAGTTGATACATCAAATTGAGTAAGATGCATATTCTCACAAGCTGCAATACTTATTATTGAACGTACAGTTCCTAACTTAGTAACTGGACTAAAAGTTAGATTGTAATCAATACCCTTTCTTTGATTAAAGCCTTTAATCACAAGTCTTGCTTTATATTTATCTATAGTACCGTCTGGATTTTTCTTGATACGAAACACCCACTTACAAGGCAAAGCTTTTGCTTTCTCTGGTAAAGGTGTTAATATCCATGTTTGGTTTTCTTTTAGTGATTTAACTTCAGCATCCATGGCTTTTATCCAACAATTGTGTTCTGTACAATTGATAGCTTCTTCGTATGATTCTGGCTCATTTAAATCTGATATGAAACTATCAGCTGCCATTACATAATCTTCAAAACTTTTAGGCTGTTTTAGTTCACTGCAATTTCTCAGTTTCATGGTAAATAAATTTTCTCCATCTTCGCTTTCCTTTTCTGAACTCATTTTCTCTTTTAAGTAATTTTGATCAAGCTTTCCCTCATTTTCAGCTTCTGTAGGTAACTTTCTCATTGTATCAATCAAAGGTATTACTGCAGAATCTTCACAATTAGTTAGAGGTTTCTAATCAAATATTACATCTCGAGAACAGATAACACTATTGTTTTCCTTTATCCAGATACGATATCTTTCATCACCATCATATCCCAATAGATAACCTTTCATTGCTTTCTTATCCATTTTCTCCGCTTCTGTCTTGGTATATGGACATAGCATGATGATCCTACTATTCGCATATGTTTTATTCTGGGTCTTTGCTCCATACATGATTCATAAGGACTTATGTTTGGTAAAGAACTTTTTCCTGTTCTGTTTAATATGTACACAGACGTATTTATCAGTTCTGCCCATAATGATGAAGGAAAATTTATTTCTGAATTGGAAGTCTTCAAAGTTCTTGCCATTTCTACTAAAGTCCTGTTCGCTCGTTCACTGCCGCCATACTGCTGAGGCGTATAAGGAGCTGTTATTCTCTAGAATAATTCCACCTTTATGCGAGATTTTCTCACATTTTCTTTATCGAATTCGCCTCCATTATCACTTAAGATCTCCTTGATATTGTGCCCTAGATTTTTGGCGTGTGCTAACTATTTTTCAAGAGCTTGGGTAACTTCTGATTTCTTATGAAGATAAAATACATAGCGACATTTAGTAAAATGATCTTTAAAAACTACAAAATAATGATAATTTTTAAATGATTGATCAAAAGGTCCATCGTCATCTGTTGAGATAAGCTCTCCTGGGCTCTTGGTCTTCTGTCGATTACCAAATTTTAATCGATGAGATTTACCATAGATGCATGCTTCACAGAGCTGATTGTTTAATTTAACTTTCAGATCCATTTGCTTTTCAAGAACATTCTTTACATGGCGTTTGTCTTGGTGTCCCCAGCGCTCATGATATAATTGCAGAATAGAATCATTTGTGGTAACTAAATTCACTTCCACTGGATTAATTGGAATAAGAACTTGTATATGTGCTTTATACAAATCACCTCTTACATTTCTTGTACCATAGAGTACAGTTTTGTTACCAATTTTTAACCAACATTCTTCTGTTGTTGATACGAATTTACTGTTTTTGTTTCTATCCTCTGCTGCTAGTACTGAAAATAGATTAGATTTTTCTTAATATCTGGGACTAACCAAACTTCTTTAAGTTCCTTAAATTGTCTCTCACCATTATTTTTTGTCATTATCTTTAAAGTGCCTCTTCCTATAGCTGGTAGTACCTTACCACTTGCAGCAGTAATCCCATGTAGGGATTTAAAAACTTCAAAATTGGCGAAGAATTTACTATTATTGGTGACATGTTTTGAAGCACCATTATCTATAAACCAATCGTAGCTGCTTTCTTCAAATGAAAAAACCTCTTCGTGAAGAGCTGGTAATGAATTATTTGCTATAACATTTTTTCTATCTTGAAATGTTTCATTTCGCTTTGACTTAGCTGGCCTACCATCGGCAATCCACTTTCGACAATTTTTCACCCAGTGACCATTTTGATGACAGTAGTTGCACTTTCCAATTTGTCTTTTACTTTTAAAAATCTGCTTGGCTCTAGTTACTTTTGTTTCTAATGCTTCTTGATTTAATGATTCACTAAAACTTGAATCTTTTTTTATCTCTCTTTCATGTGTACACAACTGTGTTGTTAGTTCATCTAGAGTTCTTTTTCATCAGTCAAAAGTAGCCAACTTGATTTAAATGTACGATAATTGAGAGGAAGAGTGTCCAAAATTTTGCAAATTAGCAACATTTCTGGTAGCCGGTTTTCACTTTTACTCTCAAGACCACTATTCAAATCATTCCATAAGTTTTTGAGCTTTGATAAATGAGCTGACATATCATCATCCAACCAACTACATTTAAAGAATTGAAGACAAATGTTATAGAGCTGGTTGTCAGAAGAATCTTCAAAAATTTTCTGAAGTTCCTGCCAAACTTCTCTTGCGCTGTCAAACCTCATTACCTTTTGTAATGTGTCTTCTGTCATGGAGTTGGTTAAGACCTTTATAGCACAGTTATTTGCCTTATTAAAAGCTCTGAGATCATCCTTATATTTCTTTTTGAAAGTTTCAGAAGCTGTTGGCTCAGGCAGTTCTGGCTTGTGCACCTTTCCTTCAACTTCCAGAACATCTGCATGATAATTCAAAGCAAACTTAATTCTGTATTTCCAAATTGCCCAATCACTTTTACCACTTAATGGTTTCACTTGGATTTTTCCTTGATCCATTACATAAACTAACTGCAATTGCTGACTTTCGAAATATGAATTAACTTAGCACTAACACTTCCGCTTAACTATCACCAAACTAAATTATTTCATTATTTTACCTTCGCATAAATAGCTTACTAGAGTCCATAACCTGTAGAAATTATTGAGTATGCAAGTATTGACTGAACATAGCATCTTGAAGTTAAAATAACTATTTATTCAGAATACTACAAAAAGAAACAAAATGGAACGATGATCGTAATATATATAAAAATAATAAAGATCACGGTGTTGAGTACGGCAAGAAATATACCCTATTTCTTCCACTCCTATAATTTTATTAAATCAAAAATTTCTTGAAAGAAATACGAAAAAAAATTTCAACATATTTCTAAACATAACTAGAGTTCTATTATACAAGTTAAAAGTTATTGACGACACAAACTGGATGCTTTTACCTAACTCTCCATAAAATAACATTTATATAGTTCTTTTCAAAACATGACAATCCTCCCACCGTTTTGATTGGTGGCTTACTTAACTAATCAAAACTAATTAAATTACCATGAATTAAACGAATGAAAATTACAAAGTTAAAATATTGTTCCGAAAGTCCAAGTTTTTCAGTTAAAAAATTTTATTGGCACTTTAACAAGTCTTCGACTTCTCGTTCTTACTGTTTTTCCAACTTCCTGCAAATCCTTCTCTGGTTTATTCTCGCATGCCTCATTATTTATTAGATTAGGTTCAGCTGATGAGGAAATTTCGAGTGGGAAAATCTTCTACGCAAGCCTGACCATTTCACATGATGAAGTTTTATGGCAAACCACTCGTACTTGCCCATCTTTACCAGGAAAAACATCAATTATTTTAGTCATTGGCCATAAAGATCTTTTTTTACCGTCAGTTTCGATTAAAACAATATCTCCTACTTTCAAAGGTTCTGCCGATTTACTCTTTGATGGTCGTTGTAATAATTGCCCAAGATACTCACTTCTAAATCTTTCTCTTAAAGCATTGCGCAATTTTTGCTGGTACCTTAATTTTTTATTCAAATTTGCTTGATCAAGTTGATCTAATTCTGATCTAAATCTAAATCTTTTTTTCAAGAACATAGCTGGCGTCAATGGAATGAGTTCATCCCCTTGTTCCTAGACATAAGTGAGAGGTCTAGAATTTATTGTTGTCTCACAATCACAAAGGACGCTTGTCATTTCTTCATAATTTAAAACTGATTGGCCTAAAACTCTACGAAGAAGTTTTTTAACCATCTGCACCATTCTTTCCCAAGATCCTCCCCACCATGGGGAAGCAAGAGGATTAAAGTTTCATTGAATTCTATTCACAGATGCTTCAATTTCGTTCATTTTCCAATCTCACGATTTAAATAGGTTGTTAGCTCCTGTAAAATTGGTGCCATTATTGCTATAAATAACTTTTGGTCTTCCTCGTCTGGCTATAAATCGTCGTAAACCAAGCAAAAAACTTTGTGTTGATTGAGAGGTTATTAATTCCAAATGGATGGCTCTGTAGACAGCACATGTAAATATAGTTATCCATGCTTTGCATTTTTCTCTAAGCATCAAAGGTCCCGCCAAATCTATTCCTGTTATTTCAAACACCAATGCATCTTTGACTCTGTTTTCAGGTAACACTCCTGGATTGCATTCGATCCTCGTAGTTTGGTGTCTTTTACATCTCACGCAACGAGCTAAAACTTTGCGAATCGTCTTACGAGATCTTAAAATCCAGAATCGTTCGCTTAGTTTAGACATCAATATCTGAATCCCCGAATAGCACATACTTTTGTGCATGTAAAAAATCAGTAATTCCACAAGTTTATTTGTGCTGGGAAGCAGTATAAGCAGTAAGTTAACTTGGTGCTTACTCTTAAGATACCTTCTTTGTCTTTAAAGACGCATAAAGATTTTAACCTTGCGATATCTTCGTCATTAAATGACTTTTGCTGAATCTGCTTCATTAATACTTTTTCAGCCTTATTCAATTCGTACAACTTCAGCTCGCCAATCTCTCGCTCGGTTCTTGTTTTCTGGGCATTTTTAAGGAATCTTAGAATCCATGCCGTCATTCTTAAGATTTTTATGTAACTCGAAAAATATGCTAGCATCCATGAATTTTCAGTGTTCTCGCAGGTAAGAGTTGCCACAACCATTTTTCTCTGTTCTGAGAATATTTCTTCTTCATTTTCTATTGGGTTAGAATTAGGCCACTCTTTTTTAGACTTGGACAACCAAAGTGGGCCCTCCCACCATTTAGTTTCCAGAAGCTTTGAAACAGTGCATCCTCTAGATGACAAGTCAGCAGGATTATTAATACCAGGAACATGTCTCCAATCTTTGGGATAACTACATTCGCGTATTTTCTTCACTCTGTTACAAACGAATGTTCCCCAGGGTAGGTCATTCTTTTTAATCCAGAACAAGGCAGTTGTTGAATCCGTCCAATAATATGTTTCATTTATTTTCAGAGTTAAACTTTTCGTGACTAGTTCAGATAACTTAGCGCCAATATAACAAGCTAATAATTCAAGTCTTGGAATCGTAATTTTTCGCAATAGAGAAACTCTTGACTTTGCCTGTAAAAGTTGCACTTTAATTTCATCTTGCGATTCACTTCTAAGAAAAATGGCAGTTGCGTCCGAATATTTTGAAGCGTCAGCAAAAACATGCAAACTACACGCAATTTTATTCACTGCTATTGCTTGGCGAGGAATTCTTACTGATGATAATAAAGGTAAATCCTCAAGCCAAACTAAGAATTCCTTTTTCAAACCTTCTGCTAATTCGTTATCCCAACTTAGTTTTTCTCGCCAACTTCTTTGCAGAATCAATTTTGGTATCAATGTGACTGGACAACTAAATCCAATTGGATCAAATATTCTTTGAGCTACAGATAACACTGTACGTCGTGTGATTGGCATATCTTTCATCTTCATTTTTGGTACATCACAAAACAAGGAATCTTCTCGTTTGTCCCACATTAATCCAAGTCTTTTAGTTACTTCAGATTTTTCTTCATCTTCATCATTATGTATTTTCGTATGCTCCCAGCACCTTAAGTCAAATTTTCCTTTGCTCATTATTTCGGTCGATTTATTGATGAAGTTCCGCAATTCCTCTTCAGTATTCACTGAAGTGACACAATTATCCACATAATAAGAAGATAACAACTTCTCGGCAATTTCAGAGTCAAACTGTCTCAAATGAAATTTGATAACTGCTCCAAGCAAAAACGGACTGCAGTTTACCCCGAACACTACACGACAATGACTGAAAAGTTTTATTTCTGTCTTATTATCATCCTTCCACCACAAGAAACGTAAGTAGTCACTATCTTTATCATTTACTGAAATTTGAAGAAAGGCACCTTTTATATCGGAAATTACTCCGATGTTGTTTTCTCTAAATTTTAGAATTATAACGGGTATCAATTCCAGCAAATTTGGCCCCTTGGCTAAGCAATCATTTAATGAAAAAGATCCTTTCTGTTTGGAATACGCATCGAAAACGGGTCTCACCGGAGTTGTCAAGCTATTTTTAAAAACTGCTCTGTGAGGAAGGTAATGTGCACTATTGCTTTTAAGTTGTTCAGGGACTTCTTCTGTAACACCTTCTTTACACCAATTTTCAAAAATTGAATTGTAGTCGAAAAATCTATTAGCTTCGTTAAGTTTTGCTGTAGTAGAGAGTAATCTTTTTTCGGCTACTTTTCTATTATCCGGCAAAATGTTCGCTTCTTTGAGCCATGGCAAATGAATTTCATACCGTCCTTCAGAATTTAATTTAACTGTTCTTTCAAAGTGCACGTGAACTGCGTCTTCTGTTTCCTTTTGATCTTTTATTTCACATGCATCTGTTATACCTATTGCTTCAAGCTTCCAAAGGTTTTCTATGTCACTGGTCTCAGTTAATAGAGAAATCAAAATATTCGAATGATTGTCGTCAATTACTGAGGGTTTCATTTTCCCCATAATGACCCATCCTAAATAAGTTTCTACTGCAGTTAAACCACACGTCAAATGGCACACTTTCCCAGTGTAAAGTTTTCCTGCTTCATCGGCTCCAATTAATAACTCAATTGGCTGTCGATGATTCCCAATATCACTAAGTGAGATGCGCTTCAGTGCCATTTCTTGTACCCAAGGTCCATCATGAAGTCGTGGAACAAAACTGCAAATTTTGTGTTGATCCAAGACTTGTATATAGCAACTGTAACTATTTTTCATTTCGGTAACTTTAATAGAAAAAAGATTATGAATTTCGCTGCTTGATTTTGACCCTCCAAATAAGCTATGAATCAATGTTTGAGTATCAATTTGGCAAAATTTCAGTCCCTCAACAGTGCTCTTCAAAATATATGAGCGTTGAGAGCCAGTGTCAATTAATGCTCTTATAGCACGTTTTCCTTCTTTACTCTCAATATTTACCATTAAAGTTTGAAGGAATATCTCTCCAGAACAGCAAGAATTCGCAAGTATTACATTTTGGCATTCACTCGAATCGATTACATTCTCATCTTTTACTTCGCGCTTGTTTGGTGATAATTTTGCACACATGATCGACCAATGTCTCTTAGCACAAATTAGACATTTAACACTTGAATTGCAATATTTTGCTTTATGTCCAAACTTAAGACATATAAAGCAAGCTTTCTTATTCTTAATTAGTTCTTGCTTCTGATGGTAAGCCAATTTGGCTGCCGTAAAACAATCTTTACTGTCATGGTTTTTGTCGCAAAACACACACCTTTTATCTACCACAGTCCTCGTGCGTTTACTTCCAGAAAATAACTCATTTGCTGTTGGTATAAATAGATCAGCTTCAGTCTTCTTTTCTTTCTTAGTACCAGCAGCGATAAATTTGAATCCAGTTTTCACTAAAGAAATTCGTTCTTCTACTTCCCCTTCGTTTCTCAGAAACAATAGCAGTTGCTTTAATTTTTCGCAATACGTATTTTCTTGAACCTTTGTTGTTGAATGACTCTTTAACCAAACTCTTAAAATCTCTTTAGGAATGCACGATTCAACCAAAGGAAATAACATTGCTGCGTATTTGTCACTGGTCATACCTATTGAATCTGAAGAACGAAGGTAGGATTCCAAATTATCGTATAAATGAGTTACATTTATTCTTCTCGGTTGTTCTGTCGAATTTTTAATAACTAGACTCAATAATTCTCTGACATAAAATTCAATTAATAATTCTTCAACACCAAATCTATTTTTCAAGCATTCAATGACCTTATCATAATTCTCAGCAGTGGCGGGGAAACTTTCTACGATTTCTCTAGCTCTGGAACCAACTACGGTAGTTTGATATAAATAATGGAATTTGTCTTCTTTTTCCATTTCTAGGTCATCGTGAATACGCTTAAACTGATTCCAGAATGTAAGCCAATCCTTAATATCACCTCCTAATTGTTTCAACTCAATCTTGGGTAACTTTAATTTTCGTCTGCTTAGCTTTGGCGACGAACTAAAGGAAGCCAAGGAAGGTTCAACTTTCTTATTGAAATAGTTTGCAATTTTTACACGAGCGAGATCCATTTTTTCATTATACTCTTCTGTACTTGTATGTTCTATTTCAAATTCTTCATCTGTTTCAAACTTTTTTTCTAGTACTCTTGAGTCGAATTCATTTAATATTCCATACAGTCGTTCTAACGTGGCACTTTTAGTTTTTAATACTTCATCATCTGGTAACACTTTATTTAATTCTTCGAATAAAGTATTAAACGTTTTGGTAAAGGAAGCTCTAGTTGCTCCGCGTTTTCTTAATATTACATCCATCCTTAACTATGGTATCAAACTTAACGTTTAATTTTGATCAATGAAATAAATCGCATAACAAACGTATTTACAGTAACTAACCTGTTACTATTGCCTTTTATCACGATCCGGGGTCACCACAAATGTTGAGTACGGCAAGAAATATACCCTATCTCTTCCACTCCTATAATTTTATTAAATCAAAAATTTCTTAAAAGAAATACAAAAAAAATTTCAACATATTTCTAAACATTACTAGAGTTCTATTATACAAGTTAAAAGTTATTGAAGACACAAAATGGACGCTTTTACCTAACTCTCCATAAAATAACATTTATATAGTTCTTTTCAAAACATAACACACGGGCTTCATAGGCAAAAGTAGAAGTATTAGTACTGATGTATTGCCAGATTTTATAAATATGTAAATACCAATCTTTTTTCTAATTAACACATACATCAATATATTATCAACAGGTTAAACAGAACAGGAAAAAGTTCTTTACCAAACACAAGTCCTTATGAATCATGGATGGGGCAAAGACCCAGAATAAAACATATGCGAATAGTAGGATCATCATGCTATGTTCATATACCAAGACAGAAGCGGAGAAAAATGGATAAGAAAGCAATAAAAGGTTATCTATTCGCGATCGCAACGGTCGAGTGCGCTATCTAGCGGGAGCCTGAAAATATCAGACATTAATTTATTTAGTTCCATCAAAATCATCGGCAGAATCAGACGCCATTTTTTTAGCAGCAAATACGAAGCAAAATTTCCCTAAGGAAAAGGCCGAAGAACTTGAAAAAACTCTCCAGAATATTGGTAAATCTTTCAGAAACAGAACACGCCAAACGTTTGAAGAAACATTCCTCAATTTTTAACTTCTATGATCAACAAACTTGCAACTGATAACTTCCGACTTCGGTATTGCATACTGTTCAGATGTGTGTATTACGGTAAAATACATTTCTTCTGTCGTCAGTTCATTGCAAGTTAAAGTGAAATCAACATTGCTTTCTTCATTCCAATGAATAAATGTGAACGTACAGAACTGTAATAGTTATAGAATATTGTTCTTCTTTATAGAATAGTATATATTTCTGTATCTACATAATTCAGAAAACAACAATCAAGTATCAACTGTGTTACTTAAAATAGTATCATTTGTGCTGATTATTAATACATTTTTATCGTTTTCTTGGTAAGTATTTTTTAGTTTTGAAAGAATAATTTCAACTAGAATTCAGCTATTCTGTTTTAAAGCTACATATAAAAATTCATATCGAGATCTTACAATTATAAAATTTTGCTGTGAGGTATGCTCTCTGAAAGTAATGAAGAGATAATTTATATATTATTTGAAAATAAAATTTTGAAACGAAGAACATTTCATTTTGGAATTCTCCAGATTTATAAATCAGGTAAGTGTTATGATTTTTATAATAAAAAATTTTCTTGTAAATAATTATTTTCTTCTTATTTGATGATAGTTCTCTACAGAATGGTTTTTTATGTCTGATTAAGAACTATAAAAAAAAAAAGAAACAATATGGAAGTTTTTTATTTCAATATGAGGAATTTTTAAAATTGTTTATTTTATCCTAAGAATTCTTTATTTTATGCTTTTTACTTTATGATTCTTTGATAAAAATTGTAGTTAAAATAATTGTTTTGAAAAATTAAATGGTATAAATGGTGTTTATGTATACGTTTTGCATATTCTAATGTTTGAAATAATATGATACAGAAAAGTATGGAATAAAATTTCGGTACTTACGTATTAACGCCACCGCAACTACAGATTTGGCGGTTTTTAAGTGCCGCCAATCTACACCTAAAATTTTTGCGACTAATCATAAAATAAAACACTTTATTTAAAATCAAAACACTTTCAAATTTCAAAACATTTTATTTAAAATCAAAGTAGTTAATCGAAATTTCGGTGGAAAATGGGCCGATATAGAGTTTAACATAGATTCAAAAAAATCTCTATTTTCTTTCGTCGCCATATGAACTCTAATGAATAAGATTCCAAATGAAATTACATTTCTAAAACGTACGTTTACCATAATAAAGTTTCATGTCATGAGAATTGGTACATTTTCGTTTTTTTGGTGAAATATTTCGCTCATGAAAAATAAAATTGCATCTTGTTTTGTTTTTGGCAAATACCAAAGACGAATTTTCGTAGCACTAAAAAATGGCGTCAAAAAAGAATTGTTTTTTTTTTTCTTTTTTTTCCGTAAAAATTCTTTATTTTACGTTTTTCAGTTTCTAAATAATGATTTTTATAGAAACTTAAAATTTTTTTCATAAAATTATTTGTTAAAAAACTTTTTTTTACAAACTTGAATTTTAAAAAATTATGAGCCTTATGTACTCTTTTTGTTCATTTTAATTTTTGAAGTAATATGATTCTTAAAACTATGGAAAGTTTAAATAGGCCTTTCATGTTATATCATTAAATTTAGCAAAACTATTTCTCGGGCAGTAGGTTTTAACTTTTATAAGAATATACATTTTTTTTTCTGTTTATGTACAAATATTTTTCCGATGTGCTTTGGATGTTCCTTCTCTAAAAAAAAGAGATGCCATTTTGTTTTCGTTTGCATAAGAAAGAATATCAAACATTTTCCTTTTTTAAATTTAATAAGCCACAATAAAGAAGGAACGTTGTAATGCTACACGCTACATTAAAGACGTCTCTAAAGTAACTGAATGACTGTTCATATAGAAATCGTAGGTATTCGTCTAATACAACAACGCCCCCTATAGTTCGTTGCGATCGCGAATTGGGATATGATGGTGATGAAAGATATCGTATCTGGATAAAGGAAAACAATAATGTTATCTGTTCTCGAGTTGTAATATTTGATGAGAAACCTCTAATTGTGAAGATTCTGCAGTAATACCTTTGATTGATACAATGAGTAAGTTACCTACAGAAGCTGAAAATGAGGGAAAGCTTGATCAAAATTACTTAAAAGAGAAAATAAGTTCAGAAAAGGAAAGCGAAGATGGAGAAAATTTATTTACCATGAAACTGAGAAATTGCAGTGAACTAAAACAGCCTAAAAGTTTTGAAGATTATGTAATGGCAGCTGATAGTTTCATATCAGATTTAAATGAGCCAGAATCATACGAAGAAGCTATCAATTGTACAGAACACAATTGTTGGATAAAAGCCATGGATGCTGAAGTTAAATCACTAAAAGAAAACCAAACATGGATATTAACACCTTTACCAGAGAAAGCAAAAGCTTTGCCTTGTAAGTGGGTGTTTCGTATCAAGAAAAATCCAGACGGTACTATAGATAAATATAAAGCAAGACTTGTGATTAAAGGCTTTAATCAAAGAAAGGGTATTGATTACAATCTAACTTTTAGTCCAGTTACTAAGTTAGGAACTGTACGTTCAATAATAAGTATTGCAGCTTGTGAGAATATGCATCTTACTCAATTTGATGTATCAACTGCCTTTTTATATGGTGATTTAGAGAAAACCATTTACATGTATCAACCTGAAGGTTACACTAATGGCACCAACGATGTATGTGAACTCAAGAAAAGTTTGTATGGCCTTAAACAAGTCAGTAAACAAGTAATTGTAGGCCAGTTCATACACCCATTTTGAAAGAGGAAGAAACATGCACTACTGAAGAAGAAAATACAACAGTATTTCCTTATCGTAAAGCTGTCGGTGCATTAATGTATCTTATGATAGGCACTTGACCTGACTTGGCATACGCTATTAGCGTTTTGTCACGTAAATTAGAAAATCCTGCCAAACAAGATTTTATCAAAGTAAAACGGGTATTTCGATACATCGCAAGTTCCAAGCAAAAATGTATTATCTATAAATCAGGCTACAAACCCGGAATTCTAGAATGTTTCAGTGAAGCTGACTTTGTAGGCTGCATGAAGACAGGAAGATCGACGAGTGGAGTTTTAGTTTTGTATGCAGGTGGGGCTATATCTTGGTTAAGTCAGCGTCAAACTATGGTTGCAATATCAACCACAGAGGCTGAGATAGTTGCTGCAAATGAAGCCGCAAAAGAATTAATTTGGCTTAAAAGACTCTTCAATGGAATTTCCTCCTTGAAAGAAGTGCTAACAATATTTGTTGATAATAGTGCAGCTGTCAGATTAGCTCAAACTCCCGAGTTCCATCGTAGAACGAAGCACATCAGTATCAAACATTTCTTCATTTTTGAAGAACTTAGTGTGCAGCAGATTTCAACGGAGGTGCAAACTGCAGATATATTGACAAAGCCCTTGCCTAAGCCAAGACTTTTAAAACTATGTGAAAAGATGGGAGTTAGAAATTAGTAGTTTATTTTTTTCTTTTTAACAAGGGAAAGTATTCATGTATGTGTTAATAAGAAAAAAAAATGATATTTACATATTTATAAAATCTGGCAATACATCAGTACTACTACTTCTACTTTTTCCTATGAAGCCTGTTCTCTTTATTATTGAAGTTATACTTCTTATGCGATTTCCAACAAGGAAGCGTTAAACGTTTAACGCTACATTTTTATTGGTCGGTAAATCACGTGGTAGGATCCAGTTTTCCCTCATTTATTTTCATATTGTTTTGGTTCTCACTAGCATAAAAATAATAAAAGTCATAAAATTTTTGTTTTTCCATAAATATTTTTTTAGTTTGTTTAGATACACATATAATTTAATAGGGAGCAGGAAAAAGAGTCGTTGAATAGAACTAGTGATCCTTCTACGACTGTTGATTCTTCTACAATTAACGTCGCTGGTTACGAAGTTTAACTTCTTCCGCGCGGAGGGATCCCACGCACTTTTTTTGCAAAAGTAACTTCATTGTGTTTTCATCTTGGACATCTTTAACTGTTAATCCTGAACATCTCGGTGCACAATTTTGCAGACATATTTGAATGCAGCTCAGACACATACAGTGTAAATTCCTTTGATGACTGAATAGACATTGAACAGCCAATCGAGATCAATATTAATATTTTCGGATTGCTACAATGGTGTTCAAAGGAGATTGTAAGCTGCATCATACACCCGTTTTAGATTCACAAGTTCATACATGAAATATAATTTGAAAGCTAGATTATTTTTCAATTTGAAATGAATAGTGAATGAATCATTTATATTGAGTAGAAGACTGTCTACGGTCTTGTGCAAGTCATTGGGTATGTTGACAATGGATCCTTTTATCACTAACTGGTGATCAATATCTATTTCTCGTATTTGCATGAAAGGGGTTTGGAGAGCCACCATTCGCTCTTCGGTAGGGTTTAATTCTCTCAACTACTTTGGTACTTTTGTGAGGGACGGGCTTCATGCTTGCGTTCGCGAACGGAATCCTTTTGTTTATATATATATTACGATCATCGTTCCATTTTGTTTCTTTTTGTAGTTTACTGAATAAATAGTTATTTTAACTTAAAGATGTTATGTTCAGTCAATACTTGCATACTCAATAAATTCTACAATTTACATGGAAAAATTTAATGAAATGTAATTCAAAATGTCATTTAAGCGTGCCATGTTGCAACAAGTTGGTTAATTTCATATTTTTTATATGAAAATTTTGTTTCCCTTAATAAGAAAGGCTAAAATTTTGTTTTGCATAACTTTTTAATTTTCTTTCCACATTTTAAATAAATGTTTTTCAATGGCACTCTCAGTATTTTTTCAAAATAACACTTTTATTTTTGAGAAATGCATGTTACTGTGAATGACCGAAATCGGCAGTTTTACATTTATTCGATATTTTAATACTTACTGACGATAGATTAGAAGAAACATCCGTGTAGGGTATACCGGGCAAATGTATACCAGGCAGTGGCACTTGACCTTAAAAAAATATCAGTGCAGGGTATACCGGGCAATGGCATTTAACTAGAACTAGTGTGACTGGACCTTTGGTAAATGTCCGAAATATATATTAGGTCTAGTTAAGCGCCATTGCCCGGTATACGTTACACTAATGTTTTTTTAAGGTCAAGTGACGTTGCCCGATATACCTTGCACTGATGTTTTTTTAAGGTTAAATGCCACTGCCCGGTATACGTTTGCCTGGTATACCGTACACTGATGTTTTTTAAGGTCAAGTGCCATTGCCCGGTATACATTTGCCCGGTATACCCTACACTGATGTTTTTTAAAGGTCAAGGATCACTGTCCGGTATACATTTGCCCGATACTTCAAACACTGATGTTTTTTCTAATCTATCGTCAGTAAGTATTAAAATATCGAATAAATGTAATTATATCTACGAATAAATTAATATAAAATCGGATGTAATAAATATTTCGGACATTCACCAAAGCGACTATGTGATTGTCAACATTCACCGTTGAAAGTCAACAACTACTGATTTCGCTCATTCACAGTAACATGCACACAATTTACATAATAACTTCATCAGGACGTTTATTTCATACTTTGCCAGAGTAGCATCCGGCATTGTATAGAATGCCTAGGTATTCTATACAATGCCTAGGCAAAGTATGTAATACTTCTCACGTTTCATACTTTGCCTAAAAACGTCAGGCATTCTATACAATGCCGGCGTTTCATACATTGCCGGTAACATATAGGGGAGAGTCGGGTAGCCCCGCCCAGCGGGTACACCCGCCCAATGTCAATTTCATATGTATAGAATATTTTTTCAAGTCAATGGGCCATCGGACAATAATTGTTATATTAAAAAAAAAGATTATTTTCAAAGTGTCAAGTATTTATGCAGCTGGTAACATGGTAAAAAATAGTTTTGAAAATATGTTGAATACAGTGGTCATGATATTAAGAAAAATTGGTTGAATGTTTCGATTAAACTTCATTTTAATATTAAAAAAATAATTTTTTCTATACATACAGCATTAAAGTATGTAGTCTTAAGTTTAGTTTGCACAAAGAACGAAGTTTATTTGTGAAAAATTGATCGAGTAATTACAAATTTACAAAAAAATTGGATTTCGGGTAGCCCCGCTCACATGAATGTTAGGTATCACAGGCCACTTTTATTTCGTCGATAAATGTACGGTTCCAAAGATTTACTTAAATTAAATGATTTTCTTTAAATATTTAATATAAATATATAATATAAATATATATTAATATTATAATATATTAATATTATAATATATTAATATATATTAATAATAATAAAAAATATAACATTTGTTGTTAATAAATGATAGAATTCACTAAAAGTATATAAATATGCAATAAAAAAAATAATTTTGTGATAAAAATGATAAATAAGGTTTATCTATTGTCAATACATTGGTCATTTTCATTTACACCTGAAAAAACAATCAAAAAACATAATTTTTGTAACTGGGCGGGGCTACTCGACACATTTTGAAAAGAGCTGAAAAACATGTTTTTTAAAATTTTTATTTTTTTAAGTTAAACTATTCTTTTTTTGGTTTATTCTTTTTGTATTATTTGGTTTATTCTATTTGTATTATTTGTACACGTGACCACGTGTATTACACCACTGCTTGTAGACACGTTGAACAGTCAGCATCGAAACACCAACAAATCCAGCAACTTCATTCACCGTATGATCATTGGCAGGGCCAAACACAATTGCCCGTTTTTGCCATTCGATCACATCCTTACACTTATCCATATTTACACACAATTTCCGCTTGAAACAAAAATATCTCACTAATAGCTACTTGCCTTTGATCACGTTGAAGCAGTGTGCACGCAATTGAGCACGTCACTTGACCACTGCATCATCTAACGAAATCCAACGATACATCGGTGCTTGCGAACTAGGGTGACTAATTTTTTGTCCGGTGAGCTTAAATCTATTTATTAAACTGCTGAAGAATGCTGTCATCTGGTGAAATACTGCAAAATGTATGTTTATTTCTAAAACAACCGTGAAAATTTTGGGGAAAAAATTCATTATGAAGATGTAGAACATCATAGAATGTATCGACACTCTGCAGATATCAATGCTACGAAAAATCTCATATAACTCTTTGAAAAAATGGTTTTAATTCGTATAACTTACTCTCCTTGTAAATAAAACAAATCACTTAACCAAACACAAAATATACACGAAAACATTAAACATACGCTGAGTAGATTTTACTTTCGGTTGAAACGATTTTTAATTTTTACTTTTATAGAGCATTATGACGACATTTTTATTACATCCACAAATCGCAACAACTGTTGCTACTCAATATTTATTAAGCTTAATGCTGCATTAATATATATTTATTTAACAAAAACATGAAATTTTTTGTTAGCGATTTTCTATGTGTGCGATGAGTTAGAGGTTTTCTGCATGTGGAATCTTAGAAAAAAATTACAATATATTTTTGCGAAATACTTTTATTTTTTATTACAATCCTTAGAAAAGAAGTTTTCCACCTCTCCTTACTATATCTAGACACTACCTTTTGAAATTGTAGGTAGAGCGATTCTTAATAAAAGAATGTCAAAGTCTGAGGCTAAAATAAATCAGCGTGCCATTATCATTCAGTCAATTTTCGTTTGCTCTCTTCTAATTGGACGATTCGTATTGCTATACCAAAAGAAACGTATCCCTATTCATTGCATCTTTAACTGTTTGATCATTGATGGATTGCAAGTGATCAAGCAAGTGACGGGAAGTTAGCTTAGTCATTTCTAAAAGAATGTTAATACGGACTTATGTATAAACACTTTTTTTCTGTTTGGTTAGTTATACCTCAAAGAATTTCAGTTAAAAACAAATAAATCAGATATTGTCATTCAAAGTTATATTAATTGCAAAAGTTCTTTAATTAACAAATTAACATAAATTATCTAAAAAAATTTCACTGTTGGTGCCAGGTTGATTTATTTTATCTGTTGTCATTAGCCTGTAGAAGTCAATAATGTGTAACTGTCTGTTATAGAGTGATTGATGAACCTTCGTTAAGACTAAAAAGTCGAAAGAATGTCAAAAAATGTTTTCCAACTTGATCTATTTTCTCTAAGATTCTTACTGATTGTAAAAAACATTTTTATTAGCAAATCTCTTGAGAAAGTAAAAATGTTTTTAGTAGATTGTAAATATCAGATGTAGAAATATTTCAGAAACAGAAGAAAAAAATAAAATTAAAAAATATATATATATTAAACGTTAACGTGTTTTGTGTGTAATAATCTTGTAAAATGAAATATGTTTTTGAAACTACTTCTTGATTGGATGTTACTAACAAGTAAGGCATTTACCCCAACCAATTTACAGAAAGTGTTAGAGAAGACAAATATGCCTTTTAATTGGGTAATTCGTCTTTCCTTCTTTTCTTTATTTTTTTTACTTCCCTTTGAGCTTGCAAAAAGAACTGATTATGATGATTGCTTTTAAATATTTTCATTGAAATGAATCAGTTTTACTTAAAATTTAATTTAATTAAATTTTATAATTAATAACAATTAAATAAACAATTAAAGAAAAATAAAGTGAACGTATTTAGTCTAAATTATCAAATTTAATTAGTAGTCTGAATTAAGTGGTTCATAATATATACTGATTTTCATTTAACAGTGTTAGATTTTTCATTAACACTCACGAGTTGAAACATTGGCAAGATCTGTACTGTTTTTATAAACACTGATATAGTTTTTATTTTAAAATAACAGTAATTGGCAGCATTCGGTCCAACAATAGTCGTAAATTCTACTGTACGAAGCAATTCTTTACCTTTAAGAGTTTGAAATCGTTAACAACTGGCATGAATAAAAATACCATGTGAATACAAAACTACACCATTTTCTAACCATTTACAACAAGCATGGTTTCAAAACTGCTACAGTAGGTTATGAAAGGCTTTTTGTTAGGTAATGGATATTATAGTTATGTCGTAGATTTGTTTTTTGTTACGTGAACCATACAATGTGGTTTATTAGTCTCACTTGTTGTGCCAGCTATCATGAGAGGTGTGATTTTTTATTATCAGATTAGACTTTTGTATGAAGCATCTCTGTGGTACTAACGTCCATGTGTGAATAAGAGTTTTGTATTTTCATAGTCTAAGATCATAAACTGAGCAGTGCGAGTCACCGAAAACTCCTCATGTACTAAAGGAATGAAGGAAATGCTTTGTCGTCAACGCTGGGATTCGAACCCCATTTATCCGGTGAATGTGACTGATTAACCCTCTAAGTTTAAGCATGTAACCAGCTGCAAGAGACTAAGTGGCATCATAAGGTGCTCACCACATATTTATTAATGTAAGATTATTAGAAATCCGAAGAGTTCTAGTTGTTTCTCCGTATTACGCGTAGATGAAAATAGTAAATAAACGATTTTCTCACGATTAACAGTTATAAAAAAACCGTCTTTTTTACCCGTGTAGGAAATATTTTTTTGGAAACATAATAGTTAAATAATAATTTATTTGTTATTTTAACATATTCAAACAAAAGACCATTTAAACAAATAACCATGAATGAGATGGTATTCAAACTGTTAACTGTGAGAAAAACCGTTTAACTGCTTTCATCCAATACGGTTAAGTAATCAGAATTTAATCACACCAAATAGGCCCACCTGAAGAAGACACTTAATTTCTTGCAGCATTATTACCAAGAGAGCTTATCTGTAAATCTCATGAGCGCCAGAACAAAGGTTTGAGTCCCAGCGTTGACACCACAATATTTCCCCCTTACCCTTCAACACATAAAAAGTTTCTGCACTCCCCAATTCGTGATCCTGCACTATTGGATTGCCATATTCTCATTCAAGTATAAATCAATCATTTGATAAAACACAACTCAATTCCAAACTAATTCCAATGCCTATTACCTAACGTAAAATCTAGTTCCTATAATCAGTTAAATTTCTTTTTAACGGTTTTGAAATCATACTAGTCGCAAATGGTTAAAAAAAATATATAGCTTTGTATTCGTAGCTTTTTAACCTTATTATTTGAAAACGGTATCAAAACCGTGAAGGTAAAAATACTTTACACCGTAAACTTTACGGTTACTTAAATGGACAGAGTGTTGCCGGTTATTTAACCGTAATTTTATAATGAAAATTCTAACAGTGTATGATTATTTGACTGTTTTGGTAAAATGCGGTAAAATAAGAATTATATAATTTGTTAATGAGCCATTTCTTTCACAGAACAAAGTGTACAAGTGCAAAACCAAACTCAAAGTTTCTAAATTGAAGTTCGAAAAAAAAACTTGGAATAGCGCTCAGTGAACTAATAAATAATAATATTTTCCATCTTACATTTTCTTAACTGCATATCTTAAAAAAATAGTTTATTTAAAATGTGATTTATTTAAAATAAATTTTTTATAAAACTAAAAAAGTAAAAGGAAGAAAAAAATTAAAAATTAGATATGTTTGATTAATTTATCTTTGTTATTAAATCTTTAAATGTCTGCTTATGAAATAATCTTTAGAAGAAATTTTCTTGCTCACAAAGATAAATCATAAGCTTTTTCTTGCTTTTTTTTAATTATTAAATATTTTAAAAATATGTCGGATTAAGAAATAACTTTCAGAAGAAAGGTTCATTTATACAAAAATAAATTATAAGATTAATATTGCTTAGAGTTTAATTATTAAATATTTTAAAGAAATGTCTGCTTATGAAATAACTTTTATAAGTAAGTTTCATGAACGCAAAGACATATTCAAAGCTTAAGCCTGTTTACATTTTATTTATTAAGTACTTAAAACAAATGCATGATTATGAAACAATTTTTGAAATCACGTTTCATGAACATAACGATATACTTACTTATAAATTTTTTCGTTAATTCAAAAAATGTACTATTATGCTGCTTTAAAATTTCAGCAGTTATTTAAAAGCAAATTTTTCTTTAAATATATAAACAGTAATAAAAAGGAAAAAAACTATTAACTCGATTTGTTTGCAAAAGCAAACGAGTCATATTGTATATCATAATTAATATAAACGTAAACGATATGAAAACACAGTTTATGTTCACGTGACTTATATGACCAGAAATGTTTTCGTCTGAACTGTCAGAAAAAACATTTGTTTTGCTTCTGTTTTATGTGTTTCTGTTTTCTTCTTTAACGTGCAAAAAGCATAAATTTTCGTTTTTCTTTTAATTTGATAGTTCTATTTTCAAATGCAGTACTATTTCAAACAATCAAATAATCAATATCTTTTTTAAATGATAAAAAGCAAATTACCAAACCACAATAAACAAATTGTTAAAAAAAAATTGCTAATGTCACTATCCTGTTGGAAGGTCTTTAAAAAAAAAAATTTTAAAATCAAATTAACGTTATAAGGGAAAATGTAGTTACCGGAATTGAAATTCTGCCATACTAAAACAAGAAGACCACTTCAAATTAAAAAAACGGATTTAGGCGACTGACGCAACTTGCATGAAAACCATCTCTGGCCTTATTTGAAAATTGATAAAAATTTTCTTACCAAGCTGCTCAGTTATTTTGAAAGAAATCTAACAATTTGATATCCTTTGACGAACAATTTGGAAATTGTTTTTCGAGATATTCTTATGAAACCTTTTCAATGATGGATACATATAAATTCTCGTTCACACTGAAGAATGAGCACCGCTTGTTACTAAAATATGAGTCCGAAAATATTTCAAACTTATTTTTTGTGAAAGAAATTCAGTTTAATACAGTGAAACCTGCCAAGTTGAACACCCTTGTAAATTGAGAACCTGCATAAGTTGGTTATCAAGTTGGTTGACCTCAATTATCAAGAGCGGAATTTTTCCTATGTAATATAAATAAGCAAAACCTTTGTAACTTGACCACCTGGCAATCTTGTATGTTGACCACTGAAATAAGTCAATTTTGTCTAGGAGTATTGTGAAATTCTATTCTAAAACCCTCACAAGTTGACCAGAAAAAAAAATTCAGAAAATGTTCTGTCATTTTGCAATGTATGTAAAAATTTCACTTGTTTGGTAAAATAGCGTAAAAAGCTTATCCTAACCCTTTTGTGAGTTGACCATCACGGGAAACTGTAGGGGGGCAGCTTTTGATGACCATTTCTTTCATTCATTCATTGAAAACAGGTGTGTTAGTTGAAAAGTTGCTCTTTCAGTTGCAATAGTGAGCAGATAGGTATGTAAGTGTAGTAATAACAGAATAAATTTTAAAGTGTTCAAATAATTTTGTTTTGTTAAAGTTTTCAAATTACATGTCTTCGTGATCTGATATTTAAAGAAATTATTTTTATTAAACACTTCACATGCATAACTAACGAAATATTTTTTAAAAAAAATTTGTTAAATGTTAGAATTATGTATATGTAACAAATTGAAGTTCATTCAGGTTTAAGCACATTTCTTAAGATATTCATTTGGTTATTTGCTAAATAAAATTTTTAAGTCAAGTAAAAAAATATTTTAATATATAGCAACATGATATAGGAAATGAAAATGTAAACAATGACCCGCCCCCTCTATAAGTTGACTACTTGTCTAAGCTGACCACTTACACAAGTTTTACTGTACTACCAAAGTAATTATAAGCGGCTTATAATTAAATGCTGTATAAAAAAATGCATCTAAATTTCCGATATGTACCTGCCAATATTTATAAAAAAAATTTTTCAGGGAGGGGAGATAATTCAGCTCAAAATAATGAGAAATAAACTTTGAAAAACCTTCACAAATGAGCGTCAAATGTTCTTTGAATTTTTGCAATTAATACGGTCCCAACGTATTAATTGCAAATATTGTGTTTTGTAATTCAGCTCAAAATAAACAGAATTAAAAACAACGAAATATTTTACAAAAATATGGTTTTAGTAATGTGGAAAATTCTGTCTAGCCGTCTTTTTCTAGAGTTAAAATGCTATTTTTCCTTCTTTTTTTTTTTTTTTGGTAAAAAAAGAAATATGCAGGAAGTTCTGTCTCCTTATCAGATTTAATGGAATCGCTACGGCTTTATATATATACTTCTCGTATAAACAGTGTATACTTCTTACTATACTTATATACTTCTCTTATAAACAGTATTTTTCGGAAACTAACTTTAACTATTCTGCTTTCACTAATTTTCTTTCTCGAAATTTTTTGAAAACATAGACTAAAAGGAAATTATAAATTTTTAAAACTTTTAAATTCCTCTTCTCGAAAAGTTCAAAAGTTCTTTACTTCTCAGCACTAAAGTTTTTAATGTAAACAATTCATATCATCTGCAGTATTATTAAATTTTAAAACTAATAGTTATTATTAATTTTAACTAATAAATTCTAATTAATTTTAATTAATTAAATAATTTTAACTAATAATTAATTTTAGTGTTTAAAATACTATTAGTTATTAATTTTAACTAATAGTAATTTTAAAACTAAATAGTTTTGAAACTTTTAATTTTTTTTTTCAAAAGCCTCCAAAGTGTTTACATTTATGCAAGCATTAAGGCTTTTAACATAAGCTATTTATATCACTTACTGTATTATTAAATTTTGTCGAATTAAAGAAAAATTATGAATTATTTAAATTTTGAAATTCTTTCTCGATCCCTTCAAAGCGCTTTACTTTTTAGCACTAAGTTTCTTTAACGTAAATCATTCATGCAACACACGAAATTATTAAATTTTGTCAAACTTAAATGAAATTATGAATTATAAAAATTTTAAATTCTTTCTCGAAATGCTCCAAAGCTCTTTACTTTTGATCATTAAATTTTTTAACGTAAATTTTTCATACCATCCAAGATACTATTAAATTTTGTCAAACTAAATTGAAATTATAAATTAAAAAGCTTTTGAATTATTTCTCAAAAGACATCAAACCTTGTCACTTTGTAGCACTACAGTTTTTAACGTAAATCATTCATATCATCCACTATATTATTAAATTTTATCAAACTTAAATGAAATTATGAATTAGTGAAACTATTGAATCCTTTCTTAAACGGCTTCAAAGCTCTTCACTTTTTAGCACTAAAGTTTTCAACGCAAACCATTCATACTATTTACAATATTTTAAACTAATATCACATAAAACTTATTTAAACCAAAATAAATGGAAAGAAATATGTATGTATTTCTCTCTATGCCACATTAATGTGATTCCTATATCACAAACAAACATCTTAAGCTCAAAATCTCGTTTCTCATTTCGCAAAAATCTTTAATGTAGATATTCCGTTTGATAAAATTTTAATATCCGGTCTAATGGGAGTAGAGAAACTGCCTGCACACTTTTATTAAATTACTTGATGGTGAAAATTTTAAGGTTCAGGATACATTTAATCGTATCTTTGTATGTAGGCAGCAGCGAAATTAATGTTTAAAGGTAAAAGCACTAATAAGTGTGGGCGCTCATGGATGAATAAATAATCCCCATAAGTGTGTGCCTACGCGGATGTATGAGAGAGTGAAGAAAAGAAGCGTTTATCAAAAGACCAACGAAAAGTAAGGGGGTATTGTATATGGCATTTTTAATTAAATTCGTTAAAAAATATAAACACGTTCCAGGAAATGTGTTATTCCATCGAATGTTTTATACTGAAGATTTTTGAAAAAACTTTTAACAACTTGAAAAAACGCATGTAATTATTTTATTTTTGAAAAAAAAAAGGTAAGATATTTAATATTTCTTTTTTTTTTCTTTTTTAAATATATTAACTTTGTGAGTTAAATACTTTTTCCAATTTATTAAAAAATGTAATGAATACTGTAATAGAAAGTAAAATCGTCTCTTTATGATAAAGTGTTTTTTTTTTTTTTTTTTCCTAGTGCGCACTCATAAATTGACATTTGTCATTCAGGTATCAGAAGGGCAGATATTTTGGTCACTCTTTCAGGTGGCAGCTATATATCTCATACCTACTCATAAATTGACATTTGTCATTCGGGTATCTGGAAGGCAGATATGTTAGTCACTCTTTCAGGTGGCAGTTATATATCTCATACCTACTCATAAATTGACATTTGTCATTCGGGTATCAGGAGGGCAGATATGTTAGTCACTCTTTCAGGTGGCAGCTATATCTCATACCCTCTCATAAATTGACATTTGTCATTCGGGTATCAGGAGGGCAGATATGTTAGTCACTCTTTCAGGTGGCAGTAATATATCTCATACCCTCTCATAAATTGACATTTGTCATTCGGGTATCAGGAGGGCAGATATGTTAGTCACTCTTTCAAGTGGCAGTTATGTATCTCATACCCTCTCATAAATTGACATTTGTCATTCGGGTATCAGGAGGGCAGATATGTTAGTCACTCTTTCAGTTGGCAGTTATATATCTCATACCCTCTCATAAATTGACATTTGTCATTCGGGTATCAGGAGGGCAGATATGTTAGTCACTCTTTCAGGTGGCAGTTATATATCTCATACCCTCTCATAAATTGACATTTGTCATTCGGGTGACAGGAGGGCAGATATGTTAGTCACTCTTTCAGGTGGCAGTTATATATTTCATACCCACTCATAAATTGACATTTGTCATTCGGGTATCAGAAGGGCATATATGTTGGTCAATCTTTTAGGTGGCACCATATTAGGGGCGTCAGCGTTACTCCCTCATTAAGAAGGGTAAATAGTACGGAGAAAGAAAGAACATACATGCTTTCTATAGATATATTGTTCTCTCCCTCTCATTGCTAAATTTTTGAAAAAATGTGAGTTTAAAATTTCCTTGTAAGTCCTAAATAAAGTGAGTTTAAAATCTCCTTGTAAGTCCTAAAAAAATGTGAGTCCAAAAATCCCCTTTTTTGAATAAATGTGAGTTTAAAATCTCGTCTCCTGTTAACAATTCTATTAACTCGCCATATTTAAAAATATTTTTGTAGACAAAAAGGTCTTTATTCACAGGATTATCTACCGATTTTCTTGCCAATTTGGTCTTGCATATATTTGACAAACTAAACATACAATTAAACTTAGATTTAAGGAACAAGACAAATATGTTTAAAATCAAGTTATTGAACGATTTTCCGTCTTCCATTACTGATGTTTGAGTTTTTTTCTGCTTAATCAGTCAACGTTACTTTAAACATTTAAAGACTAAACATATAAAGATTTCTGGGCATCATTTAGTGTGTTGATAGATCCAGGAAAACTGTAAACTTTACCATATTTGGGTAGTTTCGACCACACTTTTTCCTCAGTGTCAATTTTTTTATTGTTTGTTTAAGTAAGATAGAAAAAAGTTTCTATATTTTCGCTTTTTATGTGCGCCATTTTATCAGTGAAAGCTTTTCTTTGTTCAGTTCTTGTAATCTAAACTAGTTTCAAATTAGTGTCCAACAATTTACTTGAGTTTAATTAATGGAGTGATATTTATCAAACCTTTTTGAAGTTCTCCTCTTCCACTGAAGAAAAATCGAAATATAAGCTTAACATATCTTAACTTCAAAGCCCAAAGTCTTCTTAAAGTTCACTTTAAAAACTAAGATATTTAAATATGTTGGAGAAATAGTAAGAACGAACAGTTTTATTGAATTCGAATGTAACTTAAAAAGACATTTGCTTTCGCAGAACTTTTTACTAGTTGAAAGTTTTAGAAAGCCATAAAATTCCTTCTATATATTTGCTAACGTTTCTTATTGAAAAAAGTCAGAAATAAAACCTCATTTTTAAGACTTACAAACTATATAAAATGTGAGGGTATAAAAACCATGGAAATATTGTAAGTTTAAAAAGCCTGTACAACCACTGGAGGAAACTCACTTTAAAAAAAGGCTTTAAAAATATTCAGTACAGTTTCTTTGATTGTAGAGGCAATTGTTTTGTTTGTTGTTTAATAAATGCATATAGTACACAAGTGGATGTACAGTTTATTCATTTTATAAATTTTTTTGCCCGATTCTAAACATATATGTTTGTGAAGTGAATACACTTAAAAGCAGGTAAACTTTTTTCTTCTTTTTTTACTGCCTTTTATTATTTCAATCATTTTCTTAGCAATGTTCAAATTAAAAAAAAATATGCACACTGTAAAAAAATGGGCACTTAAATCTCATGAAAATTTCTTCATTTTTGATGAAACGATTTATTGATATATGCTCCGAGCGAACATATTGCTAAAGTAGCGAAATAGCTATCATTACTTCTTCAAAGTAATGCTTTTCACCAAAAGTAAAAAATCTTTAGTAATTCATTTAATTTAAAAAAAAAAAAAAAAGAGTACGGGTGGATTGTTGATTACTTTTTCATGTACACCTAATAGATGCATCAACATCACCCAACAACAGAAGGACAGATAGAATGGAGAGATAAATTATATCTATTGCCAAGCGAGTTTCGAACCTGGAATCTTCCTGGCTTGTGGCTAATTCCTTGACCCATATACGTAACGATCTTGTGTCATAATTCTAGTTTAATTTTAGTTTCGTCATTCTAGTTAACTATTTCCCTAAATGCACTGCGACGAGGCTCCAAATTCATTCAACAATTTCGTAATGAGATATTTAAGTGCTCGCGTTTCATCACAAATCATGTGATTTCGTGAAGAAATGATTCCCGAAATTAACGAAACACAGCTCAAGGTTTGCTGAATCGTTATAAGTGAGAGTTATATTTCTGAGAGTGTATGTTTAGTTTGATTTCCATGTCGAGCGTACAAATTATATGGAAAGTATTTTTTTTTCGTAATTACAGTAGTACAAGAAATGCTTTAGGAATGCTTTTAAATGCTTTTTTACAGCCTAGGAAATTTCCGGATTTTCCTAGGAATTTGGAGAATTTTTGTTAATTTACTCTACAAGCTTCCTTCTTCGGAGGGAAAAAGCACAACAACCGTAATCGTAAGAAATCAGATCCGGAATGTTTTTGCAATATATTTATTACTGAAATAAATTGAATTTTTAGTTATTATCATTTAAACCAGTGTCGTATCTAAACTCTTTAATCTCAAAACCTAACTCTCTAACGCGGTATTTCTAAACTCTAACGAAGCTATGAAAGTTTATAATTTGACTATTCATGAGCCTTGAAATAAAATTGAAATGTTTCCATTTTATTTTGAAAAAAAATTGAATTTTTTCATTTAATTTAATAAAAGGTTGACTCTTTTCACATAATTTAATAAAACGTTTCCAACGTAATGCACATGCTGTATTTTATTAAAATGCATTTGTTTCCGACCCTTTTATAAAAAACTTTCACAAACTGAGGGGCATATCAGAAAGTTGCAGCTCTTTTAATGATATTTTCTAGGTGATTTATTTATCCAGAAGTCGCCAAGGAGCCAAGAAGAGACACACCAAAAATAGAAGAATGTTGGCGGACATTATCTGTTACACCCTCAAGGAGGTAATTGCGATTAGGATAAGAAATGCTGACAACAAGTATTGTCGATAGGGGGATACTAAACGTATTAGATAATCAGGGTGGTCAAATCCTATTAAGATAGTAACAAAAATAAACTTTGTTCACTGCATGTTATGCCCTAGATCTTATTTAGGATCCTTAGAAGTAAAAATGTATAGATCTGCTAGGAATGTATAGATGGAATAAATGTCTAAAGAATATTTACACTACAATATATCAGGATGATAATGCTTTGAGAATTTCATAGAACGTTTTCTTGCTATGTTTTAGTTCGTTTTGAATGTTATCGTTTTTTTTTTCCTTGCGATTATTTATAGCACACTGTATAAAATTCTGGATCAAATTACGGTAAAAAGTACCAGCAGCATGTGTCTACCATAAAATCCATGCACACGTAAAATTTCACACAGTATATTTTACAGTAATAATTATTTAACTGAAAAGGCTTAGTGATAATGCTATAAATATTACGGTATATCAGATTTTTTGTTTTTTTTTTTAATTTTACTGCAAGAATGGATTTTACTGTAAAAAGTTATGGAACTCTTGGAGGAGTCGGTACATTTACCGTAATTTGTTCGAGAATATTTTACAGTGCAGCTGTTGCACTAACTGGTACATAGTAATTTTAAACTAAAAAATATTATTTAAAATTTTAAAAAAAAGCGTTACAGGTATATTATAATAATTAGATTAAGAGCATAAAAGTTAGAAAAATAATACATTGAAAGCTATTAAGCTGACGATTAATGTAACTTAAAACCCTGCATAAGTAGATCATAATTATCATGTACTTAACTCACAGAAATAATTCATGCCCTACTTTATTATTTGATCACTTGCTTGATTGAGCCATCAATTGCTGTCGAATTAGTGATCAACTTTAAGGTTTCACTACAGATTATAATAAATGAATCATTCAAAAAAAGTACATAGATACACCGAGAAAAAAAGTATGGTCAGAACTACCAAAATATGGTAAAGTTTTTTGTGTATCTGGCGCTATAGGAACACGAAAAGGCGCTATAATTTTTATCGTAGCACTTAAGTATCGATTTTGGTAAAATTAACACCTTATGATTTCATGATATGAGGTAATATGTAATAAATTTATGAAATGAAACTTATGACTAAACTTATGATTTTATGATATGAGGTAATATATAATAAATTTATGATATGAAACTTATGACTAAACTTATGATTTTATGATATGAGGTAATATATAATAAATTTATGATATGAAACTTATGACTAAACTTATGATTTTATGATATGAGGTAATATATAATAAATTTATGATATGAAACTTATGACTAAACTTATGATTTTATGATATGAGGTAATATATAATAAATTTATGATATGAAACTTATGACTAAACTTATGATTTTATAATATGAGGTAATGTATAATAAATTTATGAAATGAAACTTATGACTAAACTTATGATTTTATGATATGAGGTAATATATAATAAATTTATGAAATGAAACTTATGACTAAACTTATGATTTTATGATATGAGGTAATATATAATAAATTTATGATATGAAACTTATGACTAAACTTATGATTTTATAATATGAGGTAATATATAATAAATTTATGATATGAAACTTATGACTAAACTTATGATTTTATGATATGAGGTAATATATAATAAATTTAACATGATGTCTTACAGCATGGCATAAAAACCCTTTAGTATTTGGTAAAATTTACTTTCCTGTTTTGAATTGTTTACTAAATATGTGGTAAAAAGTTACGTAATGCATAAATAACTTTCCGACTGCTTATTGTTAAGTGTAAAACCGAATATTTTTCTCTATTTCTGTCTTTTAAAAATGTTTTTAAATTTTAACAAAGGTATAAAAAATAAGAAAATGAGTATAAAATATTGTTTGCTTGTTTAATCAAGAACAGAGTTTCATTATTAAAATCAAATTTCATACAGAACTTTAAAAAAAACAATTATTTGAGTTTTTTTCCTTATTTAAACACATTTTTCGAATTCTAAATAACTAGTATAAATAGTGAAAACTATTTTATATGTCAGAAGGAATGGTATTAGAACAAAATTTCGATTTTATATTCCAGAATGACATAGCTTAACATAGTACAAATATTTTTTTTACAATTCAATATGCCTTCAACATTTTAAATTAAATTTAGTTTTTTTTTAAAAATGGAGTCATTCTGCTTGAAGTAATTTACTTAAGCAAATACCACAACAAAGATAAGATAATTCGTTTTTTTTATTAAAAAAATTGCGAGTTTTTATAGATTTTTATGTTTTAATATTGTTGCTTTTAAAAGAATAAATGACATATTTTTTTATCTTCAAATTTTATGCATGCCTAGTTTCATTTTAGATGCACATTCTTTTCGTTTCTCTTATATTACATAAAAGTTATATAAAAATAATATTTTGTTTAGAATTATTTTTGTTTAAGCTAGTTTTAAAGTAGTAACAAAATTGTTTTAGTTACCATAATTAGTTTCACTGAATCAACGAAAAAGCAAAATAATACACTGAAAGAAAACTATGGTCAAAACTACCAGAATATGAAAAATTTTACCATGTTCCCGGCTCTATGAGTACACCAAAAATTAGAATTTTTTTTATCGAAATGCTTCAGTAATGTTACCAGTAAACACTGATCTTTAATGTGGTTTAAAATTTGGTAATTGTGGCAAAATTCGGTAATTTTATCATGATGCCTTACAGCATGACATAAAAGTCATTTATTTAGTTAATTTTACTTTTTAGTTTTGTACTTTTACTGAATGTGAGGTAATAAGAGTTATAATTCTGAAAACCAGAACTTCCGGTAAACCGTAACCATATAAACGGGAATATAACCAGACGTAGGACTTACATACCAGATATTTTGGTTTTATTACCAGAATTATGATTTTGTTTAACTAGATATGTCGTTACCTTAAAGTACGGCAATTTTACCAGAACTATATACTCCGTGTCACAATCATATAAATTAAAAACACTGTATCATGCGGTTTAAAAAAATTTTAAAATTATACACCAGATTTTTTCACCCAAATTTAAACATTATATTTTAATTGTTTAATTATTTTTCAGCAATAAATGATGTTAGTTTTCAAAAATCCATTATTTCAATATATGTCTATAAAATGTAGAAAGAGCTTTAATTTGATAAGTATTTATTGGAATTTAATCGTATGATAAAGAGAAAATGAAGTTACTGAAATATTTTCTTACAATCTTAAACAGATTAAAAAAACGTTTCTTTCATCCTTTAGCTAAATTCGATAATTTGCACAATTTTATAAATTAAGGGGCGTAATTTATTAAAAATGGTTTTCTCATTATTTTTTATGGGAAAACAATTACTGTCTTGATCTCTTTGATAGAAAATTTTATAGTTTTATAGTGAAGTAAGTAGTTATTGATGTTCGAAAAGGCGATGTTTTAATATTTGATATCAAAGCTTGAGATGAGAGCTTTTTGGGCAATTTGATTTTCAAATTAATGATAAAATTACTTTTGAGATGAAGAACATTATCATCCAATTGGTGCCTCTTAATGATAAAAATAAATTTTTAGCTGGACTATCTGTTATAAAATCATCAATTAAAAAAGAGATTTTGCGGAAAGAAAAAATTACTTTAACTTAACATTTATTAAAATTTCATAAATTGTATATATGATTAAAGCTTAGAAGAAGTTTTGTGAGATAAATAAAATCTTTTGCTGCTTTCATTTGAAATTATATTGAAAATTGAAATTACAAGTGAAAATTTTGGCTTTCAAAATTATAGTTCTTATTACCACTCATTTAGTATAAAATGGAAAACTCAAAAGTAAAAGTAACTATAGTTCTGTTAATGTTTCTTGTTTAACATAAATAAAACTTCTCTTTAAAAATTATTAATTGAATTTCAAATACACGACCAGCGTGTTTATTTATGGACAGCTGTCGAACAACTGAAAATAAAGTTGTAACCATACTTTTTTTCTCTGTATACAAACAGTGGCATTATACCAGTAGTTTTAGACGAAGAAGTTAAATTACTAAACAACTGTTTATATCAGAGATACCAATTTGTTTCAGATATGAAACCCGAAATAGCTTTTTCACAGAACCTCGACTTTACGAAGAAAGTTCATTCGCAGCTATAAAGACAAGCCTAAAAAGACAAGTTATTTATTTGGAAATTTTTAATGTGAAGAAAGCATGTTTTTCACCATTTTATCAATAATAGTCCAAAATTAAGCTTTTCATGTCAGACAGTTGACTTTGCGAGTTAGGAGCGACTTCTAGTTTAATTCAGTGCTTAAGTTTAAATGGAATAAAATGAAAAGAAGTGGTATAAACTTTGAGAGTAATTATCAAATCAAAAAAACATAATTCAAAATTTTGAATTTGGTTATTTTAATTTAGTATATATATATATATATATATATATATATATATATATATATATATATATATATATATATATATATATATATATATATATATATAAATATATATATATATATATATATATATATATATATATATATATATATATATATATATATATATATATATATATATATATATATATATATATATATATATATAAATATATATATATATATATATATATATATATATATATATATTATATATATATATATATATATATATATATATATATATATATATATATATATATATATATGTATATATATATTATATATATATATATATATATATATATATATACATGGGTCTGTTTAGATGAAGTTTTGGTCCATTAACACAAAATAATTTATCTTTTAATCGGACTCTTCACAAATTTGTTTATCTTCATTATTGTTAATCGAATAAACCCTTCCCGGGGGGGGGATGAAGAAAGATGGTTCGAAACGAACTAAGTTTTCCAAGTTTCCCTAAGCTTAAATTCCAAATGTAGTATTCTAAGAAAATATTTCTATATTTACAAACATCGTGCGCACATTCTTATTGATATTAAATGAAAATTTCGTTATTTTTTGTAAATAAACAATTCATCAATTTAGCTTTATTCATAAAATTAATTAATAGAATGTTATGTAAATAAAAATCAATTTCTGACATTTTTTTAAATAAAATGTTATAAATTTAAGAATTGTTCATGTTTACTTAATGCGTAACACAATAAAAGTGATTCATAACTAAGTTATTTAAAATATGTTATATGAAATTATTAAAAATGTGAGTGATTTTCTTTCCAATATTCGTCCAAAATGAATAAATTGTTGAGCATAATCTTGTATCTATTTAAAATTTCAAAACTTCTTAAAAAGATTTTTAGGAATTTTTGCAATAACAGGACCCTATTTGCTACATTCACAAAAGCAGTAACCTGGCAGAAAGAATGTGACTTAACACTTTTATAAGTTCAAAATGTAGATAAAACAAAGGTAAATTACAGACAAATGGAAAAAAAGGGGTGGGGGATAATAATAATAACAAACAACTGGGGAAAGAAAAAGAATTAATTTTAAAAAAAATTGCTATATATATATATATATATAGCAGCAGGTTTCAAAATTATTACAAGTCTTTAAAAAAAAAAGAGCTCAAACTTTCAGAACTCTTTTGACTTTTTAATAGAACCTTCAAATTCCGTAGCACTCTTTTTGGGCAATGCTGCTCCAAATCAATAGTTTTCAAATGCTTTGTCTTTCAGAATGATTGGATTAAAGAGTTAACTGTTCGACTAAGTGTTGAAAATGACCATTACAAGATTTTAGAGTCAATCGTTATATTAAATTAGTTTAGGTTTAACTATATAGCTTCTTTGAGAAATTTAGTTTTATATCTTTTGTAAGTAATATTTTTAAATATTTTTTAAATTTTCTCTATACCTTTACATTTGCATTAACAATGCTTTAATTTTAAATTAGAAATACTATTTTATAAAATAATAAGATGAGCAAAATCACGTTACTGAGCCAATAACAAAACTGATAGGTGTGCACGATAAAAAAAACTACGATTGAAATGTTTTGAAGATGTGTACAAAACATTTTGCCTCTTTTACTCGAAAGCAAATTACAACAAACAATGTCATTATATTAGTTTTAGACATAGCCACTAGACAATTGTCTAGTTCAATTATTGTCGAATGCATTGCCTTCGCAATTCAATGAATTCAAAAGTTAACTATTTGTCTGAGTACTTGAAAGTCTTAATACAAAGTTTTTAATTCCACCGTAGTAATGATAAACTAGTTTACGTTTAATTAGAAAGTTCTCTTGAGTTACTCTGTGTTGACACTTTTAAAGGACTTAAAAGGAGACAGTTTAATGACTGATTAAATTAAACTTAGTAGTTAAAGTTGAGGATTAAATCTAAACATTTTTAATTTTGAAATTCATTAAACTTAGATTTCTAGGATATAAACTAGAAGAGAAAATTTTATGTCTCAAACTAAAGTTATATTCGAACAAAAGGGTGTAGCTAGGTTCACTCTCAGAACTGAATTTCTCAATTTTGAAGATTCAATAATCCTTTAGCAGTATTTAGTTACTTTTGAGAAACAATTCGTAATGGAATAATGTGCTTTGCGACGAAATAAGAACTCTCAAATATATGACTAGTATATTTCCTGAATTCGAAACCTCATCACAGTGTATTCTGGGAGAACTAGAATGACGAAACTAGGATGAAGACTAAACAATTGAAAATAATGTGCCGTGATAAGTCGGCAAACCTGTTTGGTAGTCAAGGAGCTGGCCTCAATCAGGAAGATCCCGGGTTCAAATACTGCTTCGGACAATAGTATCTTGCGTTGGTAAGACGACGTTAATTGACTTATTATATGGTGCCCACGATAACGAAATTATTAAAAATGTTAGATACATTTAGAACTATGTGTTGTTATTTTTCTTTCATTTTCTAAATCCTATGTCTGTATTCTTTTTTTTTTTTTTTTTTTTTCTTTTTTTTTTTTTTTTTAAATAGAATGATGAAATTACGAGTTTTTCACAACGAATTTCTTTCTTTGAAATTTGTTTAGAGATATAATCTAACAAAGAGATATAATTTAATTATTTTTTATCACAAATATAATTTAACAAATTTAATATGAAAGATACTTCTTTATATTATAATTTTCTAAATAAAATATATTTCTGTAGTAAATTTTATGAAGGAATTTACTTATAATATACTTTTTATAAATTCCCGAAAGTATTATTTTAATTTTTTATAAAAAATTTTATTTAGTATCTAAGCAAACACAGCAATAAACAAAAAGATTTCAATTTCAACCGAACAAATAATTCAGTAGGGATGATTTATTTTACAAACACCGCAAGAAATATTTTGCATATAATAATTAAAAAGGAAGTAGAAAAGTTTATTGATAAAAAAAACATAATTCACTTTTGAACATAATAACATTAAAAAAAAAAAATTTTTTGTATTCCTTGAATTATTTTTTTAATCCATATTTCAATAAAATTTCTCATTATGAAGCATAAAAATATCAAAATACTGTAAACATAAAGCATATTCAAATTCATTTTTGAAGCTTTTTTATTTTCATTTTTATGAATAAATAACATTTTTTCAAAATGAGCAAATAATGGGGAAAGGAAACTGGAAAAGTTTCTTATTTTATAAACAAAACAAATTAGAATTTAATAATTTCAGAAATTTTTAATCTAGTATTTGCATACTGTAGAAATTTTGGTCTCATTTGTATAAAACTGCCCGATTTTTCTTTATTTCAAACATTATTTAATATCAATGTCTTTTGTTTACTATGCATACAAAATGAAACAAATAAAATTCAAATTTAAAATTATGTAATTTTTTCGAATAAATAGTTATCTAATAATCTAGCAGTACAATAGAAAAATTTTTTTCATGCTAAATAAGTACTTTTAGAATTATTTAAAGAAAAAAAATTATTTTTGACATTTAGTTTATTTAGTTTTTTCCATGTTATTTATGTTAATTTCCTAATTTTCTAAAATAATTGAAAGAAAATCAATAAATATTTAATGTATAACATAAAAGCAATCATAAGCAGCAAGTTGATACATCATCATAATCGAAACAAAGAAATTTCTTTATCCTTGTTTTTATAAAAAAAATGAATATAAAAATAGCATAAAGGAAACTTTCTAGAGTGAGTAATGTTTCAAATAGGAGAGAACTGGAAAATGTCCAAATGAAATAAAGAAAATTGTAATAAAAGCGAAAAAAAAAATCCAAAGTAAATAAAAATGTTCAGGTGTTGAAACAACTGCACTCTTGTAAGATAGGTGGAAAAAAAATTGCACCGGATGTGCTTCTTTCTGATTATATTGGAACACGAGTTTCAGATATAAAAAACAAAACTATCATGTATTTGGATCAAAACAAAAGTATCATACTCGTCCAATTTTAGAGGATATATAAATTGTTTTGTTTCGTGAGTTTCTAAAAATAGAGAGAAGAAACCAAGTTTAAAACTGCTGTCCACCACTGTTTGAAAACATACAAATTTTAGAATCGCATTATAATTTTTTAAAAAAAAAGTTAGACTGTGTTTAATTTTTAAAGGAATACTTCAAAATTTTTATTTTCGTCTCTAAATATGTAAATCATATTTTTGACTTAACATTTCTGTACTATCAACATTGTCAACTCTTCGGAAGAAAAAAAATTATGGTAAAATTATCGTATTATGTGGTAATGACTTTACTGGTAAAAAAATTCTGGTAATAAAAACCCAATTTAAATCATTCATATGGGAAATTTTCCTTTCATATGGTAACAGTTTACCGAAAATTCTGCTTGTCAGAATTATAGTTCATATTACAACACATTTAGTAGAAATACAAATCTGAATAGTAAATTTAACTAAATAAATGGTTTATTTTGTCTGGATTTGCGGTAGGAAAAAATTATAAAATTTTATCATGTTTACCAAGTCTTATCACATTAAAACATAATTTATTGTTAATTTTACCCTAACCCTTACCAATGCTCTTCAGTAAAAATTACCGAGCTTTTTGGTATTCCCATAGATCCTGAAACACAGTTTAGCCACATTCTCGTAGCTTCAACCATAATTTTTTTTTCGCAGTGTTAATTACATATCTTTGGGAGGCAAAATTTGGAAGTTGGTTTAAGATTTTCAATAATTGCGAACTTTTTGATCTTAGCGATAAAAGGAAATTATAGAATAACATGTAATATATTTTCTGAATATCCGTTCTTCCTAAGGGTAGGAAAAAAGTAAGCAATTAATATATCAGTACTGAACAACACTACGAAATCCTGTACAAAACTGAAAGACAATTACCAGCACAATTTATGAAGCTAAAATAATTACGTTTTTTTTAAAAAAAAAATTATTATCGTATTTTGTCTTTTCCGCGAGCTTCCTATATTAGATTATGAAAAACATGTTTTTAGATTTTCATGCCATCAAAATACTCGGGACAATTAATAAAGCTAAAATAATTCCGTTTTTTTTAAAAATTTATTATCGTATTTTGTCTTTTCCGCTAGCTTCCTATATTAGATTAAGAAAAACATATTTTTAGATTTTCATGCAATCAAAATACTCGGCACAATTAATAAAGCTAAAATAATTAAGTTTTTTTTTTTTTTTTTTTTAAAATTTATTATCGTATTCTGTCTTTTCCGCTAGCTTCACGTTATAAGATTAAGAAAAACATGTTTTTAGAATTTCATCCTAACAAAGTATTCAGCACAAGTAATGAAGCTAAAGTAATTCCGTTTTTTTTTTTTAATTTATTATCGTATTTTGTCTTTTCCGCTAGCTTCCTATATTAGATTAGGAAAAGCATATTTTTAGATTTTCATGCAATCAAAATATTCGGCACAATTAATAAAGCTAAAATAATTCCGTTTTTTTTAAAAATTTATTATCGTATTTTGTCTTTTCCGCTAGCTTCCTATATTAGATTAAGAAAAACATATTTTTAGATTTTCATGCAATCAAAATACTCGGCACAATTAATAAAGCTAAAGTAATTAAGTTTTTTTTTTTTTTTTTAAATTTATTATCGTATTCTGTCTTTTCCGCTAGCTTCACGTTATAAGATTAAGAAAAACATGTTTTTAGAATTTCATCCTAACAAAGTATTCAGCACAAGTAATGAAGCTAAAGTAATTCCGTTTTTTTTTTTTAATTTATTATCGTATTTTGTCTTTTCCGCTAGCTTCCTATATTAGATTAGGAAAAGCATATTTTTAGATTTTCATGCAATCAAAATATTCGGCACAATTAATAAAGCTAAAATAATTCCGTTTTTTTTAAAAATTTATTATCGTATTTTGTCTTTTCCGCTAGCTTCCTATATTAGATTAAGAAAAACATATTTTTAGATTTTCATGCAATCAAAATACTCGGCACAATTAATAAAGCTAAAGTAATTAAGTTTTTTTTTTTTTTTTAAATTTATTATCGTATTCTGTCTTTTCCGCTAGCTTCACGTTATAAGATTAAGAAAAACATGTTTTTAGAATTTCATCCTAACAAAGTATTCAGCACAATTAATGAAGCTAAAGTAATTCCGTTTTTTAAATTTTTTATCGTATTTTGTCTTTTTCCGCTCTCGTCACGTTATTAAATTAAGAAAAACCATCAAATATTAACTGTATTTAGAATCATGCTGTTGCTCAAGACCAACTCGTGATAGTCAAAATTAAAAATATTTTCATGCGCTTTTTTCCTTTACTTAGTCTATTAGAGGGAACTTGAAATACCATCTTTCACAATATCTTTATTAACCCCTTAACTTGTGCTCTCGATTTCATTCGAGTGGCGTTGTACTTTATGCTGCTATAATTTTTCACACTCGAATATAATCGAGAATTGAAAATAACAATGTGTTTTGTTTTTTAATATAAAGTGTGCTTTTTCTTACATAAAAGCTTTATTTTTTTATCGGTTTTTTTTCTTCAAAAAATCTGTGCGTTAAAGGGTTAAAACATCTAAGTATTTATGCACTTTTAATAGGTAATAAATGTACTAATATAATACATTGTACCTGTATTTCTATATTTGATACTTATTTAAAACACCACCAACTACCTCTTTGGCGTCAATATGGCGATGTTTTACATTTTTCTCTCCATTAGTTTTATTCCTCTATTGAATTTGCTTTATATTATTTAGAGTATATAGCTTATTCTTTTAATTCCATTTAGTACTTATTATCAAAATTGCTTTTAATTTTCTTATTTCAATTACTAATTATTACCAAAATTAACTAAGCCTCGATAGTGTCAACATTTATAAGGCGATTTTTAACATTTTTCCTTAAAGATAACCGTCTCTCTATTTATTTTGCATATTTTTATTTGCATAGAATATTTTGCGTATAAATTGGTACTTATCATCAAAATTAATTATGCCTCACTGGAGTGAATAATATTATAGCGATATTTCATGGCTCATAAAAAAGAATAAGTTCCTTTTCTTCATTAGTTTTGTTTTCTAAAACACAGCTATTTTATAAATTAAACTATGAAGTAGTAATAAATTTTATCAAGCATAATTGACGTCAATATGAGTAAAGCGATTTTAAACATTTCCCCTTCATGGATTAATACTCTTGCTCCATTAATTTTGTTTTTTTAATACATAACTTATTATTTTCATTTCGATTACTGTTGATTTCAAATGATTTAGTTTTATAGATTTTATATTTTAAAAGCTTAAAAACAAACAAAATAAGCAGGTGGTTTCAGTTTCAGATAACTTTAGAAATACTAATTTGGTGACATAACTTAACAATGCAATAATGTTCATACGGGTCATTGAGTTTATTTGACATAACGAATATAAAGAACGTGCAGAAATTTTTTTTATCGTAAATATCACTGATGTAGTCTTTGAAATATTTGAAAGAGAGAAAATCTTCTATAGTCTCATCGTATCAAAGACGAGGTCTAAACAATAAAAAAATACAATTTCTCGTACGACTCTATTGAATGGACTAATTAAAAATTCCGAGCTAATTTAACTTTTGGGGGCTTATTCAGTTCCTTGCAACCTCTGTCCAAATTTCAGAATGATAGAAGAAACGGTTTAGTAGTATTTTTATAATTATTTTCGTTTGTTTGACAATTCTAATATATAAGTTAAGCAATTACTCCTGTTTTACTAAATTTCTACTATTAATTCATACTCTCCCTATATCTTGTTCAAATTTTCAATCGTTAATAAAATACTTTTTTTCATCCACTTAAGTTAAAATACATCTATTTTGAACTTGTAATAGATGACACTTGATGGTTATACAGTTTTTTCAAATATTATTTCATTAATTAAAATGGAATGAGAGAAAAACGAAAAGGAAATTTTTGATTGGTTATGCATTACTCATTGTTTTAAATTTTATCATCAGCTATTCAGTTTTTCACATATTTTAAAAATAACCTCAGTGATAATTTCTAACTTATAGCTCTATTTGAGCAAAAAATAATAATTTATTGCGCACATTTAAATATTTAATTATTTAATATTCGCTGCGTGAGATAAATTTAATAAAGCACATTACGTGGTAACACGTTTTGTCCAGGTCACCAAATTTATACTTTTATAGTTGTCTGATACCAAGCGCCTTTTTTTTCCAATTCCTACTATTAGTTCACACTCTCCCTATATGTATATTTATATATATTGTTCAAATTTTCAATCGTTAATACAATACTTTTTATTCATCCATTCAAGTTCAAATACATTTTTTTAAACTTGTAGTGGATGACACTGGCTGTTAATACAATTTTTTCAAATATTAATTCATTAATTAAATTTAATTAATTAATTTTAGTTTTATTAATTAATTTGGAAGAAAAAGTTGTAATTAATTAATAAAAAGTAACTAAACTAATTTTTTTGTTGTTTACCGAAGTAGGAATTGACTATAATTTTTTTTATATTACTTTTTATATTTGTTTTTATGATTATGATATTTTAAAAATACTCAAGTCCGAGTACGTTTCAATAAATATTCAATGAACAAAATAAGTGTTTTACTCTCAATCGTAGCGCTTCGGAGTAAACTTGTAGAAAAATTTATCTAATACATATTTTTTTCATAAAAATATGTGTGAAAAAATTAATATGCTCCGCAGGAAAGCAGTAAGGTTTCCGCTTAAAACCTGATTGGCAGAAATTTAGTGTTAAGTGCGTAGAAGAGTAAAATCAAATGCGGAAAGAAATATTTTTTTAAAATTATTTTATGATTTCTTTCAAGGTTCTATTAAAAACAAGAAAATTATTCAAATTTTTAACTTGTGATAGAAATGCCGATTCAAAATTTACCCCCCCCCTAAAAAAAAACGTAATTCAAAAGCAGATGACATAATCATCAGTCACAATTCTCAATTAACCGAATTCATGATACTTAATTATTATACTCAGGATGTTTTCTGTACTAATGATTTTTAAATGTTCAATAAATCAAAAAAATATGAATATAAAATGAATAAAATTTTCCTTGACAATTTCATGTACTTCTTTTTACAACAGAGAGACTCAACTTTTATTAATTGAGAATAATACATATAATTAATTTTTAAATCGTTTTCAAGCGTTAAAACCGAAATCGATCACAAACTTCTTTTGTAGTGGGCGATGTCTCTGATGACTTAAGGATTCTTAATCTCGTGTAACAATCAGCGAAAAATGAATACAACTTTTATTACAATTAATCGGAGCTTTATCTGCTTTACTTAACGAATGCGTGCTTCGGTATTAGTTTACTTCATTTTAACGCGCACTCGATAATTCTGAAGACTGTTTGCAAACGGAGAATTTATTTTGAATTTAACCAATCACTCAATAGTTTTGAAGTCGTTTGCAAATAAAGAATAATATATGTTAAATTAAAGTGTTTATTGTTCAGTCCTTTTCGAATCCATCACAAAAGAGCTCCTTCTTCGAAAATGACTTTCATCGATTTGGTAGATATTGATTTGCGGTAAACCAAATCTGTTTGCGAGTGGTACTGTCTTCCGATGCGTTCTCATAATAGCAGGTGTTCTTGAAGGTGATATCACCACCGAAAAATAAAAATCTTAGAAAGATTAGAACAAGGTTCCGGTGATGACAGGTGTCGGTGGGGCCGCAGTGTACGGGTAGGTTATACAACTCGAAATGGCCACCAGGTAGCGCTCTCGGAAAATTTCCACCTTTCTCTTCGGTCAAATTGGTATCCGGCAGTCCGGCAGAATTGCTCCCCGAATAAGCGAGGAGCGCATTCATGTCCCCGGATAGCGGGTTCTGTTGACACTGTTGCCCTGGCGGGTCCCGACGACCTAAGGTCAGTCATATTATTTTATTACCCCTTCAAAATATTGTTTAAGTGATGTTATGAACTTAAATTGGTGCTCTGTGTTGTTCAAATATAATTGCCTCTTTTGATTCGCATCCGGGTCTTTTTTTGAAGAACTGAAGTGAAAGTTTATGATTTTTGTTTTCAAGGTTTTTCGAAGGATACATTATAAATATTACATGCAAAATATTATCTTTTGGATAAAACGAGGAATATAATATTTTTTTTTTATTATTATTTTAATCAAATTTGAGTGCTGTAAAAGTCCCGTTAAGTATGATAATTAATTTGTATTAATTTTTAAATAATGGAATTTGTTTCTTAGTTTTAACTGTAGTTTGAACTTAGTTCGGACTGTAAATATTTTTTTTCTCTTTTGATTGATAACTTATTCATTCTCAATAAAGTGGAAGTTTTAATGTTAATCTAAATGTTTATGGTAAAGTATTCAGATGAATATAATTTTTTAGATAAAATTACGAATTGAAATCCGTGAATTTATTTCTTTGTTGAAAGTATTAGAAGCCGCGTGAAAATTTATAAGAATTTCTATGTTGTTTAAATGCGAATGTTCGAATTAACAATACTTTAATTAAATATAAGTTATTATTTAATTTTATTTCGATTAAAAGAATTTGTTACGTTAGAGTTTAAAAGTTTTCTCTGAGAGAAAAGAAGTATATTTATTCGTTCTGTAGATTGAAAGAATTTAAATTCCATTGAACAATATAATTTTAATTATTTCACTTCTGTTATAAACTAAATATTAAGTAAAAAAGAATACTAAATAATTTTATAACGACGCGATTTCCATGAAAATCAAAATATTCCTAACAAACGTTGTAATTAGAATTTATAATGTTGTTTGGTAAAGTGTAGATTAATTTTTCTTCCTTTAAACTTCGATTTTTGAAAGATTTTAAATGATTTTTTTTTCGTATACCTCGTAATTTACAGTGTCATTTACATTTCAATAATTGTATTCATGTGTTCACAAAATTTTGGTAACTGTAACAAAACAAATTCTAAATTCAACTTTATTTTAAGAAAAAAAAACAAATCGAGCTTTGAGTTTAAAATATCATTTACTTAGTGAATTTATTGAAATAAGTGAATTTTTTTCAAAAATGATTAATTCTGGAAGACTTGTTTCGAATCTTTAAACCGTTCTGGAAATTTTCATTTACAGAACTTTCAGAGATTGTGAAATCGGGAGGAAATACAGTCTTTCGCAATGTTAAAATAGAAGTGTAAGCATTATTATTTTCATTAGTTGTCTATTATGAAACATAAGTTACTTATCCTCATTGTTGGAAATCATCCAGTTACAGATTTCGGGAAAGAAGGAATGCTCGTAAAGTATATGTGTTTGTTCGTTTGTAAAAAGGATTGAGAAGAAAAGAAAGTTAATTTACTTGATATTTTTAGTGAAAAAGAAACAGCTCTCTTTTCAACAATTGATAATTTAAACTTTTTTCGGGTAATATTCCATAAGGCATGTTGATAGTTCTGAAACATGTGATATGTAAAAAATATTCATTTTAACAATTAGCTAGCATTTTTATTTAAATTTTGTGTCATTCTAGTAATCAAGCACTGCTGTAAAAGATGTTATAATATTTCATCATTATCCATTTTTCTATTAAATCTAATAGTAATTTATGTGTATTAAAATATGTAATAGATTAAATTAGAGTAAATTTTAAATATTTCGGATATTTCTCAATACTATTTTGTACCTTTTGTAGTAAAAAATATTGTTTAAATAATAAATAAACAACTAAATACAGAGACGACTTTACGTATTTTTTTTTCGAAATTTATATGCAAGCATTTACAAATCTGCCAAAAAATCTAAATATTACATTTAATTCAATGTTTATATTATTTATTTTCAATCCTTTTTAGGTTTCAGCATCGTATGTTATATTATAAATTCAAATTAAGCACCAGGATTATTTATTTCCTGCATTTTTCCTGTAATTTATTTTTCAAGCTTTTAATGACATTATTCATGCTTTAAATTGAATATTTTAGAACTGTAATTGTGAAAATTATTTTTTTACGTTAAGATACCTAACTTTTTTGAATCATGAGAAAAAAATGCTTTTAGGCTTATCTATAAATCCAAAATACCCCTAGATAGTTATTAATTCCATATTCAATTCATTTTTTAAAAATCAGTTATGAAATTTCCTTATTATTGAATGCATAAGTGTTTTAAATTGAAATCAATACGCTTAAAATCTCATCTAAATATGGAACGGAAACAAGCGGAAGATTCCTTTAATTGAGTAGTTCTGGGGGGGGGGGCAAACATATGGTGTATGTATCAAAATGGCATATAAAATGTATCTCTGTATATGTAAATGTATCATGTAGAGAAGAAAAATTTAAAATATTGTATATCTTAAAGCCCTTGTTAAGTTTCGTACTTGCAGAACATCTAATAATGGAAGTTGTATTTCAGATTTATAACTCTTTTATCGTCTCTACATTAAGAAACAAAATATGGTCGAAACTACAAGAATAGGGTTAAATTGACTCTTTGAGACCAAAAAAAAAAAACGCCTGTAAATTTTATTAAAGCGCTTTGGTAATGATTTCGGTAAAATTAACAATAAAATATGGTTTTATAATATGTGATCATTTTCGATAAATGTAATTTTAACATGATACCTTAGAGCAACGCATAAAAACAATTTTATTGGTAAAATTTACTTTTCTGTTTTATATACTAAAATTTCAGCTTTATTTGCTACATATGTCTGGTAGAATATGTGGTAATAGGAACTATAATTTTTGAAAACTAGAATTTTCGGTAAATCATTACCATATAAAAGAAAAACTTTTCTAGTGAATTCTTTAAACACAGCATATTTCCATTTTTATTACCAGAAATATGTTTTTTTACCAGACATGTCATTACCATACAGTACGGTAATTTTACCAGATTTTTATTTCTCGTGTCCCCATGCTCTACCTACCACATGCAACATGTTTAGCCATTGAGATTTACAAATACCTTTGTTACTTGTATTGTACATTTTTTTGGTCAGATTATTATTAAATTCGAACTTAATGTTAAAAAAAAAACCTTTAATAATATGAATTAGATTAATCTTACCAAGAAAATGCAAATTGCTATTCAACAATGTCTATATTAAAAAGTTATATCGATATTTTTTATATAAAGTCTGCCTTTTTGCTACAGGAACTTGAAAATCAGAATTGTATCGTGAGGCTAATTTTTATCAGCGAATGTCTAGTTTATTAATCTAAATGGTGCAAAATATTTATCCGTAAAACTAGCAATTCTTATTTTTTTCTTTAATTTTTTCACTTTTAACATGATAGATAAGTTTTAAATAAAATTGTGTTAAAAAGAACTTTTTATTTAGTTTTACCACATTTCCACTATATTTAGAATAGTGCAGCAGTACATAATGCAAATACTTTGTTTAATATTTGGTATGCCTTAAGAAAAATATTTTGCCAACACATATTTTTATATAATTTTATAACCGTCGTTGAACAGCTGACCCAATTTTTGACTATACGACTCCCAATCTTCAAATCCATAGCCTTGTAATTTTGAGCCCAATCCAATCCAATTTACTTTATAATTTTGCATTTTTTTACCAAATGTGTGTTAATAAGAGATATTTTGAGAAATTTTTTTTCAGGTAAACCATTAAAATATAAACGAAAAAATTACTTAATAAATGGTTTAAAAACCGTTTATATTAGGTTTCATTAACCAGAACTACGGTTCTTTTTACCATAAATACTATTACGATCCATTATGGTAATTTTAGCAGATTTTTTTCCTTCTGTGTAAAATCTACTTTACTTTCGAATTCCACATGGTAATTCTTACAGTAATACTTATTTATTTTCAGTTTTCAGTGATTTTACAGTAAGTTATACTTTAAAAGTTACGGTACATCAGATTTTTTTTCCTTAGAATTTATGGATAAATAATTATTTAAAATTATTTTTAGGTTATTCTTAGCAAAAGAAGGCAGAAAAATTTCTTTAATTTGAAGTAAAATTTGCATCAAAAGATTAGACAAACTTATGATCTACCTTTATCATAAATACAAAATAAATATCTTTGTTATTGCCTAAATTATTTGTCGTGTTTGAACAAAAATTAATGTTAATGAATAACATAATTACTTCAATATTTTTCTTGCATAAAGAGCAACAAAAATATCTGAACAACAGTAATTAATTTTGCTATATTTTTTTAACTTCTATAATAAATGAAAATAAGGAAAGAAAACATAAAACACTTTACAAAATCTAAGATAAAGACAATATTTAAGGTTCTTTTTCCCTAAAAGAATAAAGTAATTACCTGTATATAAATATTCTAGTTCTCTTAATTATGCAATTTAATTTACATTATTAAACTTTGAAATAGGATTTAATAAATTTCTTGAACCAACCATACGAAAGTAAAGACAATTTATAAAGCTTTAATAAATTTAATTAAGCAATTAAAATTATGTCACTAAATATTTCTATTTCCGATTTATTTAAAAGTTTAATCTCTTTCTTAGATTTTTACTGTATTAAATTAATGAGCTGAATAGTTTTAAAAATTTTTTAATTAAATAAATTGCTTTGTTATTCTAGAAAAAAAAGTGGTAGTAATCGAATATTAATACATTACTTTTAATTAGTTTCAAATTTTTGTTAAATCAAATTTATTTACCACACACATTTTAATAATTGATTTTCATTTAAAATTAAAGTTAGTGACACTTAATCGAATTTTATGTAAATTTTTCTATAAACTCTGATGTACTTTTAAGTTTTCAGTATTTTGATTCAGATAATATGTAAAAAGTGGTAGTAATCGAATATTAATACATTACTTTTAATTTGTTTCAAATTTTTGTTAAATCAAATTTATTTACCACACGCATTTTAATAATTTATTTTCATTTAAAATTAAAGTTAGTGACACTTAATCGAATCTTAGGTAAATTTTTCAATAAACTCTGATGTACTTTTAAGTTTTCAGTATTTTGATTTGAATAATATGTAAAAAAAATGATATTTTTATTTTTCATAGCATGAAACAAAGATAATTTCTCTTTACATCTTTAAAAATTTGTAAATTATAATTTAAATTAAAACAAATGTCATTTTTACAAGCTTTTTTATGAATTTGTTTTTGTTGTTAGATATTGTGCTGAGATGCCGCAATATTGTATCTTAATCATTTCATTTTTTAAACCAATTGAATCGATATCATATTTCAAATGTTATTATTATTATTACCGATAATACAAAATTTTAAAAAAAAATTAACCACGAAAACTAAACTTTTGTTGAACAAATATTTTACTCTGTATACTGTATCTAAAAGGTTTTTGAATCTCTTGCACCACTATTGTATTTATTGATATCCAGAAAATTTATTGATATCGTTTTGAAATTTACATATTTTAATGATAATTTCTTTTTTATTTCTAGAAACGTTTTAAAAGCCATTTTATTAATTCCGTTACTGAAAGTTATTTTCAGAAATATTAAGTAATTTAATTCGTAATCAGGGCTATTAAACTTCTATCACAAAACATCTGTAACTTAAAATAATATGGAGTAATAAGTTTTTTAAACCTTAGGTTTCTGACAAAAAAACTATTCATTGTTTTTTTGCATGCATTTAAAATCTAGTGCAGTTTAATCAGTATAATTTTTTTTTTAAAAATACTTCATTAGTACCCATATTTCATTAGTATATCGGATAAATTATAGTACAATATACAAAATATCAGAAAATAATTTTGACTCGGCAAAAATGTTTCAGAAATTTTTAGTGAGCCTCATTTAATGGCTTCCGACCACTGTTTCCGATCAATTTTGAAGCACTTATTTCATTTTGAAAAGTACGAAACTGAATCGCAATTGATATCGATTCGATTTCAGAGGATTCCGAAATATTCAGAAACATTTTTGAAAACTACATGCACCCCGTAGCCGCCTCATATATACAGAAACTTTTTGGAATTTTGTTAAAGTGCATATAGGTAGAAATAATTCAGTAGTAATACATGGAAAAAATTTATGCAAATTGATATTTATAAATTCGACATGGAAAACCAATATATTTTCTTGCAGTGTGTAAGTGCTTCGAATATATCAATGGGATGCCTGCAAGTGACGCAGTGTTAGATATCTCGATTATGATTGGTTGTTGATATGTGGCATTTGTTTACGTTAGTAACTGTTTTTTCAATTATATTTCAAATAACCCAAGCCCGTCTTAAGTGACACTTTCTAAATTCCTTCACAATGACTCTTTCTCAAAGATTTATTTTTTTCAGCATATATTTACACAAAAGCGTAACACAAAGACAGGCACGAATCCATGTGGAACATAAACAAATTAACTATGCATAGAAGTTGCCAGATGCGCGAAACAAAAATACATCACGGCTACAATAAAATTCATAAACACATAATAAATTTAAGTTAAGTGAAAATCGCAGACGAGAAAGAATTATATTTCAACTAAATCGATGCGCTATACGGCTCTACATTTAATTAATTTATCGTTAATTAACATTCTCACTTATGTTGAGAAACTTAGCTCAACTTTAATGCCCCATTTTGCTGACAAAGATTAGATAGAACTGACGCCATTGGTAACATGCGTGGGTATGGGAGGTCTTCTTCTTCTTGAAGTTCAAGTACCCAATTCTTGGTCTTCTTCAAATTTTAAACGAATTTTCTCGTGAAAAAACTTTTATGTCAATAGTTCCTATTTCTTCACATTTTTGAATAATATTTAATTTAGTTCCCTTAATTATTGCTTATTCTGTAAAATAATGACAATGTTTCATAATTTGCTGGATTTAATATACACTCAGAATGTTAAAAAAAAATTAAAATAACTTTCGTTGTTAAGGAAAAAACATCTTTTGATCTTCGCTGTTGAGATATTTTTGAACGAGTAATTTTTTTTATAAAAGAAGTAAAGGAATTGATGCAAATACATGCTTATCTTTATTTCAAATAATTCCAAAAACAAAAGCTTATTACTAATATGACTGGTTACTAGACTAAGCATCGATAAAGAAATCTATAACTTCAAGATTTTCTTTTCAACTCAAAGCACATATTATTGCTTTTTTTTTATTTTTATATTTAAGGGAAATAAATGTCAAGTGTATGGTTGTTAATGCCATATATATGGAAAATGTGAAAAATTATATAAGTAAATAGTATTAATACTTTGATACTGTTTCCATTTTTATTAATTAAAATATTGATTGAATGTATTTTTAAATCAGGAAAACGAGCCGAAAATTTCTTGGTGAAAATGAATTAAATACTAGAAATTTAGAATTGTAAAGTTTTATTATAAGTTGACGTTTATTGAAGTTTTATTATAAGTTGACGTTTATTGAAGTTTTATTATAAGTTTTATTATCGGTAGATATGAAAAAGCAAATTATGATAATAAAAATTTTTCCTTAAACAAATGCTTTTTTTCTTAGAAGAAAAAAATTATCAAAATAATAAGTACGTGCAACTATTTTGGTCACTCCTACGAACCTAGTGTTCCAAATGGTTCCCTTAAGTTCCCTCTATATTTTAAATTACAGAAAAAAATCACAAATGATCAAAATCATTATTGATCTGAAAAGTGATTTATGATTCACTGAAAGATTATAACACTAGCAATTTTTGATAAACAGTGATATAAAAGATTACTTTATGCTTTAAAATACAACATTTAAAATCATTGTAAAAAGTTTAAAATCTTATATACTGTATTAATATTAATATATGTAGCATGTAGATGATAATTTGAAAAATGTTTTTTGTTATTTCAAACTACAAAAAAAAATATCTTTTCATTTAATTATTTTTTTTTAAATATTTGAACCATAAGTGTATTTTATACATTCAAAATCTTTACTCTTCTCAAAGTCTATCGTACACGAAATTCATATGAAAAACTTAACTAAAAATACTTTTTAGTCTCTATTATATGCAACAAAATTAACATTAACTATTTTTTTCTTAAAAAAATAATCAGAAGAATTAAAACTACATTAATTCCATTTAAGTTAATTGATTTCTTACTGTTATATTCTTTACAATTTATTGTCTCCAAACACGTGCCATCCATTATTGATCCTATTTCAATGTCACGAGAAAATTCTACGGGTTTTCTATCAATCTTTCTTCTACAAGAGACACGCAAAAAAAAATAAAAAAAATTTGTTCCGAAAAGATAGATCAAATGTCTGCCACTATTTTTACCTTACCTATAAATTTATTCAACGCCAGTTGTTACCGTGGAGCATAGAAGTAAATGAACGCAATTTTGCCTTTTGTTACAAATTGCACCTGGCAATCCCTCGAATAATCGTCTGCTTATTTTATGATTAGTCTTCTGCCTGCCGGTGATATCGATGAATGATGTTATGAAAGCGATTTTTTTCCATATATTTTTAATAGTATATAAGAATTGCACTACGCAAACGATTATAAAAATAATATATATGAAGCACATGGTGCAAGTTTTATTTTCGAAACGTAGTCATTCTAATATTTTTTGTTTGTGTTTTGTTTTGTAAAGAAAAAAAATACACAATAGTGAGTCTTCATAGAACAGTTATAGCGACATATATTATTTGGAATAATGTGGTAAGTTCTTTAGTTATGAAAAGTTTAGAATATATTAATTAATTTCCTAATTGATGTTCTAAATTCTAACAACATGCTAAATTTTAAGATATACACGAATCTTTCCTAGAACTACTTAAAAATGTTCCAAAATTTTCAAATATCAACCAGAGATTTGGCACTTTTTAATGCATCACATAGAGTCTTTGAGTGAAATTCATTGTATGAAAAATATTTTAAAAATCTGCAAATTCAAATTATTGTTTTTTATTAAGCATTGATTTCCTAATTGATGTTCTAAATTCTAACAACATGCTAAATTTTAAGATATACACGAATCGTTCCTAGAACTACTTAAAAATGTTCCAAAATTTTCAAATATCAACCAGAGATTTGTCACTTTTTAATGCATCACATAGAGTCTTTGAGTGAAATTCATTGTATGAAAAATATTTTAAAAATCTGCAAATTCAAATTATTGTTTTTTATTAAGCATTGATTTCCTAATTGATGTTCTAAATTCTAACAACATGCTTAATTTTAAGATATACACGAATCTTTTCTAGAACTTCTTAAAAATGTTCCAAAATTTTCAAATATCAACCAGAGATTTGGTACTTTTTAATGCATCACATAGAGTCTTTGAGTGAAATTCATTGTATGAAAAATATTTTAAAAATCTGCAAATTCAAATTATTGTTTTTTAATAAGCATTGATTTAAAACGGAAAATTAATAAAAAAAATAGCTAATTTAGGTAGAAAAATGATAAGTAATCCATATTAAAACTATAATTTCTTGCTAATAAATTATGCAATTAAGAAAACATAGTCATTCCTAAAAAATAATAGCCGATTTAAAAAATCTAAATATATTAATAGAATCAAAATATATTACATATGAAATCAAAAAATAATAAATATAAAATCAAAAAACAATCAATGTTAAATAAAAACATTTAGGGTTCTATATTATTGCTATTGTGTTTAGTTTACTTCTTGAATTTGTACATGTTAAACAAGAAAGAAGAATGAATAGTGCGTATATCAACGGTATATCGATTATCATTTTCTCCCGAGACCCGTAATTCTATCGCATCTTGAAAAAATTATATTTTTTAAGTCTAGCAATTACAACGTAATATGAAATAATTTTTTTGATTTATCTCCATATTTTTTCTCCTTGGTGCTACTAAATACATTTTTACTACGTACAGAAAATTTTCTCTATAATTTTTTAGTAATTTCGCGACTAGGCAATTTACGGCACATCACACTTTTTTTTTCGCAACAATTAGCACCCTGAGAGCTGGTACATTTACCGTTATTTGATTCACATTTATTTACATTGAGTAGGTGATATCCTATTCTTATTAAAATGTGAAGAAAAAAAATGTTATGCATATTTTTTTATGTTTATTATTTATTGCATTTTTAATTATTATTGCTTTATCAATATTTTTTTTTATTCTACATTACCAGCATCTTGGCGAAATCAATACCAATATTTCTACTATTAAATGCTTTATTCACTTTGTGGAAAAATAATTCTATAAAAATTCCAAAATATTCCAAAAATATTTTTAGCATTCCAAAAATATATTTAACTAAAAGTAAGAATGTTAGGATAACTAATCGTTTGCTAAAATAGTTAGTGATAATCTGACTTTCATCCAAAATAGGAACAAAGCTTTTTAATGTTTTAGTTAAAACTAATCTAGTTAAAAGAACTGGACAAATATTGCGTTGGAATTTTCATATAATTGTAAGATTCTTGTTACTTGTTGTCTGCATAGTTTGCTATCAACTATCTCGGTAAATTCTAATAGAGTTATAAAAATAACGAGTAATTTTATGCGTCTGTAAAATACTTTAAAATGAAAAAAAATAGCAACATAGTTTTTAGAATACCTTTAGGAATACCTTTAAGAATGAATATATATCTAGTTTCGAAAGAGTTAGTGTTTCCTTAAAATTCTGAGTAATAATTTTGAAAAGAAATTTATTATTGACATTCTTAATTATAAAGTGATGTTATTAAATGACATTATTTTATCCTAAGCACATTTTATAATTTCTTATGTAAGATTTCATGGTCATAAATCTCTTTTCTTTAATTATTTATAAAAATTAGTAATAACTAAATAGTAATCAAAAAATAAACTATCACAATATTGAGTTCGATATCAATATTACCACTTACTTTTTTGTTTAACTTCAGCTAATGTATAGGTTGCATAATAAATATTGCTAGTATTATTATTGCTATTAACTATTTTTACTAATAATAATAAATATTACTGTTATTTAATAAATATTACTATTATTTAATAAATATTACTATTATTTAATAAATATTACTATTATTTAATAAATATTACTATTATTTAAGAAATATTATTACTTATCATTACCGCTAGTATACGTATGATATCTGGTTTATTCAGAAATATTTTTGGTTAATGATGTTTTTTATTTCATATGTCGGTGTTTATAACATTTAACAATATAGAAAAGTAGTTGAAAAAGTAATAACTAAAAAAGTCCTCCAAAACACATTACGTCATTTCTGTTGAAATTTGAGAGAAGTGTTCACCTTACCTACACTTTGAAAAAAATCTGATAGAATTACCATACTGTATGGTAATTGCATTTCTGGTAAAAAAAATCACAATTCTGGTATTAAGAACCTAAATATAGGGCAATTAAATCATTTAACTGGTAATTTTTTTCCATTCGTATCGTAACTGTTTACCGTAAAATGTAATTTGTAGAAATAAAATTTTTGTTATCACACATTCAGTAAACAAATATAAATCTGAAAAGTAAATTTAATCGAATAAATATTTTTTTTATACTATGCTATAAGATATTATGATAAAATTTACCAAAATTTACCACATTAATCCAATTTTATCACAGATTATAAAAGCATATTTTATAGATAATTGTAACAAAATCTTTACCAAAGCTCTTCGATAAAAATTAGCGAGATATTTGGTGTTCTCTTAGAGTAAGAAATGTTACCATATTTTGGTTGTTTTCACCACAGTATTTTTTCTCTGTGTTCATATCATGAATTTCCTGAATCACATTTTTTATATGTTTATCTTTATAAACAAATTCTGTTGTTAGAAACGTTAAAATTTGCCGCTAATCCTACGAAATGTGTAATTTTAATGTCTTACAATATATTTCTTTAAAAAAAAATAATTGCCAAAATCCTTTCGATTTCATATATATCATAATTGCATAATCTTTTTATTGTGTAATTATAGTGCATTTGATCTTATTGGATGGAGAAAGAAAATTCCAGAAATATTTTTCTCTAAAATTATACATCTTAACATTTTAAAACAAAACGAAACAGAACGTAATACTATTTATTTATAATAGACTTGTACGAAATCTAAATTTTCGAACTACAAAACTTTTGACTTGGAGAATCTTTTACGCTTCTTCGAAACATTCGAATCATTTCTCAAGAAAGGAGAGGTGTGAGGCAGAAGTGTGTTTTCCCAGAACAAACACTGGAGCAGCCCGTATCAATCCTCTGACAAATGGCATCGTTGCTCTTTCAATAAATAAAGGAATTTTCCCAGAAGGACACAAACATCACTTTTCTGAGGGAAATAACTCTTACTTACTAAGAACGACTGAAAGAGGAGAATGTGTCTCTCTGCCTATAAATGCTTAATACAGTGTTATTTATTTTGCTTTTGCCGCGAACACTTTGCCGACAGGAAAGGGAATTAAGAACAATGGGTTTTTGACACCTTGGACGGTATTTCTTAAGTTCAAGGAGCTATTAGTTACAATAGAAACAGTCTGTAATTAATATCTTTTTAACAATCTGAAGAAGTGGGGAGGGGGAACAGTTTGAAATTTTCAAAACATCAGTATCGTTTTTTTTTTTTTTTACCCTTTTTGAAATAAAAATCAAACTTTTTGAGCTGCAATAGATATTGTGACAGCGAATATGAATTCTCAAAAATCATTTGCGTTATTTAGGAATCTTTTATTTTTTATATTTAGTTTATATTAGTTAAGTAATTATCTGCCTATGCCGCGATGGCTCAGTGTTTAAAGTACTGAGCTGTCATAGGATAGAACGGAGGTTCGCTCCTCGGTCACGGCTGCAAGCTTACACTGTAAAAAATTCCGAATCAAATTTGGGTATAAAATATTTTGGGTGCATCATCCGTAAAATCCTTTGTTAGCGTAATTTTTACAGTAATTTTCACAGTAATAATTTTAGCAGTAATAATTAAACGCCATTTTTACAGTAGTATTTATTTAATTAAAGTTATTCAGTAATTTTACGGTATTTATTACTGTGAAAACTATGGCATGTCGGATTTTTCATTCCGTTAACAATGAATTTCACGGTAAAAAGTATGAGGACCCTAAATATCGGCGCTTTTTAACGGAATTTGAACAGAATTTCTTTTTACAGTGCACCCAGCTTCAGATCGATAGGCAGTTTGTCAAAAAAGTAAAGGCGGTCAGTGAGCAATGCTGACCACATTGCTTTACCTTTATTGTGGAACCATAACCTCCATGACGTCTCTGGTCTTCCATGTCTTTTATTTTCATTTTTATCGTCTTTAAAAGTTCATTTTTAGCATATTGTTGTCCATTTTTAGCATATTTTATAACTACACGAAAAGAAATCTGGTAAAATTACCTTACTGTGTGATAATGACATTTCTAGTAAAGAAAAAACCCATAAATCTGACCAATGAAACCAAAATATGTGATATATAAAAAATTAATTTAGTGATTTTTCCGTTCCTATGATAACGGTTTATCGGTTTTCGAAATTATAGTTTTTATTACCACAATTTTTTCGCTTCGATAAAAATAACCGAGGTAATTTACCGTAAATTAATATTTGGTGTCCCCATAGAGCCAGAGACAAGGTAAATTTTACCATATTCTGGTAGTTTTGACTATTTTTTCCCAGCGTGCATTTTAACTATTAAAAAAGTTATTATACTAGTTAGTGTTTGAAAAAAATACTTAATCGTTACAATCGTATGGAACGATAGTAGTCCAAAAAAATATTTAAAAAAATAAAAACTACAGAATGTTAGTTTTTTTTACTTCATGCGTTGAGTCGGTTGCATTCTAAAAGATTTTCTTCGAAGCACTTTAGATCGATCACTTATGTAAATATGCTGAACTTTTTCCTGAAGAAAATTCTCCTCAAAATATTAACTCAAAATATTTTTAAAACTATCGCTTCCGTGTTATAGGTCTATTTTATACTTTCACTTTGATTTTGTACAAAAGAAGATTTCTAGTTTCCATTTTTTTACAGATTGCGGTTCTGAAAAAAAGTATTAGAAAAGCCACCAAACAACTTGATGACTCATTGTACAGCGCGGAAAAAAAATTACCACCCTGATTAACTTTTGATCTAATGATCGGATTTTTACGGTCTATGACTCGATCTTAATGGTAAGAGGGGGTAACCTCAAATAGGCTAAATAATTAGGGCAGACGATAATTTAAGTTATGATATAAGACACAAAAACGCACTTTGTACAGGTAAGCATACCTTTTTTTCAGCGGATAGAGAGTAACCGCAATCTGGTAAATATAGTCCCCACAGTTTGAACCCCTTAATGTTAATTTGAATTTTTGCGTATTTCGCCATGTATCAGGAATTTTTTCAAGTGAATTGTAAAATTTGAGCACATGTGTATAAAATTCGTCTGTCCAAAGATAATTCCATGCAAAAAAATAAATTTTAGTAAACATTTATTATTTTATTTAATATAAGTCAAAAAGAGTTTGAACTTATAAGGTATACATTTCTTTATATCATTTTAAAGTATATAATTTTACAGGACAAAATACAAATTTCGAGCGACATTGGTCGAATAATTCCTGGGAAATGAAAATTTAAAAAAGTCATACAAGTAAAAAATCGAATTTTATAAATGAGTGCAAAAATTTTTCAATTCACGTTAAAAGTTCTCGAGATATGGCAAAATGCGAAAAAAGTAAAATTAACTTTAAGGGATCCCCACCATGGATTGTTTTCCTGACTAAACTAAAGGGACCATATTTCCCAGATTGCGGTTACCCCCTATGCTTTGGGAGTCAAAAATCCAAATCCGTTGAAATAAAGGTACGTTTATTCAAAGAAAGTAAGTTTTTGTGTTTGATTTCGTAACTTAAAATATGGTCTGCACAAATTAATTAGCATATTTGAGATAACCCTCTCGAACCAATTAGATTGAGTCCTAGAACGTAAAGATCCAATCATTAGGTCAAAGTTATTCATGTTGATACATTTGTCGTGTGGTGCACTATACATCAACCTCCTTGAACCCGACGAACCCTGAAAACTCCTATAAACCCTGAAAACTTAAAATAACAGAATTTGTTTTTTCAACTGGTCATTTATTCTTTCAGAAAAAATGTCTCATTTATCAGTAAGCGTATAAAGTAAATAACAAAACAAATGCGTATTTTAGAATTAAAATCTAAATAATAATTTCTCATTTGAAATGAAAATAATAGTCCGAATAGTGGTGGATATAAAAAAAAAGGTATAAAAGCAAAAACAAATGTGACGTTTAAAACATAATTTTTTTTATCTTACAATATGTCAAAAAATTTTTGTACTTTTGATAAAATAAATAAACTTTGATAAAAGCAGTCTCATTTAGGAAAATTTTTCGTTAAAAATTGAATCAAATTTGATTATGTTCATTTAAAGCATTCTAAGCGTCGTAGAATCAACGAAAATCTTTCCAATATTACACTGTTAGAAATTTCTGGGTAAAAATTATTAAATAGCAATTTATTTTATTGTCATTTTACTATATTCAACTAAAACAGTCAAATAACCTTAAAAAAAGATGATAATCAAAGTGATAAGTATGAGAAAAAACGTTTAATGATTATTTTTACCTTATGCGGTTTAACAACGAGAATTCAAAACAACGCCAATTAGGCCTACCTAATGAAGCTATTTTTCTATGCAGCAAGGTACACACTGTAGCCGAAAGAGCAAATCGGTCAATCTCATAATAAAGTTTCGAATATCAGCGTTGATACCACAATATGTACTCTTCAATCGATGACCTAAGATTATTAGAATACGAAACGATCATTCACGTATAAAATGACTCTGCACTCACAGAGCATCAATGTCTGTTTAAGTTTTATGTTTATAGTTTAGAAACTATGCAAGTTGTAAATGGTTACAAAACCGTATAGTTTAGTATTTACGGTTTTTTAACTGTACGAGTTGCAAACGGTTACAAAACCGTAAAGATAAAGAATTGTTCCTAACCAAAAACTTTATGGTTAATCGGACGGACAGACTGCTACCGATTTTTTTACCGTAATTTCAAAAATGGAAATTCTAACAATGTATTTCATCAGATTTTATTTTTTTAAATGTTGTTAGATACGCTTGATAATTTATAAACTTATTGATTGCCTATGCAAAAATATGATTAATAATTCTGTGTTTACTTTTAATCGAACGTTAACAAAGAATGATAAGGTTTTAGTTTAAAAAGTTTCTTAACCTAGAATACGCAGAAAAATTTTTTTTGTTCAAAATTTATAGATTGTAAAAAATTCTGGGTCAAATTACGATAAAAAAAAGTATCGGCTCTCTGAGTGCTGGCATTATTTACCATGAAATCCCATTTACGGGAACATGCTATGAAACCTGAAATCTGATATGCCGTAATTTTTACAACGATAATTACCGTAAAATCACTGAATCATTCTAATTAAATTATATTACGGTAAAATTTACGGTATGATATTTTACGATAAAAATAGATTTTATGGATAATTCAACATTAGTGCCGGTACTTTATACCGTAATTTGCTCCGGAATTTTTTAAAACTATTATTTCGTCAATATTCTTTTGTCGTAGCATATTGCATGTTTCAAATGATAATGCTGAATAAAATTACTTTACTTATTACAATCACTCATTAAAATTACTTTAGCGTCAAACCATAATATTAGTAAATTGAGCAATAATAAGGCACCATCTTAAAAATATATTAAATGTAATTATATTTCTGTTCACGTGTAAACATAATATCATATAGTCAAGGTGTAGAAGAAGTACGGTATCTCACGGTTTAGAAGTATGGTAGGTGTACGGTATCTCACCCATTATGGTGGTCCTGAAAGAGTGGATACCACTTCTGGAGAACGCACTAGGTCTGTTCATCGGGAAGACTGATTGTGCAGCTCATAGGAAATAAAAAAAAGGTGTAGAAGAGAGATAATATGGTTTATTTCGCCACCATATTAAGGTTGAGGCAAAAATTTGAGGGAAATTGTGGTTCTCTAAAATTTCTAACGAACCGCAATAAATATCACCAATAAGCTTCTTTGAGAAATTAAATAAATATATTTAATTTCCTTCATCTAAATTTCTATTATATCTGAGTTTAGTCTTAAAAGAAGTAGACCTTAAATAGAAGAAGATTAATGCTAGAGTATACTTTAGATGTAAACCTTTCCTTTTGCGACTCATGACAAATATTTAACTATTTTTTCACTATATATTCGATTAAACTTTGATCATCGATTAAAGTTTGAGCATATAAACCAGTTAAACCTTTTTGGATTATTTTAGAATATCTTCTCATATCGATTAATCGAGATGAAACAGGCGGATAACGAAAAGAATCGCTTCGCTTGGCCTAAGACATTTTATTCTTCACAGTACAAAAGTGTATTTCCTTTAAATTTTTTTTCTTCTACTGTAAAACTTTAATCCTCTTTTCTTTAATGTCTTTTGAAAAAAAAAAAGTATTTCTTCTGTTTATAATCCGTAAGTAAAATAAAACTCTATCTCTTGTATTTCGTCTGCATATATATTTTTTCCATAAGACTCGAGTGAATGCATTGATATGAGCTCAATTTTGAAAATCATTTATCAAATTATTATAAAGTTTTGGCATATGTTATTTTATTTTATTTTACTTTTAATCCTGAAAAAAAAACGTAGTTAAAATTTATTTAAGAAATATATCGACATCGCATATTTTATTTTCAAAGTTCTTTAAGTAAATGAAATGTAATTCTTTTGCTTTTTGAAATAATATAGTTAAATTTATAATTTTAACAAAAAAAATTCATATATATTTTTGTATATGCTTATTTATCTGGTATAAAATTTATTAAAAAAATTTTCTTTAAAAAAAAATATTTGATTTAAGAAAAATCACGAAATATACGATTTGGAAATGCATTTACATATCAAGTGCATATATTTTTTTCTAATACACTCATATAACTTATATTTGATATAATCCAGAAGACAAGGAAACTCTCGGATCAAGTATTGGGAGAACTTTGCCTTCGTGGAAGACTTTTTGATGGAACTAACCCTAATTTGTATTACACGGAGAGGAAAACCATGAAAATAAACCACGGTTAGGCTTAATCCAAGGGACTCTAACCCATGATCCGTCTACCACTGAGAATGTTTTTCGTCAGCACTGTAGTCAGTGCGAGCCGGGAGCGGAATTCGTATCGACCAGCCATCGCTTGGATAAAACTCGGGTCACCTCGTTCGGTAGCAAGTGCTGTATCCTCTGGGCCACTATGGTTCGAAAAATTGCATTTAATACTGCATATATATATGTCATTAATGGAGGTAAAAAAAATTACTATTATCCAGGAGGTCCTTTGTTAGGAACCTGCTTGCAGTCAAGGAACAGTTCTCTTACAAATCTCTCTTCTCACATTATTTTCGAGATTATGCATTTTGCTCAAAAATGAATGTAAATGCTGTTCCAATTTTGAATAAATTCGACTATATTTGTTTCGGGGCTATTTTCGCGCATTTTTGCATCATTTTGATAAACCCTTTTACACACAGTGTAAATTTACGAAAATATGCTCAACTCGTTCAAAAGTTTTTTTATTTGATGTTTATAAAAAAAAAAAAACTCGTTTATTTTGTTTTTAGGTGATACATGGATACATGGACTTATTCTGTGTATCCCCTCGAAATTTTCCCCCAAAATATTTCATAAATTTCTAATAGTTATTTAGTAAGCATCTTTTAGCACACTTTGTATCTTGCTTATCTACAAATAATTTACGAACTTGTACTGAAAAAGGGGTTTGCTGATTTAAGTATTTGTTTATAAGAAGATACGTGTATATGCATTTCATGAGCTTTCTATTAAAAGCGTGAGATTTTAGATATAATAAAAGTCGCGAGGTTTATTCATTAATGAATGAAAATATTTTAACGACTTACTCCCCTCAACTGGAACCAGGTTTAATGATATAGCTTATCAGCAAAATATGCATTTATCGAAAGAAACACAATTTTAGAAAAATGATTGAGTTGAAGTGCTTTTATTCAGAATTTCTCTCCCCCTTCTGATATTACTAGTAAACTAAAACATCATTAAAAAGCAACATAAACTTTACCCTCTCATTTATTGTGTTTTTATGACTAATTTGGAGTGAAACGTAGAGTTATTTTGAGAAACCGTGAGAGAAATTGCATCCAAAACATTTCATTAATTTGGAACAAAATTCTTCACCACCTTCGTCAGCGATTTCAGAAGAGTTTCTTTCAGAACTGCGCTGGGTTTTACTGCAGCCTCCATCATAGAAGTGAGGTACGAAAATAATTATATTCTGGCGAGAAATTGCATTCAAACATAATAATAAAAGGAGTTTCTTTACTTACGGAAAAGTTTTCCGGAAGTTCTCCTTCCATGTTGGCTGTGTCAAGTGTGCTGCATAAATAATAATGCAAATTTGGTTTTCTGTGGTAAGCTAAAAATAGATTTCGAAATCTTTTCAGCATTTTTATGATTTCATAGGAAAACTTCGATAAACGTGAATTGTTTAAAGGAAGAACCACAAACGTAGTGGCGTAAAGCTGAAATCTGTTTTAAATTTGTTACGTCTTTTTCTGTGTTGTAGATGAAAGGAACTAAAATTATTTTATTTTATGTAATTTAAAATTATATTAACTTCCGTGTTAAGAATTTTATGTAAGCATATTGTTGTTTGCAATCATTAGATGAGCTTCATATATTAAGTTGCAATTTTGTGAATTTGCTTTACTCACTGGCAGCTTCGAAAATGAATATAATTGGGAGAATATTTCTCCTCTATATTCCCCTATCTAACATCATGGAAAAACCGGTTTTGCTTTGCGGAGAAAACTACAGGTTAAAATACAATTTTTTGCGTGCATAACGGTCAGTAGTTTAAGACTTCATAAGTAAAAAAGGTTAAGTCACAGAAAAGTAAAAAAAAAAAAATTTTCTTCAAAATTTTACCTTTTCTTCAATAATATCGGATAATTATGTTTTCGAAATATGAAAATTTGCTTAATTTAAATATTTTTCAGTAAGCCCACACACTGCAAAAATTTTGATTCGCTGTCTCTCAGAATTTGATGTTGAACAATTCAAAATATTGTGTGAAGAAATACTTCTTTTCTTTTAAGTTAACATTAAATCGAGCTTTCATATAGAATTTATAAGGAGTATAAAATTACGAATCCCTAAAATGCAAAACAGTTTACAGGAATCATACAATAATTATTTTTTGCTTCCAATACTGTTGGCGCGCTTTATTTTTCGCCTGTAGAATGTTCACATTTGAATACAAGTTGATGACTTCAATACGGCTATACATTTAATGAAGCAAAAGTTTATCGTTGAAATAGTTATGATTTGACTTGTGTGACAAGAATAATTTATATTTTAATTTTGAAGTCTCTGTCGTTCCGATTCTGTTAATCCTAGTTCGAATTTATCTTAAACTTAAATTGTTTTTTTAAGCTTAAGTTTCATTGTTCTGTTTTCCTTGCACTGAGGTTAAGGGCCATTTTGCGGTTATCCCAGCACTGATGTAATTTTTTTAACACCATGATCAGTTATAGTAAATGCCATCGATTACAAGTTATAACCAAATTAAATTGAAATTTGCGTTTCTTTAAAAGTTGGTTTATTGAATAACCAAGATGTCATTTCTATTTTTCCGTCAACTCAGTAACAGTTTTTTAATGAAATAAACGCGTGCCTTTGTTAATGATGATAATATCAAGGCTCAGTACCTAAAATAAAACAAATAAAAAATACTTTTCACACTTAACGCCTGACCGCCATTGCAGTCTCCAAAGAGAACGCCTGAAATCTATTCATCTTAAAAATCTATAAGTCCCAGCCATTTATTTAAACTGTTCTTGTTGCACGCTAAGCATTATAATTTTCTGTCAAAAAAGAATCTTTTTAAGGTTTCCTCTAGTATTAGTCACCAAATGCAAACTTTTTTTTTCTTCAAAAACTGTCAAAAATTAGCCTTTAACGCTATTTTCACTAAGATATGCAAAATTTAAAGATTCGGTAATAAAAATAGATGTTATATTTCAATATCAAAAATGCTACATTGAACAATTATACATTGAACTTCTCTTGTAGTTTAGAAAAAAAACATTTTTTTTCTTTCTAAAAAAGAACGAGGTAATATTGTTTGAAAAAAAAATTGTTCGAAGGCAAGTCTAGACTAAACTCTATTTACTGCTACTCACTATTAATAGACTTTAATCGCATCGTTTTATTTCAATGCATGCGTTAAAGGAAAGTAATTTATCCTAAACAGGAGCCAGTCACGAATTTCATTTCGTGTTAGAATTTTTTTTAAAAATATTTTCGATAACTAGAGCCTTTGGACGCTTACGGGTTCAATTTATTAATTGCAAAAAAATTATAACAATACTAAACTTTCCTTTAAATTTAAAAAAAAAAATTATCTGACCTTTATCTTCATTTGCATTAACTTCATTTTATTGCTTTGTTAGCTAGGATTTTAGTAAGATATGTAGATCATAGTCAATGCCGTTTTATAATAACATTATTGGTTTCGTGTCTTTACTCTATCTAAACACATTTAATCATCATTAATAAACTATGCTGGTACTACCCGGTTCTGTAAGATCAAATGACGCAAACTAAATTTTTCTGTTAAACACTAAAAAATAAAATAAGTAAATTAAAAATTGATTCAGTTAATAATGAAAATCCAGTTTTAATCAGCATGAATTTTTTTTTTCGATTTTGTTTTGAACGAATATTAAAAAAACGAAGAAGTTTATAATAAGTTTCTACTCAAATGCTAGATCATATAAATAAGTGATGCTTTTTTTCTAAATGCAATAGAACATGGCAACACTTTCCGACGAAATGTTTGCAGCGCCTTCCTATAGTATTAGGCTTAACTACTAATTGGCGATTCTTTAAGTCACAGAAGAAGGGATCCCAGAGTAATTTTATATGTTTGTATTATTGATTTTACGCAACAAAAAATCACGAATTTTTTCTTGGTCTAATAGTTATCATTGCGGCAAAAACGCTTAAAAATAAAATTATTATTATAATCGTAACACCGATAGAAAATGTACAGAAGTTTTAAAAAAAACATGCCAAAGAATCCAAATTACATTAGTAATTCGGCTTTTTTGGCATGTTTTTTTTTATTGGAAAGTAATTAATGTAAATTATCTACTTTCCAACTTCTCAGTTCAAGGTAATGTTGCTAGAGAGCTCTTCCGTAAATAAAGAGTGAAAAGAAAAACTGTGGAAGATGCGTTTAGAAGATGTCAAAGTGGATTGCCTTTTAGAATTATTCGTTCACGGTCTAAGACTTATTAATATTTATTTTCAGTTAATTATTTAGACTTTTCGCACCTTCCCTCTAGGCCATCCAGCTTCTGGCTTCCTAAAAATAATTCCTCCTTCCTGCATTTGTCTGAAATGTGTCATTCTAGGTCTTCCTCTTTTTCTTCTGCCATAGATAGCCCAAAAGATAAAACATGTGTTAGTTTCGTGTTTTGATTCTCTAATACTTAGTAATAAGTTAATTATATGCAATATTTCGTAATTGTTAACAACTGTGTCCAGTACACTTATGTAATTAAAATAATTAACAGAACATAAGAAATAAAAATTGGAAAACAAAATTTATGAATGACTTATCTCATAACTGTTTAATAACATCGTTGGTGATTAATCAAATTAAACGCCTTTTTTATAGTAAAAAAAGTTACATAGGATACCATAAAATACACAGCGGAAGCTTCATCCATGAAGCTGCTGCATTATGAGTACTGCATTTATTCGTACATTAAAAATACCTAGAATTGCTTTCATGTAATTGCGAATCTGCAGTACAATTCTTCAAAACTGCAAACTACGTAATTCAATTGTTTTATAATCATTTCATTTGGCAGAATTAAATATTAAGATTAGAAAAATTCAATGATTTTAATCAAACGCACTGTGGAAATTTGTCCGCTGCAATTCTATTTGTTCTCAACCCGCAAAAAGACTGAGGAGTGCAATTATCAAAACTAATTCTAAATTACAATGAAATAACACATCAGTGTGAACTTCTTCCATCCAAATGATTAAAATTTTTAGATATCTTTTCGTAATTTTACATTTTGAGAAAATAATGACAAAGCTTTAAAAATCTTTAAATATAGACTATTCACTAAGAAGAAAAAGTGTTTTTTATTTTATATTTTATAACCACCCGACCCAATTTTATGGGTTTACGACTACTAATGTTCAACTCCGTAGCCTTGCAATTTTGAACCCAATCCAGAAGACAAGGGAACTCCTGGATCGAGTATTGGGAGAAATTTGCCGTCGTGGAGGACTTTTTGATGGAGCTAACCCACATTTGCGTTACATGGAGAGTAAGACCACGAGAACCTCCCACGTTTAGCCTAACGGCAAGGGGACTCTAACTCATGATCCGGCTACCACTGAGGATATTTCACGTCAGCATTGTGGTTGGTGAAAGCCGGATGCGGAATTCGTATTGGCTGGGATTCGAATCCGATTTGCCTCATTTGAAGGCGAACGCTCTTTCCCCTGAGCCATCGCGGCTCAAGAAAAAGTGTCGTCAAAATTTCCAGAATATAATAAAACTTACCGTGTTCCAGGTTCTATGGGAACACCAAAAAACTTTTTTATTTTTACCGAGACGTTTTAGAAATGATTTTGGTAAAATTAATAATAATATATGATTTTTAATGCATAATAAAATTTGGTAAATCTGGTAAAATTTGCTAATTTTACCATGATACCCTAGAGCACAGCATAAAAACCATTTCTTCGCATAAATTTACTTTCCAGCTTTGTATTTTTTACTAAAGGTGTTGTAATAAAAACTATCATTTTGAAACCCAAAACTGCCCGAAAAAAGTTACTATATCAACTGAAAAATTACCAAATAAAGGTTCAAATGCTATATATTTTGGTTTTATTTATGAAGAATTATGTTTATTTCTTTTTTAAAAGATTTTTTTCTCCTTCTCCCATTCTTTCCCACACTAAGTCGTAAAACTAATAATAAAAAAAATACTAAATTGTTTGTAAAGTGTAAACTTATATTTTACTCCCAATATCAACCATTTTCAATTTCATAAATCTCATCAATGGAAGTACACAAAAAATATTTTTGATGCAAAAATATAAAGAAACTTCAAGTTCTTTGTAAATATTCTCATAAATGATATAAATACTTTTATTAGAAAATTTAGTTTCGCGGAAAATAAACTGGTTTATTATTCCTCTAACTCATTTTACGCTTCACTCTTCTCAATGAATTCCACCGTATTAGTATTCAACTCTTTTGGCACAAATCCTTATGATCAAGAGTAAAAGCATGATAAATATGCTCATGGATCATTGGTGAAAAGCCGGCAAATTTTTAATAAAAAAAGAAGCTCGGCTCACTTTTAATGAAAGATGAAAACTTTATGAGTCATGAAATGTCCTAGAGATTCTCCGACTGGAATATTAAAATGGAGGAAATAATCTGTCTCTTAGATAAAACTGCAAACTGCAGGGAATTCCCTTCTATAATTTTCATTTATTAAAACAAGAAATAATATAATGCTATAAAGTCTAAATATTTGCTTAATTTTTTGTTTCATTTTTAAAAATCCAATTTTGCTTGATATTATTACTAATTATTTTTTATTCTATCAGATAAAACTAGAAAATTGTAGTCTTTGTCAAAACTTTTAATAAATTCACCGTCTCTAAGAAATAAAACTCTCACTTTTGGCGATTCAGCAACCCGTGAGCTATATTTCCTTAAATTTCAGAACAATTTCGCAACGAAATCACGTGACTTGTGAAGAAACACGTACTCTAAAATATATGACGAAAATTTTTCCTCAACTCAAAACTTCATGGTAGTGTATTAGGTGGAGATAATTAGGATGAAGATTAGTCAATCGAAACTAAAGTGAGGAAGTGTTGTCCTTGTACCATGGCCGTAATTTATCTTCCTATTCTATTCGTTCTTGTGTTGACATCAATGGTCCACCTGTATAGGGCTCCCCATAAAATGATTATTGGAAAAATTAAATACTTTAGGCGCTGCAATTTTTTTTTTTTTACGACGAAATTTGTTTCCTCGAAGAAGGAACAATAGTTATTTCTTGAGCCATGGACAGAGCGTTCGCTTTCCAATGAGGTGAATCGGGTTCGAATTCAAACGATATCTGGTCGATAGGAATTCCAAACCCGGCTCACACGCACCACAATACTGACGCAAAATATCCTCGCTGGTGGGCGGACCCTGGGTTAGAGTTCCCTTTCCGTCATGCTAACTTTGGGAGGTTTTCGTGACTTTCCTCTCCATGCATCGCACATGTGGATCAGTTCCATCACAAAGTCCTCCGCGAAGGCAGAATTTCTTCCAATACTTGATCCAGGTGTTTCCTTGCCTTTGTTAGGTTCAAAATAACAAGGCTACGGAGTTGAACGTTAGTAGTCGTAAACCCATAATTGGTTCGGTTGTTCAACGACGCTTATAAAATAAAATAAAATAGTTATTTTCGTCTCATAAACGAATGGCTCGGAGCATATACCAGGAAATGGTTCACTGAATTTCTAGAAATTAATTTGTTAAATATCCGGTTAGGGATAGGGAAGAGGCTGGCTCGTATTGGCAATAGTGCTGATGATATATTCAGAGTGATAGATTCAGTTATAGACGAATCATGGGTCAGATTCTCTATGCCGTCGGGCTGATTATGAGGTCATGTTGATTTCCTTCTGCATGGTTCGAAAATGTAGGGTAATTCCACCAAAAAATCTTCTATGAAGTTGAGCTTTGTTTGATTCAAGATTTCTCTTCTCTTCTAAAGAAGGAATCATAATTACACAGCAACTTAATTGATCATTGTTTGCTGTATTTCCGAATTAAAAACATTGATTATCCAGGTCATTAATGAGATAAAATTATTGTAATAATAAAAAACGTTTTTTTGTTCTGATATAAAACCCTCTCCATTAAATAATAAATAAGTTTTAAATCTCCGAAATAACAATTTAATACAGAATATCATCTCCTTGAATAGGAATCTCTCAACATCTACCTCAACTATTTTAAAGACACATAAGCACATTCAAACCAACAAATAAGTTTTAAATCTCCGAAATGAAAATTTAGTACAGAATATCATCTCCTTGAATAAGTAATCTCTGAACATGTACCTCAACTATTTTAAAGGCACATAATCATATTCAAACCAACAAATAAGTTTTAAATTTCCGAAATGACAATTTAGTACAGAATATCATCTCCTTGAATAAGGAATCTCTGAACATGTACCTCAACTATTTTAAAGGCATATAATCACATTCAAGCCAACAAATAAGTTTTTAAATATCCGAAATGACAATTTAGTACAAAATATCATCTCCTTGAATAAGTAATCTCTGAACATGTACCTCAACTATTTTAAAGGCACATAATCACATTCAAGCCAACAAATAAGTTTTTAAATCTCCGAAATGACAATTTAGTACAGAATATCATCTCCTTGAATAAGGAATCTCTGAACATGTACCTCAACTATTTTAAAGGCACATAATCACATTCAAGCCAACAAATAAGTTTTTAAATATCCGAAATGACAATTTAGTACGGAATATCATCTCCTTGAATAAGTAATATCTGAACATGTACCTCAACTATTTTAAAGGCACATAATCACATTCAAGCCAACAAATAAGTTTTTAAATATCCGAAAAGACAATTTTGTACAGAATATCATCTCCTTGAATAAGTAATCTCTGAACATGTACCTCAACTATTTTAAAGGAATATAATCACATTCAAACTCCCGGTCCATACTTAAAATACATCCCATTCGCTAAACTTCAAACTCAGTATCACACATCGCAGATTAATATTTGTTTGCATACAAACTCACAACACTGGGCATTTCCAATATCAATAAGGAGAGTTACCAATCCTAAATTAGATTTGAAATATCATTCACGAAAATGAAGCTCTTGCCTACGCTTCCCGGCATGACTTTAAACAGAAGGTACGAATTAGATTTACCGGGGGTGCCTATCTCTATCTTGAAAGCCGTTTGGGTGGTTATTCGATTTCGAATTCATGCAGAATGCTAAGCGTATTTAACCAGTCCCTTTATATTAATGAGTTTTGTGCTTAATAAAGATTTCATGATAGTGACGTCAATATGTCCAGTGGAAATGCTTCCAGTTCATATCAGAGAAGTTATGTATTCAAATATCGTCAGTGCAATTAGTTAAATAGTAGCGGGCATTCATTTAGCTATGCATTATTTAAAAATGTTCAGGTCATATGTAACAAGCTTAACTATTTTTGTTTAATTTCTTTTGCTATGTATGTTGTTTTATTAATTATTAGTTCTATAAATGGTAAAATCTTAAAAGAATAACTTGTCGCATTAGAATCCGTGGCGTAATATTAAAAGGAGTTGTTTTTTAGCACATTAGCTAAGTAAACTTTTACTTAAATGATATAAATTATTATTACAATTCCATTGCAATTAACTGTCTAAAGAAAACGAAGTCTTTTATTTTTTTTATCAAAGATGTAGTGTTGCTTTTGTACAACGAGAGCAAGATTATTTTTGATACATAACCACTATGAGACTTTTTCTACATTTTTTATTTTTTACTTTATAAATTAGTTAATTGTTTTAGATAAAAAAAAAATTATTAATTTTGAGCATAAAAAAACCAGTTAAGATCGTGTGTTTATGCTAAGAAGTTGTATCATCGATAAATACTCAAGTTTACTACGGAGGCCTAGATTGTATTTAATTCTAATAGGCTTTGAAGGCCTAAGGCTAGATTTACTTTATCATAATATAATTCATTTATATTTCTTTGATTTGTATTCTTAGTATCATATATCTATTTAACTAGGTATTATTAACTAAGTATTTGTATTATTTAACTAAGCTGGATCAATGTCGATTAATGAAAACTTTCTTTATTGACGGAAAATACTCAGAGGACTTATAGAGGTTTAAAAATATTGAATGAAACGTATACCCTCAAAAGTATACTCCCCAAACATGTACACAAAACAATTCAAAAAGCGTTAATGTAGCGTTAATATAATTTATAATTATTGGTCTTACTGTTGGTGCTTTTTTTACCAATCTTAATTCTAGCATTTTTGATAAAGTTTATAACTAAATCAAATCCATCATCTTGTATGTGTTTACATCAAACAACAAAGTGTTGTTTTGTACCAGAGATTTTCCTGACCTACGAAATTTTTGTTATAGGAATTTTCACTAACGTAAAACGAGAAAAACAATCAGTTAATAGAGACGAAATCATATCTTCATGTACATATTTGTTATTTAAAAAATATTCAACTGCAATTATTCTAAAAATTTATGTAATGGTATATAATGGTATAATTTATATTCACCTATGTGTCAACACAATACTAGCGTTTTATAGGTTAAGTAGCATTGGGAGGGAAAAAATTCACAGCAATAGGTATACAGTTGCCATTCATTAATAAGAGATATTTGCTGCAATAAGAGATTTTGTGTTATTTGCCATTTTTTTTATAAAGAGTACATTTTAAGCTACGTCTATGTTCATAAACACGCCATTGTTGTGCAGACATATCTAAATGTTCATTTTAAGCTATTTTCATTTTATGAAATACCCGTTACAATTTATGTTAATTTTCTTTAAGCTTATTTTGAGATTTATCGATTTTTCCAAACACACACTGAGTAAAAAAGTATGACCAAAGCTACCAGATTATGCTAAAATTTAGTGTGTTTAGTGTCTGGAAACACCAAAACACTCGGTAATTTTTACCAAAACGCTTTAGTAAAATTTTAATGTAAAAAAAATAAAATATAATCTTGTTAAAATTATAATATGGTTTTATTATCTGTGATAAAATTTTTTAAATGGTATAAAATTTTGGTAATTTTATTCTTAGAGCATAACATAAAAGCCATTTATTCGGTTAAATTTAGTTTTCAGTTTCGTATTTTTTTACTAAATGTGTGGTAATAAGAACTATAATTTTCAAAATTTGAATTTCCTGCAAACAGTTACTATATGAACGAAAAAATTAAAAACTGAGTGGTTTTAATATCATATATTTTGGTTTCATTATCAAAATTCTGGTTTATTTTACCAGAAATGTCATAAACGTACAGTATGGTAATTTTACCAGAATATTTTGCTCCGTGCTCATTTCAAGTAATAGTCTTCTTGAAAGGCACAATTTTGAGCTAGTTCTTAAATTTAAAAAAATAATAATAATAATAAATAAATAAAAAGAATTTTGATACTTTTTGTTGTAAATATTGTGTGGTAATAACAAATGTGTGATGAGTCTACTTTTTGGGGAACTTGATTAGAAATATAATATTTGTCACCACTTGCATAAAAATAACTAAACCATTAAAAACACTGAAATATTATTACATTGTAAAAAATTTTCATGCGTAAAATTAGAAAATTAAAAAATGGTGACAACTACTTCGTACCAAAATCGTGATTCACTTCTCCAAACCAAGGATAGTTTCTAGTGTAGTAAAACACCTAGAATGTTCTTTTAAACTACTTGGTGAAAAGTTTGCCGTTATGTCTGTTATCCAACTACAGTAAAATATACACACTCACATGATAACACTAAAGTTTAAAATTATAGTAAGCGTCTGATCAGTAAAGTTAATTTTACGTTACAATTTGAAGCAAGAATATATTTATGATGCATATGTACGTACATTTTGTGTTAAAATAAATTTAGCTTTTTAATCAAACATGCATGCATCACAGGCAGACTATTATAGGGAATTCGAACGAATTTGATGTGAATAGAGGTTAAATAATATAAAATCAATTTATACCATCAGCAGATATCTGTAAATCTAATAATATTTTTATTATACCACCCAACGCATACATTTTATGACAGTTTTTACAAGTAGTTTGTCGAATAAATGCGAGAAGAAGTTGAAATTTACTGGACTAGTAATCGACCCCAATCAATATATTTTTATAAATTAGTAAAGACTGTTGAAATTTACTTTATATTGTCCATTAAATCCGATAAAAAGACACCAATACACTTCGTGTAAACAAACCACCATATGGTCAATATCTTGAAATTGTACGATCATTTACCTTTAAATTGATAATAATCGTCCAAATGCATTTGATATACGTTTAATACATGGACCACCATCATTTCACGCAAGAATGTAGTTTTTTTTTTTTTTTTTTTTTTCTTTTTTTTTTTTTTTTTGTCGTATGCCTGTTTTAGGCAGAGGGGGTGCGATTGTTCCTGTTTTTCAGCGGTGCCATCTATGGCCCGGAATTCGACTTCTGCCACACCATTCACTCAACCACAAACCCGTTTATAGGGCGGATCACATTCACACACATTCACACACACAAAGGAGAAAGGACATAGAACACACAGAGAGAAAGAAACATCCATGCTTTGCCCGGGAACCCAGAACCTTTCTGATGCAAGGACAGTTCCTTGCCCCCTACACAGGCCGGTCGGCAAGAATTTTGTTAAATAGTTTAAATCATTTGCAAATTTATGGAGCTCGGTAAAACAAGACGTTCTTCGCCAACGAATTTTAAATTAGTGTAAGCTTTATTAATTTTATTGGTGTTAAGATTTATCTACATCCTTTGACATGCGTATAAGAATGGTTGATTTAAATATTAACTTCGAATACACAATTTTTAGAGTTTTTAGTTACCAAATTCAGATTCAGGCATTGCACCACAAAAAAACAATCTAAATATGTGACTAGAAATTGCTTTAAAATAAAGCCTTCTCATTTACTGAACTACCGAATACAGTCTGACTCAAAAGACACAATGCTTATTTCCTTTCAGAAATTTATCACAATATTGTTTGGTAAGTGTGAAATCCATTAAGCTTCTAGGTATTTATACTTATTTAGAAGCGAGTAATTAATCACCTTTTGTCTCTTAAAACAGAACCCCTGAGAAACGCGATATGGAATTATGAAGATTTCAACAAATGCCACTGTTGCTTAGTGTTAATGACTTTCTATAGAAATGGTATATTGCATAGTATTCAATGCTGGCCCTTTAAAATAAAGGAAGAAAATAAATATATATTTTCTTGGGGGAGGAAAGCTTTCTTATTATAATTATACAATACACTAATAATTTTCTGACAATTATATTTCATGTGTCTGAGTATTTATACTTATTTAGAAGCGAGTAATTAATCACCTTTTGTCTCTTAAAACTGAACCCCTGAGTAATGCGATGTGGATTTATGACGAGTTCATTAAATGTTACCATTGCTTAGTATTAATAATTTTTAACTTTCCATAGAAATGGTATGCTGCATAATATTAATTGCTGATGTTGTTGTCATAGGCCATTAAGGCACTGGGGGTGCGATTGTTCTTGTATTCCAGTGCCGTCATCTATGGCCAAGAATTTGACTTCTGTCATATCCATACGTCACACCCGTTTTATAAGACCGACCCATTCATTCATCTACGGATCGTAATCTTGACCTGAACCAGAGAACGATCAATCTCTATGAGAACATGGGTGAATTTGTGACTCGACAGATTTAACGTGCACCGGTCACCATTTACTACATTGGGAATCTTCGGCCGGCTGGATTTGAACTCCGTTTTCACGAGCGTAAGTCCAGCTCCCTACCAACCAGGCTATTTCGGTTGTATTGAATACTATGGAGCATTGAAATGATGAAAGAAAATAAAAATAGGTTGTCTATGAGGAGAAAAACTTTGTTATAATAATTATACATTACACTAATTACAATAATAGTTTTTAGAGCCGTGATGGCTCAGGGAATACTTGCGATCGCGGGTTGATACGAATTCCACATCCAGCTTGCACAGACCACAGTGCTGATGTGAAATATCCTCAGTAGTAAACGGATCATGGGTTAGAGTCCCCTTGGAGTCGGGCTATCCGTGGGAGGTTTTCTTGGTTTTCTTCTCCATGTAACACAAATGCAAGTTAGTTTCATCAAAAAGTCCTCCATGAAGGCAAATTTCTCCTATTACTTGATTCAGAAGTTCCCTTGTCTTCTGGATTGAGTTCAAAATTACAAGGCTACGGTACATTAGTAAGGTTAAACCCAAAAAATAGTGTCGGCTCTTCAACGACGGTTATAAAAAAAATAAAATTAAAATTTTCTGTCAATTATATTTGATGTGTCAGCAATATATTGTTTAATAATGAAGCTACTATAAACTGAATTCTAAAATTTACCTATTTTATTTTTTTACCTTCTAAGTCAGCGTTTCTCAACCTTTCAGTATTCACGGCCTAGTTTTCAATCAAAATTTCATCGCCCCCCCCATTCTTACAATAAAATGTATACAACAATAATGTATATTGAGTATTTTGGATTCTGTCTTAAAATTATTTTTAACTAACTGCCCAAACAAAAGTAAAGTAAAAGCCAGCAGCAATTGAGATTGTAGAGATTATGTTTGGAGATAACTTTTCAAAACAATTGCAGTCCATACCTCTTTCAAATGATACTGTTGCTCGTCGAGTTGGTGATATAGCTGAATATGTACAGTGTCAGGTTTTCTCGAAATTCCGTGACAAATTGCTTTCAATACAGCTTGAGGAAGCAACAGATAGCAATAAAGATGCTCATTTAATTGCTTATGTTCGATTTTGTGATAATATGCAAGTAGTAGAGGAACTATTTTTCTGCAAACCAATAGAACTCAAAACAACAGCGCTCGCATTACTTGCTATTTTAAATGATTTTATGAACGAGGCAAACATAGAATGGAAAAATTGCGTCGGAATATACATTGATGGTGCTCGCTCATTGTGCGTAAGATTAGAAAGTATACAAGCACTTGTAAAACAAAAATCTCTTCAATGGGTCTGGACACATTGCATGATCCACAGAGAAAGTTTGGCTTCGAAAAAAATGAGTCCTGGTTTTAATATTGCGTTAACTACGGTTGTAGGCGTAATAAATTATATTAAAATGAGATCCCTGAAATCGAGAATCTTTTCCGCACTTTGTAAAGACATGGGTTCAGTACATTCAGTGTTACTATTTAATTGCGAGGCAAGATGTTTATCACGTGAGAAATTTTTGCAACGTGTTTCTGAATTGAGAAAAGAAATTGCGAGAAGAAGAAAATAGATCGAAAGCCGAGAATTTTCGTGATGGTTTATTTGTGATGAAATTGAGATACTTGGTCACCATATTCCAGAAATTAAATAACTTGAATCTTCAAGAAGTAAATTCGCATATGTTGGATACTTTGGATTGGAATTGTGGGGCAGAAATTTAAAGCAAAAAAAACCTAACAATGTTTGCAAATGTAGATGATTGTATTAAAACTTGTAAGGCTGAAAAAGAACATGTAAAAGTTGTTTTTGTAACCATTGAAAATAATTTAGCCATACTGGCAAAGAATTTTAAAAAAGTATTTTCTTGCTGATGACAAGCTGATAGCAATGTACGCGTGGATTAGGGATTCATTTCATAAGACTCCCGAAAGACTCTCAATTGATGAGAAAGAAAAATTCATAGACTTCACGGCAAGTGGCGAAACCAAAAGACAATTTAGTAATAAATCACTATTTGAATCTTGGGCCGAAGTAGAGGATGATTTTTCTGCACTAAAAACAAGGGCATTTTGCATTCTATTACCATTTTCAACATCCTACCTTTGTGAAACTGGATTTTCTGTTGAGGCTTCTTTTTAAAGACAAAATATAGATCTCGGCTAAATATAGAAACAGAACTGAGAGAAGCTATTTCTAATATTAAATCTTCCTTTGAAAACTTTGCTCTGAAAGATAGGCCAAGGAAATCACTAATAATTATTAAATTTATCTTTAATTTAATATGTTTTGATTAAGTAAGATGAGTGAGTCAAAGGTGGCCAGTGCCCCTAAGGTACCCCACCAGGCAAAAGTAGAATTAATTTAATTTTGAATCACAAGATAGCCCTGCTACATTGTAAATCTTGTATCTGAGGTGCACGACGCTAAATTGGAATAATATTTTGACGTTCTTTGCAATTTAGTAGATTTTGCGATATTTTATTGTTTCAAGTTTTTTGTTTTGTTTGCATTTTAAAGTATTTTTTCGGGTGTTTCTTGGTATTTTTGTGGTAGTTATGGGTGTTTTTGTGGTAGATTCTGGTATTTTCATGTAAATTTGAGTATTTTTATATTAGTTATGGGTTAGGTTAGTTAACTTTTGTATGGTTAGTTAACTCTTACTAACTAGTTATGGTTAGTTAACCCTTTTGAAAGAATTAACTCATTCATTCTTGATTAATTCTTTATTCTAATGGTTCTCTTGATTTCTTCAAAAGAATCGCTAGTGACGTCACACATGAACTATCAATGTGAATGATATATAAAAAAATTATACCCTCTAAAAACAAAAATCTTTTTTAAAGTCGGGAAACTTGTCCCTATCAGCAAGACACTTAAAGTGCCTTTTTAAAAGACGTTTGCCAGTCCGAGTGCCTTTTCTAAAGATAATTTGAGTAGTGATTTTAATATATTGCCCACCTTTGGAACCTGTGGGAAACCGCAGAAGTGGCGGCACAGAAGCGTAGAAGGAAGTTAGGCACAGACGGTACAATTTCGACTATAAAATAAATGAAATTTTATTTCACAACTTAAAGTATACGTGATATGTATTAGAGATAGGTGTAAGATGTTACAAAAAAATTTCAGCTACTCAGACTTAACCAAAAAATTTGGAAAAATCCTCACAGCAAAGCCACCTTTGGCTCCCCACCTTAAGTTTTGATTTAATAAGTTGTAGTTTTTTTACTTTAAAATAAGTTATTATATATGTCGAAATTTATTTTGTTTTCTATGTGCTGTTTCCTTTCAGTCAGTAAATCAATTTTTTCAAGTTATATTTTCTCTTGGATATTCTCGCGCCACTCCACTAGTGTGCTCGCGCCCCCCTAGGGGGGCGCGCCCCACAGGTTGAGAATCGCTGTTCTAAGTATCTAATAATTGGAATGTTTATATATTTGTAAAAATATTTTTCATGTATTAGGTATTTGTAAAATATGTTGCATTCGCAAAAAATTTGCTAACTTCTTCGAAATTTGAAAAAAATCAGAATACTGCTTTAATTATCGTTTTGTTTTAAAAATATGAAGAAAGTACTGTCATGTCTAAAAATTTTCATGTTTGGATATTTTCATAAAATTGCTTGGTGGGACTATGCATTTAGTATTTTTTAAATTTTTTGTTTTCAGAAATCCTTAATTTTCGTAAATTATTATTTTCTGGAGCAGACTCTTAATTTTGAAAATTAAGTTCTGCATTAATTATGCGAAAATATCGTAAGTAAAATTACAAAACAATTTTTTATTATTTTTCATGCTTTTAAATGTGCTTTTTAAAACTTTATGTGATACACAACGAATGTCCTAGTTTAAAAAGGTATTTTTTTCTTCCTCGTTGAGAGCTAAAAATAGCGGAAAATTTCATGTAACAGTATATATTTATATATAAATATGAAACATTATTTTTTTTAAACTTAAATAAATTTATATAGGTATCTTAGCATTCTAGAAAATTTTATTCCTTCTGAATAATGTGGATACATAGTTAAAAATAAATTTCTTTAAATTTCCGTCCATTTAACATAATACCTAACTTTCAAACATACTACAGTTCTTCAAAGAAATATTTTATAACTTGCATAATGCAAAAAAATAGCAATTTACTCAAACCTTTTTTTTGCATGCTCCAAATATGTGTATTTAAAGTTGAAAAGTTTTGAAAAATAAATACACCGTCTTAGATTTATTGACAATGAAGCGCATATTTCCATTTTCGACTGAGTCCCCAAAAAGATTGCGTTTTAGAATTTTGATTAGATTTTCCCTCCGCAATGAATTATTTATATACGCGTACAGCGGAAAGAAAATAAAAATTCTGGAGGTAACAAATATGATCTGCAGCATTGTTTCTATCATTTCCAATTGGTGCATATTTCTTGAAAAAATTCAAAAAAACAATTTCATATCTGTTTAAAAAAGAACTTATTTTAAATTTGTATGAATACTAAATAAGTTAAATTATTTTTATTCACTTCTGTCCAAATATAAAACCTAAAGAATGCTTTAACTAGATTCTTTTATATATAAAATTGTGATTTTTTTTAAGCTTTGAAAATTAAGTTGAATACATATTGATAATAATAGTTGATAATATATATTAATATATTAATGGTTGTTATTATTTATTAATAGTTGTAGATATATATTAATAGTTGGATATATGTTAAAAATAATTTCTTGCTGATTATTGATATTTTAATTTTGGGTACTTGCTAATGTTCAGAGCTTTCCAATAAAATTCAGAGATGTATTAAAATGTATGAAAAGATGAAAATGGGAGCATTTACTTAAAGCAACAATGATATAATATCTTACAAAACGTCATCATTTGACGCATAGACTACTGATAAAGGCTCTTATTTATAATACTGAAACTATAGTATGCCAATTTATGTACTTTAATCTGTGCTTTATATATTCTGTTTTTTGTTTTAATAATATAATAGCTATTTTTAACTATTATTTAATACTTATATTTTTGTATATATATTACTACTTATATTATCGTACGAAAAGATCACATCGTGAACGTGTTATAGCTATCAGTGAGTTCGGTTCGGTGAATACAATTCTCGACCTTAGTAGGCCTTCTTCACACCAGAGGGCATCGCCGGCAGTCCAACGTTTCTCATCTAAAGCTATTCGTCTCGTCATCTTTACAGATTGTCTGTTCAACGGATGACTTCTTGCATATCCATTGATCTGGTTTGGATCCCTAGTCATACTGTTATCCTAGGAAATGAAATGGCTGATGAGAAGGTCAAAATTGCAATTAATGAATCATGCATACCCTGTGTAGTCGCTGAATAGAAAATATATTCCGAATACCGTCATTCTCTCTTTCATATGTTGTTTTCTCGTCGTCTTCGTCATATGTCGTTTTCTCACATGTTAGGACTAGATGATATTCAACTCTTGCCAAGCTGTTTAAGTTTGGTCTATCACCAACCAACAAAAGCAGGTGTGGGGAAATCGAAATTATCGACCACATTATACTAGAATGTCCAATGTATGAATTTTCAAGAGATATTCTCCGACATCTTGGAAAAGTGGATTTGTTTTTCTCTCTACTTATAAACGCAACTGACACTAAAAAATTCTTCACATGGTACCTACCGATTATTGCCATTAATTGCCAGATGTCATTCTCCCTCGTGTCAGGACTAGATCATATCGTCTCGTCTGGAGACCTTTCCTGGCTGCTTAGGTTTGGTCAATCAACAGCAAACTAAAGTAGATATGGAGAAATTGGAACTATCAACCACATACTCAAATATCCGATGCATGAATTTTCAAGAGAAAACACCAAAAAGAAGGGTCTTTGACTTTCTCCCAGCTTATGGATACAAGTGACTTTAAAAAATCATATCACCTAATACTTTTTTTTTTGTTATCTACTAAGTGTTTCAAAAAATCTCACTCTCTCTTACTCCATGAGAGCTACAAGCACATTATTGAAGCTTAAATCTCCAAAACGGATCGTCACATTAAAACTACTACTATAACAGTAGGGATAGAAAGTGTTAGGTTTCTTATTAACTATCTTAGTATGTTAAATAAAATTTTGTATAAAGACAATAAAGACAAGTCTAAAAAACTTATCCTAAGCTCATTTTTAATAATAAAAAAAGCAATAAATGGCAACACGTATGCATAATTCCGAATATTAGGTGTGTTACAGAAGATGTATTTGGTGCTAGTCACAAAAACTTTGCTAATCTCACTACATCAAGTGCTGTTATCAAGTTTGTAAATGAATTAATAATGCAGATGATACTATTGGGCTATTTTCTATCCTTAAAAGTGTTTTTCCCCACAGATACTGAAATAAATTTGGAACTAGGATTTAGCGACTCTTTTTGATTGTTAGAAGGAGTCTTACCGCTTAAATAATAACACTAAAGAATTTTTTTTCTTTTGCATGGAATTTTTTAAAGGATCTTCGATATTTTCAAGTCTCTGATTTCAAATCTGCAATCAGTTTTCCTTTCAAAATAACAGTTTTCTTTAAATTATATTTTTTGTCAATTTTTTAACGAAATGTACACGTTTAAAAACGTTATTTATAACAGGGATTGCATAAATATTGCAATAAACTTCTAAGAAAGTTAGGACACATCGTCAAGATTAAAATTGCATAGGAATTGATGCTTGGAAATATCATCATACGCCGCTTGAGACGCTCCCTTATTGTGAACTGTTTCTTCGTGTCCTTTTGAACAGATCATAAAAGGGGAACTCTCCTGGTTCCCCAAGTTTTTTCCAAGCAGCTAATTCTAAATCCAGCGAAATTTAACGCCTCACTCTCTTTTTTGAAGATTTTTTTGGTCACAATTATAATGGTCACAATGGAGATTGGTCACAATTATAATGCAAATTTCGATTTAGTTTAAAATTTGTTGCCTGAACTAAAAAAAAAAAGAGACAAGAATTAAGTTATTTTTTTACTTAAGAAAATACCAAACAGAAGAACGTGTTGTGAAAAGCCGTTTAATTGCAATATCGTTACCAAACATGGTTCATATGCAATTTTATTCTTGATGATAAACCCTAACTCCCTTAATAAACTGTTTGCAACATTTACGTAATCCCCTGATATATGTAACGCTTTTCAGCTTATACATTTCGACAAAAAATAGAAAAAATTGTAATTCTAAAAGAATCTATAGCTTCAGAAGTAAAAATAACTTCAGATTTGAAATCCCCACACCCGAATTTGTCAAGATCAAATATATGTATATAAATGCAGCAAGTAATTTGTTCCTTTTCTAACTTTTGACGTCGGTTATATTTAGAATTCGCAAACCAATATCAAAAGGATAAAATTCGTAAAGTTGTGGATAAATTAAAACTGCTTGTAGTAGATAATTTAAAGCCTGGACGAATCACGGAGCGTTTTAGGCAATTATAATAAAAGAAATAAAATTAAGATAATAAAAAACAAAAGAGGAATAGCAATTTATCTGTATTACCAAAGCTGACTGAAGCGCCGGCTGTAATAATCCAATGCATCATGGTTGAGCATCGCTGCATTAGCGTTAAGAAAGACGAAAAGCAACAAAAGCTCATTGGAAATGGAACGGAAAATGGAAATATTTCAAATGGTTGGCGTTTGTTTTGAGTGAAAGAGTTCTACTCGAGTGAAACTCTTTGAAACTAGCTTCTGGATGTTCCCCATTGAAAATTGTTGGAAAGAAAAACTAATAAATTTCAACAATTTATTATTCTTAATGGAACAAATTACCATTATTTGAAATTAGTATACTAATTTCAGACATTTTTGCCAAATAATCAAAATAATAAAAATAATAATGGAATCTATATCCTTTCTAAACTCAGAAAAAGATACCTATCAAATAAACGTAAAAGTGTTTCATGTAAGAACTATTCGTGTTTCTGAACACCAAAAATGTTGGCAACTACTTTACATTATTGCGGTTTTGTACTACATCAAAACCCAGGGATAGTTCCTGATGCTATGAAACAACTAGAATGTTCTTTTATTGGTATAAAGTAGTTTCTTGTAGTAAAGTTACCGCTCCCAACCATACACATTACACATTTAACGTACATACATACACATTTAACGACAATTTTTTTTTTTTTATGAATAACAACATTGAAAATAACGACAAAGACGAAATCAAAATGCGCCAACGATGGAACACTGTAAAGACCGGGCTGTAATATCTCTTCAAATATAATGGTGAGAAACCACAAAAATTGTGAGAAGGGACATTTTATTCCGGGTTATCGTGCGTTCATATACGATTTAAACGGTGTAATTTAAATCTAAATACTTACAATAGAATTAGTTTACACTCAATTCTCACGCATTTGTACTAAACAAGAATTATTTTTCCTTCAAAAAACATAGGTCAGCGCGGTCTCCTTTTTTTTTTATTTTTTATTTTTGCACCTTAATTAGAGAATTGTAATCAAGAATTAGTGGTGACACTTCAAATATAATGGTGAGCAACCACAAAAATTGTGCGAAGGGACATTTTATTCCGGGTTATCGTGCGTTCATATATGATTTAAACGGTGTAAGATTTGTCAGTGATTTGTTGTGAATTGATTGGATGATTTATTGTTCGTGGTTAAAAAAGAAATGCATGTTTTTAATTGAGTAGTAAGAAAAATTATATTCTATTTTTAAATTTTTATGAACATTATTAAGTTATTTTAATATGAATAATCTATATCATCTACTGTTCTGTTAAGCCTTTTTCGAGTTCGTCCTTATGTTATCACTTTGCTATTCGTATATTCGATTTACAAAAAAATTTTCGTTTCAAAATTATTTCATATATTTTTCTAAGTCAATGATTCTTACTTTATATTGTATCGTAATAATACATGTTGAATATCCCTAAAAGTTATGCAAAGGAAAATTTTTATTTATTATAACCAATTATTTAATCAAACTTATTTTACAACATATTTTAATTATGTTTCGAAGTTTAAAATTATTTTCTATGAAAAAAAACTGCAATTCAAAAGCAATTTTTTGCTATGTTTATGACAAGCAATAACTCAATTTTTATACTTTGCATTTTTTTAGAAACAAAAGCGTCGTAAAAATATAATTTATGTTTAACAGTTGACATAGTGCAGTTTTTTGCAGCTTTTTCTGCAGACTTAAGCGCAATACTTAATTAATAAACTGCGACATAAAAAATTTAATAAGGTCTTTATCCCCATAATGCCTATTTTTGCAATAACAAAAGATAATGAGATTTTCCTGAGAACGCTGCTCCTAATAAACCTTAAGTGATGTTGTTTCATCAAAGTTATTTTGTTCTTTGCTCGAAAAAAAAAATCGATTTTCAAAAGGGCTGTTGTATTTTTTCTCAAAAGGATTATATAGGAATATTTTTCATTGATAATATATATATATATTTTTAACTTTTAAGATAAGTGTCTATAGTTCAGAAATTTTGAAGCTCTTTTATGTTTTAAAGGTTAAGAATAAATATTTAAGGCTTCATTTGGCGGTCGCAATTAGAAATATGTACTTATGAGAACAAAGGTTTTAAACTCTTGTCACGAATGTACTTTAAAAGTACTTATTAGAAGTATTCTTATGGGTATATAAGTACTTTCATATTTTATTTAAACTTGCTTTTAATCAATGTTGTAAGTTATTTTGACCTTGTTAACTAATTACTAGAGAGAACAAAGTAGGTGTGATAAAAATTATCAAGAGGTGAAACACTTTAAGAGAATGTTTTTTCTTCCTGAAAACTTTTTATATTATATCTTCTTAAAACTCTTTTTATAGAAAGCAATATTAAATCCAAGTAATTTTATATTGTATCAAAGACAAAAACATGCAATCGGGAACTTTATAACATAAATTCTGCTAACAATCTTAGCTAACTTTAAAAATATTTTGGTGTATAGTTGAGACAATTTTTGATCTTTAGGAAAACTAAAAAAATTTACAGTGCATGTAGTCAGATTTTTTATTTACTTTTTCTTTGTTAAAATTTTATTTATCTATTTATTCATTTTTTTGCTTGTTTGTTTGTTTACTCGCAACACACATTTTCATGTGCATTAGAAATAATTTATAGCTTCATGACCAAACATTTATTTTAAAACATGAGTACGTTTTTAGTAATATATTTGCACTAATTCATTCAAACTTTTGCTATTTAGTCACTTTCATATAATTTTTTACACGAAAACTACAAATCTGCCCCTAAAAATGTATTTAGTTTTCCTCGACACCAAAAATAGTGGCAACAATACATCTTAATTTTTTGTAAGAAAATAAATTTTTTTTGATTAAGTGTCATTGAAATCGGGATTCCTTATAAGTTTTAATAAAGAGAAATATGTCTTAATCTATAATTATGTATAGTTAAAATTTATGAAAAAAATTAAAACTTTTGTATTAATGCATGATGTTGAAGGAAATGGGTCAACTGGTAGAAAATTACTGGAACGCGGGTTTTAGAAATAATTTAATAAATTATTTTTAAAATGTTTAAAATAATTTACTTACTTAGGACGGTCAGGCGACCGAGCGATAAACGCGTCTGACAGAGAAGCCAATGGTTCTGGGCTGGATTCCTGTTGAGAGCAAGGATGTTACTCTCTTTTTTTTTCATCCTGTGATGTGTGAATGTGGTCCACCCTATGAACAGGTATCTGTGGCAGTGTGGTATAGGTAATGTTTTCCATTTCTGAGCCGAAAGTTCACAGGTTCCAATCAAGTAATCTTAAAGAGCAACATTTCCGGCATCTTCTAAGGCAAATGAACGAAAGATCAATGCCTGCCGTTAAAAAAAAATATAAAAAAAACAGTTCATACTTAAATTTATTTTTAAAAAAATTCTCAAATTTGTGTAACAAAAAAAAATTTTTTTTCCAGTAAAAATGACTATTGACTGTTTAATTATAATATTTTAATTCTCTTTCCCCTCTACTTTGTTCCACAACTATATCTTTTAACGGGGTACATTTTGAAATATATAAATGTATTTTTTTTTTTAAATTTGGCTATAAAATGTCCAAAATAAATTACTTATTATAAATTTTACATAAATTTTTTTTTAACATTAATACTAATTACTAGAGGGTCTCCTCGCTTTCTTCGCCAACTACTGTAAATGCTTCCTCAGTTCCTGTTGAATTACTCTGTGATTCCAGGGCTCATTTTGCCCGCTTATAGGTAACACTTTTTAATTTTGGAGCATATACAAAACTGATGGTTTCTTTTTCCAAAGAGTGACAAAAATGTCGCTGTTTCGCCCAAATTGGTTACTTGCACTTTAATAAGAAGAAAATCACGAATGCCCACACATATAACATATGGCGCCAGCGCCAGCTGATAGTTTATAAAGCAAAATGTAGTGTGAAACTTGAACTAAGTTTCTACATATAAGTTAAAATGTTAATTAACGTGAGATCAATTAAATGCAGAGACGTATTGCACATCAAATTTGTTGAAATATAATTCCTTCTCGTCTACGGTTTTAACTTAGATTTACTATTTATGTATTTTAGTGTAACCATGATATTTTTTTTCTGTGTACCTGTCAACTTCGATGCATAATTAGTTTGTTTATGTTCTGCTTTGTGCCTGTCTTTGTGCTAAGTAAGAAATATTGAAATATTTGTGAAAGAACCATTATGAAAGAATATAGAATGTGTCACTTAAGAAAATTGATACTTGACTTATTTGGCTTACTCAAAAAAGAATAGAACGGACAGTTTCAAGCTTAAACAATTGTCACGTTTCAACAACCAATCAGGATCGAGATACCCACACAACGTCACTTGCAGTTTCCCCATTGTTTCAGAGCAACGTTTTGATCTAAAGCTTAACTACTAACTAGATTAATGAATTAACAATTTTCTTTTATTACTTTTAATTGAACTTATAAAGTTCTTTGCAACCTTTTTGATTGTTTGTAATTCTATAAAATCCTTAGATTCTATTTTTTTAAGAATGCCACGTGGTAATGCTGAGAAAATTACATTTTCTAAAGTAAATAAAATTCATTTTAAATATTTTAATTTTTTAACATTTTCTTTGCTTTTAAATTTATTTTATTGCTGAATAAAAATTTTTTATGAAAAACATTCATCATTAATTCTTTCTAACTAATCGAATAATAAATAAGAAAAAAAATGTTGTTAATGTATTTTTCATTCTTTTCTCTCTTAGTAAATTTCAATACCTCATAGAAAGAAATAAACAAGAGCAAATAAATATATGACAGAACGAATTTTACGAATTACATATTTAGAATTGATTTAAAAACTTTATCCTCCTACATAAATGCACAATATCAAAAACCTTTAAGACTTTAACAAACATTCACACAATCCCATCATTGATCTTAATAGAAATCTTATTCACTTTTATTAGAGGGCACTGCGAACCATTAGGCGAGAAAAAAGTTAAGACAAAGTGTCACGATGACATCCGAATGGATAATCAGAGTGGAGTTCCTGATGAAAGATAGAAATTCCAAATAAAGTTTAAATTTTAATACTACAAAGATCAGTAAAAATACCTAACGATGATAAAATAATTATTTAACTCGTACTTGATTACTCGTATTTATAAACCACTTAAATTATTTTGGTAATTTTGAATAATTTAACTATGAATATGTTTGGAACTGTAAACAAGCGGGTAGTATTTTTATTGTAGATTTAGTTATTGATATAGAATGATATCCAATACTAAAATGATTTTTGTATTAAAATAATATCAACACAAAATTAACTAAATGATTAAATTTCTTATCTACTTTGCTGTCTAGTTTCACTAAATATAGAAGTAAACGAGTGTGTGTTAACTTCGAAATTTCAAAAACTATATTAGGTTTGTACTTATGATAATAACAATTATTCTTCGTTAAACTATTATTTTTATTAATTTTCAGAAATATATATTTTTTTCTAAAATATTAATGATTTATTTTATGTCAGTTCAGTTAAGGAACTTTTAATCTTTATTTTTTATTAGATCATAAAAAAGAACTTTTTTTGTAAACTGAAACTATTTTAAATGCGTCTTTATGCAGCCAGTTTGGTACATTTGTGTCATTATATCTTTATCAAGATAAAATAAAGAAAAAATATATTTAAATATATATAAATTTAAAGCCTCTTTGGCCGTTAAAATCTCATAAAATACTTATAAGGAATATAAAATTTTGCTGAATAAGTATCGATTCGACTTTGTATTTCATAGTTATTAAAGCCATATAGTACACTAAAGTAAAAGCATTACACCGTAGCAGCATTTTTTATATTTAATGGTGCTAGCTTTTTTTTTTATATTTTAAACGTCTTTAGGATGCTCAATAAAACCCATAAAATAGTTTTATGGCTTTTAAATCATTAAATCTGTAACTTTCGGCTATCATTTCTCACATGCAAGCCAGGATATTATCATTATCATTTGCAACTTAAAATTATTTCTCATAATGCGGTTTTTTATTTTATTATTATTATTATTATTTTTTTTTGAAGTTGAGATAAACAAGATAAATTACTTTAGGGTGTATAATAATTTATAAAACTGACTTATTTTTTAATGTTAGAAAAGACGCAACAGAAAGAATAACGTGTTAATAAAAATGGACAAAGATCATTAAAATCTCTAATGGTCTTTGTCCACTTTTATTAATGGATAGGATAAATATTTTGTCATTTCAAAATAGTGAAAGATGTCTTATACTATTTATAAAAGAATGCATTAAAAAATTAAGAAACTAGAGTTTAAGAATGAATTTGATTAAAGTAAGATTTTGAATTTTAAAAATGCACTTGATAAAAATAAGATTACAAATTTAATAATAAATTTATTAAATTAAACAAGAATTGATTAACGTAATAATGAATTAATAACGTAATAATTTAAGTTTAAACACGCGTTTAAAAAAGGGAAAAATTTAGGACTTCTAGTGAGAAATAAAGTGAAATTTAATTAACTGATTTAACTGGTAATTTTTATGTTTTTTCTCATTATTTTGATGCTTATTTTGATTTAATGCTTTTTTTTTTTTAAATATCAAATATCTTACTAGAGCCATTTAAATTATTAAAAGGGAATGTGACCAAGTTTTTTTTTTTCATTATTTTGATGATTATTTTGATTTAATGCTTTTGTTTTTAAAAAAATATCAAATATCTTACTAGAGGCATTTAAATTATTAAAAGGGAATGTGACCAAGTTTGTTTTGTTTTTTCTCATTATTTTGATGCTTATTTTGATTTAATGCTTTTTTTTTAAAAAAAAAATATCAAATATCTTATTAGAGGAATTAAATTATTAAAAGGGAATGTAACTAAGTTTGTTTTGTTTTTATATCGTATACAAAACTAAAATCTTCATTTGCGAAACCTTTTGTTTTCAAAATTAATATCTTAATAATGCAAATTGATAATATTTCATAATGTCACTAATATTTGTATGAATATAATTGTGATCTGGGCTGGCACGTTTTTGAAAATTGATGGTTTTACCTGGTTTTAACCGTCATGTCATATCTGTAGAGTTGAGATGTAATAGTGATATAGCAAATATTATTAATTTTAAATATAATTAATAGTACTATGTATTTAGAAAAATCAGTTAATAATTTTATTAATTTTTACTCTATTTTTTATTAATGAAATATACTATAAATCATAATTTATAATTCAAGCATTGTCATAATTAATTATCTCCATGTTTTTGTCAACTTTTAACAGTTTAATAACAGTTCGAGAGGTTTTTAACATTTCATGTCAAAAACCAAACCCTGATTTTCATAAAAAAATTATTTTGTTCAATTGTGCCTTTTTTAGTACATATTTTGATCTATTTATTGATTGGAAATATTTACTATGAGTATTGTGCACAGGATTTGCATACACTTTGAATAAGCTTTCGTGTTCGAAAGTTATATTCAATAAAAACACTAACGAAATATTAACGAACTCTTACGAATATTAACGAACACTCACGAAATATTAACACTTACGAAAGAACGTCTACGAAGTTACGTCTAGTTTTCAAAAGTTTTTTAATGTATCTTATGTGTCATAATACTGACAATTTACTTATTATAATAGAAGAGGAATAATTAGAAGTTCATGTGAGTTATACAAGAAAAACTAGATTTAGGTATTTATAACTATTTAGAATATGCAAATGAAAAATCATCTTGGCAAGTATAATAAATATTACAAAAATACAAAAAAGACAATTTTATTAAATATGAAATTAAATTTATTTTTACAGTTAATTTCATTATTTGTGCATCAGTAAATATATATAAAACAGTTTCATAATAAATATAAATTTTTAGTAAACTTTAAAAATTCGAGATGAATTTTTCCTTTAAATGGCAGAAAAACCTCTACTGAAGAGGACGGAAAGTAACTTTTAACTTTTTTATGTTTAATGCACATTCTTGTCAATTTTTTGAAGTCACTGTAACTATGACAGGCATGTGATGGAAGAATTTCGCATTGGGTTCGGAATGTTTTATGTTAGCTAAGCATATTTTGAGTTTTTTTCCATTCGTAGAGTGGCAATTTATCTCCTAGGGATTGATCTTAAAATAATAGAAATTTATATATTGAAACTCTCAACCAGGCATATTTCTGAAATACTCTAACTGACGTTTCTAAAATTACCTTTGATGTTTTCGTGGCATTTCAGGAAAATACAAATTTTGCTGTCAAAAAGGCGTAGCTTTGGAATATCTGGATAGGATACATTGAAATATAGTATATTATTTAAAATAAATTTCTATTTAAATTTTTTTTAAATAAATTTCTATAAATTGAGGCTATGCTAAAGTATGTATTTGTGCATTCATAAAATTTGTGATTTTTAAATGTATGTTTAGATAATTAAAAAACATTAAATTTAAAGGAGTCAGTAATTTAAAATATTTATCATTTTTTCTTTGAAAATGTAGTGTTTTATTGATATTTATTTTCCTTTATTTTTAATTTAGTTCTTAATGTTTTGTAGAAACCTCTAATTGACTTTCGTAGAAGTCACTTTCACTTTATTCATGACTTAATAGAGTGAAAATTTGCCAATATTATACATTTGCAAAGTATCTAATCATTTTATGAAAATGGTACAACTCTGATTATTTGATTTTATTTTTACCTGATATTTATTTTTTCGGTACTTTTTTTAACTGTAAAAATGAATATAGAAAGCAACGATTTTGTTACCAAACAATGAATAAACTTATGTTTCATTTTCAAAATAATATGTTGCCAAAAAAGATGCAAAAAGTGCGTAAGGAATTTTAGAAATGTGATAACATTCTGATGCTACATCATCACTTATTTTTTCTATGTATATTTTTGATCTTACAGTGAACTTTCCAAATGGTATCCAACTTTCTATACATACATGTCAAAATCCTTCTAAAAATTTGTAATGAAAAACGTTTCTTATTGATTCTGGTACATATTTCAATGATTATAATAAATCAATTTTAACTATTTAGATTAGTAGCTTCTTAAACTCAACCTCAGACTTTCGGTCTGAATCTGAGACTTTTGGCTTGAGACAAATCTCAGGAAAATTTATAAAGCCAATTGATGCATAATGCGAAGCGCATTGCCACCATGGTGTCCTATGGCCACAAAGTTATAGAGCTTTAATTTCCAAGACCCAATACGGGATGTTACGTTAATACATTTCTAACTATTTGCACGGGTGTTCCACATTTTATTTTCATCTAAGTAATTCATTAAATTTTGTGATTAACTTTTGAATGTTTCTATCGTCAGGTAATAAAATGGTACAATTACTTTCTGCACAAACTGGTACTAAATAATTGACATATTATTATTATGAATTTTGCATATGCTGATTGATAAGTACTATGTGTTGTTACGCATTTCAATTCCTAACTAAATTTCCTTTTCTCTTTCAGCGTCGAGGGCGGGGTGATGCTGGCATCGGTGCTGGGATCCTTGGCAGCCCTGGCGTCGATGGCCGTCACCTTGGCGCTGTGCTACCTCTTTTGGCGAAAGAGGTCCGCCGCCAAGGAGGCCAAAGACGAGTTGGAGCCCTTGCAAGTCGGAGTACCAACATCTTCGCAAGGGACGCCCAACAAAGGGGCACAACCAGCAAATAAAACAAATAACAAAAGTGTTGTTGAACTGACCAGACACAACGTCGAGGATAGGCTTTACCAGGGTGCTGGCGCCGCCTCGTCGCTATCTCTGGACAGGCAAGAACAAATTTATTCTTACGCATTATTTATTATTCTCTTGTGCCTTTCTTATGTATTACATGTTGTGCATTTCATGGTAATAGGCATATTGGTTATAGATGCAGTATAATCATGATAATCATGAATAAGTAAACTATAGTTATAGGTGATGTCGGGAAAATGCCTTAAGTTACAATACTTAAATTTGTGCTGTTACTCGTTTATTATTCTGAATAAATTTGTCAAGTTTACTCGTTTATTATTCTGAATAAATTGCCGGGCAAACATCTGCATGATTCTTTTTTTAAATTTGCAAGTTTAAAATCTGTTTGGCACATGTTTTAGTATCATGATCTGCCGCAAAATGATCCCAGTTCCGGGCAGCGGCCTACAAAAAACTAAAAAAAAAAAAAAAAAAAAAAAAAAAAAAAAAAAAAAAAACATTGCAGAAGGGGACAACTTGAAGGGATAAACTCGTAACCAAGCCCAGGTTCTCATAACCAAACCACCACGTCTTCATTTTCTTTTTAAAAGAAATGCTCAAGTTTAAAATCTATCTGGCTCATTGGCGATTGTAGTTGACGCTGTGGATAACGATACGAACATATACCTAATTTGACTCACACATAGTCTAAACAAAATGAGGTTAATGGAGTCTGGAATCTAGCGGAACGCATTAACGACAGAAACATGTGTGCTTACGTAACAAAATGTCACAAAATTAAGTACGAAAATATTGCACTCTCTCAAATGTGATCTAAAATGAATGTTTTAAAATTAATGCTCTGTCATCTTATGCAGCATACATGATACGATATTATATACGTTAATAAAAAAAAACTTATATTTCATGGCACATCATTTTATAATGAGTGGCAATGTCTCCAATTAATCCAACACGGCATAAGTCTTGTGTTATACTTTTTTTATGTATTATGTCAAATATTACTTTTTCATAGCCCCAACAAAATAGGTTAAATATATAATAATTTTCATTATTGCGTTATCATGCTGATAGACCGTAAATTAATACATAATTTACAATGGCACCTAGATAAAAAAAAACAACTGCCGATTGCATTTTCATTAATTATAAAATTACTGCATTTCTCTAATTTCCTTTTATTTTATAATCGGCGTTGAACAGCCAAATTAATTCTATGTTTGCAACCATCAATGTTCAACTGCGTAGCCTTATTATTTAGTTAAAATAACAGAGAACTCTTGGATCAAGCATTGCGAGAATCTGGCCTTCATGGAAGCTGTTTTGATGAAACGAACCCGCAAACCTGCAACGATTAACCCATGATCCGTCAACCACTGATGATATTTTACATCAGCACTACGGTTGCGTCTAGCCGGGATCAGAATTTTAATAAACCTGCCACCGCTGCGGTTCGAATCTGGGACACCTAATTGGGAAGCAAGACAGTATATGTCGAAAGTCATATTTAGTAAATTATTAGGTTTTAATATTGTCAAGCAACGCATGAGTACATGTTCCAAATTTTAGCATCAATTGTAAAGAAATGCGTTAAACTGTTTATATTTATATTTGAACCAATAGGCTTTTATTTATATTTTTATTTATGGTTATTTTGTATTATATTTTATCTATTCATTAAACTTTTTTACACGTTTTTGTTTTATAAAAAAAATCATGTTGATAGTATTTTAACTTTAAAGGTCATTGAATATTAGATTATAACCAAATAGGATGAAGTTTTGAATTAATAAGGTTCGTAGAATTCAAATTATATAACCAGCGAAATTAGATCATTTATTCATAACTCCTAAAAATAACCATCTACCGAATACTGCCATCACGAGTATCTCCTTAATTCGGTTCTCCCGTTCTTTTATTCAATAGGTCAACCACTTTTCATTTGTCAACGAAGTCAATACACTTTAATTTTATTATCAATTGTCTTGCCCTTAAATAAAAAGTTCATTGATTCTTTGATTTTTAGATTGTCATTTCGAGACTGAATATCATTCGACAATTACATCATTTCCTAAATGCCTTACGATTTAAAGTTGATTAAAATCTTAATAAAAAATAATCGTTAATTTTGTCATTCTTATTTACAATTTTTTTTTTAATTCATTCAATGAGATTGCAAATTGTTTATTTTTTCCGTTGCAATAACACAATATTCTTCTGTAGGGAAATGTGAATTGTTGATACAAATATCTCAGAAAAAGCTTAACAAATTTCAATGCACTTTTTATTACCACGTTTATATCAACTCGCCTTCGTGTATGTCTGTCCGGATGGAATTTTGTAATCGATTTTAAACTAACTTCCCGACTAGCTACAGACTTCAAATTTGGCACATAGTTCAGAATTGGATGAAAATGCATGAAAATGAAGAGAAAAAAGACATATAAAGTTTAAAAAAATTAAAATTAAAGAAAAATGAATATTTTCGCGATTGTCTTTTGTTGTCGATTCGATTATTTCAAATTTGTGTCACATGCCAGTTGAGAAGTTTTGTGTACAGTGAGTGAAAAAATTGAGATTTCAGAAGTGAGTACCGAAAAAAAAAATAATAATATTTTTAAAAACCACGTTTTTGTAGTGGAGAATAATAATTAAACAACAAAAATTTTAAAAACGAAAAACGTGGGGCGCATGAAATGCATAACAGTACATATACACATACATATACATATTTTCTTATTCATACACATGCACAACCTTATACAGATCCACATATACATCCACATCCACATGCATATACACGAACATATTCCACATATACATACACATTCAGATACAATTACAGATATACATATTCTCATGAGCACACATACTGTTACTGTTATGTATTTCATGCGCCCCACTTTTTTCGTTTTTCAAATTTTTCTTTTTCAATTATTATTCTCCACTACAAAAACGTGGTTTTTAAAAATATTATTTTGATTTTGATTTTTTTTTAATTGCTGCAACTGATTTTAATCTCGCAATTTAATACGCAATTCTCTGGCTTTATTTTTTCGCATTATTATTACTTTATTTATTATGCAACCTCAAATCATAACCTTAAAAATTCATTTAATTTGCTAATGTTCTTGTGAAACTATCCTTTTTAAACCAAGAATTACAGGAATTTATGCATCCTATCTTTTAAATAAATAAAAAACTTACTTTAAATTCAACTCGCCTTTTATTCTCACATGTGTTTTTACAAATTCCTCTGAAGTATAATCCCTGAAACTAAATTAAGTTTAAAAAAAGAGACATGTGGTTATTATTCTGTAACTTTCTGAGAGCCAAAATTTTAAAAAAAATTAAACAAAATGAAAATTTTTCCGAGCAGCTAAGATGGAGGCATTACAAAGAGAAATAATTTTTTGTCTCTATCTCAAAATTTATTTGAATTTTATATTTAATTCTGAAATATAAAAAAATAATGCTTTCAATAAACATCCGTCAAATTTATTTCAATATAAAGTATGTAAATATAATCAAAATAAGTATTATAGAAAAAGCAGATGTTTTGGCTAGATTTTTTACTAACAGTTTATTCGTTGTCAAAATCGCGTGATGCTGTCAAAAATGCATCAGCTATTTTTCATTGTTACTTGTAACGTTCTTCATGCAGAAAGAAAAACATAAAGTATACACTACAATTTTTTTTTAACTATTCTGTATAATAAAATAAATGTTTAATAATATTTAACTATTCAGCGATTAGGTTTGAAATGTGATGTAAACGAGATTTCAGAAACGTTATACGTTTCAAATAACTGATGTAAATGATGTTATTCATTTAATTTTGAGTGAAGAAATTGAATATTTTAAATATTTATTTTATATTTTAAATATTTTTATTACCATTTTTATAAGCAATTCTTCTAAAGAAAGCGTGATGCCATAAGTCGATAATGTCTGTTTTATTTTAAACCAAAAATGATTCTAGAATGAATAGTGTATGAATTATTTAGTTTATTGCAAACATGAAACATGTCTCAAAAATGTAATAGATTTTTTTACGTTTTTTTTGCGTATAAAAAATAGATCATTTGAAACTTTATTTAATGATTTATTATTTAATCGTATGTATAACTAGCATTTCAACTAATTCATTTTAAGTTAAGACATTAATACGTTTAATACTAAAATCGTATTCATTTAATGGTCAACCGTAAAAACGTAATAGTGATTTAAGCAACGTAAAAGTAAACGAAAAACTCAAACGAATATTTAAACATGTTACTTAAAATGGTATAAAAATCCTTTTACCTTATAAAGTAATAATTGCACCAAAGTATTAATAACACAAATAATAATAATTATAATAATAATATGCAAAACAATAAATAGCGCAAATTACAATTGGGTTTTCGTGTTTCATTGTTAGGGTAATACATATGGGCACTAACATACATCTATCGTTGCTACTATGAATTAACTGTACAGTAAAAGAAATGCAAAAAACGAATAAATAGAACATTGAAAATTCTAAAATTTCAAATAATCTTTGAAAAAAGTTATTGGAGCCACATTTTTTGATTGCACCTTGTGATTTTAAAATAAAAGCATCAAATCTATACAAAAATGTCTAATTATATATATATATATATATATATATATGAAAAATTGACATTTCCATTCGACTGAAATAACTGTCTTAATTAAAGAAGGTGTTTCTCATGTCTTACTTATTAGCCCACAAAACTATTTCAATTTCGGTATTAACCGAATTTCTGAGCTTTCTCCTAATACTGTCTGTTGGGAAGTCGCTATCTCTCTAACCCAGTCACTTTTGCAACAAAACTCATTTGAGACTAGTTTATGGAGTCTAATCAAACCTCTCTCCAATTGATTTTAGTAAATCACGCCCTTGAGATAAGATGCAGGACTGTAAGAAAGAGCATTTGGTGTGAAAGTGAGCTAAACGAAAATAAATTAGAATAAGAATTTTATTTCAAAAAATCTTGGCTAGTTTGATATTTAAAAATAGAAAAATTGTGCGCTTTTATTTTATAGAATAAATATTTTTAATGTAGAATCTACCACTTCGAGATAATTAATAACGTGTGATAAAAGGGCTACGCGTGCCATATTTTTTTTTCAAAGTGTATAATTTCGAAGTGAGAAAAATAGTACAGTTCTTGCAATTAATACTCTTTAAAATTTTTTACTATTCACACTTTTGTCATTGAATAAAACAATCAGTTTTAGAGAAACAATATTCTATGGCAAAATTGAAAATTCATTCGCTTTACGAAAATACTAGAAACTTTAGAGGACTCGATAACAGTCCTAAGTTTCCATTTTCCTTGTAAATGCCTCAGCTTCTTTTTACAGTAACAGTTTTAAGAATCTATTTGTATCATTTAATTTTTGCGATTTTTTTTTTACGATTTTGTTACCTTTTGGAAAATTCCACATTTAAAATTCAAACCCTTTATATGAGAAACTTTTTTAATATTAATTGGGAACAATAATAGCCATAAATTTAGATTATCGTGGCAGATGTCTCAGTTTTTTTTTTTTTTTTTTTTTTTTTTTTTTTTTTTGCAATAGCAGGTTTAATTATCTATTTTTAATACTTCATTTTTATGAAACCAGATACTTTTTGAAATAGCAATATTTAAAAATTAAGTGCGCTCACTGGAACATGAGAAACTTTTGTAATCTTTAACGGGGCACGATAAAGGCCTTAAGTTCCTATTTTCGTAATAAATACTTCAGTTTTTTTATAATAAAAAATTTAAGTATTACTTCAGTTTCTTTAAATCAGATACTTTTTGAAAAAGTAATATTTAAAATTTAAACTTTCCATATCAATATACACTTAAAAGAATTCCGGAAAAATTACTGTACTGTATAGTAATGACATTTTTGGTGAAAATAAAAGTAAAATTCTAATAATATAAACAATATTCTGTATTTAAACTATTCATTTTATAATTTTTCCGTTTATATGGGAATGGTTTAAAAGAAATACCATTTTTCAAAACTATAGTTTTAACTGCCACACATACAGTGAAAATACAAGATTGAAAAATTGATTTAACCGAATAAATAGTCTTCATGTCATTATTTTAGTTAAAAATTCCTAAAAAATAATAAAATAATATAAATCTTAATAATAAATCATAATAAAAATACCTAATGTTTTAACTGTATCACATTTAGTTACGTTTTATAAAACCATACTTTATTGTCAGTTTTACCAATGTTCTTACCAAAGAGCTTCTGTAAAAAGACTGAGCTTTTAGTTGTTCACAAGGAGCAAGAAGCATTGTAAATTTTACAATATTGTAGCAGTTTTAATCATATTTTTTCCTAAGTGCTAAAGTTAAGATTTTTTATACTTTAACAAAAAAAGATACCAGCTTAAAGTACCAATTTCCTATGATTTTTGCCATAAGCACTATTTTTATGCTGATTGTCTTATGTATCTATTATAAGGGGCAGTTTTACATATCTTCATCTTACGTATCATAATGAAAATATTTGCTATTTCGTTCCAATTTAACGAAAACTTTGTATAGACACAAGGTAAGTCCACCAAAATTATCCAGAAAACATTGATTGAGTTAGCTTCGCAAATACGACGGATTTATTTAATAAAATTTGAATTACATTTACTAAAAATTGAAACTTGTTTTTCTTCTAGAACTTGTTACTGTGCGATACTCTTACTGTATCATTTTATCCGTTTGACGCAGATGCACAGAAACACTGGAACACAACATATATTTTTTTAAACTCTGTTAACAATCAAAAATATATTTTGGTATTTTTTAATTATAAAAAACAGTGCAATAATAGTTACTAAAATAATCTATTAGATTATCTGAATTATATTTGTGCTAAAATATAAAATCCAAAGAAAGTAGTTTTATTTTATTTTCATTAATACTCTGAAATTTATCAATAATTAATTTTATAATTTAAAGAAATTTTAATTAAGAATTACTGTTTCTCTTAAATCTAAATAATTAAAAATTTGAAAAGTAGCCGTGTTTGGAAGATTTTATCTTTAACGCTGAAAAAGAAACTGTTTTAAGCTGCAGTTCATGACCATAAATTATTAAAATGCTAAACATAATATTTTTTCTTCATTTTGACTCAAATTAATACAAAATAATAAATAAAAGTATAAAAAATAGGTTTAATGAAAATTCTGCCTCAAAGCGTTAAGATCACAATGTGCGATGTGGTTTTAAAGAGACAAAGAGAAGAATTGTCTTAATATTGTGATAATTCAGGCATTGATTTAGCTTTCTGTGTTGTTTGATCATTAAATAAACAATCTAAAACTGTTTTAAAATACTAATTGTAAGTTTTTCTAATGATTTCCCTAACATTGTGACAATTCAGGCATTTATTGACTCTCTTCTGCGAGTGTGCTGTTGCGCTGTTAAATGAACAACCGGAAGCTGTTTAAAAATCATAATTGTAAATTTTTTTTCTAATTAAGCTAGCAATCAAAGGTAAAGCATGAAATTTAAAAATTTTATGCAATTTACCTAAAAGGTAACTAAACCATAAAATGATATAGAAAATAAAATCTTACAAATTTAATATAGAAAAATAACTGGAAATAATTCTTAAATTGCATATTTTTCAAGTTTTATGTATTATTTAAATAGTTTCTGATATCGATTATCCCATTTGAAATTTTAAATTTGAAAAATAAACAAAGTGAAAAAACTAATTCATAAATTTTAAGTTTGATATATGCAATATAATTCATAATCTCAATGAAATTTAAAAATATTGTTTCTAAACAAAGAAAACTATACATTAATGCCCATTTGTGTTCAAAATTTCCTTACATTGAATAAAATGTTTCCGTAGCCTAGAAATTTTAACCATTTCTTTTGGTATAACACATTGTACGAATAATTAAACAAATTCGAATTTTGTTAAGGGGAGTCGGTAGATCAAATACCATGATGCTAAAACTGACCTTATTCGATGTAACTTTTCTCAGCATCTAAACAAGATGTTGCATCAGTTTTTATTAGCACAATAGTTACATATACATGTTAACACTGTGATAATTATTAATACATATCTTTGGCAGACCTTGTTTTAAAAAAAACTTTTAATTTATTTAAAAAGTTGCAACATTTTTGAGCAAAGATCTTTCTGAACTCAAAAAGCATTCTTGTTAACGCTAAAACATTATCACAGTATACAACTGATATAACTTCAATTATCCCCAAAAATATTTCAAAGCGATATCATAAGTAATTTCTTAGAAAAGGTATATCGAAACAGGTTAGTTTTAGCATTATTGATATATGCCCGTTAGAATCATCTTAACATCATAAAGTCTTTTTCTACAGCAACATTATTAATATAATAATTATTATTAATAATAAACTTCATTAATAATCGATGGCAAGTTTTATCTATCTATTATTAATCCCAAATATATATTTCAAACACTGCGCAAATAAAGAAGGATGCAAATGTTGACTTTCTTGTGAATACATTTATGCGGAAGTATCGTGGTATAAAATGACTTTCTTGTTTACGATCATGTTGTTTAAATATTTAAATGCTTCCGGAAAAAATGCTTTTCTTTTGATAAAACAGGTAAATTCCACCCATCTTTAAAAATAGCTTATATTTTCAACAGAAATAGTTTACGTAAGTTCTTTTTTGAAAAAAAAAAATATGGTCACAACATATTATTTATGCAATAGAATACATCGCGTTTATATCCTTACAAAACAAACTAATATGTATTTCCAGGACTTTAAGCATAAAATGCATTTCCAGTTCACTTCGGGGAGTTTAAAAGTGGTATTTGCATACAAAATGCATCTAAGCCACATCGATCTAGATATGAGAGAAAAAAATCTTCTTCAAAAATAAATTTTTATAAATAATATTTGATCAGATAAAATGAATATGTATTTATTTGTTAAAAAGTAATTCAAAACTTGGGACTAAGTGAATGAGTGATGCCTTAATTTATGTAAATAATCTGTAAAATTATTTGCAATTGGGAATATAAAATAAATTTTCTCAAAGAAGAAAGCTAAAAACTGAAAGATCTTCTATGTCAAAAATGTCGTAAATTCTGACTATCATATTTTAAATTATACTATACGTATAGTTAATCTTTTTTTTTAAAGTTGAACTCTCAAACTATGTTAAATTTTAAACTACATTATATTTTTAAATGTACAACGAATAGTAAAAAAGGGATCTTTATTATTATTTTTTTTTTTATTTATTCTTTTTGCATAGACCTCTCTAGTTTTATATAAAATGGAGATAGCTGGTTTGAATCTCACCACAACCCTATGGTTGTAACAAAAACTTAATTGATTTCGTTTCGACACACAAGCAAGTTCGTGTGCTCAGTACAAAAAATGGAATCTCTCTTGTATTATAAAAGAACAGATAGCTCAAAAATGAGAAAGACAGTACTAAGGTATTGTACCCTCAACCTCTACACTTCAGAACGTTAAGTGACAATGGAGTACCCTCAGCAGCAAAGGCTTCAATAATGCATAATAGTTTTACTTACCATAAATTCTCGAAGTCTTTCCCGTCGTGAGGTATCACTGTCCCACTCTGAAGATTGGACAGCAGGCTAAATTGACCATCAATGAGAAAAATCGTCGACATGTCTACAAAAAAGGAACTTTAAATAATCAAAGAGTTGTACTTTAAAGTAGTGCATATACAGGTGACTTAAAAAGGGGTTGAGAGGATTACCCATAGCTAAGTCATCCATTAAATTTACTGTTAAAAATGAAGGTGGACTGTTCTAAACAAAAGCGAGGTAAGATTTACAATTTCAACCTGGTTAAAGTGGAACTCTTATAATCTCTTTTTAAAGCAATTGAGGGCACCATTAACGGTAACGTTAGTGAATAAAGAATTTACATCAAGAGAGATAATTTTGTTTTCATTACGTTTGAATCTCATTAACAAAATCAAATGAGTTTCTGATAGTAAATTAATTCATACTAGAAAGTGGGAATAACAATCAAACAAGATGCTTATTACCACCGCTTCCTATAAATCAGCTAGTCGACGATTGCGTCACATTGATGGACAATGTTGACATTGATGATGTTCTCAACTCTATGAATTCTATATATCCTTGCATATATTCATGTACTACATATTCTATAGAGGCTTGAACTGGAAAATAATAAGCGTTTACCTTTCTCAGACGTTTTTTTACTTGCAATTGTGATAATTTTCTCATTACTGTTTGTCGAAATCCTTTTGCAGTTTCACTCCCTCTTCATAATGTTTCCTTCCATCCCCTAATCAAAGATATTTGCCTTACGCACACTTGTTTACCCTGTTTCTAAAATTTGTTAAAATAGTTGTCTCCTTAATGAAAAGCTACTTTACCTTCAAGTTATCTCTGTAGACCGCGGATTTCTTTCTAATATTATTGATTCTACCCATAAAAGATTAATCTCGCAATTCACCAAACTCTTTCATACGAACTTTAACAATTTGATTGTCTAACCTTATTATCTCAAAATCGATTCCCAAATTGCTAAGATTTTGAATAAACTTGTGAAAAAGTCATTTCCCCCCTTGTAAATACATTAAATTTCACTAACCTGAAAGACCCGATTGCTGATATCAATAGCTGGAGTATTCGTCAAATTTCGTGACAAGGTGATCTTGCGTATATTTTACTTTATTTTATAACCGTCGTGGAGCAGTTGACCCAATTTTCGGGTTTACAACTACTAATGTTCAACTCCGTAGCCTCGAAATTTTGAACCCAATCCAGCAGACTAGGGAACTCCTGGAGCAAATATTAGGAGAAATTTGCCTTAGTTTTTAATTGAACTAACCTGCATTTGCGTCACATGGGGAGCAAAACTATAAAACCTCCCACGGTTAGCCTGATATTGAGGAGACTCTTACTCATGATCCGTCTACCACTAAGGAAAATTTACGTCAGCACTGTGGTTGGTGCGAGGCAGAAGCGGTATTCGTATCGGCTAGTCATCGCTGGAATTCGAATAAAAGTCACCTCATTGGAAGGCAAATGCTCTATCCACTGAGCTTCCATGACTCTATCTTGCGTTTATTGGACACACTTAACGTACCTTTAAACTTCGACTTGAAACATATGTCTAAAATCAAGACATTAACCGATCTTTTATCGCTCCACATAGTTGGAATTCAAATCACAAGTTTGACGTTACTTCTGCTAAAATCCTTGAACTCAGCTCTTCATCTACCCTATTGGATTTTTGAGAGTTTTTCTTTATTTTGAATATTCTATGTATCGATATTTTGTTAATGATCTCTTTAGTATTCCGCTGTTTCGCTATGCTTAGAAGTCTATTTTAATTTAATCTGTTGCACCCTGGGAATTTCGCCAAATACCCTCACATCTGTATCGTATATCTCTTTTTATTTTCTTGTTCAAACTTGTTCCTCTGTCCCTATTGGTTAAACCACTTTGCTCGTGTTGGGCTTACTTCTATACCATCATTTGACGCTTAAACTCTGAGAAAGGTTCGTGATCATAGAACAACAACCATAGTATGTCTATTTATTTACTTCCATTTGTCCTTTATTCCCGTTGCAACAAACGTTGAATTCTTTGTTGGATACAGCATTTTTATGGATATTTAATAAGTAAAATAATAGATATATGTTAGTTAGTGTTTGATTCTGAATAGATTATGCGATAATGACGAAAAACACTCTTTTCAATTTAAAATTTAGTTAACAAAAGTTAATTAGGGTAAATTTTTCTTTTTGATACATTTCATTTACTGAATTTCTAAAAATAAAAAATAAAAGAGTTGATTAATTTGCTCATTTGTTTCTTCAAAATTTAAATATTTCAATAGAAAGAAAACCTTTATTTTTACGTTGCATTATTTATTTTATTAGATTAAAATTACTTATTTTATATTTTTCTTTAAATTCTAATTTTTCAATAAAAATATTGAATTTCTTTAGTCTTTGTTCTCGATTCCTTCTAATAATCAAAGAATGTATATTTTATAGTTAAGTATGTTTGATGTCAAATCGTGCACTCAGTTAATTTTGTGGCAGGAGTCTGCTTGTAAAATACATTTTACGAATGAATTCAGCTTCAAGCTTATTATACAGTAATAAAAACTATTTCAATGAAAGTTTGTTTAGCTAATGATCAGAATAAAGTAACTATTTTCGATCTACTAATGATGAGGAGGTATGCATAATGATCATTATGAATAGTTTAAAAGTTTGAAATAAATTTTGTTTATAATAAATTCTAGCTAAAACTTTGATGAGATATCAAGTTTTTGGTTTATGTATGCAATATGGTTAATTTCATTTTAATTAAATTTCTATTTTAAAAAATAAGAGAATTGCTTTTTATTTAAAGAAATTTATTGGATTTGTTTTTGGTGCTGAAATTTTTCATGTGTTTTTTTTATTTATTACTGCACGGAAAAAAAACTATGGTAAAATTACTGTACTGTATAGTAAAATTTACGTCTTTCCGTTCACATATAAAGAAAATGAAGAAAGAATAATAAATGTTGATTCTCGCAGACGATTTTCTTCCATATCGAAACAAAAGTAAAAAAGAAATTTTTATATCGCATTTCATTTGTTAAAGACATATCAGCATAAGACGCGCCATTTTTAGTAATCCAATCAAATTCAATGCTTTTGCAACGTCATATAGTTGTTTCTTTTTAAATAACGAATGCTCTCCCTATTTATCGAAATAAGTCAATAAGTCTAGGATTCCAGCAAAACGTTGAAACTGAGACTTTGAAAGTTTTTTTTAATAATTCTATGATATATATATATCGTAAAAGATAACACGAATTAAATTTCTTGTTATGATATATGCTTTTAAAACAATATAAAAAATTGTTTTGAAAGCATATTTATATAATATGATAACTAAATAAAACAGAAATGTATGCCGTCACAGATGACTATTTAAATACTAAACTGCAATTATCTTTTCTTCAGTTGCAACGGATTATAAAAGTTGTCGTTCCTTACAATTCACTCGAAATAAAATTTATCGTTATTGCAATTTGCCACGAACACACTTCGTAATAATACCAGTCTTTCTTAATAAACAAACTATAAAGAAATCACACAAATATTAATCATCGAAACAAAAAATAATTTATACATATGTTCCAAAGTTTTGTTCTTTCAACAATAGTGTTTTATATAGTTTTAGTGTAAATGAAAACGAATCTCAATTGGCGAGAATTGCAATTGCTATGAATTGTGCCAAATACGAATTTTGCTCACGAGAGGATATGTTCTCGTCTGATTAATTACCCACAACGGATTGTGCCAACGACAAATTGTGAGCCTCAGATTTTTCAAAAGTAAATTATGCACAACAAATTAACGCTCAACCATTAGAGGCACTTCTGAAAAATAACTAATTTTAGAAGCAACAGATGGATATGAAAATGAAAGAGATATAGGAAGAAAATAGATTTTTCATGGAAACAGTGGCGTGCAGAGGTCTGTGGATTTATTGCTAGAGAAGTAACAATAATAACAATAATAATAATATGTAAAACATGGAAAAAAAATATGCTAAATTGGGTACGTAATAACTTTCATTAATATACTATATTTTAAAAATACTTACCAACAATGCAGTAAAAAAAACGGGTTTTAACTTAATAATTAAGTGGAAACGAAGCAGAAACACCATGAAATCTGCCAAATCGCTAGTTGTAAGAAGATTCGGATGAAGCATTTTAAAACCAGTTTGATTGCTTGAAGCTTGGAAGTATTTCTAATAATAGTCTTAAGAATTCCTTATGTTTCCTCTGATTATGTTTCCAGTACCGTCTTCCCCAAAACTTTTTTTTTTAAAATATATATATTGTGTTAATGTTTCGTCCTTGTTTTGACTATTAATTAACCGAAAATCTGCATTTACTTCATTTTGTATAAGGAGGTAAAATATATTAGAGCGGCCATTACAGAACACCCTGTATATTCATGGAAATCTAACAATATATTTAAAATTCATTTTTACATGAAATTAAAGGTCTCTCGACTCTTGTTTGTGAGAACAGAGTTCGAATCCAGCCGGCTGAAGACTCCCCGTTTACTTAATGGTGATTGGTGCACGTTAAAGCTGTCGAGGCACAAAGCCCTCCTTAAATCCCATAATTGATCGTTCTCTGGTTCTGACGTATCCGTGTGGAAGAAGTCGAATTCTTGGCCATAGATGGCGCCACTGAAAAACAAGAACATACTCACCCCCATTGCCTTAGTGGCCTACGACAACAACAACGTATGAAATTAAACGGAAATAATTCTATGACTAAACATTTATTATTTGCAGCAGACAATTCTTTATTTTAATCTTAAATGTTAGGAATATTTAAAGACTTCAAACTTCATTATTAAATTTATTTGAAAATCAAAGTTTATTCTTCCTAAAATATCTTCTTTGAAAGACATTTTATTTCCTAACTAGCCGCTTAAGGCGGTCAGCTGTCCGCCACGCTAAAGGTTTCCACAAATAAAGTTTTTTAAAACATACCAAGAAATCTGAAGATTAGTGGACAATTCTTCTTCCGCGTTCTTCAGATGTTTCTTGGGCCCTAGCACTGCTAATAGAGACACGATCCTCTTCCAATCTTGTTTGACGTTTCTCAGGTGTTTCTCAGACCCTAGCACTGCTAATTGTGACACGAACCTCTTCTTATCTTCTTTGACGTTCCTCAGGTGTTTCTCGGGCCCTAACACTGCTAGTTGAGACACGATCCTCTTCCAATCTTCTTTGACGTTCCTCAGGTGTTTCTCGGGCCCTAGCACTGCTAGTTGAGGCACGATCCTCTTCTAATCTTCTTTGACGTTTCTCTGATACTTCTTGGGCTCTAGAATTGCTTGTCGAAATTCGGTCATGTTCCATCCTTCTTTGACGTTCCACAGACCTTTCTTGGGTCCTTCTTCTTCTTTGAGAATCTCTTAATATCTTTTTCTTTAACAAAATACAAAGTTTTTTGGAAGGCGGTTCTGCCATGTCAGTAATCGGGTTTTTAAGAAGTCAACGAATACTTTAGAACAACAATTACTATGAAAGCAAATCATGAAACTTCAATATTAAAATCTAAGTGCTTACCTGCAAACTGAAACTTTCTGAAAATAACTAATTACATTTAATAAAAACTGTTAAAATAAAGAATAGAAAAACCAAAGAGATCCAAGGTAAGTGTGATCGTTCCTTCAAAAACAATTAAATTCCTTTTTTACATATTATATAGCTACAACGCTTAAGAAAAAAAAAAAACTAAAATGCTAAATACATGAAAAGAACACGAAAACGAATTAATTTTTTATTGTATCAATTTCTCCTTCTATATAATTTTTTATGGTATCAATTTCTATCTCTATATCGCTACAAAAATTATCGTCTTCGCTTAAGAAAAAAAATAGAGCGTGGAAAGAAGAAGAAACACTTATTATAACAATTATGAACTGCGACAAATATATCAAAGCGAAGGGTTCTATTTACGTATCGAATTTGTTGCCACATTTTTAATACAAAAATTAAACTTTTCTCCACTTTGATAAATGTAAACTAATGCAAACCTTACAATTATATTATTAATTCCTTCGTATATTATTGGTTTAAGTTGTCGAAAATTAATATTTCAATTGTAAGGTTCGCATTAGCATACATTTATAAGTATATGCATTTTTCAATAATTTTTTGAATATGGCTCTTTGAAGACGAAAAAGCATAGATTTTCTTACAAAATAACTAAATAACTAATCCAAATTTTTGAAAAAGAAAAAAAATACTTCTTCATTATGTCAAAACACAATTATGTGCCGAGTTTCGTGCCTGGGCGAGGCTTCTGGGGCGATATATTGTGATTACAGACACACACACAGCCGCGTTTATTATTATGTATAGATATTACAAAAATGGTATTATTATAATATAAAATTAATTTTGATGTAATTAACTTGTGTCATAATGTTATTTATTTCACAATTCGTGATATTATGCTATTGTTTTCAAACATTGAAATTTTTCGTTTGATAATAATAATAAATTTGAGTAATAGCTGTAGTGCCCTTAGTCGTCTACAGGATTCATTCTCAGACTGGGTGCCCGCGGCTGGAGCCTTTTAACCTCCACGCCACCACATATTGAATATCAATCTTCAAGTTTTTTTAATGTTTATGCAGCGTACGTAATTTTATTATAATTTTCTACATTTGTAAAATAGAATTTGATAAAAATAATTATAACACTTAAAAAACAGCAATTATCGATCAAAAGCAAAAATGCCCTTTTGACATCAAGGGTTCAGGAGAGGCATGTATGGTATTCGTAGTTAGTTTAAGACTAAAATTCTTTGAACAAATCTTATCGGCAAATTCCTGGGGAAATGTCTCAGATGTCAGTGAAGAAAAAAAAAAAAAAAAAAAAAGAACTGAAGGATCTTCTAAAACCCTCCAAACAAAGTGTACATTTCAAGCTCACCAAAAAGAGAGATAGCTCTTTGAAAACATTCGGATTCGACTAGGCATTTTTTTTTCTCGAAAATCCTTCGTGCTTATCGAAAAAGAATCAATATTTCAGGCTTAGAATTTAACAAAGAATTTCGCTGAAGCCCCTGAGGCTAGTCGATAAACCTGGCTCGTACCATCGGGATTGCCATTTTAGAAGGCAAGGAACAATGACTCAGCGTATCTGCAAGCAACCACACTCCATGGTTTTCTTTATAAATTCGAATATACACTTGCGATGCTTTCAAGGGCATTCAAGGTCAAAAGGGTTAGACAATCCCTTGAGATCATGGCGGTCGATTGGTATTTGCAGTCAAAAAATTTTATTTTTTTAAAAATAAAATCTTCTTTTTAAAGCATAAAAGTCAAAAAGGCGAAAATGAGGTGAGAGAAAAACATCCACATAAACAATTGCGAGACATGTTTTACTTTTTTTTTTCAGATTATGCGTTCAAGTATAGCTTTCTAATCATTTAAACATGTCAGTAAAACAAAGAATTATAAAAAAAAAATGCATATAATATAAATCTTAAAGAATCTGTCCATTATTGCAAACAGAAAAGGAAATAGCGAATGGACGTTAATAAGTTTTATAAACACTATAGTACACGCAGTATGTTGTTATTAAGTTATGGTAGCTTTGATATAATACGAGTTTTTAAGTGAATTGTTAAGTAGGTGTTTTATTTTAACTTTCTAATAACCGTTTGACATAAATGTCGATTAATTTTGTATATACGGTACGCAATTTAATCCCTTAAGACTTAAAGAGCCGGTCTTGTTATCATAAAACTAAGACCTTAAACAATCTCAAAAGAATAGAGTCCAGAAGCATTAAATCGTATGGTCTGGGCAGTCGATTAGAAAAATTAAGTTAAGATGCTCGAAATATAGACAATGAAAACGATCCATTTGAAAACGAAACTAGCCGACTGCAGCGAGTAACGTCAACAGTATTTTTAATACGAAAAAAAAAAAGGTGCTCACTTTTTCAGAAATATAAATATCCCTCCCATGAATGCAGACTTACCTTCAGTTAGCTTGCCGGTGATCCAAATATATATATATATATATATATATATATATATATATATATATATATATATATATATAAGTTTAAGTTTAAAATGAAAATAAAACAAAGGAAAATTACAGACAAATGAAAAAAGGAAGGGGGGAAATAATAATAATGACAAACAGCTGGGGAAAGGAAAAGAATTAATTAATTAAAAAAAAAAAAAAAGAAAAAGGATCAAGTTTTTTTTAAAAACCGGAAAATAAAAGATATAACCTTTTCATCAGCCCACACGATTATATCCGAAAAAGGATATATATATATATCCTGTGAATACACTATTATTTATAAAACTAATATGTAAGTATAAGTACAATTCATCTAACCGTTTTAAAGTTTTGTATTGTTACCTTTTCTATTTCGATTTTCTTTTTGGGTTTTGGCTATTCCTTTGTATTCAAGTGGTTTAACAGTTTTTTCGAACAGAAAAAATATCTATTTTTAAGTAATGTAGAAAGCCATCTAACCACATCCATACACGTTCTTGCAAATTATATAATATTAAGAACTCGACCTGTAAAATAAAATGTGAAAAACGAAAAATAGAAATGTTTAAAAAATATTATAACTAAGTTTTTCTCTCTTAGAGAATCAGTCTGTGAATATTTTTTGATTTAACGAAAACATTTTAACTTCCATAACTATATTAAAATATTCTTGACCAGTCTTCTGTTACAAAATAAATTATGTAAATTGGGGTGTGAACAAAAGTTTTGCGACATCAAATTCATACTTAACTCTCCTAGTGATTTATTATAACAATTTCGAATTCATACCTCGAGAACCAAATGTATAAATATAAATTAAACTTATTTTTTCAAGCATAGAATACAACTCATAAAATATATAATTTTCTGTAAATAGAAGAAATATTTTTCAAGCTGAAAAGAGATATCTTGCATGCCAATTCGAAATTCAGAATCGATTCGAACACATATAATTAAAGTTCTTCTTAACAATTGTGTTCTCTTTTTTACAAAAAGATAAAAAATAAAATAAAGACAGATATTCTAAATTCTACTAGCTGGAAAGTTGCACCAAATGTAACAAAAATTTTCAGCATAGAACAAGCTTTGAGAATAATTCGCGCATCAATGTAGACAACGGTGGAAAAGTGGGTACTCCCACTTCTTATCCCTATTTGATATTTTTATTCTAGTTTAGTTCTAGTTTATATTTTTACTCTAGTTTTTTTTTTTTTTTTTAATTCTAGTTTACATCGATTCTTTAATTATCAAGATATTTTATCATCATAGATTACTAAAATTAATTTAGTTTCGTCGAAACAGATAATCATTGCAAGTATATTAAGAAAGAATTGATTGAATTTCGTCAATTTACAATATTTTTCTAAAAAATAGTAGTTAGAGTAAATAATTTACGTCACACTAGAGCTGCTCAATGAGCAATTAACAAGGGCCCAAAATTGTAAAAATAATAAAAAAATAAAATGTATTTTTCCTGAGAAAAATAAATGGGGACTCACACAAAGCACCCGTCTTGCTGCACTTCAACAATTTGCATTTAAAGCTAAAAAATGGATTATATATTATTTACTTATTTAAGCGGAAATAGAAAAGAAATACAATTAAACTAACGCGAATTTGAGTTTATGTTCTTTCTGGTAAAACATTCCTTTAAATATCGTTAAAAATATAAAATATATTATTTCAAAAAGAGGAGATAGGATAATAAAAACACAATTTATTTTATCCTTACCTGGTGAGAAAAAAAAAAACATAAAGTAATATTTTAATAAATTATGCTAGCTAAATAATTTTATCTCATTTATCTACAGTTAAAATTTGAACTATTAAATAATTAATAAAACTTACTTCGAAACAGAAGTAAAACTGAGAAATATTTGCAATGATAGCTATTTTGGGAGTATTATTTTTTTTTTCCCAAATAAGTACTACTAAACATGATATAAAAATTTTGTTTCACGCCTGATTTTATCTAGGAAAATAAATTTTATGATTCAGAGAGGCGGAAAATAAATATCTGAGGCAATTAAACAACACATAGAGCAACACTTTTTGAAGTGTAAAGATTTGAACAGCAAGGTAAACACGAGGTGGATAAGCGATAAATGCGATGGATTGCTAATCCTTTGCGCTCTATCCCCGTGAGTTCAAAACCCAGTCGGAATATATTTTTAATTTAATTAGATGCCGGTTATAAACTAATAGTTAAAATTTATCCTCATTGACTTGAGCAGATAATATTGGAGAATGCCCTGAGACGAAGTGGCCGAGTGGTTAAGGCGATGGACTGCTAATCCATTAGGCTCTGTCCGCGAGGGATCAAATCCCATCCTCGTCGGATAAATTATTTTTTTCCATTTATTTTGATGCAGATTATAAATTATTAATTAAAATAAATTCTATTAAACCCGGGTAGATTATATCGGAAATTACAATATGAAAAGGTGACCGAGTAATTGCAATGGACTTCTAAAACATTGGGATCTACCCGAGTGGATTAGATTCCCATCCTCGTCGGAACAATTATTTAAATGCAGTGTGCAAATTATTATAAAAAATTCATTCAAATTAACTCGAGCAGATAATATTGGAATATGGACTGTGACGAGGTGGCCGAGTGGTTCAGGCGATGCACTGCTAAACCATTGTGCTCTACTCGCGAGGGTTCAAAATCCATCCTAGTCGGTATATATTTTTTAATTTAATTAGATGTTGGTTATAAGTTATTAGTCAGAATTCATTCTCTTTAAGTTGAGCAGACAATATTGGAGGAGCACTCTAACGAGGTGATCAAGTAGTAAAGGTGATGTTCTGTTAATCAATTGGGCTCTGCCCTCTTGGATTTGAATCCCATCCTCGTCGGATCATATTTTTTTCATTTATTTTGATGCAGCTTATAAGTTACTAATTAAAATAAATTCTATTTAACCTGGGAAGATTATATTGGAAATTACAATATGACGAGGTGACCGAGTAATTGAGGCAATGGACTTCTAAAACATTGGGATCTACCCGATTGGACTAGATTCTCATCCTCGTTGGTACATTTATTTAGATGCAGTGCGCAAATTATTAGTTAAAATTCATTCGCTTTAAATTGAGCAGATAATATTGTAATATGCACGGTGACGAAGTGGCCGAGTTGTTAAAGCGATGGACTGCTAATCCATTGGGCTCTGCCTGCGTGGGTTCGAATCCCCTCTTCGTCGGATCGTTTTTTTTTTTTTAAATTTCTTTTGATGCAGCTTATAAATTATTAATTAAAATAAATTCTATTTAATCAGGTTAGATTATATCGGAACTTACAATATGACGAGGCGACCGAGTAGTTGAGGCAATGGACTTTTCATACATTCGGATCTACCCGAGTGGATTAGATTCCATCCTCGTCGGTAAATTTATTTAGATTCAGTGTGCAAATTATTTGTTAAAATTCATTCGCTTTAACTTGAGCAGATAATATTGTAAGACGTACTGTGACGAAGTGGCCGAGAGGTTAAGGCGATGGACTGCTAATCCATTGGGCTCTGCCCTCGTGGGTTCGAATCCCATCTTCGTCGTGTCATATTTTTTTCATTTATTTAATGCAGCTTATAAATTATTAATTAAAATAAATTCTATTTAAACAGGTTAGATTATATCGGAACTTACAATATGACGAGGCGACCGAGTAGTTGTGGCAATGGATTTTTCATACTTTCGGATCTACCCGAGTGGATTAGATTCCATCCTCGTTGGTTCATTTATTTAGATGCAGTGTGCAAATTATTAGTTAAAATTCATTTGCTTTAACTTGAGCAGATAATATTGTAGGATGCACTGTGGTGAGGTTACCGAGTGGTTAAGGCGATGGACTGCTAATCCATTGGGGTCTGATCGCGTGGGTTACAATCTCGTCTTCGTTGGATCATTATTTTTCTCTTTTATTTGGAACGTTTAAATTATTATTGAAAATTAATTTATTTAACTTCAAGTTATTGGAGAAATCATTATTTCGATTTTATCGAGTTCTTAACACAAGAACAGCGGATTTTGGACTTACCTTAAACCGCCATTTAGGGGCAATTTCACCCTCGTTTGAAATTGAGTTTTTTCAAAGTAAATTGTATTTTAAATAATGAATTTTTTAAAAAAAATTTAATGTGTGAGAATTTTTAGAGATTTAAAAAAAATTATTTTTCGTTTTTTTTTCCAATGCTATGACAATCTTAAATTATAATGCGATATCGCGGTGGTAATAAGAAAATAAGCAAGCGATATGATTATGAATAATATACACTAACACACAAAATGTTTTAAAATGTCAAGTTTCATCGCTAGTATGGCTTTAGCAAAGACTTGCACAGTATATCCGCAAGAGATGATATGACAACAAAACATCGATACATTATTTTCTAGCATTTCTTAAAGCTAGTCGTAGCATTCGTTTTATTTTACGCCTTGCGTGTTAAAAGGTCTTTTTTTAATATATTAAGGACAGAATTTTATCAATTAGGAGGTAAAAGTACTAAATTGTAGTTCTTCAAAAATCACACTAATGAATTCGCAATGAGTTATTAGGGTGGCAAAAGATTCAAGCATTGTGGAGAGCAATATCACAAACGCTGTTAGGAAATGCAAAACACACGTAAGTTTCATCTGCTGTAAACTAATTTCCTAGCAAAGGTTACGTCTCATGACGTACTATTTTAGTATGTGGCAGTGTTTGGTTTCTACACCGTACTATCGTTTGTAAACATGTTCACATGAACACCATACATAATTATGGTGCTTTTTGTTACTTCTGCCCCTATATAGTAATTATTTATTTGCATTTTGCAGTGGAAAAAAGTGACATTGAAATTCGGAGGACATTTTCTTTTGTTTAAACCTAGTATCCCTATAATGTAGGATTTCTTACGAAAAAAAATTCATCTGCAAGTTTTACTAAAGCCAAAAACAGTAATTTCGCTGCTTCTGGAGTTTGTGAGGGGTTTTAAAATTGGAGCACTATACTTTTCCCAGGTCGTTATTCATTTGCCCGTTTTTCAGCTTGCAGAAAAAAAATAGCCATTTAAAAAAAAATATTGTTTGAACTTATCTATCAGTTGAAATAAAAGTTACGTGGCTTTGAACGGCTTTAAATTTTCATTATTATTTAGATGGCAACAACGTTTCCCAACAATATTATCTTATCCAGGGTCATAAGAAATATAATTTCTTATAATCAGCATGTACAGTGAGCAAAAAAAGAGAAAGATATCACCCTGAATAACTTTAGTTCTAATGATCGCATTTTCCAGTAATAAGTGTCACTCTTAATTGCTTCTAGGGGTGACTTCAAATATGCTAATTAATTAATGCTAACTATTGTTTAAGTAGCGAAATATCGACACAAAAACGCACTTTTTCTGAATAAACATAATTTTATTTTTGCATATTTGGATTCCTGATCAAAATTAGACAAAATTTAAATAAAAATATTGGAACACAATTTAGGACGCTAGGAAGTTTTATATATTTGGCGTCATTCCAAAAAGAGGAAAAGAATTATCTCCATATCAGGATTAGAAATTTAATATAACCATACTCTAGCCACGTAATCGATAAGAGAGAAATGCTCCGATGCTAAGCTGAGAGAATAAAAAAGAATGAACTAAAAACTGAAGATATATTCGTCGTTTCTGTGTTAGCTCAGGTCAATAAGATTTTTTTAATGGTGGGTACTTGGGTCTATTTCCTATTGGCCTCAGAAATGCCAGAATTGCTACTCTCTTATCGTTACCCAGTGGGCAGTTGTGGCCATGCCACGGCGGTGGAGTAGCGTCGGCCATGTCATACGACCACAAATCCGTTTATAAGGCGGGTTGCATTCGCACAATCACGCAGAAAAAAGGACATAGAACACACACACCAAGAGAGGGAAAGTTACATCCATGCCTACGGTGGGATTCGAACCCACAACCACTGACCCCGTCGTCCAGTCCAGTAATCACTAGGCCAGTGATCGGTCTTTTTTTAAAAAAAAAAACTATTTAATAGAAAAATATCTTGAAGTTTCTAGGCAATCGATTTTTTTTTAGTTTATTACTACCCAAAAGAAAATATTGCTTTTGTTTTTATCTTCTTTAAAATTAAATTTGAATCCATTTACAAATTATTTATTTTTTTTCTAAGATTTTAGTATTTGAACACACGAACTTTTTATTAGGCATTATTTGCATTTAAGTTGTTTTTTACCTTCTTTTTGAATATAAAGATTTTGTACTAGAACCAAATTTGCATTATTTAAATTATATACAGGGTTGTAAGGCAAATCACGAAAAAGATCCCGTAAATTTTTTTAAATATCTGGAAGAAATTATGATGCACATTCACAAGGTCTTATACATATTTATGTTTTTTTTCGATGTTTCTTTTATTTATTTACGATGATATTTCTTTTTTTATAATTGAAGAAATTATTGAATTTTACGTGACATTTTAAAAAAGATTGAAAAAATATTAAAGAATATTGTATGATTCATTTCTGAGAAAATCGTTTCATTTTACCAAATATGTGAGTTACGTGACTTTTTTCAGATAAAGATAATTTGCATAAAGCATCCAGATGTTTTAATACATTCTGAAACGGATTTTCGTAAATTCACCATAAAATATCACTCATACGATAACCAATTATTGCTACTATAATTTCTTTGCTTTATTCCTTTTATTGCAAATTTATTTTACTATTTTTACCATCATTACAAGCATATATCTGATACGATAGTCTCCTTTTAAACAGAATTCGTAAGATCCATAAGAAACAGTAATAGAGGTAGCAAAACTAAATTTCCATTCCGGGTTAATTAAATCATTGTCACGTTTCAATTGTGCACAAAATAAACATTAACATTCTTGTCTTTTTACGGCGAAATAAAGGAGCAATGTCGATTTATAATTTCGTAAGAAAGTACATTAAAACTTTTTGCTATTAACATATTAATGACATATATAAAATAATTTGTTATCCAAAAATCTCTAAATACATCCTATTTTAGCATTAAGGAAATTCTAAAGTTAGATGTTATACTATTTTAGCAGAACAATTTTTTGAGATGATGATTCTAAGAATAACACAGTCTTGAAATATTTTTACAATTTTCTATTTTCAGTATTTGCTGTTTAACAAAATAAGGCATATCAAGCATTTTTCTGATATAACAATAGTTATTTTCAACCGTTCTAAAGTTAAGAAATAATACTAGCAACTTTTTAGGCTAATGTTTTCAACATTATCCTGTATAAAAGGGCAATTTTCTTAAACTTAGCGGGCTAGAATAAGTGTGAACGTCAAAATATCCATAATGTTTTGCTGATTTAAAAAATGAAGCAAACTGTTTTTTTTTTTTTTTTTTTTTTTTTTTTTTTTTTTTTTACATATATGCATTTACTTTTCATTAATCAAATATATAAGAAACAATTAAAAAAGTAATTAAAAAAGTAAAACATTTTTCAAAAAAATAGTATGCTTAGTAAATAGTCAGTTGTTTTGCATCGAATAATTTTGATCAGTCGAATATTTTTAATTACTTATATTTTATTTTATTTTATAACCGTCGTTGAACAGCCGACCCAATTTCATGGGTTTACGACTACTAATGTTCAACTCCGTAGCCTTGTAATTTTGAACCAATCCAGAAGACAAGGAAACTCCTGGATCAGTACCCCCAGATGTATTGATTTGTTATGGAAACATGGAGGACTTTGAGACTCGACAGATTTAACGTGCATCAGTCACCATTTACTACACGGGGAGTCTTCGGCCGGCGAGGATCAAACCCACGACCTCTTGGACATGGGCCCAGCGCCCTACCGACCAGGCTATCCCGCCCCCTCTTTTTTTTAAATTTTTCTTTTAACAAGATTTAATTCTCAGCTAGCTGGAAATAATTATGAGTTTTCTTTTAATAAAAACTTGACAATATTTCAAAAAGGAATTTCGCTTTAAAAGAAAACCTAATTTAAAGTACTAAAACAACTGATTAGCATATTAAAGGAAAAATAATATATATGGTAGAGTAAAGAATAAGATTTTGAGAAATGATAAAATTTAATTAAATAGTTAGTAAATAAATTCTGTGAAACACGCACGGGCATGTAATTAAGAAATTTATTTTAAGTTTATTAAGACGATAGATAAGGTGACGAGAAATTTTTAGATGCTTAAAAATGCTGACTATGTATTTGCATTAATAATTATAAAATATATATTGAAGATATTGTTAAATATATTATTCAAAATCTATGTTGGTATATTATTGAATTTGAATCAATTATCTAAAGAACAAGCTTTAGAAAAAAAAAAGAAAAAAAAAAAAGCTGTATAATCACGTTCTATCAAAAACATACTTCAATGAAACTCGACATTCGTTGAATAAAATGTTTTTTATTCAATAAAATGTTTTACTCAAATCTCTCTAGTAAATTACGAAAAAATTTTCGTACATCGTATTTTATAATTTAAAAAAAAAGAATTAGAGATAGGTTATTAGAGAAACAATTATGCATGAAATTTTATGCTCTACGCGGGTGAGTCAAATTTTTCGTAAGTTATCTACATTTAAATATTAATCGCCCCATTTTAATATTTCATCATTGTCACAAAATTATTTTTTTAAAAATAATAAATTTTAAATTTTTTTGGTTTCTACTAAATTTTACGATAGAAAATACGTAGATTAATATGGTACAAACAGTTTATACCTCATAATTCAAAGAATTTTTTTAATGGAACATACCAGCATTTGTGTTACATGGAGAGGAAAACCACGTAAACCTCCCACTGTTAGCCTCACGGCAAGGGTACTGTAACCAATGATCCGTATACCACTGAGAATATTTTACGTTATCACTTTTGTCGGGTGCAAGCCAGATGCGGAGTTCGTATCGACCAGCCATGGTAGGTATTCGAACCCGGTTCACTATATTGGAAGGGAGAACGCTCTATCCCCTGAGCCATTACGACTCCAACCTTATTAATTATAAACTTTAAATTATCCAATATAATTTTTTACCTTACGCACATCCATTTTCGAGAAAATTCAAGGTGACTAACAAGTCAAACGCGCTTCAGTACTGCAGTAAGAACGCATCATAAAAGAACCCGCTATTTTCGCTTCTAACTCTATCTGCGCTTCTGTTTTTATAATTTGTAATCTGGCATTCGTATTACGAAAATATTTTAAATCATTCTTGAAAGATTCCGGAACGAAAGTTCATTTGAATTCCCTACTCATTTTATAAATTTCGTTTTATGTCTTGTGCTGTAATATCTGTTTTTTGATTGATTTGTTTTATTTCGTATATATTTTTTCTTAATGTGTTCGATTTCGTTTCAAATTTTATGAGTGCACCTCACAGTATTGTATTGGTATATTTTGCTTTGGCTATATAGATACAATATTAGAAAGCGTCATTTTTGTGGATATAATCGTGTAAGCTGATGAAGATATTATATCTTTCCATTACTTTGCTTTCGCTTTCCGGCTTTTTAATATTTTTTTTTAAATAATATTTTAAAAAAATATATTTTATTGAAATATTCTATTTTTTCTTCTTATTTTGTCTTTAATCTTTATTATTTTCCATGTTTTCTCTATATTTGTAACTTGTTTTAGGAGTTCTCTATACTTGCAACTTATGCGCAGTTAATAAAACTTTTTATTACTTTTCTTTCTTTTTATCCCTTTCTGTCTTTATTGAGCTATACACTCAAGAGTCAAAACATTATGACCCCCTCTTAATAACGAGTTGGCCCACTAAAGCCCACAACATAGTGCAACTCACCTTGGCATGGATGCCACAAGTCCTTGGTAGATAGCCGGAGACAGATTGTACCAGATGCTTAAGCAACGGTCACGCAAATCCGAGATATTGCGACTTACTGGTCTTCGAACTCTGAGCTGCAGCTCCATGACATCCCAAATGTGTTCTATCGGATAGAGATCCGGTGAGTTAGGCGGCCAGGACATTAACTGGAATTCGGCATCATGTTCCTGGAACCATTCCAGCACAATTTTAGCCTTGTAATACAGGACGTTGCCCTGTATGAAAATTACATTTCCAGCTGGAAAAACAGAGGCCATGTAAGGGTGCAACTGGTCCGCAATGATGTTCAGATACCCTGTAGCATTCATGGTCTGCTCTACCACAACCACGGGTCCAAGATACGCCCAAGAGAACGTCCCCCAAAGCATAATACTACCACCACCGGCCTTTGTATGACCTACTGTACATTGAGGGAGCAATTGTTCGCCTGGAAGACGGTGTATCCTGACACGACCATCGGCGTGATGAATGGCAAACCTTGATTCATCTGACCAGGCAACTCTCTGCCACTGATCCATGGGCCAGTCGCGATGTTCTCGGGCCCAGCGTAGGCGTAGTTGGCGATGACGCTTGGTCAGCAAAGGCACACGAGTGGGACGTTTGCTGCGTACCCCATATCCAATAGTGTCCGCTGAAAAGGGTGCTCTGTTACTATTCTACTTGACACTGCATTGTATTGGGTTGTCAGCTGAGCCACTGTCTGGTTCCGGTTTTGTTTCACCAAGCGAGACAATCTCAAACGACCTGTTTCTTTGATAATGTGTAGACGTCCAACACCATGTCGTCTACTACTGGTTTCAGCGTCATTCATCCACTTTGCATAAGTACTAACAACTGTAGATCGCGAACAACCCACGAGTCGTGCAGTTTCGGAAATACTTCTTCCGAGTCTTCGAGCCATTACAATCTGCCCTCTATCAAAGTCGATTAGATCCGCAGCCTTTCCCATCACACACAGAATTAAGTAAAAGAATGATTCTTCAAACTCTCCAGCAACAGTTAAATACCAACTTCCAAATGATCACGTGCCTTCCACATCATCCAGGAGAGTTCATTGCAAAATGTAGGGGTGGTCATAATGTTTTGGCTCTTGAGTGTATATATATATATATATCAATGAGTTTTTAACATTATTTTATTGAAATTAACCCGTTAACGCCCACTGTCCTCAATTGAGGACAGCCAATAAAACATTATGTAAATTATTTATTTTAATTTTAAAAGGAATTTTTCTTTTCTGAGAAGATAGTTGGCAGCACTATCAACACATCCGCAATATTTTTAATAAATATACTGCTATACTTGGTTTAATATTTGGATCGCCATTTTGTGATTTTTCTAGCCTAACACAAGCCTCTTTTTTTATGCAGTCATATCAAATAAAATAAAAGCAAATTATTTTATTTAGTACAGTTTTTCTCTTAAGAGTACATTTCAACATATAACGCTAATTAAATTTGCTTTTTACAGTTTCTCTTCTTTTTATATAACATTATATTTTACTGTTTGTATTTTGATAGAGTAAGTGAATTATAGAATTAGCAGAAATTTTGTAAATATTATTTCCTTCATTTTAGGAAATTATTTCACCTTGCACGTGTCTTTCAAATCTTCGTATTCTTCTTCAAAAATTCAATGCAATATTATATCCCGTAAATTTCTTACAATAGAATAGGATTTCTTACAATAGCTCAGGAATATTTGTTCTCACACAAATTTAGGCAGTTATCATTTCAATTCCTCCTGAGGTAGAAGAGCAGGATTCGAATGGAATGACAATAAATCAATTACAATTCTGCAGTGAATTTCAAAAAAATAAATTCTGTGGGGGCAAATAATGTGGTGAAAAGTACAAAAGGAAAGAGTACCTGTGTCGCAATAAAAAATCATACGTGAGTACAGCACTTTCATGGGGGGTGAGGATCCACATACCTGTTTCTTAGATCAGCACACTAAATCAATAAGGGGCAAAAATGGGATTAGTGTTTATTTACATAATGATAGACACGTAGGTAGTGACTGTACATCTTCTTAACAAAAAAACAAAAATAATTTGGGTGTTAATGGGTTGATAAGCATGAAACATCCGTTCTAAGTGTATATTCAAAGTATTGTATATGGAACAGCGTACTTTTTTTTATTAAAAAAATCAATTAACATAGGAATAGTATTGCAATCAGACATCCACTCTAAGCATTTTTAACATTGTTTTAGTTACAACGTATTTCTTATAAAATCCGAAGAACAAAGACAATCCGTTTTAAATAATAAAAAAAAACACGAATTTTTTTTAGAATACAAAATCGTATGATAGATTTATGATTGTCCAAGCACGCTAAGAGATGTTTTGCTGGTGAAAAGTCAGTTTTTCTTTTCTTTCTCATAGCAACAGTATTTCCATTTTTCTGTCCTGTCATGTATTCCATTAAGCAAATAGATGGTTGGTCATGTAGAATATTGTATATCTTTTTTTTTCTTCTTGAGAGCAGGTGGATATTTTTACAGGAAGGGGAAATAAAGCATTTTTGAAAAGTCTTGTTTTTCTTATCCTTTGCTACAATGGGTTTCTCACTCCGAATACCTATAGCTGAATTTCGATTTGATGTATTTGCTTAAAAAATATCACAAGAGAGCAAGCGCAGTTAAAGAATCGTTTCGACATTTTAAATGGATTTCTGATCTTTATAGCCCCAACTTTCTTGCTGTGATTTATTTTTATTTTATTTTTATCAACAGAACCTACTCTGTAAAAGATTTTGGGACGCATTGAGCCATAATGTTGTTCAACCTTGCTGCAACTTTAATGCGTCACCAATACGCTACAGGTCAAATTTGGCGTCCTGAAGGAATACATTCGCTAAATTGAACCATATTATCGTGTAAAATAGATTTTTATAAACTTTATTATACGATAGAGGAAAATTAATTTAAAAGACAATCTAAAATCAACTTGGAATTTTATTGCTATTGTAGTGAATTTAAGTCAAACTATGGTTCAGTTTAATAATAAGTTTCTTAAAGGAAATCTTTAGAGCAAAATAATTTTTTTATCATATATAATAATCAAAACCAATTTTTAGAGATTTCAGACGATGCCGTTCAAACTTTCCGCAACTTTAATATGTCACCAATACGCTACTTTACAATTTGGCGTTCTGGGAAAATATTTAGCCCCATAAACTAACCATACTCTATTGTGTAAAATAAACTTTTTTAAGTTACATAGTAAAGAGAATTAATTTAAGAGAAAATATAGTTCTACATTGCATCAATTGCTGCTTTAGCCATATTAAGTGAAAATATATAGTTTAAGATTAAAGAAAATTTTCCTAAAGGGAATCTTCCCAACAGAAAATAATTTTAACCAACAAAACCTACGCTTTTAGAGATTATGAAACGCATTGTACTATAATGTCATTAAAACTTACATCAACTTTAATGCGTCAACAATACGCTACAGAACAAATTTGACGTCCTGGAAGAAAATATTTTTCGCTAAATTAATCCATATTATAGTTTAAAATAAACTGTCTTAAACTTTATTACAAGGTAGAGGGGACTAATTTAAAAGAAAATCTAGTTTAACTTAGAATCTTATTGCTGTCGTTGCAACTTTGAGTCAAAATATGATTCAGGATTAAATCAAAGTTTGTTAAAGTAAATCTTCACTTTATACAAGCAATACCTATAGCCATATTTGGCGTTCTTGAAGAATATTTTTCTCCAAATTGACCCCTTTTATCGTGTAAAATAAACTTTCTTAAACTTTATTAAACTTTAGGGGGAATTAATTTAAGATGAAATATAGACCGATTTAGCATTATATTGCTGTATAGTAAATTTGAGACAAAATATTGTTCAAGATTAAAATCAAATTTTCCTTAGGAGAATCTTCCATATAAAACACTATTTTCATTGTTTTCATGGTAATTTATGTTCATGATTTATTTCAATTTATTTTCTCTTAACTGATTTCCAACTAAATGTCTAATAAATTAAATTATATTTGATTTTATAGATTAAAATTTAAACCTTGGTATTTTATTATCGGATACAAAAAGAAATTTCTAACATTTAATTTTTAATTTAAAAATTATATAATATATTTATTAAAGCAATGTGATATTTAAAATGAAACATAAACTTTAAAAATATTAAAATTCCGAATTTTTTTAAGCTCATTAATTGCACATATCCAAAAAAAGGATAAATAAATAAATATTTCATTTATGTATATTGTTGCATCATTTTTGATTTATTACTACAGTCCAAACTTATATTTTTCATAATTACTGAGAATTGTTCCAATTCATGCTTTTGCAATATTCTTTCAAAATATCTTCTAAATAATAAAATTTCTTAAATAAGTTACTTTCTCTGATTATAATGTTAATCATTAAATTGTTCATAAGCCCAATTTATTTGTATAAAATCAAGTTAATTACAAGTTTTCCATTATCTTTACAAGCATTAATAGCTTCATTATCACTTCCAAAAGTAATTTTTTTAGTTTCAATTTACAAACAGCAAAATATACTTTAATTGTTACCATATAATTCAAAGCTATAAATCATCATCAAGTCTTAAGCCTAATGATCTTAATTAACTTCAATCCCTAAATTTGTCGCCAAATCTAATAAATAAAATCATTTATCCTATAATATAGAGCAAACGTTATAAAAATGATAAAAGAAAATGGAAAGTTGTATGCAATTTCATCAGAATTTAAGACAAAAATAATTGTGCTTCGGGTTTCATTACCTTTTGTTGTAAATCAGGCTTAATGAGAAAAAAACTCAATTGTAATTTTTTTAAGTAGAAAATAATTAAATACGCAGAAACTAAAAGAAATAATGGTTACTTTTAAGCTGACATTTATTGTCACAATCCCTTCCTAAAGAGAAAAAAAAAGAAAAAGAAATCGTCAGTCTAGTATTTTACAGTCGTCATATGCAATTGAGAAAGAAAAGAAGTGAATCTACATTCATTAAACGCAGACGATTCTTTTTCAACCATTTTTCTTCCAATCTTCAGTCAATTGGATGACAACAATAAAAAAAAGGCACGTGATCTAATAAGGTCCGCTGCTAAGCGTGTCTGTGGTATGGATGTGTCTCGGTGTGTATGCACGTTATATTTTTTTCAGTGACGTCCAATCTAATTATCTTAACAAGGTCTTTTGTTTCATCTAATTCGGAGAGAGCGTTAATGAAATTATTCTTTTAGTCTACTTTTTCACTTTCGATCTCCCTAAACAAACTTCTTTGAATGACGATGTTGCAGCTGTCAAGAAAAGCTTCGACTTTAATTTCTTATATCGAAATTGGGTGAGTTTTTTTACGATTCAATATCGATGCAGTTTCTTTCGTTTTATGAGTTTCCTAAATTAAGAAGTTAGTCAATACGTTTTTTAATGTGTGCCTAGAGCAATTTAAAAATAAATGACATTATAATTAGTTCCTTCATCACTTTTTTCTCAAATATTTTCAGTTTAATCGATTTTCTTTTTTACCTTATAGTTTGATTTTCTAATAAGCAGGTATATTTTAGTCATCCAATGTATTTTTATTATACTATGTTAATAAAGAGAAAATAAATAGTAAGAATATATTTTAAAAAAAGCTGTAATAAACTATTTCACTAATAAGGAAAAAAGGTGATATGATAGAAATGAAATTAGATTAATTTATTTTTTATATTATTATTAAAATCATGGTGTTAAATTAAAGTATATTTTTATATTACTATAGTGGTTATAATATGAACAAAGTTAATTATTCCTTGCATTATTGTTAAGCATATAATAGGAAATTATTTTTTTCGGAATAACGATATTTACATTTTTCTATAGATAAAATTCTAATTTAGTATTTTCCATTGAAATATAAAAAAATTCTTTTAAAAATGGTATAGCCGTTTTTTTTTCCTTCTTAATATTATCTTTTCCGTTGTGAGAACGTTGCAACTATGGTGAATATGATATGCTTTATGGTGCATGATGACATAGAGGTTAAGCAATTGAACTGTCATTGTGAAGCTTAAAAGTTTTATCCCTGTTGTAACTCGTTGCTTCGGATAGATGGGTACCAGCTTGACTTGAAAATTAAGGCCGAATGCTGACCATGTTGCAGCCATTATTTCGGAGGCAAAATTATGGAGCCTTAAGTTGCATGACCTCATCGAACACTCAGTGGGTTGCTGCTAACTGTGACTGTTGCTGTCGAAAGAAAATTCAAATGTTGTTTAAATTTCTAGATAGCCAATAGAGATGTCCTAGTAAGCGGTTAACCTAGATCATTTGAGTTTAATAAATCAATCTATTGTCGTTCGTACCATTCCTATTCGACTATTCCTACCTAATTAGAAACGTATTCTTATTCATTATTATCGTAATGATTGATCATTGTTGATTTTTTAGTGAACAGGTAGGTAAAACTACGTCTGCTTAAACATCTCTATGCGTAATGTTGATGATAACTTGAGAGTTCCTGACGTATATAGGGTGTACCCTGAAAACACCGTACTGTATTTTTAGAATCCTTGTGAAAATGAAAAAAAAAATGCACATGTGGGGTTGCGAATTAATATTCAACCCAATAAAAAAAATAATAACACTAACAAAATTCGACCAACTACAGTAGAGAATGGTAGACGTAATACATAAAAACAGGTTTAATTTTAAATTAAAACTTCCAGGTATTTCTATGTTTCTAATAATCATCTTTCAACTTCTTTATATTTCTTTTCGTTACTCCCACTCTATGTCAATCCCCCGCATCCTGATCTAAGATTTGTCAAATTACAGAAACGTTATTGTTTTTGCATTGCTAAATGTTAATTCATGATAGCCAGTGCTTGTACTTTTCATTTTTGATAAGGATTTTTTTAAAAATAAAAACTGGAAAAAAATTGACTTATTAAAAGTGTTACATATTTGCACATATTAAGATCGGTCTTTATAGAACGCTCTGTATAGATGTAGCAATGGCTTTAGAAACATTATTATAACAGGTCCTGAACGTACTAAGATTGGAAGTTGGATAATGACTCAAGTTAAGGTATATTTTCAAAAAATCAATTTGCTGTATGTGAATGACAATTTTTAAACATCATATCATTATAAAAAAAAAATGCGTAGCTAAAATATGTTTTTTAAAAACTCCACTCTAAAGGTTATTCAAACTCATCTTGCAATGAAGTTTAATAATTAAAAATAGTTCTAAAGGTATTCATTATTATTATATTATCTCATTATATTACGAAAAATATAATTGTATAAAGCATTTTCTTAAAATTGTTGGCACAGTTTTTTATCATCCAGAAAACTACTTGATAAGGTTACTCAGTTCTGCTGTTACCACCTTGCCATGGTAAATGGGATTGCGTGTGTTTATGGACTCATTGAGGTATGCCAACGATAGCTTAGCTAATGGTGGGGCTTCATAAGCCAGGCAGAGGTTATTGGTAAGGCACCAGACGAAGAGTAATTCTCTGGTTCTCCAGGTAGAGGGTTGAGCGTGAAGCTAACTACATTACCTTGGAAAACAATTCTAGTTCAGAAACTTCAAGGAGCTATGTAAGGATAGAATATATATAGACGATTTGGAAGTAAAGATTAAGTAGAGATTTTAATGCAGAGCTGGTAGGGATTATATTATGAAGTAGTGTGTGGAAAAACCAGGGTCTTCATATTTACTTCAAGAATAAAGGTGCAAAGCTGGCCGACTTTGCTTCTGTTGCTGATTTTTTTATATGTGAAACTATATTTATTCATAAAAAAGTACACAAGTTCACATCGAGATAAGCCTATGGCTAACATGGAATTAAATAGATCACATTTTGATAAATAGAAGTCGCATAAGTAATTGATGCGTGCTGTTATAGAGGTGAAACTATCGACTCTGCCCATTATTTGGTGACGTCTAAAGTGAGGGCAAAAATCAGCAGGTTATTTACAAGAGCAAAAAAAAAGCGATACCGAAAAGTAAAAAAAAATGATTATGATGAATTAGAGAAACCAGAAATCATAGAAAAGTATAAGAAACATTTCACAAATAGTGATTATGTTTAAACTAAAGAATATAAATAGAAGGATGTAGTTTCCCAAAGTTCGTAAAAAATAAAAAAGAGAATGACTGGTATGATTCAAAATGTGAAGAGATGGCTAAGAGAAGAAAAAAAATTAAGCCAACACGATTATGATTGACAAGCATTATACCAGAAATTCAGAAGTTAAATACACATATTTATGAAAGGAAGAGCAGAAAATGCATGGAAAGAAAAAAAAGGGAATCTATGTGAGGAAAGATTCAGTGAAACTGAGAATTTGAAAACTCATAGAGAAACTTGTAAATTTTACAAATTGCTTTATGTTATTAGAGAAGATTTTAATTTTGGAGCAATGACTCTCAGAAAAAATGATAAAATGAAGACTATGGATGGATGGAGAGTTCATTTTTAAGGCGGCTCATATTTGGCAAATATATTCATGTTACGGAAAATTATACTGCTGATGTAAACATACGAGTACGAGTAATGTTAATGTATCTACGTTATGTGAACTAGGATATACTCCAAAAAAACTGCACAGGAATAGAGTCCCTTACCCAGATGACTTTAAGACTGAATTTTTTATTATCAATGCACTGGAGTTGAACTTTGAGCTTCTAAAGATTACTTGTAATGTGTGCAACCAGGAACAAATGCCAACTGAATTTCAAGAGGGATCTATTTTCACCATCAACAAGAAAAACAAGCTGGACTGTCGCAACTGTCGAGGTATTACATTTCTTAATGTGGTTTCTAAAATATTTTCTAATATACTATATAGTAAATTTCTTCCTTATGTTATAAAAATTACAGGGAAAATACCAATGAGTGGTTTTCAAGAGAGAGAATCTACAGTTGATCCGATTCGTTTTTACACAAATTCTTGAAAAAACAAGGGAGTATGGAATTTATTCTTACCTTCTTTCTGTAGATTTTCTGTAGATCAATTGTAGATTTTGTAGATTAACTTACTATTAGAAGGAATAAGCTCTTTGATTCGATGCTTGAACTTGAAATCCCGTCAAAACTTATGATTTTTGTCAGAATAACGTTACGAAGTGTTAACTGTTAAGTGAAACTCATCTCAGAGGCGTTCTATCCAGAAAGAGGTCTTCAACAGAAATAAGCTTTATCATCCATTTTATTGAACGTAGCCATTGAAAAAGCTATAAGAGATTCAGAGATTAACACTTAACGTACCCTTCTTCAGAGATCTGAACAATTACTTCAGTGTGCAGACGATATCGATATAGTAATGACGAACAAAATAGACTATAGTGGAAATATTTATCGCCCTTGAGAATGTTGCCAAGAATTAAGGCTTAGCAGAAAGCTAGGGAAAGACGAACATGATGGTAGTGTAACGGAAGAACATAGCGTATTACTCCGTAAATCGTACTTTTAAAAGCCCGCGCTGTTTAAGTACCTGGTTAAACTTATTACCAATAACAATGATATGAAAATTAAAATTAGGAGCAGACTTTTGATGGCAAATACGTGCTTTTTTTGGTCGGAGGAACAAATTAAAGTCTGAATCCGTCTGTATGAGTATCTAAATAAATTTACACTGAACCCTGATTATACCAATTGATTGCGAGAGCTGGGCAATCAAAAAATTTGAGGAAAATAGATTGTTCAATTGAGAAAGATTCTTCGGCAAAACTTTGGAGCCGTAAAAGTAAATGATGACACATGAGAAAAATTATATAATACACATTATAAAAAACCTAAGAAGATAAGAGTTGTTAAGTCTTACGGGGTCAGACGCATTTTTCGACGCGAAAATCTAGATCCAGCCAAAAAATTGATATTCCCAAAGATCGAGTTAACAAAAAGAAGAGTCAGACCTATGTGATGGCTAAAGAGCGTAAAGAAGGATTTGGGAGTGAATATGAGGAGAAACTTAGCAGTAAATCGTATGTACTGAAAGAAACAGACTGAGAAAACCTTGGTCTGCACTGCACTGTTAATTTACAAAAGGGATTAATATTTCTATGTTTATCACCAGCTTAAAATAAAAGAAGTCTTAAAATTATTTTTTATCTGTAAAGCATTTGTTTATTTATTATTCAAGAGTAATTCATGCAATTTAACATCTCTAATATTATTTTTTGAATGTATTTCTTTTTGGGGTTATTATTCAAAATTAAAGGTTTGAAATTAAATATCTGTTTATGTATATTATTCTAAAGTAATTTTATAATATTACCTAACCCAATTTTACTAAGCAACATTTTATGTTAAACAAATTTAGTTACGTTTTTCCAATTATCGTGCGTCAATTTACTTTGATAATATATGTTATGTGAAAATGTATTTTTTCATAAATACAATTTAGTTATAAATACAGCAAAATATAAATTTAAAATATATAAAGCGATGTTAAGAATTAACTTTTCACATTGCTAAGAAACCGTTTAAGCATAAAATATTTAACGCATTTTTTTTAATAATCAACAATTAAATACGAATTAAGTGGATAAAGTTGCTATACTAACTAAGCCAAATTATTAGGTTAAACATTTAGTCAATAGAATCTGGAACCGATTCTGGAAAATATAATAAAATATATAATTTTTTATAAAATTGAACACATTTTTTAAATTGTAGTGTAACTATCTATGATTTGCGATAAACCAAATAATTATTGAGTTATAAACGAAATTTTGAAAGTGAAGTGAACAGAGAATAAGAATGGATAATCTTTATAATACATTACTATATAAATAGGGGAAGCTCGATCAAGATGGTCCGCTTAAAGAAACTTGGTTCAAAAAATAGTAAACTAGAGCAATTTTATATCTTTTATATTGCAAACATATAGTGGGAACATTGCTCTTACATATCTCATACAGAAAATAAATAAATAATAAAGTTCAATAATAATAACTTAACATAAACAAAAAAAGAACATTGTCCTATCTTACCCGGGAAAGATGGGACACTTAATTATGTTTCAAAAATCACTGAAATTAATGACAGAATAATCGACAAAAAACGTTCCTAAACATCACAGTTACTGCATAAGAAGCGGCCAAAACCTGAATAAGCATTGCACGCTTCATGAGCCCATTCTAAGCAATCTGAGTATTCTGAGTATAAGCAATCTGAGTCTGTCTATTAATTAATTATAAATTATTTTTATAAATTTTTTTAAAATAATTTGTTAAGTAATATTTGCTAGTTAATATTTCTTTTTGTTAATATTACCTAATTTTTTATGCTTTTTGCCAAATCCGGAGTGTTTAATTTTTATATTACACTTTTATTCTACTTTGGCTGTCCCATCTTGCCCGGTCCATCTTGCCCGGATAGCAAATTTTTAAAAAAATATATCTGCAAATTTGTTTAAATACATAAATTTTAATTTCCACTACTCATTATGTTTGTGCAATAATATAACTACAGGACCACAAATTTGAAAAATTTGTTGCAATGTATTAAACAAATAATATCAGCATACAAATCTGGAAAAATATTTTAACACGATATAATAAAAACAAAACAATATGTCCCTTTCGGCAACACCTTGTAAACTGACGAAAAAACTTGTGCGTATTGAGAACAACAATTTTTTCTTTCCGAAAACGCACTTTTGATGTCGCAACCGTGATGCGCAGAGAAAAAAAAAGCGATGCCCCGTCTTGCCCGAGCTTCCCTTATATCTTATTAAAGGATTGTTTAGACCTAGTTTAAAACAGATAAATATGGAAGCGTTGAAAACACTTAGAGATATGCCTTGAAGCCATGGTTATATCCTCACTTCAACCGCTTAAACAAAGATTTATCTTTCATTCTTTTTTCACCTGAACATACATAATAACATAATAAATAAGATTTTTAAGCAGGGAAAATTCGAAATTTTATATATATATATATATATATATATATATATATATATATATATATATATATATATATATATATATATATATATATATATATATATATGGATGATTCTCACGAAATATGACAATTCGGACCAAAAAATTTCTTAAAATTTAAAGTCGTCAAAATAATCTAAAAATTTTTTTGTATACTTCTTTAGTTACACTTATTAATATCTTACAGACAGTAGTGTAGTTTATTGACGTTTGCTCGGGAAAAAAAATAAAATTGAAATTCATCAAATCTTAAATGCCAGGAAAATGACACATTAGCTTAAAAGTTTAAAAGACAGTCATTTCAAGTTAAAAATAAGTAACTCAACTTAAGCCTTTATGTTAGATGGACCATAAATTGCTTAAATTAATTCTTTTTATCCACTGTGGAAGGAATCAAAATGAATAACTTTTTGTTGCTGATATGTACAGAATAAAATTGTGGATAATAATCAATCATTAAATAAATAAATAACTTTGATTACATCCAATCATATTACAATCATACATAAACTTGGTATTAGGTTAATATTTGCTTTCCTTCCTTACAGTATTAGCAGTTTGGCATTCATAAGCCAGCAAAATGACAGCCAGAATAATGATAAATTTGCTATTTTATAGCATATAACTTTACTTTAATTAAATATTTTGGCCTAAGACGTTTATATTCTGTAGAAAACAACAGGATTTCTTAAAATAACTCAGATAAATCTATGTAGTTTATGTTATTAATGGTTTCAAGAAGCCAGGAAAATGACAACACAAAAACCTACTCTCCATTAAAAATTTTTTGAAATAGATTTTGAACCAGAAAATTGGTTCTTTATTCATGCAACAAGACATGTTCATATAGGAGGGTATCTAATCAATCTATTAGCATAAGATATTGATTGCTGGCTCTATCTATTTTAGTTATAAACCACAAAATAAAAGTAGCCTAGAAAATGACAGATTTTCTTGGGACAAACAAATTATTGACAGAAAAAATCAATACAAACGAAGTTTTTGTAAATAATACTCTCTGCGTATATTCGAGAAATGCTTACACCGGTTGAGATAAAAAAAAATAAGATATTGAAAAATTTATAGGAAGTTTTGAAGCTAGTTGTTATTGGAAACAATCTTTGGGACATGATAGGAAAATGACATTTTGTAGTTGAAATAAATTTTTTAACTATACAAAACAGTCAATGCGAGTGCAAAGTTATTTTAAAATGCTAAGAGCAATGTTATTTATTAATTTTTCTAATAAAAAAAAGTTCTTTTAGTATTATAGTATTAGATCTTGGAGCAAGGGACAGTGAATTGATTTATTTCGTAAAAATCACCCATATATATATATATATATAGATGTTCAATGAAAAAAATGAACTCGAAAGCTTTCTGGATTTCTCTCTTTTTTTTATTACGATAAAATAGTTTTACATTTTTAATAATATTTTCCATTGCTTGCATGGTAGCTATATTTTAACACATTGATACAAATTAACGGTTGGATTATTAACTTAAGTGCATATTTTTTAGTTCGGCTCCTCATATATTATATTATTGTATTTTATGTTAAAATCATTGCTTTAATAACTATTCCCCGTGTTAAAAATTCGAATAATAGCTACGTTATTCTTTTTATTATGTAAATTATGCTGCTGCATTTGGAAGTTATTCGTGGATGAGGTTATTTGTGTCAAGCGTTCGCATAGTTCTTGCCAACTAATATTCATCATTACTGAGTGTGAAACTTATTTCTACATGATAAATTAAGTTGGGTGGAGTTTACTTTGGTGCCAATGGCAAATAACCAATATTAAAATTTTGGGGTTTAAAAAGTCTTAATTAAATTTTTGTTTTATGATGAAATCTAGATTAAAAAAAATTTTGTTTTATTTAAATTAAAATATAATTTCAACAGAATGATTTAGGCAAATACTTAGAATACGAACATAAAAAAAGAAACAAAATGTTTGTTTTTACCAAGACTGTCACCATTTAAATATAATTCGTTAATAATTTATGATACAATATAAGATACATTATTTTACCTGGATTTTAAGAGCCTCTAATCTGAAAATGATTTTGTAAGATCTGTAAATGATTTGTCAATAATAAATAAATGAAGATTTACAAACTGAGAAAAAGAGATTTAAGAAATTCTTAGAAATATTATTCTTAAAGCCCCACGAATTGTAAGTATTCTTTCCTTAAGATGTTTTTCATTGTGAAAGATAGTCACTATCTTAGCAACTAGCTTCAGACAATTACCCTAGTTGAACCAGAATTGACCTTTTCGAAAGCGTAAATGAAGGGAGAGAATGTGCAACTGCGTAATAAGGGATGGTCATTAGTTTTCTGAAATAACTTTGTTCAATTTGAGCATCATTAACTCTGAGTACCTTTGCAGCTTCATTTTCCAAAATAACATGTTGTTTAACTAAGGATATAAGAGGTAAGATTATGATAGTCAACATTTGAAATGGATGTTTTAAGTCCGCCAAAAATTGTAAATTTAGTCAAGTATAAAATAAGCGACGTATATATTTTTTTCTTTACTTCAAATGATGCAAGTTAAATTTAACATTTTATATATAAGTAAATATAATACATTCAATGTACCGATATATATTTTAAACTTATTTATTTAATGAAAAATCGTAATAAAATTTGTTGATATTCTTTTTTTAAGAGTTCTATCATTGAAAAAGTATTGACTAAGTTGAATTGTTGAAGTGTTTTATGTAAATAATATATAAAAACTCAAGCAAATGAAGGTTCTAAAAGACATTAAAGTAAACGACATAAAGTAAAGTAGAAAGCTGTAGGACACTTTACGTGCGGGAGAAAATTCTCATGGCAAATCATGTTTCATCTCTATTGGTATTTTAAAATCTAAAGTTCATGTAAACTGTGAAGTTTCAAGTGCTGAAAAATATTTTCAAAACATAAAAATTTTAAGTAAGTTATGGGAAGATAACTTAGGATTGCGCAGTGGGGGAAGTTTTCTTACAATAACTTGTTTGCCGTTTGCAATCACTTAACATTTTTAACATAGTTTATTCTAACTTGATAGTTTACAATATTTACCTGAACTTACTTTTCTCTAAAATTTTAATTTTAAAATACCAATGGAGCTGATACAGGATTTACCATGAAAAGTTCTTCCCACGATATGGCGTCCTTTTAAGTAATGCCCCAACGTATACAAGCGCAAGTTACGAATGATTATTTCAATAAGAGGAGAAGCAGACACCAATAAGGAATTAATACGCTGTAAAAAATTCCGAATCAAATTACGGTATAAAGTATTGGCACTTTAAGTGCATCATTCGCAAAGTTTTTACAGTGAAATGTTATACCGTAATTTTTAAAGCAATATTTTTTTTAGTTGGAGTGATTCAGTGGTTTTTCAGTAATTATTACTGTAAAAAGCCTGGTATATCAGATTTTTTTTGTTGTTGTTGTTCCGTAACATGTTTCTGTAAAAAAGGACTTCCCAGATAAAAGTACCGGCACCTTGAGTGCCGATACTTTTTACCGTAATTCGATCCGGAATTTTTTACAGCGTATGCGACTCAACAATAAGAATAAATAAAGTGTATATTAAATTAGATGCAATGAAAATGTGGCCAATTTTGTTTAATGAGAAGTGAAAACATGGCTTAAGTCATTACTCAAAACAATCCTCTTTTGCCAAGCGTCGTTTAAAAGGAAAAAAACTTAGATCGATTTTTCTGAATTCCTTTTTTCGGTTTTATAGAGATAGTTCTTATTTCTAGCGAACATGCAAAACAGCTGTTCCATTATCTGTATTTTTTCTTCTCCTTATACTTGTTTGATTTATTCTTTCATAGATCTAAGTTGTTGTGTTGAAGCTGCTTTACTACTCAAGGCTGCCAACTCTCTACGCTTTTTGTAATATTTTATTCTAGTGGTAGCTATGTTTATATTCCAATGTATTATTTTTTATTTATTTAAACGTATTTTCCACACTACTACATACAAATGATTTAATAGTTTGTATAAAAAGCCACTTTGTTCTTGCTCTTTCCAGGTAAGGCTTTTTAAATGTTGTAAAAATTGCCAAATTTTCTGAAAGTTTTGGTTTATAAGTGTCAACCAATCTATAAAATATTTTACAAAAAGCGTAGTAGTTTGCAGGCCTGACTACATAAGCTGAAAATAGTTTTTTTTTAATGTGTAATTTTATGGCTTAATAATTTTTGCTTGTTTGAAAGAATTAAACATCACTTTAAAAGATCAATTGTAATTGATTTTTTTTCCTTAAAAAATGTTCCTGTATAATTTTTGACTCCAATAAAACAAAAAAATACAAATAAAAAATATTGCACTGTACCTTTTTTTAAGTAATCAGTTATATTATATGTTCGATAAATTTTAAAAGTATAACCTCATTCGCTACCTCAAATTTTTTATAAAAATATGTAACTTATTTTAAGATGGTATAAAAGATCAGATGACCTATGAAAATAAAGCATAAAAAGAACGTAAAATAAATCAATAAATAAAAAAAATTAACCATCATTTAATCACTTTGTCTTTTTTGATTATTTATAAATTGCGTACTACATTTGATCTTGTTGAAGCGATTTTAAAGAAAATTATTATTTCTTATTTTTATTTATTTTTTTATTTCAGCTTCAAAAACTAAGTTAACAATCTATGATAAAACTGACACTCATACAATTATTCGCTTGGCTAAGTTTTGCTGAATAAACGTTTTATTGAAAATCCGGTACCATAATAGTTTCAAGCATGCCGGCACAATTTATAGAAAAATTCTCGAAAAATAGATTAATGTCATCCTTCCGCAGGTCTAGTATCGACTTCAGAAAAGATAAATTGACATTTAAAAACCTCTAATCGAAGAACTCTGATGCTCTTCGTTTAGAAACTGATTTCATTTTGATGATTGATGAAGTTGAGTAATTCAATATCCTTGAATTTTATATTAGCATAATCAATTTTGAATGACTTTAGGTTGTAATATACTGACTAATAATGTTTATGAGTAACAAAATAATGTATTGGATTTTAGATATTTATGTTATTATGAATTGGATATATTGTTTATTTTGATTGTTTTTTTTTTCAATAATATTTGATAATGTATTATCATTTTAAGTGTTGTATTAGTCAAAACAACTATTTATTAATGTATAAAAATTTCGATTTGACGTATGAATATACATACCTGCCAACTTTTAATCCTTTCGAGAATGATTTTTCCCAGTGGTAGTAAAATGGAATTTGAATTACAATTTTAGGAGGAGCATACGCTGTATTTTGAAAAAGCTTATGCGGACTACTACGACACAGTTACATATTTAATATGTATGTTTAATTATTTTAAAAATAGTGGTGGTCAAAAAGATTAGAAATTAATTTTATAAATGCAAGGAATATATATAGAAAGCGTACATTTCACTACAACTTTAGGTATAGAAATAAAATTTTACGCCATATGTATATATATATATATATATATATATATATATATATATATATATATATATATATATATATATATATATATATATATATATATATATATATATATATATTATATATATATATATATATATATATATATATATATATATATATATATATATATATATATATATATATGTATATATATATATATCACTGATAACAGGGATGTAGTCCTGTTATTATAAGTCGACAGGATATTTGCTTGGTGGAGGAAACCAGTGTTTCGAAAATCTTTAGAGGAAGCGCCTGTAAATTCGAAAACCTCATCCCGGGGGACGAAAGAAGAAAGTTGCCTATTCCGCAGTGAAAAAAGAATGAAGGAAGGACTGATTTCACCACTCGATCTTTAACTACCCGTACCTTCATCTCTGTGAGAATGCTGACGTTGGCTCGAGCTCGTCACATGACTCTCTGAAACCGTTTGATGTGTGCCCCCATAGTGTTGATCGAGATGACCCTACAGTGTCCAATCTGGAAATGACCGATGACCCTACAGTGTCCAATCTGGAAATGACCGATGACCCTACAATTCCGTAGTGCTCAAGAGGTATAAATGGCTAGGTACGCTGAATAAATGGCTCAGATAAATCTGAGCCATTTAAACAGATGAAACGATTTTTACATAAATATAATATTATTATAATGTCTCTCTAAAATGTATTGATAGAGATTTCATACTATAATATTGCATTTTAGTATAAAAAACAAAAATAAAAAAAAGTTCGATTAAGGTCGTAAGTTGAAAAAATCGGGAAAAATTTAAAATTGGTAATTTGTCATTTAAAGTATGTCACAAAGAAAAAATTTGATGTTCACGATTTTTCTTGCTTTTTTAGGGTGTAAAAAAGAAGAAAATTCATGTAGAAATAGCGTGCTCCCCCCCCCTCCCCACCGATATTTTTTTTTTGGCCGCCTGATTGGCGTTTATTTGTAGAATTGCTCATATGTATTTTGTAATAATATGTAATAAACTACGATAATTTTATCATGATAACTTTGACCATGTCATAATACATAATCCATCTGTTTGGTTACATTTACGGATTAGTTTTGTATTTTTTACTAAGTGCGTGGTAATGAAAACTATAATAATTAACTATATAAAGTAATATAACTATAATAATGTAAAGAAATATAACTATAATGATGTAAAGAAATATAACTATAATAAATATGGAATTGGTTTATAAGAATATACAGTTTCAGACTTGTTGCACAATTTTGGCTTATATAACTTTGTCAAGAAAAAGGACAGATAGCGCATTACAGAGAAGGACAGCGCAAAGATATATCCATGATAATAGTGGGATCCGAACTCGCTACCTTCACGCTTTGCACAGCGCTTGGTAGACGATACCGCACGGCCAGGGAGTCCCCTAAAAATTGGAAAAATAAAAATATTTGCCATTGACTCAATAAAATAAACCGTCACCTTTACTGAAGCTGTGAGTTTTTAGGAATGAGCTGATAAATAATTTTATTTTTTAATACAGTATAACCATAATATAAATCAGTCAAATTTTTAAAACTGTCACAAGCCTGACTCATGAACATAGAATGTTGATAAAAATAAACACATCCGTAGAAAATAGGTTCAAACATTTCATGATGAACAGTACCTATCTAGATGGAATAAATAAAAGTCTATTTTTAGATTTAAATGCCCCCTGTATGTTTTCAATAAATTAGATATAGAAAAATTTTATTATATTACGTAAAAGTTGTGAAAAATAATTTCCTTTAATGTAGTATTTTGTTTTGGTCACATGCACATTTCATTCACAGAAAAAAAAATTCTAGTAAAATTCCGGTATTGTATAACATTGACACTTCTGGTAGAAAAAAGCAACAGCATAATTTAAGGTGTAAAAACCAATGTAAACGGTACTTAAACCATGCACTTGTTAATTTTTCAGTAATTATGGTACCGAATTGCTTGAAATTCTAGTTTTCAAAATTATAGTTCTTAATACTTCCCATTTAGTAAAAACTGAAAACTAAATTTAACCAATAATGGTTTTTGTACACCGAAGTATCATGATACAATAACTCAATTTTACCACAGATTATAAAACCATATTTCATTGTTGCTTGAGCTTTTTGGTGTTTCCATAGAGCCAGAAACATGGCAAATTTTTCCATATTCTGGTAGCTATGACCATTTTTTTTTCTCTGAGTAGGAACTTAGACTGGGCCATTGAAGGCAACCAGTAATCAGTAATCAACCATTAATATGTCAAAATAACAATGATTTTACACAGTTTTAAATATTATCAGCAACCAATAACAACTAAAACACTAACATCTAATAGGTATCCATAATTTACTTGTATAGTAAAATTAGAAGTAAAAATATACAATTAATAATTTCTTCTACTGGAAATTTAAATATGAAGTAACTCGAGATTAAGCTGGATATTTTAACATCATGAAGTATACTAAACAGTCAATATCTAACGGCTGTTGTCAGTAATAAAGGTGGCTTATTAAGAAGCCGGTCCGATTTTAGTAATCATCCCTATACGTGTGTTTTTTGCCACATCTATAAAATAATAATGATAATAATTTTAACCATTTTACCAATTGCGTAATCAAGTCTGATTTCTGAAAAACAATTGGCACGAAAAGTGACTTATTAGCTGAGAATTTAATCTAAATTGCGAATCACCTTTATTTGTGAAATATTGAGCATATTCCAGAGAAATGGCGTGAAACCGTTTTTTTTTTTTAGCTTTTGCCGCCGCTTATATTAAACTCAATTTATTCCACTAGTAAACTGAATAAAATCATAACCACACCCAAATATAGAACTTTTTCTACTGCGTAACCTTCAATTAAAACTACTTTGCTATTATTAAAAGGGTGTTAGCAGTTTCGCATCTATTATTACGAAACAGAATAAATTTGCCGTAAAAATAAAAAATGAAATGTCTCGCCGGTGAAATATGCACTTTTGCTTTGATTGGATATTGCGCCACGTGACTGAGATTTGAAAATTATATTTTAAGTTTGAAAAAATTTCGGAAAAGTAATTTAATTTAAAAATAAATTAAATATTGGGAAATACGAAATTTTAAATTTTTTTTCTTCTTCTTATCATTGTTTGGTACTGGCTTCAAAAAACATTATGAACAAATCTATAAAATTAAAATTTAGAGTGTGTACGCCTGTGTACTCCAGAACTGTTTCTCATCTTCAATTAGATCGTTCGGGTGAGAGATTTTAAAAATGGAATTTTCTGATTGGTTTAGCATTAGCTATTGTTTTAAATTAAACTATTGACCATTCTGTTTTCTTTTACATACATTTTTTAGATAATATCAGCGCCGTTAGCTTATAGCTTTATTTAGTTTTTTTTTAAAAAAAAAGAGTTTATTGCACATTCTTTGAAGATGATCTGAACTTCTCTGTTCTAAATCAAATGAGATCCTTGAGTTCCTACTATTATAGACAAAAATTATGCAGAATTAAGTTTGGAAATTTCGGAATTTTTAGTAAACGTCATCGAACAGCCTATCCAATTTTTGGTTTACGACTACTAATGATAGATTTTGAACCCAATCCGGAAAACAAGGATCTCTTGGATCTAGTATCGTGTAAAATTTCTCTCCGTGGACTACTCTTTTGAAGGAACAATTTGCGTTACATGGAGGGAAAAGCCACGAAAACCTTTCATAGTTAGCCTGACAGCAAGAGAATCGTAGCCCATGATCCATTTACCACTGAGGATATTTTACGTCAGTACTGTAGTCAGTGCAAGCCGGGTGCGGAATTTGTATCGGTTCACCTCATTGGATGGCAAACGCTGTATCCCCTGAGCCACTTCGCATCACATAATAGGTGAATTGAAATGAAAAAAAGAAAGAGATATGGTCTAAATCTAAAAATTTTTGTTTGCGTTTTATCCTTCATCTAAAAAATTTATTTGTTTTTTATCCATGTTACTTGTTTTCGGCTCTACAAAAATAATCGTACTGTATAGTAATGATTTCTAATTAAAAAAATACATGACTCTGGTAATAAAACTAAAGTATAAGCCATTTAATCTATTGTTTTACTAGCTTTTATGTTCACATAGTAACGGTTTCCCTGAAATCCTGGTTTTTCAGAATTACAGATTTTACTACGACACATTTAATAAAAAAAATTTAATATTTAATAAATTTAACCGAATAATTGATTTTTATGTCATGCTCTAAGGCAGAGGTCGCCAAAGTGGTCTATATAAACCCCCAGGGGTTTATTTACCAAAAGCAGGGGTCGATCTGAGCCAGGGGGTCGAATGGGGGTCGCTCCGAATCGGAAGGGACGATTGGGGGTCGAAGAAAAAACAGTTCTTAATACGCAAATTACACATACCTAATTGAGTATGTAAAATTTGGGAATTTTTTTATAATTAACTTAATATCAGTTTTTTATAGAACATAAATTAATAAACGTATATTTATTCGGGTGAAACAAGTATTTACGTACCAGCGAGCAGTGGCACGAACTCTGCACTTCTGGTTTGTAAGTCATATGCATATGTGCTCTTGTCCAAATGTCACGTGTGACGAGCATTGACGTTACGAACGCAAATATCATAAGCAGTTTCAGCTATCTTTGCTAATTGTGAACAGTGTTGAATGTTTGCAGTGTCACTATTAAAACTTTTATAGTTTTTGAGAATTAGTTATTGTTTTCGATAAAACCATTCGTTTACTTTAGGTATCAATTTTAATTATCAATACATGTAAAAAAGAAGATAAGCATTAATAATATGGATTAGTACAGACCACGACGAAACTATAGCACACTTTGTATTTTTTTTTACGAAAATTACAAAATTTTTGAAAGTACAATTACGTTAATAATTAATTAAATGTACTAATTAACTTTAATAATTAATTAAATGTACTATTATTTTAATAAATGTTTAAAATCATAAAATAAATGTACAAACACAGTATCTAATAGAGTTTTATTTTAATTAACAGAAAATTTTATGGGGGTCGATGGAGATTTCGAAAAATTATATAGTGTCGATGAACAAAAAAGTTTGGCGACCCCTGCTCTAAGGTATGATGATAAAAATTGTCAAATTTTACCCATATTATAAAACAATTTCTTATTGTTAATTTTACCAAAGCGATTCGCATAAATTACAGAGCTTTTTGGTTTTCTCACCACAACCAGAAAGACCGTCAATTTTACCATATTTTGGTTATTTTTACAAAACTTTTTTTCTCAATGTGAGCTATCATTATTCTATGCTTTTTGGCGTTGTATAGGTTATGATATATAACTATTATGATATATACTAAAATATAAATTGTCTTATTAATGCATCGTTTTTCAAAATAAAATATAAGGTATATTTAGTTAAAATTTCAACTAATATATTTTATTGCAATAATTATTTATTTTGTTTGTAAATAGTAATAAAAAATATCTGTAACTTGTGAAATATTAAATAAATTATCAAAATGTATACAGAAAATATTTACATATCATCATTTACACATTATTAATATTCACATCTTATTTATTTCATTTAAATTTCAAATGAAAAACTGAAAAACTTGTTAAATTTGCTTCATAAAGTTAATCTTATCTAAAAGTGTATTAAGGATTTATAAAACGTATTATTTGTTTGTTATTGAATTTAGTTAACTTTAATTAATCTCGTAAGAATGGAAAAGTCTTTTAAGTCTGGAAATATTAATTAAATAAGGGAATGTTTCTTCATATTTAGAATTCATAATTCTTTCGTTATTAAGAATTCTTAGAAAGAAAGTTTTTGGATTATTTTACTTTCCGCTTTATTCGATAAACCATACGGCATTTGCATTTATAATTAAAGCATATATTTTTTTAACGCGAACAAAAGTGATATTTTAAGAAGAGCTCAAATTGACGAAAGATAGAATTTAAATAAATACAGTTTCTGTATGTATAAATATTAATGTTTACATGGGATCTTCAAACTTGAAAAACTTAATTAAATAAAAATATTTTCTGAAATTTTTTTTTCTTTATTCAAATTTAATAAAACAAATTAATTCAAAAAGTAGAGTATTGCAAGCTTTTTAGCAATATACAGTCCTTTATAAAACCGTATAATTAACGTGGTATTTCAAATTTCAACAAAATATAAGTGGCTAGTATATTTATATACACTCTATAACAAAAAAAATCGACGCACACTGCCGAGCCAGATTACAGTGGTGCATGGCTCGATCAGGCTGGAATGATGCCGAATGGGGACGTATAGTCTTTAGCGACGAATCCCGCTTCCAACTGTGTCCTGACGATCATCGAAGACGTGTTTGGAGACGCACAGGACAGAGGGGGGATCCTGCCTTCACTATTGCAAGCCACACCGGCCCTTAACAAGGCATTATGGTCTGGGGTGCCATTTCCTTTGGCAGCCGGACCCCTTTGGTCGTCATTAGAGGTACACTTACTGCACAACGGTACGTCGACGACATCCTAAGATCTGTTTTGCTACCGTTCCTTTTGCAACGCCCTGGGCTGGTTTTTCAGCAAGACAATGCCTGGCCACATACGGCACGTGTTGCAATGAACTGTCTGCAAGCTCGTCAAACTCTTCCTTGGCCTGCCAGATCAGCAGATCTCTCTCCCATCGAGCATGTCTGGGATATGATGGGAAGGCGATTGCATCTGGCACGGAATGTTGATGACCTCGTTCGACAATGGGATCGAATTTGGCAGGAAATACCGCAAGAGACCATCCGGGAGCTTTATCGGTTTATGCCACGCCGTGTTGCAGCTTGCATCCAGGCTAAAGGCGGGTCAACACCTTATTGAACTTGTTACTGTAACTCTGCAATAAATTATTCAATTGTTCTGAAATTTTAATCATTTACTATTCTGTACATTGTCTTCCTATCCACCAATTTTTGTTTCAATCGGACAACTCCTTCTTGGTGCGTCCATTTTTTTTGTTATAGAGTGTAATTTACTAATTTATTTAGTGCCGATGTGCTGACAGATTAAATAAAAATGAACTATTAACAAGTAATTTTCATTAAACTTTAAAAATAAATTCTGATGGTCTTATAGAACGTTCCATGGTGTTATACAGCCAAAACTTTACCCCTGGCGTCAAACCTCACGTCTATCAAAAAAGGTGTAAACAAAGAGATCGTCAATGTAAAAAGAAGCATGAATTTTAGTGAATAACGTCCGTAGATTGACGTATTTGATGTTATCGATCCATTTGTTACAGATTTTAAAATTGGAAAATGTATACAGATTTTAATATTGGAAATTATACTGTAAAATTAGAAAATTGAAGAATCGTTGTGCAGAAATTAAATATTAAAACACGGGGTTTCAAAATTACAGGAGCCGAGATGGCGGTACAAATTTAGGTATAAAAATTAGGGCGTGGAACTTTGGGATGGGTACAAAGGAAGGTTAAAAAAAGAATAAGGGTGACGATTTGCAAAGATTGAATAGGAAAAGAATCATGAAGTGACAAAACCAAAATGTTTTTCTCGCAGAACCATACAAGTGAAAAAAATCCCAATATATCTTAAACAATATACCTTTTTTTTTAAAGGCTATAGAGACGGAAACTTGTCTTTCAAATGCTTACTGTTAAAGTTTCAATCAAAAGAATGATAGAGTGACGAATTTATCAAAAGAGTGAGTACTAAACTATGGGCTTGGATAATTCCTTTTTAAATTCCCGATTATGTATTGTATCTATTCTATAGAGGAGTCAATGCAACGTGTTTTTGTTTTTCCAAGAAGTTTCAAATTATACTCATAAGGAGATGTCCTAGAATTCTTATTCTGCCTGCTTTTTTACAATGAAATAAATAAGTAATTCAGTTTTTGAGGAAAATATATGCATAAAAGTGTATAAAATGACGGCTTATTGAAAGCAACGCCATAATTTTTTTTTGTTAATTTATTAATCAGATTTAAAAAAATATATAAGTTCATTGCCATTACACTTACACAAATTAGTAAATAATAAATTAGTAAATACGTTTCGCATCAATTCGATGGCTGCTTATTTTTACTCGAAGGGCAAGGAGGACTCATTAATAGGTATCAAAGAGCCATCCCTCTAAAAACGCTCAAGGAAAACACTGGTTACTAAGTGCCTTAACCCTATGACACAGAATTCTAAGTATATATATATTTCCTACTTTTTTTATTATTTTGTAATAATTTAGGTCAAAATAATTAAATTATATTGTATTTAGCATTTTAATAATTTATGATTTTGAAATATGGCATAAAAGACCTGTGTCTTTTTCTGCGTTAAAGGTAAAATTTTTCGAACACTGCTCACTTCCAAACAATATTATTTTTTTTTAAATTTTCACTTATTTGCATTTATTTAAGATCTAAGAGAAACAATTATTCCTCATTAAAGCTTCTTTAATTTACAAAATCTGTTATTGATTTTTTTTAATATGAATTAAAAAAATCAAACTACTTATATTTCAGTTTTTATATTTTGTCACAAATATTATTCAGATAATTTAACAAATTTCTTTTAGTGACTATTAGGCTGTTTTTTATAACAAAAAATAGGAACATATATTTTTGCTTGTATGTAGAGTATCAGAGAAAAAAAATGTAGGAAAAGGACATCGGTGTCTCATCCACTTCAAAGGGTCAACATTTCCCGGTGTTGTGTTACTATTTAGTATGTGTAAATATGTGCATATAAGTAAAAATATTATATTTTTCTTCCAGGGCGAGTAAAGTGAAAATTGATGGTAAAGCAAAAGACAACAACAAACCTGGACCAGGTACTAGTACTTCCACTTCTATGCTGCAAGCACTAGTCGGAAATGAGGTAAAGATTCATCCCATTACATGCTTTAAAAAATGTTTTCATTGATACTCTGTTGCAAGTTAAGAAAAAACCATCATCCCTATGAAGAGAGCCTGTTTGCATTGAAGCGCATGCCAAATGGATGCCAAGCTCCCAACGCGAACGTATATCAATATCCCCAACTCTTGAAATGATATTGTATAGCGTCTTTTTTGCTTTTTTTTCTTAATAATAACTGTTATTAACAACAATAACAAGTAATAAGAATTAATAAAAATGATATCTAAAAATCGTAACAAATACAGGGTCATTCATAATTCTCTCTGTTTACTACAACCTTATTTTTACTACAACTGGCTTCAGTGGTACATGTTACTGCCCTCTACCGGCAACTGCTTAAATTGAAACTTGAATACTTTCGGAACAATTTCATATGTTCTTTTTTGCCATATTCATCTTCGTTTTTTTACTATAACGCTTTGAAACCCCGGAGGGAATTATGAATAACCATGTATATGTCTTTTTGTTAGCATTTAAAGAAACTAATGTAAGAATAATAAATATTGTTCCTTACAGACGATTTTCTTCCTCAGTGAAACGAAAGTAAAAATTCTTTATTTGGCATTTAATTTGTTAAGAGCATGTCAGCATAAGAAGCGCCATTTTTAGTGGTCCAATAAAGTCCAATGCTCTTGCAACGTCATATAGTTGTTTCTTTCCAAGAACAAATGCCCTACTTTTTATCGCAATATGTCGCCAAGTGAAGGATAAGAATTCGAAAGAACATGCGTAGGATAAGAAGAATACTAGTAAGGATACGAAACCATAAAATTTTTTTTAATAATTCTATGATTTATATATCGTAAAATATAGCTCGAATTAAATTTCTGTCTGACGTGTTCAACTTTTAAAAGCTTTTATATTGTTTTGAAAGTATGTTTGTATAAATTTATCACGAAATAAAACATAACTAAATGTAGTCGCGGATGATTACTTAAATCGTATACCGCAATAGTATTTTCTCAACTTGCAACGGAGTATAGTTTATTTGCAATGGACAAACATATCATACAAACAGCTAATTGTTGATAGAACTTAGTTGAAAATAGATAAAAGCGAGATAGAAAAATCGAATACGTCATTTATCTTGATAAATCATTCTGAAAAGTCAAAGGAATTTTCTTCTTTTTATTCTGAATAAATTTCAATTCCTTAAATACTGATAGTTTTAACGCTGTTACAGTTTACTGAATTCTAAGTTATTAAAATTCATGGGATTCACCCCTTTTTTGCGAATCATATACAGCATTTTATTTTCGGTAGGCATTCTCATTTGAAATGATTTGTCTCCTTTTTGTTCTGAGTATCCTGGAAATATTAAACACTACATGAGACTTTATTAAAGTGTCTCAATTTAAAAAATCCAGTCCACTACATTTTGCAAAACAAATACATCTTTTGCTTTGTTAATAAATTTAAGAATATAAATGATTTATTTTCTTCATTTTATTCTGAGTAACTTTAAATTGTTAAAATCTTCTCTTACAAATAAATTACAAATAAATTAAGGGTTTTGAGGTAGAAATGAGGATTTTTATATGGTGGTTTGAGGTTTAAATAAGATGTATTTTCTGAGGTTAAAATTAGACGTAGGTTATAATTAGACCTCATATCTACCTGAGGTGTTTATTTTTTATACTTATTGTAAATTGTTAGTTTTATATCTTAAGTTAATTTAACACCTTGAGGTGTAATTTTCCAACCTAAAGTTGATAAATAATAGCTTACATCCGTGTGAAAATAAAACACCGCAGGTAAAAATGCACACATTACAACCTTGTAAAACACTTCAGGTGGAAAATTAGCAACTTCTATAAGTATAAAATCAAACACTTTAGGTTGGTAAATAAATATAAATTGAATATTATATGTATTAATATCAATAGGGTATGAAATAAAATACCTAAAGTCAATATTTATAAACTTCTGATGAGGTTACAGTGCACACCAATAACAAACTTGTCAAACATCTTTAGATATTTCTGAGTAACTTCATGTAACTTTGTGTTTATGTAATTTTGAGTAACCTGAAATTGTTAAAACCTAATACCTATAACACTATATAGTTTATAGAATTTTCTAAATTATTAAAATTAATAGGATTTAACGCATTTTTGCCATGAAAAATTCCTCTGCGCATTTTTACTTGGAATGAACATTTTTTATTGCTATGATTTGTCTCCAATTTATTCTAAATATCCTCGAAACCTAAAGACAAAATGGGGGGATTAAAAGCTTTAAGTTTTTAAAAGTGTGATTGACTACTACCTAAACTAAACAAAAAGAAATGCACCATTTATTTTGTTCGATCATTCTGGGAAATCAAATGATTTATCTACTACGTTTTATTCCGAGTAACCTTAAAATGCACTACAAGGTACGCCTAGAAGCAATTTCAACGTTATCTTTCAAGACGTCATACGAAAGAAAGAGGTCATCTAAATGGAATCTTTTTCACAAATCCCTGCCAACTAGAAAAGGCAGAACATTTCCTACAATAGCTCTTTAGCTATCGAAATCATCTCCTTTTCGCCCTTTCCACCAAAGCACTTTTCGCCATTTCCCAATACCATCTAATGACAGCAACTTCCCGCTCTCACGTGTTCGCGAATATTGCTGCAATTGGAATTTTTCCTCGTTCTTTTTGCAGCATTTTTCAAGACGATTCAAAGGGACTGTTCGTTTTCGGAATGTATTATTCCACCAGAAGTTTGGCGTGAATGAAAATGTGGGTGCTGATAAAATGGAAGTGAAATCTCCGAAATTGTTGCCGAGAGTATGGGAAGTCAATGTGAAGAAATTTGACGTGAATGGGAAGTGGGATATAATGATATTTTGTTTTGACTTCTTTTAAAAAATGTCTTTAAAGTCACTGAACTCTATAAGCAGAGTTCAGAAAAATGTTTATGGACGTAAGGTTTTTAGGTTCGTGGAGCAATAGTTCATTTAATGTGATTTTTTTAACTTACAAATATGGTGGGCGCCTCATGAGAAATCAAAACTACCACAGAAGATCCTAACACTTTAATGTATATGTTACCTTAAGATTATAAAAATTAGATCTAAAGATAAAAAAAAAATGAAAGTGGTGATTTTAAAGAAAAAGCAAGACAATTGACATTATTTAATTGTTTAAGATAAACAAGTTCGAGCAATTCTTTCGAACTGCTGAAAATTTCAAGTTGCAGTTAGAAATTTGATGTTTTAAACATATGATACTATTTTAAATTTTACAAATATCTATGAGATTTTAATAGTTTCTGGACCAGTTAGTCTAAGAAACCAACTGGGATTAATATGCCTTCTGAAGTGTATCTTCAGGCTTCTCTGAAATTAAAAATAAAAGCATAAAATAATATTATTATTTTTTGATTGCTGAACATAAAACACGTACTGAAACAAGAGAATGCTGAAATTGTAACGGTGAATTCTATTATAATATTTACACATTATGTTGCCTTATACTGTTATTTGCAGTTTTTTTATATTTTAAAATCTCCTGGTCCCAACCATTTATAAACTCTTAGAATGTACAGATCTGAGGAAGACCTTCTGTCTTCTTTTGCTTTTTCTAGGAAAGAATCTGAAGAAGTTATTAAGGAACTTAAGGAAGCTATTATATAAAGGAAGCTATTATATAGTCTTACAAAGTTTAAATTATCAAGGTCTGGCGAAAGGACAACTGGTAAGCCAATAGGAAACTCTGTAGTGAATCAGTATTTACTGTTACATTTCAAGAAAGAAACGCATATATCATGACCAATTCTTACATTATCAGACTAATAAAAGATTCCAAAATTATTGTTAGTTTGTCACAGATATCTATAACATGAAATGTTCTGTATCGTACAACTTAGCACTTTACTTAAGGGTAGCTCTAAAGGCCCACAACTATAATCTATTCCATATACTCAAGAAATTCATCAGCTTTTAAAGAATTTTCACGCAAGATAGTGATAATGGTAATTTTTTTCACTATAGTTAACTGCGACTTATTTCATTTGAAAGACCATTTTGGTATGAAGAACAACAATAAAATATCTTCCTTTACTATAATTAAGAAGCTATTGTTATGTAACATTTTGATACAGTTCAGCAAATGAAGGGGATACGGGCAATTGAATGCATTTAGTTTTCATCCCATAAGAAAATCAGATAGTGGAACTAGTATGTTTCCTGTTAAAATTCAAAGAAAAAGCATTCCCGTTATTGCTGTTATTTCTATCACAGCATGTTTCAGCACCAAAGTCAGTCACTTCGTCTCAATAATATATTTATAACATAATTTATTTTGCATGATAACAGCTCGAACCTGTTACGTCTAAGGATCTGCCATGAACCGGGTCTGGTATCCGTTCCAAGTATGAATTAAAATAACTAATCAGCTGCTTAAGACTTTTCAAGCACTTTAGTTTTAGGATTAATTCATGTAATCATGTATGAATTCAAAGAAAACATCAATTGATTAAGACATTTCAAGGAATATAGTTTTAAGACTGATTCCTATAATCATGTATGAATTCTAAGAACACAACTGCTCAAGACTTTTCAAGCTACATAGATTAGGACTACTTCATGTAATCATCATGTTTCAGTTTAATTTTTATCACAATCAAGTCCTATTTGTGATGAGGAGCTAGAAAATAAATGCCCTTTTCTTTTTACTAAATAAATTCTCATTTATCGTTCCGATAACTTACTAAAATTATTTTTCTAGTTCTATATTTCCAAAGATAATATTTTCTTTTCAAAACTGCAAACGATTATGGACTCATATTACGCTGCTTATTTTACGACACGTTCAACATAAGTAAATCTGTCAGAGACGAATGTTTCCGATTTTCTAGAACAATAACTGAAGAAATAACGGTGATGATCGAAAGCTTCTGAAAATTCTCATGATAGCCTCGAAAGTGAGAAGACAGTATTGTTTGGTGAGCCAATTTTCTCTCTTTTTTTTTTTTTTTTTTTTTCTTTTTTTTTTTGGCGACGTTCCAACTTATCTCCAAAGCTAGTAAAACGCAACAATCACTGAAAATTGTGGTTTTCTTTCATTTGCAAAATGAAAGTCGTATTTCGGCTTGAAATGATGAGAAAACTTTTTTGCAGAGAAATAAAGATTAGGCATTCATAAAAACGAAACAACTCATCTTTCACTAAATGAAGTATTCATAAGAAAAAAATACAATTTTAATGAGCAAAATGAAAAAAAAAAATTTATTATACTTTTTCTACTACGAAAGGTTTCTTCTGCGAAATAAAGACTGAGTAAATTTAATTATTTTCAATAATATGATTTCCAATAATTTTAATTATTTTATTGATTCCTGTTCAACAAAAGTAAACGTAGTTCATGGATTTTGTGTTTTATTTGAAAAATATAAAAGAGTCATTACAGAAAATACAATTTTAAAAATTTATATTTGATTTACACAATAAATCAACTAAACACGCCGCTTTTAAATTTCAATATTCCTTGATCATTGATGTGACCATTTAATTAAACTGTATATAGGGTCATATTTTACATAACGTTACATAAATACCTATATATGAGTAAGGTAATGAATGATTGTTCCTATGCTCCTATGTATGAATCCTATTTATGAAAATAATGAATGTTCTTACCTATTAATGTTTTAGTAATTTATTTTTAGAATGAATTTCCACTGCACATTTTTAGCATATACCCTATAAAATTACTGAAAAATATCAAGTTTTCATGCCATACGTAAAAATACAGAAGAAAATTTATTAAATAAAAGCTAAATCCCATATTCTTAGTGAAGATTTTTGGGAAATATCGAGGCCCTAACGCATAAAAGCACAAAAATAATATGAAATTTACTAAACTTTTTTCCTCTAAAATTTACGCTCTTTAAATACAGTTAATATAAAAAAGGTAATGAATGATATTACTTTTATTTTGAGGCAGTAGTTGTGTTCAGGCTTGTCATCAAAAATTTAATTTAAAAAAATACTTTGATTGAAAAATCAACTTTTTCGGGTTCAGGGTATAGAGCGTTCACCTGAGTGTACCCGGGATGAAATTCCAGAGATGGTTGGTCGATACCAATTTCACACCCAACTCGAACCAACCACAAAACTGACGTAAAATATCTTCAGTGGTAGACGGATCATGGGTTAGAGTCCTTTCGCCGTCAGATTAACTGTGAGAAGTTTTGTGGTTTTCCTCACCATGGAACGCAAATGTGGGTTAGTTCCATCGAAAAGTCTTCCATGAAGGCAAATTTGTCCCAATATTTGATCCTTGTTGAATAGTTTCCTTGTCTACTGCATTGGGTTCAAAATTACAAGGCTATAAAGTTGAACATTGGTAGTCGTGAATGCTTGTTTGCATTTTAGTTTATTTCTAAGTAGCACTGTTTTCTGGATTTCATATTTAATATTCTGCCTATTTGTTAAAACTATAATTTGAAAGTTTTGAATATGTTTGCTTATGTAATTGAACTGTTGCGCGAACTTTCGGAGTGTTCCCGAATGCCCCCTTACGGGGGCGGGACGGGATAAGGCTTGTTCAACGACGGTTATAAAAAAAATATAAATATATATTTTATATCAAAAATATTTTATATAAATATATATTTTATAATAAAAATAAATAAAACAAAAATATATTTTATAATAAAAATAAATAAAACAAAAATATATTTTATATAAAAATATAAAAAATATATTTGCCTTTGTGATAGACCCACGAAGGCAAATTTATTCCAATATTTGATCCAGGAGTTCCCTTGTCCTCTGAATTGGGTTCAAAATTACGAAGCTATGAAATTGAACATTGGTAGTCGTAAACTCAAAATTAGATCAGCTGTTCAACGACTGTTATGAAAAAAATTATTTTAGGAAAAATGCTTAGTTTTTCAGAGAAAGGAGTTTTTGGAATTTCTGAATTATCAATTTAATTGCTCTGAAATAAAAGGCTTAGTGGAAAATCCGTGAAGACACTTAACTTAGAGAAATAAACCTAACAAAATATAAAACTCTGTTCATAAAATATATATTTCCGTCAAAAACCGCCTTATTTAAAGACTTCGCAAAATAAATTATTGTTCTAGAATTTCAGTCCACAAACATGCTTTTGAACCTAAAGTTAGATTGCTTTCAAAATGTCGTTTAATATGTTTGTTCTTCCTCCAAGCTTTTAACTTGAAGTATATTATAAAATATTTCTCTCCAAACAATAAAATTAAAAACATTTTTACATTATATTTGAATAAAGATTCTTGAATCAAATGACACTTTAAAATTTCTTTAGAACATATTTATAATCTAATTAACTTGAGGGTCGGAAGAAGGCAAATAATATTTAGAAATCCTTGAAATTAAATTGAGTTAAAAACTAAAATATTTATCTCATTATTTATTATTTGAATATAAATATGATGAGATTATAGCGAATTGTTATATTCTGTTGATTATTTATTTGAATGGAACAAATTAACAAAATAAACATTTTTTGAATAAACATTTAAACGTTTCATAAATCTTGGCTTATGTAAATATTCCTCTCGGGCTAATTTTTTCGTACTTCACATTACTCTTCTTTTAAAATATTCTCTTAAACTTATTTATATATTTATAAATTCAATAAAATGATTTTAACGCTACTTTTTAAAGTGAATTAAAAACAATCTTTTCAAATATTATATATATATATTTATATATAGCACAAAAAAACAAGGAGAAAAAAAGAGAAAAACGAAGAAAATTAATAAGTTATATTAACTGCGCATAAGCTGCAATTATATAGAACTCATAAAATAAGCTAAAAAATAGAGAAAAAATGGAGGAAAAAAAATATTAAAAATCCGGAAAACAAAATAAAGAAAGGACATAATCTCTTTATCAGCTCACACGATTATATCCGCAAAAAAGAGTGCTTTCTAATATTGTATTAATATAGCCAAAGCAAAATATATCAATACAATAGTGTGAGGAGCACTCAAAAAATTGAAACGAAATTAGAACACATTAAGTAAAAAATAAACAAATATATCAAGCAAAAAACAGAAAATAAAATGTAAAGAGATTATACTCTCGTGTACTGTTCTATAATCTCTTTACATTTTATTTTCTGTTTTTTGCTTGATATATTTGTTTATTTTTTACTTAATATGTTCTAATTTCGTTTCAATTTGTGAACTTAATGCGTTCTACTTAATGTGTTCTAATTTCGTTCAATTATAGAACAGTACACGAGAGTATAATCTCTTTACATTTTATTTTCTGTTCTTGCTTGATATATTTGTTTATTTTTTACTTAATGTGTTCTAATTTCGTTTCAATTTTTTGAGTGCGCCTCACACTATTGTATTGATATATTTTGCTTTGGCTATATTAATACAATATTAGAAAGCACACCTTTTTGCAGATATAATCGTGTGAGCTGATAAAGAGATTATATCCTTTCTTTATTTTGTTTTCCGGATTTTTAATATCTTTTTTCCTCCATTTTTTCTAAATTTTTTAACTTATATATATATATATATATATATATATATATATATATATATATATATATATATATATATATATATATATATATATATATATATATATATATATATATATAAGTTTTAAGAAAATAATTATTTGAAATCCCAAGTTTGATCAAAAGTATTGAACTTGTCTGAACACTGAAAAACTTTCATTTGAAATAATGCTTTATAGAGTTTTTGCAGAAATGCTATTTTTTAAATAAAGAATAATTAACAAAGCCATGGACAAAATTACAAGACTTTCCGATAGGAAGTGAAAAGCGTTTTTATATGTGAGAAAAAAATCATGCATTAAAAACCATAAAAACTCCGCTCCCCTCAAAAAAGTACTAAAGAAAATCCGAAAGAAAATGTATAAATAAAAAAAAAAAAAAAACAGATTTAATATAAATTGGTTTAAAAAAAAGGCCTGGTTTCCAAATAAAAAAACTTTGACACGTTGAACCTGGTAAATAAACAACTTTGTTAGATTTTGTATAAATAAAAAAAAAATTAGATTTTATTAACTTTCTTTAAAAACACAAAAACTGAAATACATCGATAAAAATCTATTAGGTAATTATGATATTCTGCATGTTTTTAATGAAAACCAATCAATAACATACTTAAGTTGAAAATTTATTTAAGTTGGAAGGGGATTAATTTAACGTTACCTTAAAATAAATTAATACAAAAATAAAATAAAATGCAAAAAAAAAATATTGTTTTTAATAAGTCAAAATATTTTGAATGAAAACCAATCAATAACATGCTTAAGTTGGAAGGGGATTATTATAACGTTACCTCAAAATAAATCAATACATAAATAAAATAAAATAAAAGATAAAATATAACTTTAATATTTTAAAAAGTCAGCATTAGCTTCAAAAAGATCATCTAAGCCAAAAAAAAAAAAAAATCATAGAAATAAATAACCAAATTTTATTGAAATGGACATAAATAATTTTAGTTTTGGCATTTCAATTTCTTTGAAATTTTTCAAACGCTAAACTTATTTCACGGATATATTTTATCAAAATAAAAATTGGATTTTTTTATTTTTCTTTATTTTTTCAAAATAAAATAAAGAAAAATAAAAATATTAAAAAAATAAGTACTCAACAGATGTTATTTCCTGTCGAAAATTGGCACTAAATAGATCTACATATTTCCTAAACATAAATGATATAAATCATTTTCTTTTTATTTAAATTGTATAAGTTGACAATGGCTTAGGGTGTTTGAAAACATTTTTATATCACTAAAGAGATATTTGACAGATATATCTACCATTCATCGACCAATTTACAAAGACTTAATAAAGTGAAATAAATGAATACTGCCAAGGTCAATATGCATATTCCAAAAAAGGAAACACGAAACAGCTTCTTAAACGTAAATGCAGTTCGAACCAGTTTTTACTAGTGGCATTGTCTCTGTCCGAAGTTAAATCTTAAAATTTTTGTCAGCCATTTTTTTCCTTCAAGTTATGAAAAATGGTACATTGATATTATTAAATTAGCTTAAAGATTTTTTCTTAGTAATCATATTTTTTTTCTTAGTGTCAGCGGTTTTTATATTCTCTGCTTAAATGTCTTATATCCTTAAAACTTATATATAAAATATTTACGTAGGGGAAGTGGGATTTTTGAAGAAATTTCTCACTGTTATATCTTAAAACATATTTAATAATATTTGATAAATGTATTGTACATAAAATATATTTTTGACTTAAGACTCTATACGTTGCAGAAATTCAGGATGCTCAGTAATCATCACCCTTATTGTATATCTTACAATCTTTTGTTAACAATGAAGTAAAAGAAGTATACAAGTTACAAATTGATTAATTTGAACGAAGAAAAATAATATAACTCCATAAATTTTTAAAGAACACTAAAGAGAAAGGATCATCAATATTTAATTTTATAACCATCGTTGAACAGCCTACCCAATTTTTGAGTTTACAACTACTAATGTTCAACTTCGTAGCCTTGTACTTTTGAACGTAATCCAGAAGACAAGGGTACTTCTGGATTAATTATAGTGATATATCTGCCTTTGTGGAGGACTTTTGATATAACTGACCCGCTTTTGCGGTACGCCGAGAGGAAAACCACGAAAATCTTTCACGGCTACCCTGACGGCAAGGGGACTCTAGATTCGTCTACCATGATATTTTTACGTCAGCTCTGTAGTGAGTTCAAGCTGGATCCGGAATTCGAATCGATCAGCCATTGGTGGATTTCGAGCCCAGTGCACCCAATTGGAAGACGAGTGCTATGGCGCATGATCAAAAATATTCCCAACTGGAATGATTGACAGAAGAAACAATAGAGAGTTGTAAGGTGATTTTTAAAAATAAGCTAAAGTTTCGCATGTCAATCTAACTAAAATCAATCCCTGAGGGTGTTTACACTGAAAAACCTTTTACAGGTGTGATTGCTGTTAGAAACGTCAGATAGTGTAAAGAAGTTTTAAATAAATGCTTTCAAGTTTCATAAAAAAAAAAACTGCTTTTAATCCAAAAAAAAATAAATATTATGAGGCAATCAAACTGCTTTTAGTCCCAGAGAAAGGTAACTCTGAGAAGCTTCATAGTAAGTATATGATTGCCAGAGGAAATGAAGGATAGTTTCAAGATGATTATTGGAAACATGTCCAAGTTTTATAAAGCAATAAAATTACTTTTAGTCCCTGAGGATGTTAACTCCAAGAGAAAGAAATTTCTCACCATATCGAAACCAGCGTGTCCAGATGTTGGACGTGGGGAATCATCAACATTGCATTGACTTTGCGATTGCATTTCTCATTCGATTTCATGACAATAACGAATGGCCTCTTTGCATATTACAGTCCCACAGTAGACCGTTAAGACATGGTTAACCGTAATTAACTATATTTGACTATATCTAACTATTCAGATATACCTTACTATATCTGAAATCTCATTACCATCGGTTAAAAGAGCTGACCGCTAAGTACGCCATATTTACTATATTATACATATATTACTATATTATACATATTTACATTTATTACGAGAGAATAAATACACCATATTTTTTCTCTATGACCTCCCTGTATATTGAAGGTCTTCAATATCGAATATTCAGAATAAATTTTCATTTTGTTTCGCCTCTTTTGTAAAAGTAGACATTTTTTGCACTTTATAATACTAAAGGAATTCTACAAAATAGGCAAGATTAACATTATATTTTTTTCTATTACATTAATTAGGGGAGAGTCGGGTAGCCCCGCCCACTTAAGGAGTATTGCTTATATTTATGTATAATATTGAGTAACAATCAATATTTTTGTATGTTTATATTGCTTTATCATCTAATTAAATAATGCAAAAAGAATAAACCAAAAAAAGAATAGTTTAACTTAAAAAAATAGAAATTTAAAAAATTTGACTACTGTATTCAACATATTTTCAAAACAATTGTTTACCATGTTACCAGCTGCATAAATACTTGAAACTTCGAAAATAATCTTTTTTTAATATAACAATTAATGTCCGATGGCCCATTGACTTGAAAAAATATTCTATACACATGAAATTGACAGTGGACAGGGGTACCCGCTGGGCGGGGGTACCCGACATTCCCCTATATTATTTTCAATGACAACTTTCCCGGAATTTTGAATTCTTTTTTTTCTTCTTTTTTTTTGTTGCTACCAACTGGAAATATAAACAAAACACAAAAAAACGCAATACACCGAAGATTAATATGGGAATAATTTAACTCGAAAGTGGTTTTTATTTATAATTAGTTCAGATTTTTTATATTTCCTCATAACTAACACTACCAATGCATTGACAAATATTACTATATAGTGACATTTTTGCGTAAACATAGAACAATTTTAGAAATCGTAGGGTTCTGCAATTTTCTCTCTATTTTTATTTTTAAAACTCATCTTTAAAGGATAATATTTGTTGCATAAAATTGCTATGTCAAACAGCTCTAGTTCGCTGGAAGAAATATGCGTTCCTATGCTATTATAAACAAGAAAATATCGTATTCCGAACCTTGATGGATGCGTGAGCTTTTTGTAAGAGTGGCAGCCTTTTTCAAGGAGGTCTAAAAAGTCCCAAATGTCACGCAGAGTTTTCTAGTGTTATTCCAATCTTCCAAGTGTCACTTGTTACTGTTTGCAGCATAAAGTTTTGTCAAGAAAATATTCCAAACTTGGAAAAACGTTGTTTTCGTTTAAATACTCTCATACTTGTAAAATAATTGGCCATTAAAGTTTTCATTCTCTATTCGAGCCCAATAAAAATGTATTGCTATTTCCACTAGCATCAAGTATTTATAGTAAAGAAAATATTCTATGTTCGGATTTCTATTAAAGAGTAATCTTTATACTGTTAGTTTTGAAATAAAATTTATAAACAATTTTGCCTATTTCATTTTGGTATCGATGACGTGCAGTGCGGAGAAAAAAAACTGACCCCCTTGAATTAGTTTTCATATAATGATTAATTCTTCACATTCTAAGACTGAAATCTTAATATTTCATGAGGATGACTTCAAATACGCTAATTATTTAGTGCAGACGATATTTTAAGTTACGTAACCAGACACCAAAACATACTCAAAACGTAAAATCAAATTTTAAAAGTACGATATGGATTTGTTATAGTTCTGTTTCTCAGGTACTATTGGACCGTTTTCTTTCAAATTCTGCTTTTTGCCTTGTAAAATTGCATTCTTTAAAATGATGCAAGAGATTGTGTACCAATCAATTCAAATTTTTTTTCAACTATTATTAAATTAAATAATAGAAAATGATAAATATTGATTAAAAGTAATTTTTTCTATGAGATTATCTTCGAATAAACGAATTTTCTAATTGTGTGCAAAAAATTTTAAATTCGCTACGTGAAAAATAATATTAACATTTAGGGGTCCAAGCTTTGAACCGCTATCCTGACCCAACTATTCAGACCATATTTCTCATATATTAAAATTTTTAAACTAGAACTATGAAAACTGTGCAACTTAATGCTCCTTGATGTAATCTATTGTTCGAAAATTTGTTTCTTTTAGCTTTTTCAACAATTTATATTTTTGCATCGAGTTGGTTTTATTTTTGTTTCCAGACAGATTTTTGAAAGCTTTTAGGATTTCCACTAGATGGCAGCACATTTCATAAAAATACCTTGATCCCTACATGGAAATCTTATAGTTCATTTTTTAGTTATATATATATATATATTATCAATAATGTGATTTTTTGCTAATAATGTGAGAAATATGACTTATGCATTTTAAAAAAATCGATCAACCAGAGTCATTTGCTCAAATAGTCTCTTTAAACAAGGAAATTGTTGTATGACGTTTCCGTTGATAAGAGTTCTCATGACTTAGATGATTCTCCCAGGATTCAGTCTAATCCGGGAATACATTTGTAATTTCTCCTTTTTTTTCTCAGGAGAGTCGTAAAACTTTTTCCTCGTGGATGTTTTTCAATTCTGTATTAGCCTCTTGAGATTCCGCCAACAGATTAGATTCAAAGCCTGGCGATGATGACTCTATAAAATGTGACGAAAACTGCCAACAAAATATCAAGATGAAAGAAATAATTTCTGTTTATACTTCTTCATAAATATTTTTATAGCTATGCATTCTTAATTAAACTTTTTTAGTACTGTTACAGTTCTCAAACAAATTTCTTGGAAATACCTAAAAGCACACACACACACATATACAAGAAAAAATATCTCTAAAAAAAACCTGAATGCTTAAAAGGTGGAATTTTATGACGTAAAGGTAACGTACCTTTTGAACTTTAAAATGGTATATTTATGATCTAGTATCTAATGGACCTTAATTATTAATCGATGGTCGTAATTAGATGCAGGTGGAAATGTTTTTAGAAAGTTGCGTTTCTTTTTAAACATATTTGAATTCCAAATTACTCATTAATGTTATAAGAAGTCAAAAGTTTATGAATATTCATGTTACAATTTATATGTACATTAAGAGCGTTACGCAAGCATTTTTAATATTTACTGATTCAACAAAACTATGCTTCATATATGGCTTAGAAAAATATCTATATCTACGTGTCTATATCTATTTTCAGAAAATGCATAATAGGGTTAAAAGGTTAAATTCATAGAAAGTTTCCCATTCAATCATATAACTCAAGATGAACTTAAACATTGAAAGATATGGATATAGATTAGTACAAAATATTTGATGATGTCCACAGAGCATAGAAATTTCATACAAAATCATGAATTGTTATGAAAAATAATTATTTGCGTGGAAAATACGTTCACGGGGAGCTTGATAAACGTGAACATCTTACGGGTTTGAACCGGAAACCTCTTGTAAAAAAAGTTTCGAACTTTCTTCTTGTTTGGAATACTAGTTTCTAGACAACAAATTTTTATGAAATTAAAAAAAAAATGTGAAATATAATTAGACATCTAAAACGATGAATAAATTTAAAAAGCCGGTCGAGCAGTGGCGCGGCTGACTACGAAGCCAATGGTTGCTGGTTCAAATCCCGCTAGAGGCATGGATGTTTCTCTCTGTGTGTTGTTCTCTGTTGTGTGATGTATACAGAACCCTATGAACGAGTACGTGGTAGTGTGGCATGTAAAATGCTGCTCGCCTCCGTGACTCAGGTTTACGGGTGCCCACCTGGTAACGTTAAATGGGCATCATTTCCGGCATTTTCCGAGGTAAAGACTGAGAGTTCAGTGTCCGTCATTAAAAAAAAAAAAAAATAGAAATGGAAAGCTTATTCAATGTATTTGCATTTTCGTGACTGATTCTGGAAATTAATTAGCAGAAAATATAACGTAAGTACGTAGACAAGAAAAAATATACCCCTGCATTTTTAGTTTTTTAAAAAAATGGATAAATTTTTTTTTAATTTTAAAATTAATATTGTTTGGAATGTTTGCTTATCTACATGTAAATAAATTTACCAATAAGCAAGATGAAAAGCAAATATCTATGAATCAAACTTGAACAATACTTGGATTATGAACTTGAATAATGAACTTGTGACAATATCACCCAACAATCACCCAGCAACCAACGATTCTTGAGTGAATATTATTAAACTGTTTACAATACCTCAAGTACTTTTTCTATAGGACCTATTGTAATTGAAGTAAGTATATATATTAGCCGTTTGGTGCATTTTCAAAATTTTAATGTGGACAAAAACACCTCTTTTGAATAGAAATATATGTTTTTTTGTGCTTTGGCCTACTTTAGTCTAATGGTTTCTTTAAGATTATTTTCATAAATGGTGTGAAAAAGGCGTTTTCTAGTTACTTGAATTCATTGATGATTGAGCCTGTTTTATATGGGCTGCTGCTTTTTAATTCGTTATTTTTTCAAAGAAAACGAATGGTGAACGCTTTTAATTTTTTGCTCTGATCTTACCATTTGAGCTGCAATTAAAAAAAATAAAATAATGAATATAAAATTAGAAGTCTTATAATTTTTTTCTCATATTTTATATATTTATATTTATTTCATTCTTTTATTATTTTAAGAATAAAAAAAAGTTACTGGTATAATAATTTTTTAATGAAATAAAATTTTTTTAACACAATAAGCAGAAAGAAACTGTTTTAAGTCAAAGTCCCATAAAGTGGTTAAAGAAGCAGCGTAAAAAAACTATTAAATTTAATTTATAATACTGACATTAGAGAAACCAAGTAAAAACAAATGTTTCATGTAAAATGCATATATTTAATGTAAAATTTATGCTGTATTGAAAAAATATTAAAAGTTTTAAATATTATGGAAGGAAAATGAAACACTACAGCAAAATGCCATTTAGCTATTCTTATAATTGCGTGTAAGTATTTTTATTTATCTAGCCTAATCACCTAATTTTTATAACATTATTAAATCCGTGAGTTACAACAACGAAATCAAAAATTTAATACAAAACTATTCATTTCATGTGTGTAAGATGCATGAACTGAATATTTTGCACACTAAATAAACGTATGAAACTTTAAAATGTTTTGTAAAACATAAAAAACACTGAAAAAAAGTATGGTCTAAACTACGGGAACATAGTAAAAGATACCTTGCTTCTGGCTCTATGGGAGCATCGAAAAACTTGGTAATTTTTACCGAAGTGTTTTGGTAATGATTTTGGTGAAATTAAAGATAGAATGTGATTTTATAATATACGATTAACTTTGGTAAATGAGGTAAAATTTAGTAATTTGATAATGATACTTTAGAGCACTGCATAAAAGCCTTTATTCAGTTAAATTTACTTTTAAATTTTGTATTTTTTGCTAAATGCGTGGTAAAAATAACTAAAATTTTGAAAACAAGAATGTCCGGTAAATCATTATCATATGAAGGGAAAAATTATCAAATGAATGGTTTAAATACAGTATATTTTGCTTTTATTAATCATAATTATCTGTCGTTTTTTTTTTTTTTACCAGAACTGACATTACCATACAGTATGGTGATTTTTTTTCTCCGTGTGTATGGCCTTTTTTATAGTTATGTATTCACATAGTTTAAGGTTTTCTAGCCTAATTTTTTAAAACATTATTGATTTCACAAGTTCTAATGATAAAATTCCAACCTGACTTCAAAACTAAAGAATTAAATAATAAAAAAAAGAGAGGAAAGATATCAACAGCAATAAAAAGCTATTAACTAACTTTTCTCCTGAGTTGTGCTGTTTGTTGTCAAAGTTATTGTTTTGATACGTTTGTTAGATCAAGCTTTATGTCCTATCTCTGGTAAAAAGAGAAAGGAGATAGTACATGTTTTGGGTGAATAAAAAAAAACAAACGAAACAATGAGAAAAGGGAATTGACGCAAACGAGTGTAAAGCAGAGACCCTCCAAAACAACAATCGAATCGCAAGTATCCTCTGACCCCTTTTCACCCGAGAGAACACTCAAGAATAAGTTGTTACCAATGTCCTGATTGGCAAGAGAGGGGCTGCCTTTATCGGAGCTAAAAGTCCATGGACTGATGCCAACTATTGGGACGATTAGTTTCCTAGATTCGCTTTTAATGTCACCCACAAGGTGACCGGGTTCAATCTCGTGTCTCTTTCCTTTTTTTCTTAAGAGAGGAAGAAGAATGGTTTTTTCTTCATTTTTTTTAGAAATATCATTAATGGTTGATGATATTTTACACGACAAGCTTGTTACTCGTTAAGTTCAAAGAGAAGTCAGTTTTTAAACAACAGTTCTAAAACGTTATATGTTTAAAATCGATGAAAAAGAATGTGTGTTATTTAAATTAGAATTTTTAGTTATTTTACAGCTTTATTTATCCACGAGTTCTTTAATAAAAACATCAAAAAACTTTTTGTAAATTAAGGTTGAAAGCTTTGAGACATAAATGTCTTGAAAAAAAAGATGTCTTGAAAAAGAAAATGTCTTCAAAAGCAGATGGTGTTTTTTTAATACAAAAAAAGCTTTCTGAATTTGATGATATTTTGCCTGCCAAGTTAATTACTACACTGAAAATAGTGAGATTTAATGCTAAAAATGTAGGCAACTACTTTACAAAAGGACGTAGTAAGACACCAAACATAACTATTGGTTCTTGGTGCTTCCTGACAACAAGAACCAAGATTGTTCCTAGTATGGTGAAACACCGAGATGTTTTTTTTTTTTTTTTTACACTATTTGGTGTAAACTACCAGTTTTTTTCTATATAGTAACACTAACATTTATAATAACGGTATGAGACATAAGAGTCAGAAACGCTGTCAGAATATGGTAAAATTTACCGTGTTTCTGAATCTAGATTAGCACCAAAAACCTCGGGAATTTTTACCAATCACTTTATTAATGAATTTGGTGAAATTAACTATGAAATATAGTTTTGTAATATATTATAAAATTTGGTAAATGACGTAAAATTTAATAATGTTATCATAGTACGCTAGAGCATGGCATAAAAACAATTTATTAGGTTATTTCTACTTTTATTTTTACATATTTTATTATACGAACATATTTTATTTACTATACGAACTACTATACGTTTTGTAAATTACACTGCATATTTTCTAATATGTTCTCCTTCGAAGTATATACTAAATGTGACAAACTATTTCTCAAAGTTGTCATTGAATATTTTGTCTTCTTTCTTTTCTAGGACGATTACGATGATATCGATACATCGGAACCATTAGAACCTGCCGGACAAATACAATTTAGTCTTGAATATGATTTCTATGCTTCTACGTTGATTTTGAGAATTATTCAAGGTAGAGAATTACCCGCCAAAGATATAATAGGTAATTTTCTCTTATTCTTTTAACTTTATCTATTCCTAAAAAAAAAGACTTCTGTTAATTATTCAAAGCTTTTATTTGCAGACTCGAAACTGTTATAGTGAGACTATTTTGTATTTCAAAAAGTTATAAATAGACTATTTGGTATTTCGCAAAAGTTATAAAAAGAATATGTTGTATTTCAAAAAAGTTATTATCCCACATAGCAGTGTAAGCTTAACAAGTCTTATAAATGATTAGTAAATAGACCCTGTAAGCTTGAAACAATGTTAAATTTAACGATGCCAGTTTACGTGCCATAAGGTTTGCAATACGCTACCATAAACAGCCCATTTTATATCAAGGTTGAATCTTCCTTTACAAAATAAGGCTAGAAAAACCTTACGGAATCTAGGATGAATCATCATCATTAAATCAAGAACAGAAAGTGTTCTCAAACCTAGCGCAAATTCGCCTTCTTTAGGTTTATTTTAGATTTTATGACCAGCACTAAAACAAAGTTTATTTGGGCAAGTTATATTTTCTTTAACACTTTAAAATATATAGCTGTCCTGATTATTAAGTTTTCAACACAAACAAAAGTTTGTATTTGAGAGCCTGGACAAGGTAGAATGAACAAAAAGTAAAAAAAAAAAAAAAAAAAAAAAAAAAGTAAAAAAAAGTTTACAGTACTTGTAAATAAAGACTAAGAAATATAATATTTTTGTAAAGGTTTTTGCATACCTTTATTCAATATTTAAAGAAACAAGTTTCGCATACTACACTATATTGCAAGTTAAGGAAGCACCATTGCTGTGTAGGATTTAAGCAATCATCAGCGACTGCATATAGTTCAGTTTTATTTCTTTATCAAATTATACAAATATGCTTTCAAAACAATATAAAAGCTCTTAAGAGTTAAACTCGTCAAGCAGAAATTGAATTCGTGCCATTTTTACGATTTATATATATATATAGGGGAGAGTCGGGTAGCCCCGCCCACTTAAGAACTATTGCTTTTATTTCTGTATAATATTGAGTAATAATCAAGATTTTTGTATGTTTCTATTGTTTTATCATTTAATTGAATAATACAAAAAGAATAAACCAAAAAAAGAATAGTTTAACTTAAAAAAATAGAAATTTAAAAAAACATGTTTTTCAGCTCTTTTCAAAATGTGTCGGGTAGCCCCGCCCAGTTACAAAAATTATGTTTTTTGATTGTTTTTTCAGGTGTAAATGAAAATGACCAATGTATTGACAATAGATAAACCTTATTTATAATTTTTATCACAAAATTATTTATATTATTACATATTTATATACTTTTAGTGAATTCTATCATTTATTAACAACAAATGTTATATTTTTTATTATTATTAATGTATGTTAATGTATTATAATATTAATATATTATAATATTAATATATATTTATATTAAATATTTAAAGAAAATAATTTAATTTAAGTAAATCTTTGGAACCGTACATTTATCGACGAAATAAAAGTGGGCTGTGATACCTAACATTCATGTGAGCGGGGCTACCCGAAATCCAATTTTTTTGTAAATTTGTAATTACTCGAACAATTTTTCACAAATAAACTTCGTTCTTTGTGCAAACTAACCTTAAGACTACATACTTTAATGCTGTATGTATAGAAAAAATTATTTTTTTAATATTAAAATGAAGTTTAATCGAAACATTCAACCAATTTTTCTTAATATCATGACAACTTTATTCAACATATTTTCAAAACTATTGTTTACCATGTTACCAGCTGTATAAATACTTGAAACTTTGAAAATAATCTTTTTTTAATATAACAATTATTGTCCGATGGCCCATTGACTTGAAAAAAATATTCTATACATATGAAATTGACATTGGGCGGGGCTACCCGACTCTCCCCTATATATATATCATATAATTATTAAAAAAGTTTCTTAGCCTTCTTGGAATCCTATACTTGGAGACATATTTCAATAAATAAGGAGAACATTTGTTCTTGGAAGAAAGAAAAAAAACTATATGATGTTGCCAGAGCATTAGATTTGGTTGGGCGCTTAAAAAGAACGCATCTTATCAACACCTCCTAGAAGAAGGAAGGCCTCAGCACGGATTAATTTAGTAGTCCGATGTGACGAAGTTAACTGCGCAGTTGATGAAAAATAAGAAAGATGTCATTACGTTCGGGGTACTAAGCTGCGCAGTGGTTGAAAATACGAAATATGTCATTACGTTTGGACTACTAAAGGATATTTATGGTAACCCATGCTGAGGCCTACTCTTTTCTAGGAGGTGTTGATCTTATGCTGATATTCTCTTAACAAATCCACTGCGAGGCAAATAACTTTTACGAAGCAAATGATTTTCTGTACAAGAAAATCATCTACAAGAAACAATAAATATTATTCTTTCATCAGTTTATTTAAACACAAACTGAAAGACGTATATATTTTTATGATTTTTAGATATCATTTTTATTAATTTTTATTACTTGTTAATTGATTATTGTTTTTAATAAATATTATTATTATTATTATTAATAAGACAGATAGCTAAAAGGAGGCTGTGCAACGTCGTTTCAAGAGTTGGTGATATTGATATGCGTTCTAGCTGGGCATCCATTTAGCTTAAACTTAGATGCAAACAGGTTCTCTCCATAGCGATAATAGTTTTTTCTTAGCTCGCAACAGAGTATAATATTTCTACTAAGTTTTTTAAAAAAAGAATAAACAATCAACCTTTCTATGCCAACCAAATTAAAATGAAAATACAAGCCGTTTGTCGTAAGGTTGTCTGCTAGATGGGAATAAGGCAATTCGGTATTTCAAAAAAGTTATAACAAGACTTATTCACAGTAAAAGGTGACAGTACAGTACATTCAAAAAAAATATTTCAAAAATATATGCAACACTTTTGAGCTTTACCATTAAATCTAACTTTTAAAAAAAAGTCTACTGCATATCTGAGCTTGTTTTCGAGGTTTTTCATTTTGGTAGCGTAAATGTCAATGATCATTCACGTTAAAAAGACGAATACGAAAAAAAAGCTTAGAATATTCAAAGTAATTAGAATTTTAAAGTATGATAGGTATAAATACCGTTAAACTAGTATAAAATTAAAGAGACTGACTCAGTGTCAAAATCATGTTATCTGCATCAAGCTTATTTTTCGCTTAATTAATTAATTTACTAGATAGTCACGCAAAACTATTCCAATGTAGAATAAAATATTGGCTACCGTATTCATTTCTGTTCAACAATAATTTAAGTTTGTTTTTAAAGTTCATATTTATGTTATTTTAAAAGATATATAACTATTTAACATTGGTTTAGCATATAATATATTCTATGAATAGTTAAGGTATCCGACTGGTTTCGACAATTTTTTTTTTCTTATAAAAGAAGGCTAGGATAAATCTTTAATTTTATGTTTGGTAAGAATGGATTCTGAAACTGTAAATTTACATTAAAGCTTACAAATGTATGAAATATTTTTCAAATTAAGGACAATTTTTACCTTAGAAACCACGAAAATTTTCATGTCATGCAAAAGTTCTTGAGAAAATTGTTTTGCATAAATATTAAAGTAATTTTTTTTCCAGATAAATAATGTGATTCCCAGTGTTCTGGACTAAAATCTTAAAAAATTTAAAAAGACAATGAAATAAATCTAAATAATTTTTGTTTACCTTGGATTTTTAAAGAAAAACGCTAAATAATCTTACTTAATTATTCTTAAATATTATTATTATTAAAAAATATTCTTACTAAATATTCTTACTTACCAAATGTATTATCTTAAATCAATTTTTTAGTAAATACGTACTCCAAATTCCAATTTTTTATCTGTCTGTTCCATTTGCCAAAATAATTGAAGAAAAACTAAATAAATGCTTTTATGAACAAGTTTTTACTATTTAAAGTTGACCTATAGTGTTTCTAAAGGAAATAAAATATTTATATGTTACTTAACAATGATAAATTTAAACATTAAGCTCAAAAATTAAATGAAAAATCCTAATAACATTTTAAAAAAAATATCACTACAAATCCGCTTTCAATAAAAAAATATACTCCAAATTTTACTCAAAAATCCTTTTTCTGTCTATTAATGTTCTAGAAACACTTTTTACAGATAATCTAAATGAATGTCTTTATGAAGGAGCTTTAAAGATTTAAAGTTGATCTATAGTGTTTCTTATGGGAACGAAATATTTTTATGTTACTTAACAAAGATTTTTGTATTGTTTGTATAAATTTAAATATGAAGTTTAAAAATAAAAAAAATTCTTAATCGAATTTCTAAAAACAATATTATAAATACTCCATCAAATAAAAAATATACTCCAAATTTAATTTAAAAGTCTTTATTCTGTCTTTTAATGTTCTGAATTTACAGACAATCTAAATGAAAGTCTTTATGAAGGAGCTTTTAAGATTTAAAGTTGATATATGGATTTTCTTATGAAAACGTGATGTTTATAAGTTACAATAATCTTTATGTATTATATATTTTATAATAATTTTTATAGTCTTCGTATAAATGGAAATGAAAAATTTTAAATAAAAAAAATCCTTATAAATATCCTTAAAAATGATATTATAAATCTGCATTCAAATATAAAAATAAACTCCAAATTTCACTTAGAAATCTTAGCTCTGTTTCCTGTTTCGTAAACATATAAAAAAATATCTCTACGAAGGAACTTTTAAGATTTAAAGTTGATCTGTGGTTTTACTAAAAAAGAAAACATAATGCTTATACGTTATTTATCAACAATTTTTTTTAATATTATTTGTATAAATTGAAAAATGAAGCTTAAAAAAATTAATACAGTTTCAAAAAAAAAAGGTCATTATATATCCGCCTTCAAATAAATAAATTTACTCCGAATTCCACTAAAAAATTTAACTCTATTTCCTGTTCCAAAAACATTTTTTGAAGAATATCTGAGAGAATGTCTCTATGAAGGAGCTTTTAAGATTTAAAGTTGATCTATGGATTTTAGGAAAAGAAAACGTAATATTTATATGTTACTTAACAATGACTATCCACTTGGAGACATTTTCCCGCAAATATTTTCCCTTTGGGTGAATAAGGTTATTTTTTTCCCTTACGAGTGTATGTTTTTCTAAGGTAATCTGTTTTGACAACAGTCTTTTCTTCAGGGAGGGAGGGTAAAATATCCCTCTTTGACGAATAGAGATGAGATTTTATTTCGGGATCGCCACACATACTAAAGCTTCATAGAAAAGAAGCTCACTCTATGTGTGTGTGGAACTTTGACATTTTTCATTCATTAAATGTCAAACTAAAGTTGACGTTGAGGGACGATTCTTCTAAAAGAAGCTTTTATGAGAGTTGAGTAAAAAAATGAGTTTTATGAAGAAGAAGATTGCTTTTGGGATTTTATGCTGCTATAACAATTGAGGTGATTTCCACGGTTATGCATTTTAAGAGTTATAACTCAATAAATAAGATCATCTTTAAAAAGCGGTTCTATTTAAATACTTCTAAAAGAAAGAATACATACTGTAAAAATAAAATTTAAATTTTAAAGTAATCTATATATTGCGAGTGCCGAAGTATATATGACCACTAAAAGTATATATGACTTATGTATACTTATATATACATGATTTACGTATACTTATATGCATATATGACTCACTTATATACAAATAAATATGACTAAAATATATAAAACCACTTTTAATATATAATTTTAGTATCAATATTTTAAAAATACAGATTGCGATACAGAAGTAATATTTTATATTAAGATAAACATTTTCTAATGAGAAAGGCTGGATGGAATGTATTAAAACTAGTTTGATTGCTCGATTAAACTAAGGGATGCTTTTAATAATCGTTTTCATGTCCTCTCTATCATTTTAGCAATCAAATAGGTTTTGGTGTCCTCGGTTTCACATTCCTGTTTAGTGCCTCGATTTTGCCAGCTTCTTTGTTTTTCTTCGCATAAAAATTAATTTGTGACAGCCAATGTACATGCCAGTTTTACTTCGATATTGAAAATTGTTTCAAAAATAAATATTAAGAGTGATTATCACGAAATACCCTTTGTCTTCGTTGTTATCTCGACACTTCCTGGCCCCAAACATCACTCTTTTAAATATTTTTTATTGGATAATTTTATTGGACAAACAAATACACTTGACATGGTCCTCGATAACCAATAAAAGACAAAAATATCTTCAAAGCTTCATAACATGTGTACATTTTTGTTGATTCGTTTATTAGTGAAAACTTAAATACCTAAGATTAAAAAACATATTTGGTAATTTTTTTATTATCTTGTAAAATAATTCTTTAATAATGCTTTAATTTAGATAATATAGTTACTATATTCTATAAAAGAAACTGGTGTATTCCTTCCAATTGAGGTTTGGGACACGAAAATTTTTTAAATCATAATTTTTTAATACTTAAAAAACCAAAAACTGCTTTCAAATATGGTGGATAAATTACATTGTTTTTATAAGATTTGTAGGTAAATTTTGATTTTGTTTTATCTCTATATTCATGCTATTGATGCTATTTTCCTGTTATGAATTTTAAAGCTTTTTTTTCCAACTCATTTTTATATACGATCTATCTCAAACAACAATATATCATATAACCTATTTAAAATAACTGCATGGAAAATTTGAAATTCGAATATACAAATTTTGGTTATTTTACTTTAAATTTTTTTAATCAAGCCTCTAAAACATTTTTCAACTTCATTTCGAATTTCTCTTAAATCATATAAACAGAGAAGTATTACCAAATATATCATTTGAACTCTGAATATTTTGGTTTGATTAAAAAGAATTAATTTTTTTCTCCACAGAATTGTCATTACTTTTTTCTACATTTTCTTCATGTGGCAATGGCTTAAAATCACCTTGCTGTAGACCGATTGGTACCAAATTGTTTGGGAGCTAAAGCAACACCTCCTAGAAGAAGGAAGGCCTCAGCACGGATAATTTTACTAGTCCGATATGACGAAGTTAACTGCGCAGTTGATGAAAAATAAGAAAGATGTTATTACGTTCGGGGTACTAAGCTGCACAGTGGTTGAAAATACGAAATATGTCATTACGTTTAGACTACTAAAGGATATTTATGGTAACCCGTGCTGAGGCCTATTCTTTCTAGGAAGTGTTGGCTAAAGGCGGTTAATGCATATTACTTAACACATTGCCCTCACCACCCCGTTAGTCCCGAAATTGCAGAATTATCACCTCAATAACCAGCAATTTGCTGTTGCAGAAGTGTTTTTTATTTTGGTTGTTTCTTTTCCGTATGAATATTTAAATTGCACTCACTGATATCAATCCTAATTTGACATTATTTTTTCAATGATTCCAAAACTATATTTTTTTGGCATTGATTACGTAAATTATCGAATTATTGTGAACAATTATGGAATTCTACGTTATGTAAAATTGAATACAAGGCGTCAGAAATTTCTATGGAATCTACATTTACAAATATAGCATAGTTTTCTTTACAATTAGATTAAAATAAAATAAAATTGGTCGTCTTACATTCTACGTTACATCCGAAAGTAAGATAAATTTAGAGAAAAATTGTTAAAGTCATGCCGAATTACAATGTACTTTATGTCTTACTTTCTTAATAATAGTATCTCTTTGGCTCACGTCCAAATTCTTTTTTCGCTGTTTACGTTTGAATAAAATACTCTTTCTAGAATTATTATATTTCATATCTTTCTCACAATTGGGGACGAAAATTACTACATATGTTTAAAAGAATGCAATTTAAAATATTTCAAACGACATCATCAACATTTTTCGAATCTTTGGAAATTCAATTTTGAAGTAATCTATTTTACGGCAGAGGTATTTTTAACTTGATTCTTTACAAATTCTGTTGTGTTCAGATTGATGTAACAAGTCATTACGTGGAAGTAGTTCCTGAATTTGATAATGTGTCTTCGAAGATTATTACTATCATTATATTTATTTAGGTTTTTTAGAGATGCAAAAATTAACAATAGATATATTTTATTCATATTTTGCACTTTATTTTTAACAAGACAGACTATTTTAAATCTCAGAAAATACAGATAACTTAATTTTTTCTTGCTTTCTTTGTTATTTCTCAAACTCATAAAACTAAATTAAATATACTTGTGTCAACCTCATAGCTTACAAAGCAAAATTAATACAAATAATGAAATTAAAATGTGTAAAATATGTGTGGCGTAACTACCACTACGAAAATTAAACATCGATTCACTGGTATATAAGCCATGCTAACTTGAATCAATCCTGAGGTACCTTTTGATAGATGACGGTTGGCATGGTCGATAACTCCGCCCCCACATTGGTGACCCGGACGTGATTTGAACACGCAGTAACGCCCACTTCGCAAAATTCCTTACAGTAACGCCTACTTCGATGGATAGACCACATTGAAAGTTGACTTGCTATTTGTGATTGCATCATCACCTTCCTGCGCTGTTGCTACTCATTCTCGTCTCGATTCAACACAACGTCTGCCCGCATACTCTCGACTATTAATGGCAACACAGGAGCGACCACTACTGTGAAGTTAATACACCTCTCACATTCAGCACTCAAAAATCCGGTGACCGCTTTCCCGGTCTGTCACAAAGTACAGCAACTAGTGGTATCTGTTCATCGAATTCTATCCCTGATAAAATTCTGGTGGGGGAGTATTGTGGCGTAACTACCACTACGAAAATTAAACATCGATTCACTGGTATATAAGCCATGCTAACTTGAATCAATCCTGAGGTACCTTTTGATAGATGACGGTTGGCATGGTCGATAACTCCGCCCCCACAATATGTTTAATAAAAATTCTGTCATACGGTTAAGGAACAGAAATACGATTATGCCAAAATAAAGGCATGGTTATTCAAAAAATGTCAGTGTTGATGTATGATTTTGTAATTTTAAATATCGTATTGAGTATTTAATCTACGTGCTCTGAATTTCAAACAATAAGCATACATAAAATTTGTTCTTAAAAATTTTATTTAGAAAATCAAAAGTTATTCACGATATTTAGCTTTTTAAAAATTGTGATGCCGTGATTGTATGAAAAATTAAAAATGCTTCGAAAACATAAGAGACACATAAGAGACTGCGTTGGTAAACAGTTGCGTCAAATAATTACAGGCTTAATCTTAATTATATTTTTGTGATTAGAGAAACTTTTATTAGAGACATTTCAGCCTGATGTTGCTTATGTATGTTTAATTGCTTCCTTTTTGATTAATGTGTGGGTATTCGTTTTTTTTTTCTTCTAGGAACAAGTGATCCCTATGTTAAAGTTACACTACTTCCGGATAAAAAAAGGAAGTTAGAAACTAAAGTTAAGCATCGAACTTTAAATCCACGTTGGAATGAAACTTTTTACTTTGAAGGTAAGACACTTCATTGTTATTAATATTTTAAAAATGCATAGAAAAACGAAATTTTATTACTCTAATCATGTAGTAAGAAATGTTAAGTATTTGAATGTTCTAAGTACTAGTATTTGTGTGGTATACAGGGTGCTTATAACTAAAGTTTTATTTTGAAATGTTCATAAAAGGAAAACTACTCGAACAAATGTTATCAAACATAGTAAATTTTTAAAGGAGACCAATGAAATTTATTTTCTGCCCATAATAAATAAATAAATAAATAAATAAAAGTTCAAATACTGACCACCAGTGGGAAAGGGCACTGAATGCAATAGTGTTGAACGAAATGCGACATAAAGACATCGGTTTAAAATGTGTTAATTCGTTTTCTGAAACGTGTTACGAAACATGTTTAATGTGGCGTGCAACGTAATTAGGTAGATAACATGGGGAATTTGTTTGAGGCAAATCATGGAAGTTATGGTTGTTGCCATTGCCATTTAGGTAAAAATGGGCCTCGTCTGTCCATGAAAATTCCATGGCCTATGTCCGTCCACTTCCAGCTGGGCAAGAAATTCTTACGCGAAACATTGTTATGAAACAGGATTGTTACGTTGAAGTTTCAAATATGTTTGATTTTGTATGGATAGAAACTGCAACACTTTATGGAAAATTTACTGACACCATGCACAATGATATGTCCATTCGACGTGTGACAAGTTGTTTGCTGCACGTATCGTGTGCTCTGTCCATTGTTGCTTGCTCCACTGCTAATGTAACAACCTTCTGGGTTTTCACAGAGGCATGTTTCCTTTCCCTCCTAGATGCAACAGTAAGATAAGTTATTTAGATTCCGAGCCCTATTTCGTTCAACAATTTTGTATACAGCTCTATTTCCCCCTGGTTGTCAGTTTTAGAACTTTTTTGGTGAAAAACGTCTATGATCTCCTTTAAATTATTACCACTAACATTTGATCCAGTAGTTTTTTTATTTATTACCTTTCCAAAGTGGAACTTTAATTATAACCACCCTATATTTAAATCTTATTTTAAACATAATATGAGTAGTTATGTGTGTTAATTCAAAGCGTTAATTAAAAATATGCCTTAACGTTATTTTATTCATTTTTTTTTTTTTTTGGAATAAAATATCGTTTTTGGGAAAACAATTTGAAGAACTTGAGAGAGGGAGAAAAAAAAATCAAAGTAAATATTTACTCACATTTTATTCAAGACCAATTTCTGAGAAAGAAGAGCATTCTATTTTCGTTAGTTAAACAGAACTTCAAACTCCAAAAGAATGCATCATTATTTCATATTACTGTGGGCATGACGCAAGATGCTAATGCATCTTTTCCTGTTGTGCAGCACTCTCATGAATATCAAGCAATCCATATGCCGAGTTAGAAGAAAATTTACTGCTGCAAAACAATCGGAAAGTTTCGTGTTTCGAATAAATTTAAATTCAAATTTTTCACGCTCTGGCATTATGCAAATGACTTTGGGAAGAAGCTCGAAAATAAGGCTTTCGTTGACGAACTGAGGAATGAGAGCGATACCGCGGACCTTGACGATATCATAATATTGGCACGTCTGTGAAATATTCAAATAAACCGAAATGTATCTGTAAATATATATATTATCACGTACTTCTGCTTTCTAAATTGGTTTCGAATATTAGTTTTAAATGTCAGAGTGATAAGTTGGTTATATATGGCTTGAAGTATGTTGTAAAATTTTAAAAACCTAATCATTTTAAAGCCTAATCCTATTCAAATAATTCTGAAATATTCAAATAAACCAAAATGTATCTGCAAATATATATACGATCACGTACCTCTGCTTTCTAAATTGGTTTTGAATATTAGTTTTAAATGTCAGAATGATAAGTAAGTTACATATGACTTGACGTATGTTATAAGTTTTAAAAAACCTTATCATTTTAACGCCTAATTATCATCATCAGACGTGTACAGCGCACTGAATAAGGAGCTAAACATAACACCTAGATAACTTCTTATCTTATAATTGAAATTTGAAGTACTAAGATGATATATTGATAACCCGTCCACTAAGAAAAAAAAGGTATTGTCAAAACTATCTGAATATGGTGAAATTTAGCGTACTTCTGGCTCTATAAGAACATCAAAGAGGTAGATGATCATTGCCGAAGCGCTATGATCATCATTTTACTAAAATTAACTGTAAAATATGGTAAATGAAGTAAAATGAGATAATTTCATGCCTTAGAGGAAGGCATAAAAATGATTTATTCGGTAAAAATTACTTTTCAGTTTTGTACTTTTTACTGAATGAGTGGTAATAAGATCTATAATTTTGAAAACCAAAATTTCTGATAAACCTTTTTTATATGAACGAAGAAATTACCAAATAAATATTTTAAATATTTTTTTTTTTTTTACGAGAAAATATCATCACAGTACAAAACATTCGCTGCAAGTAAAAGCTACCTTTCGCATCATAATTTAAATAAAATATCAATTTTTTGTAACTGTTTAAAAAGGACGAAATTTTTATTTACGGTTTATTTTAAAGTTACATTTAAATTTCAAATTTGCCAAGTATGCTAAGTGTATAGTAATTGCTTATGCAATGTGAACATTTGCGAAATTTGTGAAAAATATTCGCTGGGAAAGCATCACGTGACTCAGAATTATAATGACGAGTCATAAAAAAAATTAATAAACAACTATTTCATAATTAATTCCAGAACTCTGCTGAAGTAAAGTGCGGAAAAGCATGCAATCAACTCATTACTACTAATTATAGATTTTAGTGTTTTCCTTGAATTAAAATTTATAACTTTTTTTTACTTTTGCTGGGTATTCCGCATAATAAGAACTTTTGTTTAGCCCAGCATCCAATAAAACGTAATTTTAAAACCCACGAATATTTTAATATACTTTATTGTAAAATAATATTATTATTAAAATAAACTTAACCTTTCATAATAAGTTGTTCTTGAATATTTTATTAGAGATAAAAGAAGATAGATTTTTCAAACTGCTAAAGAATGAATTGTAATATATATATACTCTATAACAAAAAAATCGACGCACCAAGAAGCAATCATCCGATTGCTTAGCCGAGCCAGATTACAGTGGTGCATGGCTCGATCAGGCTGGAATGATGCCGACTGGGGACGTATAGTCTTTAGCGACGAATCCCGCTTCCAACTGTTTCCTGACGATCATCGAAGACGTGTTTGGAGACGCACAGGGCAGAGGGGGATCCTGCCTTCACTATTGCACGCCACATCGGCCCTCAACAAGGCATTATGGTCTGGGTGCTATTTCCTTTGACAGCCGGACCCCTTTGGTCATCATTAGAGGTACACTTACTGCACAGCGGTACGTCGACGACATCCTAAGACCTGTTTTGCTACCGTTCCTTTTGCAGCGCCCTGGGCTGGTTTTTCAGCAGGACAATGCCTGACCACATACGGCACGTGTTGCAATGAACTGTCTGCAAGCTTGTCAAACTCTTCCTTGGCCTGCCAGATCAGCAGATCTTTCTCCAATCGATCATGTCTGGGATATGATGGGAAGGCGATTGCATCTGGCACGGAATGGTGATGACCTCGTTCGACAATTGGATCGAATTCGGCAGGAAATACTGCAAGAGACCACCCGGGAGCTTTATCGGTCTATGCCACGCCGTGTGGCAGTTTGTATCCAAACTAGAGGCGGGTCAACACCTTATTGAACTTGTTACTGTAACTCTGCAATAAATTATTCAATTGTTCTGAAATTTTAATCATTTACTATTCTGCACATTGTCTTCCTATCTACCAATTTTCGTTTCAATCGGAGAATTCCTTTTTGGTGCGTCAATTTTTTTGTTATAGAGTGTATATATATATTAGGGTTAGCAAGTTTTAGACAATTGGTGGTTTTAGCCGGTTTTAACCATGATTTCATTCTTCTTGTCAAAATTCTTATTTTGACATAGTTTTTGACCAAGTGCAAGTTTTGTGCAAGAATAATTAGCTATTATAAATAAGGAGTATTTATAAATAGATATATATATATAAAATAACATGATCAATCAATTATGTACTTGAATTATTTTGACTTTAAACTCTCTTTTTGTTGTTACAATTACTGTCAGAAACCCAATGTAAAGAATATTAAATAATTATAAATATGTAAAGTTGCAATTTATCCAATCAGTTAATTCGTGAATTATTGAAAATAAAAATAGAAAAACAATCAGCTTAGTAAAAAAAGCCCTTAAAAATCATCTTATTCATTTTATGTAAAATCACTTTTCATTTACTCCCATTTAAGGAAAGCATGTAATTACAAAGAAAAAAGAAGAAAGAAAAAAAGAATTTCGGTACAATCTGTACTCTAAGTTCATTTTTTAGCTTTGTATCAATAAGACAGAAATTCGAAACAATTCTTTTAATTGATGCTGGGCTGCATAGACTGTAGAAGTAGATAGACTGTGTTAACAGATAGACTGTATTGTATGTAGACTGTACTAGAACAACTATAATATTAATATCACATAATATAAATAGGAAATTTATTCTAATAACTTTAATAAATAATAGTAATTTAATTAAAGCCTTGAATTGATTGATTAAAAAAATTATTAAATTAAAAATTATATTGATTGAAAAATTATAATTAAAACAAGCATTTAATCATTTTGTTAATTATAATTAGTTCACTAATAAGGGAATATAGAGTCCAGATTCATTGGAAGTTGGAGTGCAGAAAATTCTCAGAACCTAATATTCACTATGAACAAAGTCTCTTTTTGGATCCAAATTTTAGCTTTTTCTTTAGTACAATAACTTTTTCAAAATAGTTTTGGAAAAAAAAAATTATCCAAGAAAAAAATTCATAATATTTTACACGATTCTTGAAAAAAAAAAAATATGTGATATAAAATAATAGAAATCAAAATATATTGAAATAATAATTTGTGAAGTTCAATTTAAGGTTCAACTTATGAATTTAAGGAATTCAAACTTATAAATACCTGAATCGACACAGGTTTTTTAAACAAGAAAATGTTTTGAAAAACAACTCATTTTTTAACAAAAAGTTTCGAGGAATTTTTTAAACCAAACATTTCTCCATGTCTTCCTGAATTTTCTCTTCGTTTGCACGGTCAGACATATTCTGTTCCACTGAATAGAATTAATAACAAATATTCAGAATCAATAAAAAGAAATTATAAGTTGAGATCTTTATTTTACTAAACTTAATTACTTCACTTTATTTTACTAAACTTAATTACTTCACTTTATTTTACTAAACTTAATTACTTCACTTTATTTTACTAAACTTAAAAAATATGAGTGAATTGTAACACAAAATAATTGTTGTTGTTGTTGTTAAGGCAAGGGGTGCGATTGTTCTTGTATTTAAGTGGCGCCATTTATGGCCAAGAATTCGACTTCTGCCATACCCATAATCACCCCCGTTGATATGGTGGACCCATTCATACGTCTATTCATCCACAGATCGTAATTTTGGCCTAAACCACAGACCGATCTATCTCCAATTCAGCATCCCCAGAAGTATACACAAAAGAATTTAAAAAAAATCAATATTTAGCTTGATTATGATTAATAACTCATAGTTATTGCCAGTAATATAAACCGCATAGTTATAGTTAGTGGGTCTTAAAATATTAAGAGTACCATTAGAAACACTAAGTAATAATTTCAGTAATTTTGGCTACATTTTTTATTTGTGATTTATAATATAAATCATAATTATTGTAGTATGTAATGTAAGTATTATGCAGGATTTAGTATCTAATAAAATGTCCCCAATGTCAAAAAATAAATTTGCCCCTGGTTTTTTACTGTTTTTGATACTTTTCGACAGGTTTTTGACGTTATAAATTGTTGGATACTCATCCTACCATTTCTTTATAGAAATATCTAACTATATCACCCCAGTTATAAAAAGTTGTAATAAAATGAGTGATGGTGAATCAAATGGGTAATGTAATAAAATATTCGATTTGATAGTATGTTTATCTTGTGATGTGTGTGAAATCCATTTTAGAAAAATTTTCTAATTAAATTAGGTTTTTAAGATTTTAATTTACAAAAAATATGTTTTTTTTTTTCGTCATGTGATTATCAAAACTGTTCTTAAGTCAGGTATGAATATAAAATCAAAAGTTTTGTGATTCTTTTATTTGATTTGTTCTAGATTTTAAAATCGAAGTTAAAAATATTGCTATCGAAATAGTATTGGCTTATCATTATAGTATCAGATAGTAATTTTTAAGATGAATTCTCAAATTATTCCCTCTTATATGAAGTCTTCATAAGTTATAATTTTTCCTGTCTTAAACATCAAATGGAAAACATGGTGCTCTTCGTATTTGACGACCTGCTATCAGTTCGTAAAATAATTTTAGTTTTAAGAATACCATATTCTAAATACAGCAGTTAGTCGAATGAAAGTTAAACTGAAAAAGTTAGGTTAATTGAAAATGACTTTGATAATTTAACAAGAATGGTTTACGCAGTAAAAGAAAGATAATTCGACCAAACACAAAATTTATTCGTGGTCGAATTAAAAACAAAATAATAAAATTAAAAATGTTAACAGGATTTGTATCAAAATTAGATTGATTTTGCGATACCAGATAATTGAAATAGCCAATCAACTTGCAAACAAAACAGTATTGTATTAATGCAACGCATATATTATCATAATCTATTTCGGTATGACAACTAATTTCTTCAATTGTATATGATTCGTAAAATTATACCAACGGATTCATTTTGTTATGTTAATTTGGATTATGCATAATTATGATGAAGAAATAAACACATAAAAATTTGTTTTGCGCACGTTGTTTTCTCTATCATTTTGAAACAAAAAGTTGTTTGTGAAATCTGATACAAATTTGGCAAGTTCTTAGAGCGAGGCAAAAAAAAACAACATTTATTCAGTTAAAATTAGTTTTCAGCTTTATATTTTTTACTAAATATGTGGTAATAAGAACTGAAAAATTGAAAATCAGAATTTCCAATAAACCGTTACCATTTGAACGGAAAAATTACGAAATACCATACCATAATTTAAATTCCATATATTTTTCGGTTTTAATAACTAGAATTATGTTTTGTCTCTACCAGAAATACAGTACTGTTATTCAACCAGAATTCTTTTCTTGGTGCTATAAATATATTCGTTCAAGTACAAAATTTCTAGATTTACTTTTATTTCTTAGCGTATCAATCATTAGAAATTTATAAGTCAATCGAATCGTATAATGTTTTTAGAAATGTATAATTTATTTTTGTTTTTAAAACAACAGTTTAATGTAGCAACAAATTAATCAAACATTTTTTTTATGTATATTAATTATAATCCCCGAGATTTATTCTGTTTTTGGATTATTATCAATCTATTCAATATAAATAATGATTTCTTTTTCTCTCAAGACGTTATTAATACTTTTCCTGCTTAAAATTATTGCATTTAAAACAGTAAATAAATTTCTTTTCTCTGTTTGAAATAAATATCCGAAATTATGGTGAAATATATTTACTGCCTTTCTAGCCCCAGTTCGTTTAGAGAGCAGAAAAATTCTAAAAATAGCTGCAAACCATGTTCATAAAAACATTTCTGGCATCGTGACAAAACCCATACGTGAAGCATCATTTATTATCCTGGTTTTAACCATTAGAGAAAGTTTTTTTTTTAACGTATTCAATGAATTATGCGTGAAATTTCAGTTTTCATTCGCAATATTACGACAGAAAGTTAGAAGATGTTCGTTATGACTGTAGTTAAGCTGGAATTTATATAAATTTATTAATACACTACTCTGAAAAGATGATTTCGATAGTTTTGATTTCTATTGCAAGAAAAGTTACAGCTGCATGTAAGAAATTGGCTTATACTACATAGATACATTTACATAACTACAGTTGAAAAATAAACTACTGGTATCATTTTATTTTACATTTTAAAATACCGCGATCTGTATGTTAACAAATAACTGTAGTTATGCTGAAATTTATATAAATTTATTGAAGCATTACTCTAAAAAGATGATATCGATAGTTTTGATAGATATCGCAAGAATATTTAAGATACATGTAAGAAATTTGTTTATATCCGAAAGTTAAAAAATAAACTAGTGACAAAATTTTATTTCCCATTTTAAACTACAGTGATCTGTATTTTTACATAAACCAGTAGTTATGATGGAAATCACATATATTCGTTAATACATTACTCTTAAAAGATGATATCGAAATTGTTGATTGATATCGCAAACAAAGTTACAGTTGTCCGTAAGAAATTTGTTCATACCACCCTGTTGGGGAAATTAATTTCTGATATCATTTTATTTTACATTTTAAATTTACTGTACAGCATTATTATCTTTTGATTTTTTTCACTTTGTTTTTCATGTAGTAGATATGATTTTTCTATGTATTGTTACATTATACTGGAAACTTATACAGCACTTATCTGGAAACAAGACTAAGAAACTGTTAAATATAAGTAAATATATTGAGAAAACATTGTTTTATGGTTTTTCATGTCACAGTTGCTTTATAGAAGTTGCTTCACGTAAGCCATCAAGTCGCAGTTACGTCATTAAATTTAGGCTTTTTCTTACTTTAATTGTATAAATATCAAACTGAGACTTAAAAAAAATAACCAGAAATTAATGGTATCCATCAATAGTAAACGTTTCGTCAAAGTTTGAATAAAGTTTTACTAAAAATGCGAGATAAAATTAAAACGCCATTTATTGCTTTATCTTATTTTTCCCTTGTGCATAATAACCTGTTTCTACTTGAGAAAAATGTTTTGAAGTATGCTAGATAAAAATAATAACGGATAATTAAAATTCTGGTATGATGCTCCTCCTTAATGGCACATGCTTATGAGTTTAAATAATGTATTTTCAGGTTTTCCTTTGCATAAACTTCAAAAATCCATTCTTCATCTAAATGTCTATGATTGGGACAGATTTAGCAGAGATGATCCAATAGGGGATGTCTATCTGCCATTGAACCAAGTAGACCTCACGCAAAAGCCTACCTTTTGGAAGTCTCTCAAGCCAGCAGAAACCTGCAAGGTAATTATTGCTGTTTAATTTAAAAGATGCATTTGAAGTAAGATATCTTGGAGATATTAAAAGAAATATTAGAATAAGAAATATTGGAGACATTAAAACTGACCATTTTTTTTCTCTATGGCTTAGACTTATCCCATATGAGTTATATTATGGAAATCGCAAATAAACTTAGCTCATTATTGTTTGCAAATCATTCTGTTTATCTTTGAAATTTCAAAAACTTTATTTGCGTATATTTTTAAATTATGAGAGAGATATTTATAGTTAGGTGTTTTCTAAGATGTCAAATTATTGCTTATCATATCAATTTTAGAAAAAAATTCAATTTTGCTTAGAAAAATTTTTATTTTAAAATGTTGGGTACTTACGCGCACCAAACATTTTAAATCAGATTCAAGGGTCTTTAGTCCCTTTTATTCAATCTCTCAATTTTTTTGAAATTCTTTAAATATTAAATTACAAGTATTTTCTCGTGAATTCATGAATCATTAATCATGATTAAAATTTCAGTCAATTAAATAAAAATTTACTATAGTTTTAGATTTCGCGAACTTTATTATTTTAACTCACCTTCTTTATTTTTTACTTTTTTTAACTCCCTCAAAATTCCTTTTACATTGTTATTAAGGCATAGCTCCATAATCTGCAATTGCATTTTAATGTTCATGAATGGTTTAGTGTATGTACAATAAATAACAAATAAATAATTTTTTACCACTTCAAAAAAATACATCCAAAATATATCCCGCACCGTTATTCAATCAAATACTTTTTTTTCCCTCATTTCTCTATAAAAAATCTTCTTAACAGTACAAAATGAAATAGTGCAGAAATTGAAATTCAAGGGAAAAATTAAAATAAAAAATAACTTGCTAAAAGATTTTTTTTTTCATCCTTTATTTAGAAGAGAAAAAAAAATTACTGGTATTACGTATTTCAAACTAGATCTTGAAGAAAATAAATTGAGAAAAATACACTTAAAAAAAACAACGGCAAGTGATATCGAGGTAATATATCCTCGATATCCGTCCCGGATAATTGAAGCTCTGAAAGTGGGGATTTTATATCAAAGAAAATGAGATCTCATTAATATAATGCCACTACTACGATTTCAATCAATAAGTCAACAGCTCTTTATTTATTTATTTATATTTTTTTCTCTACTTGGCTCGCTTTATCATTAGATAGTTATTGGCGAGTAAATGGTCCGATGATGGAAATTTGAAGCACTAAATAATGACTTGAGGGGGTTTCTCAAGGGCTGTTTTTGTTGCTATGTGTCACTAGTTGATGCACAATTTGTGTCCCAAAAGTGAGTACAAAGTATATTATGATGCAAAAATGTAAATGTTGAAAAGTGATTGTTAAAATATTCCAGTAATGAAGAAGTATGGCTTTCTATTTGCTTGATATTATTATTATATTTTGTAAAGATAATATAAAAGAAAGTGACTTAAGGTAATAAAATAAAAAATTTCAAAATTTCCTCTCTCAAATTTTTTAGCATTTTAAGACAAAAAAAAAACGAAGATTATAGAGAAGTAGGGATGATAATAGAAGTTTATTTTGAAAGTGATGCAACATAAACAAAGTTAGTTTCTCCCTTTTTTGTCAACTTTTTGAAGTTGAACTTTTTAATTTTTTTTTTAATTTTCTTTTTTTAATTATGTGTTTGATTTATTTTTATTTTCTATAGTATTCATAAATTGAACTATACTTCCATTGGCGATACTATAGCATTGAATTTTGTTAGCTGCATTTTAGGAAACAATTACAACTTTTCTTGTTGACACTGCTCCAAGTGAAATTCAAGCACTCTAGTTAGTCTAAAAGTTGTTAAAATTGTGATGGACATTATTTTTTATTTTGTAGAAAATTTTATTTTCAGTAGTCAAGAAATGAATATAATAAAAAGAAGAATATCAAATTACAATATTACACTTCGTCAAAATTCTGGCTACTTATTGACGTAACATTATTTCATTTTAAGTAACGATATATAATGCAAGCTGTTCTTTTTATATTTTGTAAAATTTCTTAAAATAAAAGAAGCTATTAGTTTAACTATCATAAATTGAAGAATTAGTACAAATGGTGAGCCATGTAAAAGTTGAATTAAGTTTGCAAAAATCAGTTAATCAGTCCTGTGAATTGTAAGATGAACTTATTACTTTTAACAAGGAAGAATAATTTTTAAAGGTGTGCAGCAGTATTTTCTGAAAAGCTTCAAATTTGAATTTCACATGTACTTGGATTAAATCTAACATCTTCTAGAGGACCCGTAAAGTCTTCTAATTCGGCATTTAATAATTAAATAGTTGGAGATCACCATTCTTATTAACTTGATTTTTTATCAGAAAAAACATTGTAACGAAAATGCGTTTGTTACTTTTATAAAGCACGATTACTTATAATTACTACTTATTTATTTATTTAGTATAAAGCACGATTGCGTATAATTTCTACTAATGAAGCATGATTACTTTTAATTGCTGCTTGTAAAGCACGATTTTTAAAATTAAAATGCCAGATGTATCAATTTCACAGTATTCTCATATTATTTTATATATATAATTTTATTTTTTTTAGAAACTTATAAGCATTTTTTTATCACAACAAATAATAGATTTGTTTTACTCTAACTGAAGTAAATAACTATTTTAACTGTTCGGCAGTTTTGAAGTCTATTTTTTTCCAAAGTTACAATAAATAATATTGTCTTAAATGAATGTCCTCGCACATAGTTTTGATAATTAAATTTTCTAAATATACGCAAAATCACAATTATCTACCTAGATGTGACAATCGCTCAACCATTATATCCACCTTATTTCATGGAATGTGATAATTACTGTGTATCGATCATGGGACAAATTACAGCAGCAATTAAGAAGGCCGTGATGAAATCGATTAGGTCGTTCTATTGGAAATTTAATCGATGGCTAGTCATAACTTGGTCACCACGTCGCCTTGGGACATTCGTCAAAATCTTTTGCCAAAGCATGACCTTGTTTTGCCCTTTATCCCCAAGAGGAAGGACTTTTCAAGATGATATATGGATCTCTTGCTTTTTGATATATTCATTCAGTAGGAATGTGAAAGTTCGAAAGGGTTCCTTTTGGAATGTTATTTTATTCTAGAGAAGATATGAATAAATATTATCTTCCATTCTTATTATATTCCTTCCACAATTGTTTTCCTTTTATAAGTTACTATTTTTTTCTTTCACAATACCAGTAGCAAGTTTTTGTTTACACATTTTGTTTCAACATTAATAATATATTTGTTTCAGCATTAATTAGTCTTTGTAAAATTGTTAAGGATCAAGATTGTAGTTAAAACAATCTTTTAAGAATAATTGTAGTAGATATTTTAATTATTATTATTATTTTTTTTTTGGTATTTATTGTTATTTCTCAAATGCAATTATGTTAACTAACGTTGTTTGCTAAGTTAACAATAATAAATAAACTAAAGTAAACCAATGTGTAGTAACACTAAAATAAAGGGATACAAATGAATGGAACATACCAAATTTTTTACAAATAAACAAAGAAGCACTGAATTTACTGTTAAAAAAGCTTATGCTTCTTAAAAAAATTCTAAAAAAATGTAAATGTTTTGACATAGTGGTTGATAAAATTAGTTATTTTTGTTAAGTTTTGAGATAATTTATGTTAATTAAAAAATCGCTAGAAAGAATTTTTTTTCAAAATATGGCATAGTTACATTAAAAAAAAGAATGAGGCCGCGATAGCTTGATTGGTGGGACGTTGGACTCGTGTTCGTGAAAACAAGAGATTGAATCCCGCCTACTTAAGAAGCCTCGTGTATTAAATAGTGACTGGCGCACGTTAAATCTGTCGAGGTCACAAGTTTCTTCAAGTTCCCATAACAAATCAATGCCTTTGAGATTGGAGATTGATCGTTCTCTGGTTCAGTTAAAAATTACGATCTGTAAATGAATGGAACATGATTGGATCCACTCTGCAAAACGGGCTGTGGCACATGTGTGTGCATTGAAATCCTGCTCTTGGCCATAGATGGTGCTATTGAAAAACAAGTAACGCAACCTCTACCTTAAATTCGCTTGGTTTCCCAAGCAAGCTTGCTGGCATTGGCAAGTAGCAATAGAAACAACAACAACAAACGGAGTAAATATTATTCGATGAGAGTCTAATATTCATGTTTAGTATAATCATTGATCACAATTGATCGTATCTTAAAAATTGTCTTAAAAAAGTTACTCAGAAATGTCTGCCTTACTTTTACAATTGGAGAGGTCTCATGAAAGAAAATTCGTTAAGCAGTTAAATTAAATTTTTATTCGATTAAATTGATTTCCGAATATTATTTAGATTAAAGATTAAATGATCATTAAATTATTGCTAAATTTTCAACAGATTTTTTTAAAAAAAAAAAATGGAAACATGCCTAACTTTTCTTAATAAATTAAAATTTGCCTTCAATTGCGTTTTCCTTTAATTCGAGCATTTTTAATTTATTTTAAAACTTTACTATTTCCACTAAAAGTTTTTTTTTCCCCTATTCAACTTTCATGTGGATGTTAATTTAATTATTACATTGAATTATTTTTGCACGAATAATTTAATACAAAAATTGATGGCAAAATGATTTGTTGTACCATGTACTTTGAGAAAAAAATATGGTCAAAACTACTACAGTAACATTTAGCTCTATGGGAATTCTGGCTCCATGGGAACACCAAAAAATCACACTAATTTTTACCGAAATGCTTTGGTTGTTATTTTAGTAAAGTTTACAAGAAAATTTGGTTTCATAGTGAGGTAAAAATTTGGCAAATAAGTCAAAATTTGGTTATTTTATCATAATACTTTCGAGCATGGTATGAAAACAATTTATTCAGTTAAATTTATTTTTCAATTTTGTATTTTCACTAAATGTGTGGTCCTTTGGACTATAATTTTGTTGGCCAGAATTTCGGGTAGACTGTTACACTATAAACATTTCCAGATCAAATTCCGGTACAAAGTACCGGCTTCTTAGGAGCATTATCCATAAAATCCATTTTACTGTAAAATCCATTTTACCGTAAAGTATTATACCGTAATTTTAACAGTAATATTTATTTAATTAAAGTGATTTTACGGTAATTTTTACTGTAAAATTTATGGTAAGCAGATCTTTTTTTGTTCTGTAATATGTTTTTATAAAAATCGCTTTTAGCTTAAAAACTTTTGGCACCCAAAGTGCTTATACTTTCTACAGTAATTTTTTACATTGTACCATGTGAACAGAAAAAAAACATTATATATGGTTTAAATGTCTTATTTGTTTTGGTTTTATTACCAAAATTAGTTTTTTTTTTTAACCAGTTTTTAGTCATTTTCATATGGTTCAGTCATTTTACCAGAATTCTCCGTGCTTAAATAATAAATGAACTCTTTCAACTTTTGATATAACACAAATTATCTTATTGCGTTGCATCTCAGTATTTTGATGACATTTGTCTTGCAAAAAGAATGCATTTTCTTTGAGAAATCAATTAGGTAAAAAGCTTCACATAGTAAAACAAGTTTTATGGTCCGTAAAAGTAATTTAAAGCACCCACTTGTTAAAAGATCTCTGAACATTTTTAGGAGCAGTAAAAATAGTGTTAACTAAAAAAACAAACTTTGTTCCTCTTTCACCTTTACTAAATAAATTATCTTAATTACAGTTGCAGCTTGAATAATGATGATAATAAAATTCAATCAAATCTGTGTTCATAATTATTGCTTCAAAAATAATCCCAAAAGTGCCTGTAAGAAAAAATAAAGCAGTGTACTGAGAAAAATTGTGTGGTCAAAACTACCAAAATGTTGTAAAATTTTACCGATTTTCTTTATTGATGGGAATGCTACAAAGCACGGTTATTTTAACTTCAAGTGCTTCAGTTATGAGTTTGGTAAAATTAAGAATAAAGAATTGTTTTATCGTAAGTGCTAAAATTTCGTAAATGTGGTTAAATAAGGTAATTTTATCATATTAGCTTAAACATGGCATGACAACCATCATTTGGTTTGTTTGTTTTTTCTTTCAGTTTAGTATTTTTTTTTTTCTAAATATGTGATAATAAAAGCTATAATTTTGGAAATAGTGGTAGTGTGAATTTCCAGTAAAACCATTACCTTACCTATGTTTTAAATACCGTATATTTTAGTTTTATTACCTTATTTGGTTTATTACAAAAAAATTCCTGAGGTAATTTTATCAGAATATTTTTCTTTTTTGTAAATATTTAATTTTCTTGGGTTGAGAAAGCCTGAGAAAGGTTTTACTATTTAGAAAATTAACTATTAAAGAATTAGCTAATGATCACGAAAAATATATTACAGATTTTTGGCATTTCGTTGGTCGTAGTTGCCATATTCTAAACAAAACCATTCCTATCTAGTAATAATTTACTAAATAATTACAATCTGACAATGCTTACTGTACGGTTTTAATATTATTGTAAAAAAAATTAGTACATCATTGTGAATCAACTGATATGTTTTAAAAACAGCCACACTATTTCATTTTATGCTGTGATGTATTTTCAAAGTTGATATCATTAGCAGATAATATTATATCATTGTAACAATTTAAATTTTCTTGTGATACAGATTTTCTGGACGTTGTAAACTTTCCATACTATTTTAAATGATTATCAGGAAGGTTTGCTGCTGATCTATTACATCACTATTACAAAATCAATAAGTAAAACAGTTTTTTTTCAAAATAGATTCTTTTCTTTGCAATAACGATTTCGATATTTTAATCAAGTGGTTCCCAAATGGTAGGGCACCACGGAACCCCAGAGTTCTGTGGAAGGGTCGTAGGGGCTCCGATAATTATGAATTTTTTTAAAATCAGGTTTGATTTTTGAAACCTGAAATTAAATTCATGTCCGATTAATAATCCATTATTTATTTAATATTTCCGTTATTTTTATGAAATTATTTGATTGAAAGGAATTTGTATTTGATTGAAAAGAAAGAAAATTCAAAACAATGTCTTTTTCCAATAACAATATAATGATTAAATTATGAAAAGGATACATGAATTTAGGAAAATTTCCAGTAATATTTCGCATAGAATAAAAACAACCAAATTCAACAATGAAGAAGTATGTTTCTCTAATAACCCTTTTCAACGTTTCTTCCAATAACAATATAATTATTAAATTATGAAAAGGATACATGAATTTATGAAAAATTCCAGTAATGTTTCGCATAGAATAAAAATAACCAAATTTAACAATTATGACGTATGTTTCTCTAATAACTATTTTCTATGTTTCTTTTTTTTTCCTCTTTCGTTTTTATTTTAATTAAACCCATATTTTCGCTCACTTATTTTCAATATATGCCCGTACTTAAATCTAATTAAGAGAAGTAGATAAGATGCTGCTCTTGATCTGTGAATTCATGTGTCTGACGCATAACCCAGTTTCAATACTAACATTGATAAATATTACATTATTCATTCATTCACTAAATATTTTCAAAATAATTAATAAAATTTAGATAATGCCGAATTTTCAAAATAATTAATACTCTTTCGTTAATCAATATGTTCACAATTGCTGATGAAACTTATTCATTAAAATTTAAGGTTCCGCCAAAGGATCTTTGATCATTTTGGGTTCCACAACCGAAAGAAATTTAAAACCGCTGTTGTAGTGCATGTTTTTTTTTAATAAAAAAATAATAATACTAGTTCAGCTATTTGCAATTGATGACATTGCTATTATAATAAATGTCCCGAGATGCTTTGCGAGAATGACTGAAAAAATGATATATTGTAACAGTTTAGTAATCCCTGGACGTTTAGGTTATATGTTTGGAGAAGCAGCTCTCAAAAGGCATAAAGATACGTGCCCATATGCCTATACTCTATTAAGAGGAAAACATATTGAAACAAATAAATGCGTGATACGCCTTTTAATGTCCCATGGGTCATTACATAACAGTTTCATATTTCTCGGTCAAGAACGTGACGTGTTAGCCGAAAGCGTGAGGCCATCCTTTAACTAACCGTCTGTCCTTGAAAAGCAATCGATTTCTGACCGTGTGTTTTACTAGTTAAACACTTGAACATGGATCGCCGATTTCCAATTATACTCAAAATCCATTTTCAAGCCGATCAATGAACTCACAGTGTTGGGCGCGGATCGTCAAGAAGATTCCGACTCTTCTTCATTCATCTGCAAAATAACATCCCTAAGTGGAAGAGAGGACGTGAGTTAATGCGATAAAAGCCTAGGGACAAGATTGTTTACTCACCAAAAGGGTACTTTTAAATTGTTTAAAAGTAGTTGTCACTGATCTAACAAAATTGAATTTCAAATTGACAGGACTTCAATAATTGTAAAAGTCAATTTTCTCATTTATTTTATCGTAAATTTCATCATTAACTATTAGTTATTTATATATATGAAGTGCGGACAATGTATATTTAAACTGAAATATAATTTCTAGTTTTTATTGTATTAGGTAAGCATTTATTTATGTTTAGAAATTACATAATCAAAATTTTATTTAAAAAAAATTATATTCTTAAAATGGATAAGATGGAGTCCAGATAAAGATTTCGAAAATGTAATATGTGAAGAAGACTTTGGTACTTTCTTAAATTTCTTTAGACGCTATTTTACCCTAGTATTACATTTTTATTAAAATTAGAATGAAAAAAAAAGGTAATATTTAAAACCATGAACGATTCGACAAAACAAGATAACACTAATTTCAATTTTGTCATATTTTGCTCATAATAAAGTTAAGTTTGTAAATAAAAAAAACTAAAAAAAAAAACTACAAAGATTTATAAGATTGGCCCCACAGTTTTTTCAGGGTTTTCTTTACAACAAATAAATAAAAATCACTTCTCATCTGTGCATATTTCTTCTGCACTCAGCATTGTAATTTGGTATTAAGAAAGATACACGAACGTGAGCAAGTGCAAACTGGTTTTAGTCACGTAAAATCAATAAAGCTGTATATCACTTGATAATTAAGGTTTTGCATAGAATCTTAAAGTGCGTCTAATAATTTGGCCAGGGACAGTACATTATACAAGGAATGTTCAACCTGTAAATCCTGACCTAGGCTTAGATCCCTCAACTATTACTCTGCAAAGCTCGCTAAAGTGTCCAATAATTCATCTGAGAACGAGAAGTAAAAACAGCAAAACAATTGCACATAGAAGTTTATTTATTAAACCTAGTTTTATCTAGATAATTAATCCAATTATTTAAATTATTAATTCTAGTGTTATTTAGAATATTAAACCTAGTAGGGTTTTAATTATTAATACTATTCTTATTTAGATTGTTTATCCTTTCAATATTTATATATTTACAACAGCACTATTTAAATTACTTATTCTGATATATAATTTAAACTTTTAATTTTACACGGAGGAAAAAATATGGTCAAAACTACCAGAATACGGTAAAATTTATCGTTTGTCTAGCTCTATAGGAAAAAAAACACGATAATTTTTATCAAAGCTCTTTGGTAATGATTTTGGTAAAATTTATAATAAAATAAGGTTATAAAATATGGTAATTTTTTTAATGATGATACATTAGATTCTGGCTTAAAAACCATTTGTTCAGCTGCATTAACTTTTCATTTTTGCAATTTTGGTTATAAAATATGGTAAATATGGTAAATCATGGTACCTTAGATTCTGGCTTAAAAACCATTTATACGGCTGCATTCACTTTTCATTTTTGCAATTTTGGTTATAAAATATGGTAAATCATGGTAAATCATGGTACCTTAGATTCTGGCTTAAAAACCATTTATACGGCTGCATTCACTTTTCATTTTTGCAATTTTGGTTATAAAATATGGTAAATTTTTTTTATCATGATACCTTAGATTCTGGCTTAAAAACTATTTATTCGGCTGCATTTACTTTTCATTTTTGCACTTTTTACTAAATGTGGCTTAATAAGAATTATAATTTAAAAAAAAAAACAAAATATTCGTTACTGTAGGAATGTAACAACTACCAAGTAAATGGATTAAATACGAGTACCGTATATTTTGCTTTTATTAATCAGAATTGAGGATTTATTAACCATGTATGTCATTACCATATAGTACGGTAAATTTACCATTTTTTAAGTGTACAATTGCGATTATTTATAGTATTATTCAATGTGCTAATCCTAACATATTTGCGATTATAAAACTGAGTGTTACACATAAATGACTTCTAATATTTGAACGGCTATTTTAATAAAATTACCTAAAATAGATTTTTTGCTCATCACTTAAATGTTCATTTTGAAAATCCATTATTCGTTGTATTTTGTGAAATATTAACAAAGTAAAATACTATAATTATTAACAATATTGCTTTCAAGATAGATATTTTGCTCATAAACAAATCTGATTATTAATTTCTATTCAGGGCTAATAATATTTTGAGTTCCATTAAAGTTACAGTGACTATTTAATCGAAAAATAACCGGAAGCTCACAAGATTTTAAAGCACCAGTAAATGTAGCTATAACTAGATATAATAGAGACTTTACAGTACTGTGACTCATTTAGTCAAGATTGGAACTAAAAGAATATGATTTTGAAACTTTATGATACTGAGCACTGCTCATTATCTTTTAATCTTACTCCAGATCTATTTCGTCCATGATCAATGAACTTTCAATCAGAGAAGCATGACTATTGCTTGTCAGGGTTTCTGCTATACGCCATTCATGTGAGAAATATTGATAGTTAATGGAATGGTAGTGTGAATTTGGAAGTCAGAAACGATTACTCGCAACTGCACAAAAAATACCTATTTTAAAATGACTTTTTTGTTTCAGAAATGTGGTTCTGAATATAAATAAAAAACTTACTTTTTTTTGTTTGCCTATGCTTCATTGAGAATTAATTTTCAATTAGGAAAGAATCTTTTCAATTCCTATTTCTATCATGCTTCATTGAATTTAAAGCAATCATCTTGACATTATCTTTATACTTTGACAGATTATAAATCATATAAAAGCTACCATGATCTTTCATATTTTTTTAACAGTTTATCTAAGTCGAGAAAAGTATAAATTAAACTTTAAAACTAAGAGTTTATTATAGATAATTTAAAGGAAGATGTTTTGTGGAAAATTTGTTACATATTAAAAAGCGTAAATATATTACATAATATGATTAAAAATATACGAAAAAATTAATCCATATCTTTATATTATTTATGAAGACATACACAAATAAGATTAAATATGCACAGACGTGAAAAAATTTTCTTTTTCCATTCTACTCAAATATTTCAATATTAAATAAATAATCCTAAAAAACTGAAGCCTGTAAAGGTATAACTTAATTAAAAGTTTAATTAAAGTCTAAATTTTAAAGCTTAATTAAATTAATTAAGCTTTAAAATTTAGACTTAAGGAACACGTTGACCAAACTTCTTTTGTTATTATTAATAATAACCAGTTAAAGTGAATAATTTGCGATAATTCTCACTTTTACCAAAAGAAGCTGTTATTTTAAATTTTTGACCGATTAGTATTAATAAAAACCGGATTTATGATTTCAAACGTAACTAAGTATTATCATAGCATAAATTTTATTTTTTTGACCCACTCTAAATGAAATTCTTTGACAGAATGAACAAAAATACATTAATGCACATTCCAGTTTTCCAATAATATTTCAAAGAATCAAAAAGCCCTCCAAAGAGCACCCTAAAAGTAAACAATAATGATCAAAACTTTTTCCATTAAAAACTATCGTTTTCTGAAAAATGATGTTCCGCTCCTATTATGGCACTATACATCCTGCCATGCCTGATGCAAAGTAGTTTGGAATAATTTCCTTCATATCAGGAAATTTCAATGGTGTTGAAAAGAAAAAGGGGAGAATGATATTCCTTTTTAGAATACTTATCGTTTTGAGCCACTAAAATATCCAGGAAGCAGGCAGAAATGAGCCGTTTTCAGGTAACGGAAATCACATATGTTCAAAGCCAGAAAAAAGTATCCTCTCAATTTATCACGCAGCAAGAGCTAAAAAATGACCTAACGTTTATTTTTCTTCTTGAAATAAAGGAATAGAGAAACAGAACATATTGCCATTAAATAGGTTATTTCTGTGAAGGTTTGATTTATTTATGAAATGGTTAAGGCTTAAGGAGAGTTAATATGTATAGATACGATTTCAAAATTAGGTTTGACAGTAAAATGTGACTTAGATCATTTTTTTTATTATTTCATGTAATAAATAAAAAAGTTAACTACTAAAACAAATAAATCATTTGAAGAAAAATCGCACTGGTAGTTACTTTTAGGGAGAATTTAAAAATTAGGTGTCATGTCAAAATGTGTATAACCAGTTTTTTTTATTTAATATAAAGACTAAAAATAGTTGAATATATATGGCTAAATTCATTTTTAGAAACATAGCTTTGTATTTTCTAACATCTAGCTCCATTGCCTTTAAGTTACATACATATTGTCGAGAGGAATCTGTAAAAACGATTAGCTCTTCAACCATTCTTTTAAAATTTTCCCGGTTGTGGCCACCCTAGAAAATAATTAAAATTCAGCTAATCAAAAATTCTGATAAAATTACCAAATTATATATTAAAGCCATTTCCAGTCGTTATATAAAGCCATTATTCTAATTAGTTTTTATTCTGAGCACTAGGAAAATGAACTATAGAATGCGTTGTTATTCTAAATATAGTTTTTTAGACCTATAAGGGTAAAATTTAATTTTTTTAAAAAAGTAAGGTAGTCAATTGTATTTGTTTAAAAGGAAGGCATTTCAATTCAAATTGAGTTAGTTAATAATAAGTTATAATTATTAATAATCAAATAAGTTTGCAGTTTATACATTCCATTAAAGTTTTCAAGTTAAGTTATTTTATAATTATACTTCAGATAAATAAATAAATTTAATCGAAATTGAATTTATCTTGACATTTATTTTAGTTAATTATTTTGTCAGTAACAAAGGATGTAAAAAAGTTTAATAAAGTGTTCTTTATTTTCTTAAGAAGACGAAATTTCTTTTAATACTTATAGGAAAGCTTCTGCTCTGTAAAATTAAATTACTAAACAATTCTTTAGAAAATAGGAATTTAATAAGTAATAGTTCTTTCCATTAAACAAACTGAACATTTAATTTACTTTATCTTGAAAAAGTTTCCAATTTAAAAAAAGTTTTTTAATTACTCTGTTAATAATGACAAACTTCAGCTTGAAAAACAAACCAATTACTTTTATACATAAAAAATTTGATAAAGTGTAATTTTTAAGCAAAACAATTTTTTTATTTTCTAAAAAATAAGAGCATTTTGTATTTGAAGTTGAAAAGTATTAATTAAATTCTCAATTTAAAGCATCGTTATCATTGTCAAAGTTATAGAGTTCTTTTTATTCTTATCAAAATTAAACTACGTACATTTTAGTTACTTTAATTAGAAATATGTAAATGAGAAACTAGTCTACAATAACCTTTAAAGTATTTTCTTGTTTTACAAGGTGTTAAACTTTTTTATGAAAAGTTCTTTTTTACTTAAATTCTTTAGCAAATTCACTGTTTAAACTTTAAGTCTGTTCAACAACAAAATGAGCGAAAAGTAATCTTGGATGACATCGTATAAATTTGTCATCTCAAAGTTTTGCCAAAGGGTGCATAGTTGGAAAAAAGTTAAAATACTTATTGTTAATTTATAACGTAGACTTTATTTTTCTAAATGTAGCGTTCTCTTTTACGCCGGAGGGAAGATGTCAAGCTTTATATGCGTGTGTTTAGAAATTTTGTTCATTATTTTTCAGGTGCTTTAAATTTTCCTTCGTTCTCCTTCTTATTTTTATGTATGTTTTTTATTTGCGAATAATTTACAAGTAAACTTGCATCAAGGATGCAACAATATAAATTTAAAATAAAACGGCTTCAGTTTGCTCTGAAATTGACGAAATAAAATATTTAACAATACTGATAGAAAAAATAATCTAATGTTTTTAAAAAATAAATAAAAAATAAAACTACACATTTTATTTCTGCCGTATTCAACGTGTAATGTTTTATTAAGCGTAATCTATCATACTTTTGCAAAATTAACTTACAATACAGTATTGTCGTATGAATAGCGCAATACACTCGCCACTGTTTATAAAAACGATGTTAAAAAGTAATTTTTAAGGCCTTATCAAAAATTGACTAAAGGGACACGCATTGATTTAAAAATAGAAAAATAACTCTCCCAAAACACTATTAGTACCAGGCAGAGAAATTGTGACAGTCAAGCTTATATGGCACCTAAATATACTTTTAGTTGCCAAATCAGTCAGTTAAGATAGGCGTAATTTTAAAATTTCATTTTTAACCACAATATTTATACTTTTTTTATCCATAGAAGCAAAAGAAATTTTTTTTTCTAACTGAGATAATTCTTAAAATCCATACACAAACACCTAAACTTATATATTTTGAAAATATGCACACAACATTTAAATCGGAGCTGGGTGTCTAAAAAAATAATGAAATTCATGGATAAAATTTTTTCCAAACTTAAGGATGCTGATTTTGAGTCATTGATTCTCTCCGTATATATACAAAAATATATTTACAGCATATTTACAAACAATTTGAGTCTATAAAAAAAAAACTTAAAATATATAAAATATTTCCATGATTCAAAGCATATCAGTACTCTCGAACTACAAAAATACACGATAAGAAAATTTCGCGTATCTGAACACCAAAAATGTTGGCAACAACTATATACAGCTATATGATGCTTCACTAAGTTTTCCGCTACACCTAAACTCAAGAACAATTCCTGTTGCTGAGAGACACCTAGAATGTTTTTTTTACACGACTTGGTGTAAAGCAGCCGTCATCAGACACCAGGTTTGTTATTGAGTAACCTAAAATCTATAGCTATAGTAAGATATGATACACATAAGTGTTAGAAAAGTTATTAATAGACATTAATAGTTATTTATAAAGTAAGAATCAGAAATTTAAGTTGCTTACATTGGGAAAGAGGAGAATGGAAAGATAAGATATAGTTCAGCGGGAGTCAACAGTTGAGAGGCGGGGTTTTGAAATGCTTTCAAGTTTCCCCAGGTAACAAAACTGCCCTTATTTTTTTATCAACCACGCCTTCTTCTCTTGTGATTTGACAAATTTCATTAGCAATATATTTATTCCTTACTTAAATTTTAATCAATATGTTCCTTGACATTTATGCCGAATGGGTGTTAAAAAACGAAAAATAAAACAGTATCTCGAAAATTCGTCTAGAAAAACACACACACACACACACATATATATATATATATATATATATATATATATATATATATATATATATATATATATATATATATATATATATATATATATATATATATATATATATATATATATATATATATATATATATATATATATATATATATATATATATATATATATATATATATATATATATATATATATATATATATATGGGTCATTCTCACGAAAACTGTCATTTTTCTGATCATAAAATCCCAAAAAAGTAAAGTGAATAAAAATCTATGAAATTTTTTATATTAATAAAAATATGCAATGGCATTATGAAAAAAATATACATCCTTTAAATTATACTTAATATTTAAATAAATTAATTAGTTTCGCTGTTTAAAAAGTGAGGGAATGACACTAATAGTGAGGGAATGATATTTTATCTTAATACATGTTTTTCTCTAAGTTACAGCTACCTCAAGTTTGAAAATGATAACATACTAAGTATATCTAATATTTATTATAGTTTAGTTTTATATATTTAATAGTTTTTACAGGTTTTGGAAATAAAATTGGCTGGCATAATTGTCACATGGAATGAGTGGTAGAATTCTTTTGATGTCTGTTTTGTGTAGCTATGTATGTGTTTTGGAAAGGGTATTTTCCTACATTTGTGGAAACCATTACATCAATTGTTAAATTTTTTGAATGTAAGATATTAAATTCTCCGGGGTATAAAACTGTTTCATACTCAACTAGCACCCAATCTCCTATTTTGTATTCCTCTGTATTTTGGTTTTCCTAGCGCAGTTTCAACTTTACATAGGTTTTTTTCTTTACAGATAGGAATACAATTTTTTGTATGTAATCACAGTTGATACTGCGATATTCCCGGAACAAAAAGTATTAATAATTTACGTCATTATTATACGTCATGTGCGATTGAAAAATATTAATTATTATACGTCGTATGAGATTCAAAACCGTGGAATCGCCCCTTTGCGAGCTAATCTGGCTGATGTGTAACTGATTCGACGATTTGGGTTTTCACTTAAATAATTTATATGTAGATTTCTTAGTGTATCAAGAAGCACCCTCTTTTGCTTCTTTATCTTTTTTCTTGTAACGCATTCCTTTTTACCTGAGCATAATCTGGATACATCATAGGTATAAAAAAAACAACAAAGCTTTCTGAAGTATCATAAGTAATGCTATTTTTATTCAATTTTGATTTTGCCGATTCTTTATGTTTTCTATATTTCAGAAATCGCTTTGAAAACCACAATGCTCTGTACTTTTTCAGAATTTTTCCACTTAAAAGTCTATGAAATAACTTCTTTTCTCTGTGAGTCTTTGCTAAAGTTTTAAAATAAGTTCCTATTTGCAAACATAGTACTTCACTAAAAACGAATTAAATTTATTATCTAACCTATTTTTATTAAAGAAAGAAAGAAAGAAAAACCAAGAACAAGAAGAAGAAAAAAAGTTTAATCATATACTGATCTTGAATCATTCCCTCACTTTAGCGTCATTCCCTCATTTTATACATTAGTGAGGGAATGATAGTGAAGGAATGACAAATTTAATAAAATTTAAAAATAACAGTTATGTCTAATTGATTTCTGAAATCAATCATATACAATTATATTCATACAAGAAAGCAACATATAATTATCCAGTTTCTCGACGAAGTTGTATTTTATTTTACTTTAAAAAACGACATGAGGGAATGACAAATGTAAAAAATTTTACCTGGTTTGATTCATTCAAATTTATTCCACAGCAAAGATTCTTAAAGTTGAAGATGAAAACGTACTGCAATTTTGTTCTATGATGCCAGTTGTTAACTACTAAAGTTTTTATTAAAATATTTTTATTCTAAGAAAATTGCAGGTAATAAGAACATTGTTGTGAGGGAATGATGCGAAACACTGGGGACAAAGTTTGAAATAGTGCCATGGCAAATTTTTATCAGAAATTAAATTTAAAATTTATTTACTGAATTCGATATTTCAATTTTCTGAAATAAAAAGCACGAATTTGTGAATTTTTTATTTCTTATTTCAGAAACAATTTTTTCATAAGTTGTAAAACAAACATAAAATATACTGGGGACATGAAAATGACTGTTTTTGTGAGAATGACCCATATATATATATATATATATATATATATATATATATATATATATATGTAGCATAATAAATAAATACAGAAACACGAAGAAAATTAAGAAAAACAAAAAGTCTTATTTACTGCGGGTAAGCTGCAAGTAATTAGAACTCAAAAAATAAGTCCAAAATGTAGAGGAAGCAAGGGAAAAATTACAGAACAATGAAAGAAGGGGGGGAGGGAAGAAAAATAAAAATAAAAAAAATAACAAGAAACCGGAAGAAAGAAGAAAAAAAGGACAAAAATTAAAAAAAATTTCCGGAAAATAATATATATATATATATATATATATATATATATATATATATATATATATATATATATATATATATATATATATATCAAGAGCTAAAAATTTTTCTGTTCTAAGTTTTATAAATTATATTATATATTATTTCACATAGAAAAATGAATTGAAATTTTTAGAACTCGCAATTCTAAAGTATTTCAAAACTCACAACCCACTACCAAAATTGGTATAAAAAAATAAAAAACACTCAGATTTTTCTTGCGAATCTCACGGTTATCTTTATAACCTATAAATGCTAAATCCATTTGGTGCAGCAAGAGCTTTTATATTGATAGATTTACATAAGTGAAAAACATCTCGCACTTGAATGTTTTTGATAGAATATTTCAAGAGGAGCCTTCTATTTCATTTTCAAAGGTAGCTTGAGGTTAAAAAATGGACTTGATGCTCTAGAATAATTCATGACTCAAATAAACCTCAAGGCAGGGATAGTAAGAAAAAAAAAATCAACGTAGCGAGCAAAGTCGAAATATCATCGATAAACACAAAGCTGAAAGTGAAATCCAAGCTGAGAGGTTCCAACTCAATTCGTTTCTGAGCAAAATCAACGTACGTGACGCGAATCCAAATGCCATTTTCGGGATAAGAAAAAAATTCTATTCCATAAAACGAAATTTTCCGCTGAGGCTTTTGGGAAAAGGAATGCTCCAGCTCATCGCAATGATAAACACCAGGCGCAGAACCATACTCTTATTTACTACTCATTAGGCTCCTCTTCCTCTAGAGGTTGAACCGAATCGATCCAGCATGACGTGCTTGCTTTATACGAAATTAGTGAAGGACAGGATGGCTTTTAATCCTATTCCTGCTGCTTCTCTTGGTTCATCTTCACCTACTGGAGAACAATTTCCTGGTTTCCCTGGCGAGAAAGGAGGGGTAGGAGGCATGGTTCTTTCTTTTTTCATAAAAATGCTGGAAGCTTGAAAGGGAAAAAAAAGCACTAGAGGATTAGTGTAGCGAAAAGGATAAAAGATAACCTCTGGAATTAGAGATAGAAATGACATTGTGGTTTCCCAAAGCTTAATGCGCAGAAATACAATCGTTGCGGTGTGAAGGATTATAGGTGCTTTTTGTAGAAAGAAATACCATTTAATAAAAAAAAAATTCTTAGAAGTATTATAACTTTATTGTGTTGTAATTTAATTTTAGACGGTTATATGTAGTTTTATATATATTTTTTACGTGATCTTGCCAGAATTAGAGGATTTAAAAGTAACTAAAATCAATCAAAAATCGTTTCAAAAACGTTTCATTCAGAGACTTGCTGCAAGAAATAAATGAATCATATTTTTATTAATTACAATTTTGTCTGTGGACAAAATATCGTGCTTCGATAAGTGCAAGAAGTGTTTACGTGCGTAATACCAATCCTTATTAGTGTGGTTAATAGTTTAGAAAAGAAGCATATACGTTTTTCTTTTTTCAATTTTCATTCGATTTTCACCAATACTTAATGAATAAAATTTAGAGATAAAATAAAAATTAATGAACAAATAAATAAAATAAAAAATAGGTAAATAAAATAAACAAATAAAAACAAGCTAGCTAAAATTAGAAAGATATAATGTGTTTAACAATGAATGTATAGCTCAGACTAAAACTTCTACTCTATTTCGTAAATTCTTTTCTCAGAATTTTAAGTTTTAGAATAAGTTAGCTTCTACTTCTTACTAAAACTACTAGAGCAATATAACAGGATGCATTATCTTCTATTTCATCCATTATATTGACTCTTTTTCACTGTGTCTATGTAGTACGGTATCTACACTAACATAATTGCATTTGCAGACTTAAAGCCAGAAAAAACCACCTATAGTTAAAGGAGTGTGGTGCGGAGACCGAATAAAAACTACTATCATCTAATTGTGTGATAAAAATTGAGCAAGAGCTATTAATGTTTTCAGATCATAATAAAAGATAAACCTTATCCGACGCGAAAAAGTAATTCTTGTAAAATTATCGTACTGTATGTAAGTAAAATTTTGGTAACAAAGCCAACATAATTCTGTTTAATAAGGCCAAATTATATGGTATTTAAATTATTCATTCAGTAATTTTTCTCTTGATATGGTAATGGTTAACCGGAAATTATGGTTTTCAAAACACAGTTTTTCTGCTCAGTTTTTCTTACCACTCATTTAGCAAAAAGACAACATTGAAGAGAAAAATTGAACCGAAGAAATGGTTTTAATGCCGTGATCTAAAGTTTCCTGATAAAATTACCAAATGTTACGACTTTTACCAAACCATATTTATTATTAATTTCACCAAAAGCATTACCAAAGCTCATACAAATTCATACATTCATTTATACAAAGCTTACAAATTTCATAATTTTTTTTTCTGGCGGAGCATTTATTTCCAAAAACTTAAAACCATTTAAATAGTTAAAAAATTTTCTTTTTCAGTTGATCTGCGTCGAACAGAAACTTAAATTTTATATCTCCAAATCAATGTGGATTTTATTTCAAGTTCGAAAGGAAAGTTCCCATTTACGATTCCTTGCTTAAGCTGAGTTTTACCACAATATTTGTGTCTTCATACATAATCTATAAAAACGCACCTTTTCGTAACATTAATAGAAATTCGACATTTTCTCGGGGAATATTAAGCACTCCATTTTCTGTTGATCCGGCATATCAAAGATATCTCTTCATCTGGCTCAAAGAGAAATTGGAAAAGGGCTAGAAGCTGTGGATACTGTTTTAGATTCTATGCTTTATTGGCTCTGTTCTCATTTAAGATACGCGCAAGCAAAAACTGTAAAAGACGAAATCGCCGCTTTTTATCTCTTTCAAGTTGCGTGCCAACTCAGCTCCGCAATTTAAGTACTTTACTGAAGGGACTTCTGTGCCGATACAGAACTTGCTGATTAAGCGAATTTACAAATTCATCACGAGCTGTTCAGTTATTTATTTATATTTTTTATCTTAGCTTGAGGGTGTAAATACCATTTGTTATTCAGAAGTTGCTTAATGTTAGTTTGAAACATAGATTGCGGTAAAAGTTAAAATTCAGGGCACAGTTTTTTCTTCTTTTTTTTGGTGAGAATTGTGGGTACTTATATTCGACTAAACGCCAAGTATTAAAAACCATTTGTTGTTTTTATGAAACTATATTTCACTACAAATACGTGCGATACTTTAAAAAAAAAAATTCTAAGATTTCATTATATTTTCACTAGAGCAATCGTGTTAAAAAAATTATATTTTTGAGGCAGATATGTATTAGAGATTACAAAGATGAAGTAGCTTATATTAGAGGCTTCTGAATAATATCCGAAAACGGAAAATGTAAACAAATAAATCTGCATCAAATTAGGTGATTGTAAAATTTCGTTTCTTAAGTGAATGTTTAGTGTTTATATTATCCGTTAAAAGAGGACAAATACTTATTTTTTCTACAAGACTAATATCATTAAAAAGCAATGAATTAATTGTAAAATATAGTTGTATTGTAAATTTACGTTGCACTAGAGCTGCATAGTGGGCTATTGGCGACGGTCCAACAGACATCCCTGAGGAATATCCAAAGCCATGTTATCATAGTTTTGATCCTCTGTGGAGGATGTGACTCCCCGGTTTGGGAGCCCAACAACAGGCGTACAAAATCGAGCACTTTACAGTAGAACAATTTAGCGAGGACCGATAACGCACATCATCGGTCCCTTCTCAGATTTATGCAAGTGGCCACCCACCCGTACAGTGACTGCAAACCAGTGAGGCTGGACTTCGGGGTTCGACTGGTAACCATGTCTTACGATCAGTCCACTGCGGGACAATTGCAAAATGCAACAAAATTTTTGAGCAAATATAATTAAGAATGTAATAAAATATAAACTGCTCTATGAAAGATATACAGTTTAATAAATTTTCGCCTTCAATTAGTAAATTTAACAGCAATAAAATGCTTCTGATTATTTTCGCATGACTTGCTGATTAGCACATTTAGAGAAAAAAATAGATTCATTTTATGTCAGCGAGAGCCAATAATGATTTTATGTCAATTTGTTTATTACATTATTTATACTTAAAGCTATATTTAAGATACCTTTTGGAATAAGGTATTATGTCTTTATTAGGAACAAAATTAAAACATTAATTGTCCAGGTTACGTTATCTCTTTCCACGAGAGCTTTCATGTGAATGATTGATGAAGAACCTCAATAAAAAAAAGTAGAACTGATGAAACTCTATCCGCAAGGAATACAAAATGCGAGACTTTATTCGCCTATTGTGTAAAATTATATCTGACTTGTAGACATTAAAGTTGTTGTAACACAAGTTGTTAAGTTACTTTAATATAAGAATTGTAAAAACTGCTATAAAATGTTATCTCAGTGACTGAGTCTCTTTCCATAAGGAATAATCGTAAAATGTTTTCTTTTAAAAACCATATATATATATATATATATATATATATATGAAACATTTTAATTCAGAGCACACTGTCCAAATGTTCATCTATCATAGGTTAGCCTGACAGACTAGTCACAAAAAATACAGTTAGATGAGTACGCGAGCCAACTCAATAGAGATAAGACTTTATATAGTCATGACGCGTCAGTGTTCAGCTTTTTTTTGGATCCTCAGAAACACAGTTAAGCTGTAAAAAAAGTACGGTATAAATTACAATAAAAAGTACCATCACTCAGGGTGCCAGTACCTTTTATCGTAAAATTCATTTTTACTGCAACATATTATGGAACTGATGTACCGTAATTTTTTACATAAATAATGACCAAAAAATCACTGATTCACTCTAATTTAATAAATATTTCTGTAAAAGTTCGGTATCATATTTTATGATAAAAATAGATTTTACGGATGATGCATACAAAGTACCGGTACTTTATAATGTAATTTTATTCTCTTAATTCAACCGTGTAAGGTTCTCCTTTAATAATGTTTAGCTCTTGCCCCTTGATGTCACCGTCCAGTTTTAAATTATATTTAAAGGCCATATTAATAAAAAGCCTCAAAAAATGAAATAATTAAACTTTAAGGGTTGTTTCGGCCACTAAGTTTCCTGTCTTAGCTAATAAGTCATCGTGTTCATTCCCAGCAATGTCACAATGTGCCAGTATCAACTGGAAAAATGGCCTGGATAGCCTGGTTAGCAGTATACTGAACTGAAGTTCGTGAGAACGGGAGTTCGAATCCAGCCGGCCGAAGACTTCTCGTGCAGTAAATGGTGAATGGTGCATGTTAAATCTATCAAGTCGCAAAGTCCTCTATGTTCCCATAACAAATTATACCTCTGAGTGTACTGATTTGGAGATTAATCGTTCTTGGTTCATGGCAAAATTACGATTGGTGGATGAATGAAAGTATGTATTAATGGGTCCACTCTATAAATGGGTGAGTAGAAGTCAAACTCTTTGCCATAGATTGCGCCACTGGGACATTAAAAATCGCACCTCTTGCCTTAATGACCTACGGAAACAACATCAACTGGAAATAAATTTTATAGGAAACATCTAATCTACCACAATTCATTAAAAATATTTAGAATTTGGTGACATATCTTAATGGAACATTTTACGAAGAATTAACTTACTGCTTCTTTCAGTGTGTTACATCCACTATTTCAGTAAGAGAGAAAACAATTTTGCTCTTAAAAAAAAACTAAACTTAATTTTATTTTAGTCAAACTATCAAAATAAAAATAAATAAAATGCAATTTTCTATTTTTATAATATTTCTCCCATTCAAAATATGCATTAGTTAAAAAATTTTTAAAAAAAAACATGTTAACTTTTCAAAGAATTAAAAACTTAAAAAGATTTAAATATTGTACTCGAGTTTCTTAATAACATCAAAAGCACCTGCGAAGCTCAGGAAGTAATTACTTCCTAAAAGAGCATGACACTTAAATATTTTATAACAGAGAGAGAAAAAAATAATTCTATATCACTCATTTTCAAGTTTTGTTTCCCTAAGACTTCTTGACAGATGTGACATAGCCTCGAGTCACTGCAACTTTCTTTAATGAAGCTCCAGAAATTTCCAAAAGATTGTAACGCTTGGCTTAAAGAGCTTCATTAGGGAATTTGAGATATTGTCAAAAGGCTTTTCCTTTGCTTTGGGAAATGATATCGAGATAATTTTAAAAAAACGAGTTTTCTTGGTTTAAAAAGTCGTAAACGAGGACTTCATATCAGGATAAAAAGAATATTTTATGTTTTATTATTATTTCTCTTTTTACTTGAAATCATTCAAGTTAACTTTAGCTGAAGCTAAGCTAAATGCTTGAAGGCATAATTCTTTATAAATATATACTTAAAGTTTCTTTTTCTCAAGATTATTTCTGAGTAAATCAGAGCTTCGAGATTATAAAAAAGATATCATTTTATTAATGGATATTTTCAAAGTTAGAATGTTTTAACTGGCATTTAATGCCATGTGAAGGATGATCGTAATTGTTATTTTAATTTATTTCGCTTCTTTTTTTATTTGATGTTCGCTAAGCTTTGTAATGTTTAATTTTGCGAAGACTTAATTTCTTGAGTCATTTATTTACTTTGGTATTTCAAATCTCGTTGTGCATAGACACGTGTGCTTATTATAAAATGTGTTGAAATTCTTTAGTATTTTTTAACGAACGTTGAAAAATATTAAAGTTTCGCTAAAAATATATTGTCAATTAATTAAACTAATAATTATTAGGAATTAATCTCTTTAAAGGAGTTGAATGATGAATCAAATATGTCAATAACTTAAAATAATAATTATTAGGAATTAATACCTTTAAATTAATTGAGTGATGAATCAAATATGTCAATTACTAAAAACAATAATTACTTGGAATTAATCTCTTTAAAGGAATTGAATGAAGAATAAAATATGTCAATTACTTAAAATAATAATTATTCGGAATAAATGTCTTAAATGAATTGAGTGATGAATAAAATAAGGTGTCTACCAGGAAAACTGTCATTTTTCAATTATTCTTTTAAAAAATTCTCTAAAGTAGTTGTCTTATTAAGAATTTAGTAATAACGTGTTTCTGAAGAATAAAAATGAGAACAATATTAGTGAAAACGTAAATTAATGAAAGTATTATACGTCGTTGGGTATATGTAAGTCTAGATATGATTGCGTATTGTGTGAAAAAAGAAATTAGCACCCTCTCTCGCTTTTATAATAGAATACTGTAAAAAACTTAAATAATGCTTTTCTATTTATATAATGCTAAAAAAAATTTGCAAATATTTCTTTAGCTTCATTATTTCATAACACTTTATTTCATAATGCTTTCCAACACCACGTTGTTAAATTTTTCATTCTAAAATTACGGTAAAATAGCCAGCAGCACTCTGTCCATCCTATTAACTGTAAAGTTTATGGTAAAGAACAATTTTTAGCTTTACCACTTACAACTAGTATTGTTAAAAAGCATGATTGCATAACTATATGTTTTTTAACCATTTACAAATATCATGGTTTCAAAAACGTAAAAAAGAAATTGTGTCAAACAACTTTACGGTGCTGCCATCGATGCTTGAAAGAGGGTGTCGTATTCTGATAGCTTAGGGTCACGAATTGAGGAGGGCAATGAAATTGGAAACTCTTCATGAGTTGAAGAGAATGGAAAAAATATTGCGGTGTCAACGCTAGCACTGGAACCCTAGTTCTGTCGGAAATGATATTGACAGAATAGCCCTCTCGGCTATAATATGTTTCAAGCTGCGAGGAACTAAGTGGCTTCATTAGGTGGACGATAGAATTCTGGATGTTTAACCGTATTAGGTGAAAGCAGTTAATACGCGGTTTTTCTCACAGTTAACATTTAAATAACATGTTATTTATGGTTATTTGAGTGTTTTGTTTGAATATGGTAAAATAACAATGAAATAAATTGTTATTTAACCATATAATTTTTTTGGAGAAATTTCGAACAGTGTAGGAAGTTTGTTACTTTTTAAAGAAAATAGTCTCACCGTCAAACCACCACAAATCATCATAATATCAGACTCTTTTATGACTATCTTTTTTACTGATCGTTAAGTCCACACTTTTAGAATGTTAGATCAAGTTCACACTTTAAGAATGTTATCAAGAAAAGTCAAGATTTGGCAAAAGTTCAGAAATCTAAAATGAAGTTTTATTCTTTTCTTTTCTTTTTTTTGTTTTTTTTTTTTTTTTTTTTTTTTTTTTGTTGAAGTTTTCCATGTGTTTTTAGATTCAAACAAGTGCTCATTAAATGTGACACTTCCTAAATGATAAGATTTTAATATTTAAAATGCTTAAATAAGATGAGTAAGCTATTTTACTTGCTCGAGTCATAACATATTGTAAGTTTTTAGGCGCAACTTATTTTTAACCATTATTAGCGTGTCTCCATGTTTTTTTTTATTTATTTATAGCTCTTACATAATATAGAACATTTATTTGTATTTTTTAAATACAAAATATGCAATAAAAAATTAAATAAACTAGAAAATACGAGAAAGCATTAGTGAGGCAACAATTTATGAACTTTAGTTTAAATAAAACTTGTTGAGTTATTGTCAAAAACTTAAAAGTTTGTTATATATTGCTGTATATATTGAATAATTCCAATTCCATACAAGTAGCAGGGCGTAAATTTTTAGACTTCATTTCGTGAAAAAGTTGGATAATTCTTATTTACATGAATATTTCAGGATACTTGCATAGTAAGTTCAATAGATCTTACAAAAAATTATACAGTATCCTCCAATTAAATAATTTTTCTTTTTAACAATCTGATTGAGAAATAATCTTATAAATATTCACTATCAATTGTCGTTACATTTTCTTTGAAGTTAACTACAAAAAAAAATTATTGTAATTAACTATGGAATAAGTTAACTAATATAATTTTTGTAGTTAACTAAGTAGTTGTAGTTAACTACGACTACTTTATTACAATTGTGGTTAACTACACCTACATTTTTTAAATGTATCGACTACAATAACTACTTTCTAAATGTAATCACTACTTCGTTACTTTTAGAAAACAAACTACTTTGTTACTTTTAGAAGACAAACTTAACTGAAGAACTTAATTTTCGCTAATATTCAAAATGGTTTTGAATAAAAAATGACTTGGTTAAATATGAGGAGGCATTAAGAAGTCTTAATTCATATTTACATGAAATCGGTTTTTATTCTAAAGCACTTTTTACAAATTTGTTCTTTTAACTTTCAAACTCTATGCTTTTCGCGACAGTGATATAAGAAATGCTCGGAAATTATGAAATATTTGGGATATAAATGATCAATGCTTTATTATATCCTCCGAGAAACAAAGTATAGAGCAAAAAATAAAAAACGGACCACCCTGAATAACTTTTGATAGAATCTTTACGTTCTAGAACTCAATCTTAGTGGTTTTGAGGGGGTGACTGCAAATATGTTAATTAATTAATGCAGACGATAATTTAAGGTACGAAATCAGACACAAAAGCGTACTTTATAGTTCCTGTGAATTAGAATTTTGAAAAAAAGTGAGATATTTAAAATTTGAATTCTCAGTAACAACTCGATTGATTTTTCTGAGTATCAGACGTAGATCTTATTAAAACTCGGCCATAGAGACATTATCATTGCGTTAGGTGACGGGCTCGCGAAGGATTTGGACCCATCAGATTAGAGAAATATTTCGCTTCTGAACTTTGTTTCTTTATTTAACTAACGTTAAAAGTAGTTGTCTAAAATAGCTACAAACTACATTTTTTTATTTATTTATTTATTTATTATTTTTTTTTTGTATTACACTACTCACTACACTACTTCTTTTAAAAAGTAGAGCACTACACTACATATTACGGAAAAAAGTAGCGACTACATTAGATTCGCGCTTCTTTCGACCACTGTTGACAATGTTAAGTGTAAATGTCATATGAACGCATGAAAAATAATATATAAAAATAATTTCGGCATAAGGGATAAATGAGTAAAAACCAAAAGAAAAAATATTGGCTCAATCTAAAATCTATTCAAAAATATTTCAGAAAACAAATTAAGTACGACGTTTCTTCTCTGGTCTAGTTTTCTACGAAAATAGATAAAAATAAATTAAAAATTTGGTGTATTAGGCCTAATTACACTAACCTGCTTTAAGAAAACGTTTTTCTCCTTTAATTTTCAAAAAAGAAAATTGAAACATCACTGAAAAATCAGCGATTTTAAAGTTTAATTAAAAAATAATTTATGTTATAGCAAACACTCTAGATATTATTCTTCATCGGTTACTTTGAATTTTTTTTAATGCCTTATCAAAATTGTCAGTTGTATAAAGTATTTGATCAATTCAAGTTAGAGTATAATTGCTCTAAAATCCTTCTAAAAAATAAAATTTTGTTCCTTAAAGAAAATGTATTTTTGTGCCCGATTTCATAACTTAAAATATCGTCTACAGTAATTAATTTGCATAATGAGTCACTCTCTCGAATCATTAAGATTGAGAACGTGAAGATCCGACCATTAGATTAAAAGTTATTCAGAGTGGTCCGTTTTTAGGGAGGGGGGGAGGCACACTGTACACAAATCCTTTCCAAAATCAATGAAAAACATTGCAAAATGAATTCGTAAATTTCTTCAAAAGGCTTAGCATCTAATTAATAGCAACAATTAATGAAACTTGATGCGAGATAATTATGTTTAAGCCTAAGATTACGCATATATGTATCCTGCATTCTGAAAAAAAAATTAAAAAAATAATTAAAGGTTGCTTTAGTCGTATCGTGAACATAATCAACATTATACAACAGTTATTTTGACAATTGTTGGTTTTAATGTCGTATAAAAATTCTTATGCTGCATCCAATTTTAATTTAATTGAAGTTAAAGTGACATAATTGATCTAAACCCTTCTAAAAATAAAACTTTGTGAACACAAACTGCTTCCAAAATCAATGAAAAATAGTGCAAAATGAATTAGAAAATTTCTTGAATGAATTCGAAAATTTTCCACGTCTAATCTATATTCAGCAACAATTAATCAAACTTTTTTAACATATATAACAGCTTTCATTTTGTGTATCAAAGGGGATTCAGAAACGCAAGGTAAAGAACCTGATACGACATATCTATGTTTAAGTCCAAGATCACGCAAATATGCATCTTGCATTCTGAAGAAAAAAATTTAATTGCTCAGTTAAAGAATATTAATTGCTTCCTGTCGTATCTCGATGTTTGAACTTAATCATTCCGCTCTGATTTGTATTTAATTACTCAAATGAAGTATTTCCACCTCTCACACTTTGTGGATGGTTAAATAAAGATTTATTCTTTGAATCAGAAATAGCAACAGTTTAACAGAGTGGTTGTTGAGAAGAAAATGAGAATATAAATTACATTTAAGGAAACTCATTTCAATTATGTTTATTGGTTATAAGAGATTTGAATGATTTGTTCAAGAAACATGTAAATTGTACAAATCGTAATAATTAAAATACATACTTAATTGTGATGCATTATGTAGTGGAGCAGAAAATACTCATAACGAAAAAAACAAATCCACAACTCAAATTCATTATAAAACTGCTATGCTCCCCTTAAAAAACGTAGCACACGAGGAAAGAATTCTGATAAAATTACCATTCTGTATGGTAATGGCATTTCTGAAAAAAAAACAACATAATTCTGGTTAATAAAAACAAAATATACGATATTTAAACCATTCATTTTGTAATTGTTCCATTAATATGGTAATGGCTAACAGGAAATTCTGGTTTTCAAAATTATTATTGTAAGCATACATTTAGTGAAAAATACAAAGCTGCAAAGTATATGCAACCGAATAAATGGTTTGTATGTCATGCCTTGTTGGCATACCGTTTTTATTTGCATTTAAATGCTCAAATAAATGTTTCGCTGATATTTCTCCTTCTGGTGCCAGTTTTTTTTTTAAATTTAAAATCTTAATTAAAAACTGTTTATCAATAAGTAAGGAAAAGGAAATTTTTCTGAGTGTTGCTTCAAGTATGAATTGTTTCTTTTTTAATTATTCCTCTCTAGTAGTATTCAATAAATTTTTTTCCTTCCCAATTGTTTCTTTCTAGTCGTATTCAATAAATTAGCTCTTTCAAAATGATTTCTTTATGGTAGTATTCAATAAATTATTTCGTTCCTACTTATTCCTCACTTGTGGTATTCAATAAATTACTTCCTTTCTAATTATGCTCTTTCAAAATGATTTCTTTATGGTAGTATTCAATAAATTATTTCGTTCCTAACTATTTCTTCGTAGTGGTATTCAATAAATAAGTTCTTCCTTGATTATTTCCTTCTAGTAGTATTCAACAAATTATTTCGTTCCTACTTATTCCTCACTTGTGGTATTTAATTAAATTACTTCCTTTCTAATTATGCTTTTCTACAGGTATTCAATAAATTATTTCTTTCCTAACTGTTTCTTCGTAGTGGTATTCAATAAATTAGTTTTTCCTTAATTATTTCCTTCTAGTAGTATTCAATAAATTATTTCGTTCCTACTTATTCCTCACTTGTGGTATTCAATAAATTACTTCCTTTCTAATTATGCTTTTCTACAGGTATTCAATCAATTATTTCTTTCCTAACTATTTCTTCGTAGTGGTATTCAATAAATTAGTTCTTCCTTAATTATTTCCTTCTAAAAGTTATTCAATAAGTTATTTATTTCCTAATTATTCCTCTCTACTAGTATTCAATAAATTAGTTCTTTCCTAATTATGTTTATCTAGAGATTGTCAATAAATTATTTCTTTTTTAACTATTTCTTTCTAATGGTATTGAATAAATTAGTTCTTTCCTAATTATTTTTTTCTACTGATATTCCAAAACTTTTTTCCTAATTAGTTCTTGCTTGAGATATTCCAAAAATTATTTCTTTCTTAATTATTTCGTTTCAGGCAGGACCATAGTTTATAGTTTATTTCATTCTTAATGTGATTCCCATATGGTTTTTAAATGTATATAAATAAACTTTACATGAATTTGTCAGTGATTCGAAATAAAGTGACCCGAAAGGTCGGTGATCCGAAATGAAGTGATCCGAAATGTCGGTGATCCGAAATGAAGTGATTCAAGAAGAAGGGAGTTAACGAGTGCATCGAGTTGAAGATAGAGCCCTCGGATACTATTTCTCTTTTGATTCGTTTTTTTATTTTATTTTTTCTAAAACAATTTTACTGGGTTCAAAATTTTTAGTCAAATTGTATTAAATACTATTATACATAAAGCTGCATTTTTAATTGAAAACGCTAAAAGTTTTTTAAAAAAAAGTAAATAAATAACTTTCAAGTGAATTTATATATATCTATGGATGAAAAGTGTTTTAAATAAAAATTAAAGTAGATCGTGTATGGAAATCGTTATTTTAATAAAACTTTATTTAAAGTGTGGCAATGCTTATTTTAATCAATATGTCCAACTTAATTTTTTGGGGAAAAATTCCAATGTATGCGTATTATTGAAATATGTTAAGTTTGAAATATATGACAGTAGTTGGTTTAACTATATGAAAGGTTTGCTATATTGAATCTTGAAAAACTGGAAATAACTGGGGCAAAATGAACTAAATAGATATTTTTTTTTTTTAATATTTTAAAATGATTCAACAATTGAATAACTATTGCAATTACTGTAACTTTTAAAATCACAATAACTATTACAACTAATAACAATTTTTAAAAAAATCAAAACAGTTTAAAAAATCAGTGAAAACAAAGTAATTGAAAGTAAAATTAAAAAAATAAATTTACGTCCAAACAAAAATTTTATACTCCCAAAAAGTCAAAGTAAGCAGCAACAAAAAATTTTTACATTTTATATTTTAAAAACACACAACATCATATTTCATAATATTGTTAAAAAAACAAAATTAATGATAAGCTTTTTCAAAAAAGAAAACGTCTTTTTTAAAAATATTTAAAGGCGCAATCGATAACAAATCGAACATTTTATAACAAAAGATTTAGTTTATATCTCCTTAAAAAAAAAATTTTTTGAGCTTAAAGAAACACAATTGGTTGATTTACTTTATATCTCCCGAAAATAAATTTTTTTGAGCTTAATGAAACACAATTGATTCGAAAATTAACCATAAATAAACAGTACTAATCATTAAGTCTCGAGTTTTTACATCGATTAAACATAGATATATTAAAGAGTAGATACTGGAAATAAATTCTGGTAAATATCATTACCTGCAACACTAAAAACTCCCTATATGCGAGTTTTTGATTCATTCGAAATAAAAAGTATTTTCAGGATACATCATTACTAGCTCATTATAAAAACTGCATATGATGCATTATTTCCTCAAGATTGCTTCTATATACTTTTGTTATTGTTAAAAACGAAAAAAAAGGTGAATTTATGCCCACGAAATCATTTTCTAAGGAAAACAGTGAAAAGAAATAGTCGGTACCAAAAATAAAAGCTATTAGGAGCTGAAATAATCGATTAACCAAAAAAACGAAACATTCAAACCGCTAAAAGATTTTTTGAGAAAAGCATCTGTTTTTTATTGTAATTTTATATTTCCCGAATTAAAGTCTTTAATATTCTTCGAGAAAATGTATAAAGTGTTTTTTACTTTTTTTCGGAGAAAACTACAATGGAATTAAAACAGTACTAGCAACAATTTAAAGTGTTGTACTTAATGTTCCCATTGATTTCAAAATGAATAATTTACTTTCTAAATAGTATCAAACGAAGTATAGAATGCTTTAAAAGTATAGTAATCGAAAAAATGAGGAAGTACAAAATACTATCGTTAAGGCTGTAGAAATGTATGATTTTAAAATAAGATATGCTTTCTCGAATTCAATTTGTTGGTGTTAAATAATGTTTACTTATAGAGTAAGCTCACCGGACAAAAAATTAGTCACCCTAGGGCGCAAGCGCTGATAAATCGTTAGGTTTCGTTAGATGACGCAGTGGTCAAGTGATGTGCTCAACTGCGAGTTCGCTGCGTCAACATGATTAAAGGCAAGAGAGAGTCAGTGAGATATTTTTGTTTTAAGCGGAAATTGTGCGTAAATATGAGTAAGTGTAAGGATTTGACTGAGTGGCAATTGTGTTTGGCCGTGAGCATGGTAATACGGGGAAGGAAGTTTCTGGATTTGTTGGTGTTTCGATGCGGACTGTTCAACGTGTCTACAATCAGTGGTGTAATACACGTGGTCACGAAAGACGACGCCAGAATTGCGTTCAGAAAAAAATCCTGTATGAAAAGGACCAGAGACGTGTTTCACGACTTGTCAATCAAAATCACTTCCAAAAACGACAGGAATTGCATCAGTTAGTGAATGAAGGTCCACCCAAGCCTGTTAGTGAGAGAACCTTGCGACGGGAGCTGCATGCAGTGAGCATTTGGAGTCGAATGCCTCGTAAGAGGCCATTGCTCACACAGGCAAATAAAGCTGCGCGACTTCAGTGGGCTAGAAGTCCCCGAACGTGGACAGTTGCTGTCTGGCGGAATGCAATATGGTCTGAGAAATCGCGTTTTTGCCTCTATTCAAATGACGCGCGTCGTCGAGTGCACCGAAGACCAGATGAAACATTTCATCCTGACTGTGTGCAAGGTCAAGTTCAAGCCGGAGGTGGATCTGTCATGCTTTGGGGTGTTTTTCTTATTATGCATTGGGCCCTCTCACAGAGGTGGCCACTGACATGAACCACTATGTTTATTTGAACATTCTGGATGATCAGGAGTTGCCTTTCAGTTAACATCTTCTTGAAAAGTATGATATTTCTCAAGAGGACAACAGCTGCGTTCATCGGGCTGGGAAAATATATGACTGGTTTTATAAACACTCAGACACTCAATTACATCTTGACTGGCCTGCAAAATCACCTGACTTGAACTCCATTGAAAATGTTAGGGACATGTTAGAAAAACGGGTAAAACTCCGAAATCAGCATTCTCGCACTTTGGTGGATTTGCGCGATCAAATCCTCTGCGAGTTGCTTAAACTGAATTCGACGTAAAACCTTGTGGACTCACTTCCTAACCGAATCCAGACGGTTATCAAATCCAGAAGCGGTGTTACACGTTATTAAATTATGTTTTTTATGATTTCTCTAAGGATGACTAATTTTTTGTCCGGTGTGGTATAGTGTGGTGAGTATATGGTATGCTCCATATTTTCGACCCTTATAGCGTTTGTCAAAAAGAAATTTAAAAAGAAAAGTATATAAATTTGTGTACATCAACTAATATTAAAGCACGTGAAAAAGGAAAAGGTAATTTGAATCAGACGAACATTTATTTAGGAAAGTGAGATTAAAAACATTGACTAATCATATTAATTTGTTTCTTAGGATCATTCTACAAATAATATCTGTTATTTCAGACAATAAATAGGTTTTGATGTGTTCATTTCTCTTTCCCCATTAAGTATTTGTCAGATTTCAATATCATTCTTTCTTTTTTTTTTAACTTGAAAAACGTAGTGTATATGATTTTCCTTCTTAAGATTCGAAAAATATACATTGTATTATATCATTGAGACTAGAAATTATGGCCCACTTGATGTATATTTTTAATGTTTTGCATTTCAGTATATACATAATAAACATACTATATGCAGTAAATGATGTAATGATGTCATTGTGTACTTCATATCCATCATAATTCATCACTTTAAACATATGGGTTATATTATAAGTAATGATACTTGTGCTCTGTAAAAAATTTAAATTAAAATTATGGTTAGAAGAATACCGGCACTCAGGGTGCTGTTCTTACCGAAAAATCCATTTTTACCGGAACATGTTGTGGACCAAAAATATGATATACAGCAATTTTTCACAAAAAAGTACCGTAAAATCACAGAATCACTCTAATTAGATAAATATTACTCTAAAAATTACGGTATAATATTTTACGGTTAAATGGATTTTATGGATGATGCCCCTAAAGGTATTTCAGACCTTAATTTGAACCGGAATTACTAACACTGCACTGTTAGAAATTTCTTAGAAAAATGGTTAAATGACAATTCATTTACTTGTTATTTTACTATATTCAAACAAAACAGTCAAATAACCATAAATAAGATGTCATTCAAACTGTTAACCGAGAGAAAAACCTTTTATTAACTACTTTCACCTAATACGATTAAATAACCACAATTTTATCGCACCAGCCAGGCCAGATAACTGAAGCCAGTTAGTTTCTTGCAGATGGGTATATATTATATGTGAGAGGGCTGATCTCTCATTTTCATGACCGACCGAACAGAGATTCGATTCACAGTGTTGGCACCACAATATTTCCTCTATTCTGTTTTTTTTTTTTTTTTTTTTTTTTTTTTGTCGTATGCCTGTTTAGGCAGAGTGGGTGCGATCGTTCTTGTTTTTCAGTGGCGCCATCTATGGCCAAGAATTCGACTTCTGCCACATCATTCACACAACCACAAACCCGTTTATAGGGCGGGTCTCATTCACACACATTCACTCACACAAAGGAGAAAGGACATAGAACACACAGCGAGAGAAAGAAACATCCATGTCTTGCCCGGGATTCGAACCCAGAACCTTTCTAATGCAAGGACAGTTCCCTGCCCCGTAAACCCGGTCGGCCTCTATTCCCTTGAATACATAGAATACGATTCGCACAGATGATAGCACCATAAAGCAGCTAAAATGTATCCAATGTTTAGTTAAATATGTTTTTGATGGTTTGGAAACCATGCTAGCTGTAAATTGTTTCAAAACTGTTGAGATAAAAAACTGTTTTTTACCATAAACTTTTCGGTTCATTGGATGGACAGACGCCGGTAATTTTACCTTAATTTTAGAATTAAAATTCTAACAATGTATGCAACAATATCATATTATCCATAACACAAACACAATATTATTTCGTTTTACTCCGAAGATCACATTTTCTGTTTAAAGTGTGTTTTACGTCGCACCTTATGCAGAGTATCCAGAGCAGTTTTTCTAAAAGCGAAAAAAAAGTAGAAACCAGTAAAATGTCTCAGAATTATCAAGATTTATAACAAGTTGTAACATAATTCTCTCTGGGAAAAATTAAGTAGTGGATAATTAGAAGTGGATTGCGTTTATGTTTTTAAGAAAACATAATTGCACAAGTATATACATTTGCTATAATCACACCGAAATATATGGTATTTAAACCATTCGTTAAAGGTCGGGATAGCCTGATCTGTAAGGCGTTGGGCCCATGTCTAAGATATTGTGAGTTCGGTCTCCACTGACCAAAAACTCCCGTGTGGCAAATGAGGACTGGTGCAGGTTAAATTTGCCGGGTCACAAGATCCTCCAAGTTCCCATAACAAAACAATGGGGGTATTGAATTGGAGATTGCTGGATCTCTGATTCAGGTCAAAATTACAATCTGGAAATGAAAGAATGGATGTATGAAAGGGTCCATGCTGTAAAATGGCCTGTGACGAGTTGTGTGTAGCTGAAACTATATTCTTGGTCATAGATGCCGCCACTGAAAAACAAGAAACGCATCATCTGTCTTAAATTCGTTTAATTTCACCAAGCAGACTTGCTATTATGGGCAAGTGGCATTAGAATCAACGAGAAACCATTCATGTGGTAGGTTTTCCGTTCATATGGTAACGGTTTACCAGAAATTCTAGTTTTTAAAATTATGGTTCTTATTACCACAGATTTAGTAAGAAATACAAAGCGTAATAAATAAATTTAGCTGAATAAATGGTTAACATGGTTTAAGGTAGTTTGATATAAATTCCAAATTTTATAAAACATATCATTTTAAAACAAAATCGTTTTAATAATTTTACCAAAATCATAATACAAGCCATTCGGTAAAAATGTCTGTGATTTTTGGTGTTCCCATACAGCCAGAAACAAGGTAAATTTTTTATCATAGTCTGGTAGTTTTTTTTTTCTCAGTGAGTTAATGAATCTTAATAAATCTTAAGTATATGTCATTATTTCATGTTATAAATAATATTACCAGTTATTGCTATCTTGTAACAGTATCTAAATTAAAATAATATGTTTAATTTTTTTTTCCAGCTGGGAGATCTCCTCGTCAGTTTAATGTATGTGCCCCGTACAAGTGAACTGACCATCGGCATTATCAAGGCCCGGAAACTCAAAGCTAAAGACATCACCGGGGCATCCGGTAAGTTCCATTTCTTTTGGACATCTAATCAGTTCTCGTTAAGGAGGGCCCCCGTCTCCGCCCTTGTCAACCGGAGGGCCCACTTCCGACAGCAGATGGATCACCTTTATGCTCAACAGCGTGGATCTTTATTTTATTCTTTAACAGTCAGCTACTCCTGCCCTCAGTTGTCATTAGTGAAAACAATGGTCTTTGCAGGGCATTTAGAAAGAGTCATTTGTTTTGGGTCTTGAAAGTTACTAATTGTTTCATATTTCCGCACACAGATTCATTAGGGTAAAGTAGGCGTAGCGTAAAAGGCGACGTCTAGGTTTCCAGAAGCTTTTCAATAGGCACAGGCTCTGGATTTGATGTATAGAAGGGTTTGAAGGTTTTTGTTATCAATTAAAAACTTTTGAAGGTCGTTTCGTTCATTTAAGGACTGAATAAGAAAAGAAGTGTATTTATATTTAAAGCATAAGGTTTAAATTTACCTGATGCCAAATGGGCAGAAATAAGCTTTGAAAAATAACTTTGTAATCATTTCTTGAGGAAAAAAATATATAGATTTTATATTACACTGATATATTCTACCGATATACCTATGTATTTAAAAAAAAACCGAAATAAAATTTTGTTTAGATTATGAGAAAAGGTACATCGAAAAAGGTCAGTTTTAGCTTTATTGGCTCTACTGACCCCCCCCCCCCTTAAATTTCCTAATATTTCAAAATAAAAACATAATTTTGTTTAGATAAAACAAGAATTTTCATTTATGTTATTCAACAAAAATCTTATTTTATTTGCGCAGAATAAAATCTGATATTATTTACGAAGCTATAATTAGAACAGAAAATTCAACGGTACAATTGTCTTTGACCAGTTTGTAAGCAAGAAGCGTGTACTTTATAAATTCTATAAATTAACTTTTGGCTGAATCTATTGAATTCCAGTTAAACGAAATAAATTAAGTATTGTAAGGGAAGAAAATTAAAGCTTTTATTCATCTCTGTCCATTGGGGAAATTGAACTCACAAATGTTTAATCTTCCTCTGATAATCGATTTTATCCTTTGACCGCTGAATCTTTCTGACTCTTTGATTTCCTTGCTGATAACTAATCAAGTAGACTTAGTAGCAACTTAGTTAAAAAAAAAAAAAAAATTTATTTCAGTGCTATGGACCCCATTATTTTCTATCAAATTATAACATTTTAAAAAGTTTAATAAGTTGTTTTATTTTTAATGGGTTCATCTAATGGATTCATTTTTTTTATTCATTTTCAAAAATTATACATAAAATGTATGCAGTTTTAAAACTTAATGTCCCAATTTTAAAGGTATACTAATAATATTTCATTCATATTGTGATCTGATTCAACACATTAGATAAATCAAACAAAATGCTAGATTTACCAAAATATACCATAAATTCATATTACATTTATTTCAATTTAAGAACCTCTAAAAATTCATATTTTTAATTTTCATGTGTCTGTTTTAGACTTCAATACACGTATTTTAAATGATTTAGTTTGTTTTTATTTCACCGAGAAAGACATTGCGCCAAAGACAAAAAGAAACAAAAAAAAATGTTCATCTCTAAATAACTTTTGATCTAACGATCGGATCTTCACGTTCTAGGACTCAATCTTAATGGTTTAAGAGGGAGACCTCAAATATGATAATTAATTTATGCAGACGATATTATAATTTATGAAATCAGACACAAAAACGTACTTTCTCTGGATAAACATGCCTTTTTTTATGGATTCGGATTTCTGGATTCTCCGGATCTTATATTTCGGGCCCCAAAATATAAGAAGTAGCCGCAATCTGGTAAATATGGTCCAGATAATTTCGTCAAAAGAGCTCTCCAAAGTTTGGATCCCTTAATATTAATTTTACTTTCTGCGTATTTCGCTATATCTCAAGAACTGTTGAATGGAATAGAAATTTTTCTTCACACAATTATAAAATTCGTTTATCTAAAGATAAATCCATGCAAACAATAAAGATAGAGGAGTGACTTTAAAATTACGATTTAAGTAGTGCAAACGATATTTTAAGCTTCTGAATCAAACACAAAAACGTACTCTCTCCGAATAAATATACCTTTTTTTTGAACAGATTGAGATTTCTAATCCCCAAACAATCTTGTAAACATAGTTTGTTCAGGAGAACGGTCCAAAAATTGGTCCCCTTTATACGTCAATTTTTTTTTTTTTTTTTTTTTTTTTTTTTGCGAAATTCACCTTACCTCGAGAAAATTTTAAGACATAAATTAAATTTTTGAACACAATTATAAAATTTGTTTAGTCAAATATAATTCCCTGCAAAAAAATAAATTCTTGTTAAGTGTTTATTATTTTATTTAATATTGGTTGAAAATATTTTAAATTATAAAGTATACAATTTTTTACATCATTTTAAAGAATGTAATTTTACAAGATAAAATGCAAAAACTTGAGCAAAACTGGTGAAATAGTTCATGATAAATTGAATTTAAAATATTTCAGATATTTAAAATTCGATTTCTCAGGTTATAACTATTCGATCTTTTTTGCTCAAATTTTGTATTTTGCCTTGTAAAATTATATTCTTTAAAATGATGCAAAAAAATTAGCACCCTATGAATCAAAATTTTTTCTACCATTATTAAATAAATAATAAATATTTGCTATAAGTTATATTTTGCGTGGAATTATCTTTAGATGAACGAATTTTATAATTGTGTGCAAAAATTTTCAATCAGTTAAAATTTTTTAGAGATAGAGCGAAATACGTAAAAGTAAAATTAATATTAAGGCGTCCAAACTTTTGACCGCTCTCTAGGCTAAACTAATGGGACCATATTTCCCAAAATGCGGCTGCCCCTTATATTTTGGGGGACAGAAATTCGAACTCGTCGAAAAAAAGGTACTGTTTGTTTAAGATAGGTACTCTTCCAGACATTCGTCTGGAGCTGTGGCGGTGACTATGGCAACGAGGTATGATTATTTCAAGTGGGGGTGCGGGGTTGCTCTTTAAGACTGGTTTCGGTGAGAGAAAAGGAAACCTCTTCATCAAAGCTATCCATCCAAAAATGCCCTCTTCTTGTTTTCCATAGCACCAGACTGCCGCAGACTTAGTGGCGGGAAGAGTACCTATCTCAGACAAACATGTTTATTCCTAAAAGTACGTTTTTGTGTCGGATTAACTTAAAATATCGTCTGCTCTTATTAATTAGCGTATTTGAGCTCACCCCTTCAAACTATTAAGATTGAGTCGTAGAACGTGAAAATCCGATCATTAGGATCAAAAGTTATTCAGGGGGATCCGATTTATTTATTTATTTTTTGTTTGTGCACCGTAGAGCTTTTTTCGAATTTCTTTAACTTATCCGAAATTTTACTTAGGATTTTTAACTTTTTTCATGAGTTTAGAGAAACAAGCAGGGACATTTTTGAAATTCAGGCAATTTTGTGAAACAAATGCAAATAAAATGTTACAGACGTTTCTTTAGAATGCTGAAATTTGAAGAGAAAAAAAAAGTACTTGAACGCATTGCACACACAATAAAAGTCATAAAAATCAGTTACTTCTGTTACTTATTTTTTACTTGAAGTTACTTTTAATATACAGTTAAATATTCTCTTTTTAAGACCTCACTATTTCAAAGAAATTTTAAAAAAAATTTTTATGAATTACATTTTTTAATAAAATAAATTTTTTAATAAAAAATAAGTTTTTGAATTTTTTAATTGTTAAAAAAATAATTTTTTTTAATTTTTTCGACTGCTTAATAAAATTTTATTAAATACATTTTTATGGATAAATTTCATATCTAAGATTAAAGGAATAAAATATTTTCCAATATTGAAGTGGTATAGCTTTAAACAGCATGCTCTACTGAAACCAATTAACAAGTTTTAGCCTAATAAGATTTTTAGAAGTTGAGTAATCTTGCGCCACACACACAGTTAAAAAAACTTTAAATTGAGATATAAACAAATTTAAAACATAACTTTGAATAAATAACTTTAAGAGTCCGGTTTAGACAATGAGTTTGTTATTTTTTGTTTTCAGTGTTTTTGCTGTAACTTCAGAAGCTTTTCAGTAATATCTTACACTTGGTGCCAACTTGCTCAAAAAAAGCTTGTCATGATATATTCATTTCAAAGGATTTAAATTTTTTATGCTGAAAATCCTAACCATTTAAAAATGCCAAAAAGGTTCTATATTCTATGATACCACACGATTACGTAAAATAAATCTCACGAAATAGTCCCACGTGAACGTTTCAGTAAATTTTTCTGAGCGCAAAGGAAAAGTTGCTGGTATTGAGAGCAACTGCGATTTCTATATCACACGAGCATTTCCTTGCAATTTTTGGTGAAAAATAAGAATTCGATGGCGTTCACGATTGACTTGTCGACTTTGTTGCTAATAATTTTTATCGTGTGAAATCCGTATAGGTGCCAACTAGAAAACCTTAACGTCAAAACAAGTCAATCAAAGACTAAACTTCTTTGTAACCGTTTGTACAAGCTTGATCATTACCTAAATTTAATTTTTAGTAATATCGCAACAGAGTTCCAGGGGGCGCTACCGAGATCATTAGTCATTTACGTGACGTCACTTATTAAATTTTGGCACCAAGAAGCGCGTTTCAGTTGCTTTGAGAACAAAAGGATAGGAACAATAATTTATTCGAATTCGACTAAGTTGAGATTTTAATCTTATGAGGCGAGTTGTTTTTTATGTATGTTTGGGCTTTGTAGGGAAAGATCTGCAGTTTGTTTGATTGTCTACACATTTAAGTTAGATATTAAGCATCATTAGCAGACTTAAAATGGTGTATTTTGATGTTTTAAAAAACAATATTGTGCCTTTGAAGTTATTTATTACGTACAATAATTATTTTTAAATAAAAAAATATTTGTTTCCCATCTATATATATATATATATATATATATATATATATATATATTTCTCTTACACGGCACCAAAAAAAAATAGCCTCATTACAACTTCCCGAATGGCAACGTTAGAAAATCGACCAATGATTGCATCTAAAAATGTCATATGCCAAATCTAGCTGAAGTGGCTCAACATATAGCGCTTTTAAATACGGAAACAATAACCAGAGTGAGCATTATCAGTTTGTTCAATTCAGCTGCGGCAAAAATAAAAATAAACAACTTAAAAAATAAAAATGCTGTTGCCAGCCATAGAATATTGTGAAAGTTAACTTAGCAACATAAATCAAAATGACATGGAAGCGCAACTAGATCAAAATTATGATACCTGAGCGCTTGACGTAACAAATCCTTCAATTCTATAAGTGTTGTATCGCCAAATGCCCAAATTAACAATTGTGTTTTTAAAGAAATTCTCTCTATAAAGTATACAAAAGCTAGACGTTAAGAACGTATTCAATGAGCGAGCATTGGATTGCGAAGCAATCCGAAATGAACTGCGAAAGCAGTTCCGGGGGTTGGCAAGCGCCAGCGAGCAGGGGGCGAAGCCTCCTAGTTATTTTTATTACTTTAAATGTTTCGATTGTTGCCCTGATGTTTAAAATTAGGAGAATTTGCATTTGTTAAATTTCCTGGAACAACAGAGCGAAATGTAAAAACCCTGCTTTGATACAAAGATGTAAATCTTGTGCGTTGAATACATATGGTTATGTATGTATGTCGACAAGTAGATATAGTAGATGACTTAGTAACAGACTTTATAAGCAAGCATGGCGAAATTTGCATTTTGTTTGTTTGCACATGTTACCGAATTTATTGCTTTTTTTTTTCTTTTCGTTTTGCAATCTATTCTAGAATATTAAGACAGCATTGCTTTGTGTTCATGAACTCTTTTGTGTTCTCGAGATGTGTGTGGTCACATTTGCTTCGGTTAGGCATCAAAATTTGGTGTATGGGCCTATTAGCCTAGTCGCGACAATAATTTCCTTATATAATTTAGCGAATTAGTCACCCATACTAAAAGCTATTGTGCTTCAAAAATAGATATGCTTTTTACAGGATTTCCAAATCAATTCTACTAACTTGCCTTCCCGTGTCCAAAAATACTGTAGCGTATTAATCCCGTACTGTAAATACAACAGTATTATACTATAAAAACATTTTTAAAATTTATAACCACCTTCAACTGAAATTATTATTTTTTTTTAGATATTAAAATTCGATCATTTAATTTATTTTAAGGTAATATCTATTTAGATCTACATAATAAATATTTAGCTATAAAATTTAGAATATTTTATACGTAAGTTATTAAAGTTTACATTTTACACATTCATTTTTCAAACGGTTTGCACTTTTATAATAGAGATTTTATTAAAAATCTCAAAGAGTATTTTTCCATTTAAAAAAAATATCTTATAAGAAAGAATTATGCTATTAAACCATTTCATATTCAACTATATCATAAAACTAAGCGCAGCTAAAAAATACAGTAATGTTATGTTTAAAGCCGATATTTCCATCCCTTTTTAATTGGTAGGTTATTTTTTACATCATTATAATAAAATATATTTTCCTTACAACTCTCTAAAGCGTAAGTTCCAAGTCCATTTTGAGCTAACAATTGTTCCATTTAGTGCCTAATGGTAGATTTTAGCCTGTGGCGCAGAGATAGCTGAAGTTTTTTGAAACATTTAACAGTTGAAGTTTCAACGAATTGTTACGACTCCCGTGAATGTCTAGAAAGAGATTTAAGTTCGTTTTTAGGAAGAAAAAATTTTTTTCCCGTTCTTCTTAATGTTGCGTCAAAAAAGTTCGAGAAAAAATATTTTTTAAGAAACTATAACTTGAATGGAGAAAAAAAAACTATGCAAACAAAAGAGGCAAATAAAGTTAGCAGTTTATTTTTTAAAACGAATTAAATAAACTTTCTATTTCAACCTATGTAAAGGTTGATATATTTGTGCGAATTCAAGAAAATATTATGCGATTTCATCTTTCTTACAACTTTAATGTTTATTGCATTCAATCACTTAATATTGTTGATTATTGCTTGTAGTGCATCCGAAATTATTTGAAATATTTTATTTTATTTTATAACCGTCGTTGAACAGCCGACCCAACTTAATGGGTTTACGGCTACTAATGTTCAACTCCGTAGCCTTGTAATTTTGAACCCAATCCAGAAGACAAGGGAACTCCTGGATCGAGTATTGGGAGAAATTTGCCTTCGTGGAGGACTTTTTGATGGAGCTAACCCGCATTTGCGTTACATGGAGAGGAAGACCACGAGAACCTCCTACGGTTAGCCTGACGGCAAGGGGACTCTAACCCATGATCCGTCTACCACTGAGGATATTTCACGTCAGCACTGTGGTCAGTGCAAGCCGGATGCGGAATTCGTATCGACTGGGATTCGAACCCGGTTCGCCTCATTGGAAGGCGAACGCTCTATCCCCTGAGCCATCGCGGCTCTATTTGAAATATTGAAATTAAAATTAAAAATTCAAAAAATATTTCATATTCTATCAATGAAACAAACAATTTTTATAATTCTCTAGGAACGGTAGGCCGCTGGGCCCATGTCCAAGAGGTCGTGGTTTCGATCCTTGCCGGCCGAAGACTCCCCGTGTAGTAAATGGTGACTGATGCACGTTAAATCTGTCGAGTCTCAAAGTCCTCCATGTTCCCATAACAAATCAATACCTCTGGGGGTACTGATCCAGGAGTTTCCTTGTTCCTTGGATTGGTTCAAAATTATAAGGCTACGGAGTTGAACATTAGTAGTCGTAAACCCATGAAATTGGGTCGGCTGTTCAACGACGGTTATAAAATAAAATAAAATTCTCTAGGAACGAGCCGCGATGGCTCAGGGGATAGAGTGTTCTCCATCCAATAAATTGAACCGGGGTTCGATCCCGGCGATGGCTGGTCGATACGAATCCCCCATTCAGCTTGCACCGATCACAGTGCTAACGTGAAATATTCTCAGTGGTAGACTGATCATGGGTTAGTCACCTTTCCGTCAGACTAACCGTGGGAGGTTCTCGTGGTCTTAATCTCCATGCAACGCAAATGTGGGTTAGTTCCATCAAAAAGTCCTCCACCAAGGCAATTTTCTCCCAATCCAGGAGTTCCCTTGTCTTCTGGATCGGGTTCAAAATGACAAGAACGACGGTTATAAAATAAAATATAAAATTCCCTAGGAACAGGAGGTTTTTAAGACTAGAGATTTAGTTCAACTGCTTATGAAGTTAAAAAAAAAAAACAAGTAAAATATAAAGATATTAAATTACTTGCAATAAGTTGAATATTTGTATTTTATTAGTAGTAGTAATCACACAAGGGAAGAACTTTTTTTCTGGTACGTGAGATTTTTTATTGGATTTTGAATATTTTCATGTCTATATCAATATATAGAATATTTTCAAATCTGAAATCGGTTTCTCGCTCTATACAATAATTTTTTTAAATGACATTTTTAGTTTTTTTTTTGTCGAAAGGAACGAGTGTATATATAACAACGACATATATGGGTGATTCTCACGAAACATGACAATTCGGACTAAAAAATTTCTTCAAATATAAAGTCGTCAAAATATTCTAAAAATTTTTTTTGTATACTTCTTTAGTTACACTTATTAATATCTTACAGACAGCAGTGTAGTTTATTGACATTTGCTCGGGGAAAAAAATAAAATTGAAATTCACCAAATCTTGAATGCCAGGAAAATGACACATTAGCTTAGAAGTTTAAAAGACAGTCATTTTAAGTTAAAAATAAGTAACTCAACTTAAGCCTTTATATTAGATGGACCATAAATTGCTTAAATTAATTCTTTTTTTCCACTGTAGAAAGAATAAAAAAAAAAATTTTGTTGCTGATATGTACAGAATAAAATTGTGGATAATAATCAATCATTAAATAAATAAATAACTTTGATTACATCCAAGCATATTACAATCATACATAAACTTGGTATTAGGTTAATATTTGCTTTCCTTCCTTACAGTATTAGCAGTTTGGCATTCATAAGCCAGGATAATGACAAATTCGCCATTTTATAGCATATAACTTTACTTTAATTAAATATTTTGGCCTAAGACGTTTATATTCTGTAGAAAACAACAGGATTTCATAAAATAACTCAGATAAATCTATGTAGTTTATGTTATTAATGGTTTCAAGAAGCCAGGAAAATGACAACACATAAACCTACTCACCATGAAAAATTTTTTAAAATAGATTTTGAACCAGAAAATTGGTTCTTTATTCATGCAACAAGACATGTTCATATAGGAGGGTATCTAATCAATCTACTAACATAAGATATTGATTGCTGGCTCTATCTATTTTGGTTATGAACCACTAAATAAAAGTAACCAGGAAAATGACAGATTTTCTTGGGACAAACAAATTATTGACAGAAAAAATTAATTTAAGCGAAGTTTTTGTAAATAATACCCTCTGCGTATATTCTAGAAATGCTTACACTTGTTAAGATAAAAAAATTTAGATATCGAAAAATTTATAGGAAGTTTTGAAGCTAGTTATAATTGGAAACATTGTTTGGGACATGCCAGGAAAATGACATTTTGAAGTTCAATTAACTTTTTTAACTATACAAAACAGCCAATGCTAGTGCAAAGTTATTTTAAAATGCTAACAGAAATTCTATTTATTAATTTAAAAAAAAAAAGTTCTTTAGTATTATAGTATTAGATCTTGGAGCAAGGGACAGTGAATTGTCTTATTTCGTGAGAATCACCCATATAACAGAGAGTCGCATAAATGTTGCGACAAACTTCAAGGGAAGTTAGGACTCGTCATCAGGGTTTAAATTGCATAAAACCCATGCTATGCCGTCATACGCCGCTAGGAGCATCTCCCTATTTTGAGCTGTTTCTTCATGTGCAGCAGGTCTTAATAGGGAAATAGCCCTACCCGCGTACAACGACATTTACAGGCTCTGATTCCTATGTAATTTTAATATAAATGATGTGCCTTAACTTTTCTAAAAAATTGTCGCAGCCCTTACGCGGCCCCTTGTAAAATATAGCGTTTTTATATTTGTTCATTTCTTCGAAAAATAGACTAAAAATGTCATTTGGAAAAGAAACTATAGCTTAGAGAGAGATACCAAGTGCAGATTTTAAATCGTTACACCAAAATTAGGCAAGATCAAGTTTTTGCATAAATGCAACAAATATTTTGTTTATCAGTGTCATCAGTGCAAATAGAAATAAAGTATTCATATTTACATTGTAAATGACTTTTCTAAATATTACAGACAGTAGTTTTAATCACAATAATTCAATATATTTATAATTTTTCTACTCACAAATTATAGCAAAATAAAGAGGAACTTAAACGCAAAATTATTCTATTTTAATTTGAATTGAAAAGTATATAAAAAAAATACAGCATTAGCTGAAACATCTACGAAAGTTACGTAAGGTTTTGTATTTACGTTTTAAATGATAGCAATATTCATGCGTAGTTCAGTTCTTGGATTTAGAAATTTAATTTAAAATGATTTGGATTACCGTTATATATCTAAATAAAATATCCCTAGATATGAATACATGACAATCATACGTAGATGGACTTAAGCTCTGTAAAACAATTGTCAGTCCCGATAATCTTGGAACATTTTCCTTCGAAAAAGTAAAAGTTGGTAGGTATTTATAGGTAGGTGCGCATAAAGAAAGTTGGCATTTAAGAATGAACTGGGTTTTTTTTTCCAATGGCAGGCATTGAATTTGAATCTTTGCCTATGAAGATGCCAGAATTGTTGCTCATTTCGCGTTACCCAGTGGTCACCTGTGAACCAAAGTCACGGAGGCGAGCAACATTGCCCACGCCACAGTGCCACAAACCAGTTTATAGGGTGGGCCACATTCACACATCACACACGCAACAGAGGGCAGCACAAAGAGAGAGAGAGAGCCCAGAGCGGGATTCGAATACGCAGCCAATGGCTTCACAGTGAGGCGCGCTAACCGCTCGGCCACCTGACCGGTAGAATAACCTGTATCATAAACGATTTCGCAATGCTTTCATAAAAATTTTGCATTAGCAAAATGAAATAATTAGATTTTTATTTTTAAAAAAAGTAAGCCTCATAGCTTGTTTTACTAAATATGCGTATTTTACATTTATAGAGAACATATGCAAGTATAAATTAATTGCATTTTAAAGTTAATATTCCTCAGCTGACGACAAGTAACAACAGCTGACGACAAACTATAAAATATGGCATATGATCTTTCCGTGGAAGTACATATTAATAGATGTGGTTTCACCGTAATAACCCTAAATCAAAACAGAACAAACATACCTTTCTCTTGGAATACACATCTGTAAAAAATAATCCTTGGATATAAAAAAAGCAAAGTTTTTGAGAATACAATCAATAATCACGACACTGTTGAGTAGAGAATCAGAATTTTATTTAGTAGACAGATTTATTACTGTTTACAACAACAATTTAGAGACGAGAAGTGGATACCTTTGTTGGTGGGCTGTCAATCATTTGCATTTTTTATATAGTTTGTTAAAAAAAACTCTTGCCAAAAACATAATGAAGAATCCTTATTGAAGGGGAAAATCTAAGACTATGCAGAAGTAATATTTCGACGATCTATTGACGTATTTTTAGCGGTGATAACCATCACCGGCTGCACTGTGCGGTGGCAAAAAAAACACTAAGTCTGGCATGACACTCAGACTATAACGATAACTTCATTTTTATCAAAAGAAAGCTGCAACCAATCTCGGGCTAATTCACAAATCGGTGATAGTCAAAAAAATTTATGATGAAAAATGGGTTGTTGGAGGAATCCAGGGCAAACACCTAAAAGGTAGTCGAAGCATCTTGCAACACCACAATGGCGACGAAAAGGGACGCGATCAAAAATAAAATTTGTCCTATCTCAGGACGGAGGAAGAAAAAACAAACACTCCCGTACAGAGTGTCACTAAAGATGATACATGATAATATTCGAATGCGACGATCGTCTTTCGCGCCCCATATTTATACAAAAAAAACTAGAAAGTAGGAGTTGAGTAACTTATTTCTGAAAGCTAGTTAAATATACTAAATTTTACAAGTTGAGATGTTATCTCTATATTATTTTTAGGTGTTATTCTCACTTTCAGATTGAAATGGATAAGTTAAGTTCACGAATACTTCGACCCGTCGTGGACATCAAAGACGCCGCTAACAGCTTTTTTCCGAGAAAGGGTAGGGCTGAGGAATGTGAAAAGAATTTCTTGGGAAGAATGTCCACATTGTGCTAAAGCATTAAGGGGCGAGAAGAAATGGATCAGGAATTAAAGGATTTGTATCAGAAATTAAACTAAAGATAAGGATTTGGGTTTTAAAAACAGGATATTTAAATGAGATTGTGACTTAGCGTCACAATAACATTTATTGGAAAACACCTTATTATATTGACTAATTTTGTACTATGTATTTAAAACAATATACTCTCTAAACCTTTCTCTTTTTTTGTTACAGATCCTTATGTGAAAATTTGGCTAATGCGGGGAGACAAGCGAGTAGAGAAGCAGAAGACGGAAATCCACAAAGCAACCCTGAACCCAGTTTTCAATGAAGCCTTTACCTTCATCGTCACGTGGGAGCATATTAGGGACACATCCATGAATGTTACAGTCATGGATTGGGATAATGTGGGCAGAAATGAAGCCATCGGGGGCATCGTACTCGGCTCGAAATCCGGACCTACAGAAGCCAAGCACTGGGGGGAGATGTTGACCAAGCCAAGAACCGCTATTGTCCAATGGCACAAACTGAAACCCCTCTGAAGGGAATCAAGTCAGCTGCACCCTCTCTGCTGTCTCTCTCTCTGTCTCTGTTGGTGTGTCAACAATCCCTATAAAAAAATATATATAATAAAAAAAGCGCGGGAAAATAAACATGCAACGACCGAACCCGGTGCTTTTGTATGGCTGTTAAAACATCGAACTGCGTCGAAAATATTTTCCTCGCGCAACGAATGACACAGGATGTTGACTGTTTCAGATAAAATGTTTATGTGTACTTTCTTGATCCCCCCCCCCCCCCACTTTAGCCCTTGTATGTCGTTCGTCGTCATTTTCATCAACGCCAACGCACAAAGCGGGCCGTTTGCAGCCGAGGAACGATTCGCTTCCGCTTATAAATAACTAAAAGAGGAAGTTGAAAAATATTTGGGGCCAAATGCTTTTTTCACTGTCTTCTTTCCCCCTTCCCCACTTTTCTGCATTTTTTCCACGCTGCTGCACCCCCTTGCGCTGCTTCATCTTTTGCCAACGTGCAGGTAACATAATAGCATGTGACCTTTTTTTGCATTCGGCTCGACCTTGTGTTACCAAAAACGAACAACGAACGGGTCGTGGAGGGGGACATGCCTGATGAGAGGGTTCGTTTCCTGCAGTTGAAAGACTGCATTTTTGAGCTAGGCTTTAGGTTTTTGAAGCACTTCCCGATGCAAAGGCTTTGAGTTGATTTGCCTCTTATTCGTGTTAAACATATCTCATAAGTTCGAAGTTAATAAAAAAAATTATATTCCATTGTATTGATTGTCCAATAACCAGTGGATAAAAAATGGAGAATCACAATTCAAACAAGTAAACGAAGGTTTTTTAGTGATTCCCTCATAATAAAATTCGTATTATGAAATTATTTGATAATATTTTCTTTTTGATGGGTTAGGAAGTCATCAACGAGAAAATTCAAATTTCCTCTTAGATTATCACACTCTTAAATCAAGGATCACGTGTTTAACTTGAAAAAAAAAAACTAAAACTTATAAGCAAAAGGGCATTATTTTGTTACCAAATTTGATCGTGCTGTCTTGCCGAGAAATTTTGCAAAACTTCAGAATAACAGAACATTTATATTTCAGACTCAGAACATGAAAATAATTAGAATAACGAAATGTTTATATTTCAGACTCAGAACATCAAATAATTAGAATAACGGAACACACATATTTCAGGCTGAGAATATCAAAATAATTAGAATAACGGAACGTTTATATTTCAAACTCAGAACATCAAAATAGTTAGAATAACGGAACATAATATTTTCAATGAAAAAATTTCTACATAAAATAACTTTTGCATAGGTTGGCTTCTAGTATCATTGTCAATTCAATCTCTGCTGTAATTGTAATTTATTCACGAGATGGTAACAAAGAGCTCTTTTCATGATGATAAATCATAGCTCATGATAAGCCTGAAAATTTCTTTTGCCATGAAATAGAGGACATCCCATCTCGTTGTCTTAGCTTCGCATCAATGTCTTCCATTTCATTGTTTCTCTGCGTGTTTCGATGTGTTGTAGCTTTGCGCGTCCGCTTGTAAATTTCAGTGGCGGAGGTCCCTTTGCGGGCGTTCCTCGGCAGCACGCCACTCCCTAAAACGACCTCCTCCAAAAGATCTTTTTCAATGCGTTTGAATGTGTGTGCTTTTTGTGCAACTCTATTGTCATCTCATAGAATGGATGTGTAAAAATAAGTGACACTTTTTGTACTGATTATAAAATTAGTGATAATAATTACGTCAAAGTCAGAAACTGTAGTTTTGATCGCCTAATATATTGCATATATTATACACTTACAAAACCAACATAATTTTTTTAATTTACTATCTTTTTAGTTAAAGCACCACAATGGAATTTTTGATACAATTTATAACTGCCGGAAAAAAAACATTTTTTCGAGTATGTAATGAAAGTTTATTTGGATGAAATAGTTCTCAATTAAACTTAAAAACTCGTAAACAGAAAAAGAAATAAATTAATATTATTTCGTATATTAATTAAAAGAAAAATACATGCCATGAATACTCATGAATTGATTGGAGATAAATAAAACAGTATAGCCTTTTGAATCATAACAGTGAAACTTCGTAACTTAGACAGTATCTCAATATTTATGCAAAGCTAAAAATAATCAATATTGGTTGTGTTACTAAGTCTGTGATCCAATATATCTTACAGTTTGTTACGTATATTTAAGTAGTTTAACCAATCATTTTTAAATAAAAGTATTGGTATTTGTAACAAGCCACAGTTCGTAACTTAGAATTTTCATATCAAGTATTTCTAAATTATTCTAAGCACAGAATCACAGCTAACTAAAACCACGCTCAAATTTTGTATCTCTTACTTTAAAATATCTCAAAATTATAGAGTACGAAATATTTCAACTATTACAAATTGAATAGTTAATTCAAATAATAATAATAATAATTTTTTTTTTAATAATATCGAGTAAAATATATTTTTACTACTTTACCTCACACAAGTTTGCCTTTCCAAAATTTTTAGCATTTTTAAAATTAAAACAAACTACACGCATGGCTATTAAATGTGCAATAAAGTCGTATAGCTATGCATATGCTTGAATGCTTTTTATCATCAGTCATGTGCAGCAGTGCACATACCCAACTGCCATTTGTGGGTTTTTTTTTCTAAGGAAAAACCAAAACAATGCATCCTGTGTTTTTAGTCTACAGTGGATACTCAAGCATAGACTCATTTTCTGAACAAATGACGTCATCGAAATAGATAACTATGTAATAGCATATTGTAAATAGCTTTCGATGTATTTAGGAGAAAGGGAAAAAAAAAGGAAAAATAATTGTGTTACTTCACCACAACGTAAGGAGGAGGACGTCTGATGGGGCTTTTTAGGATGGTCCGCAGGTAGCTGTACATAGAGGATACTCAATGTATGTGTCCTTTCCTGTAGATAGTAGAACATATGGGACCTAGGCCCGTCATTTGACATGTAGGCCTAGGAACTGGGTCCCATTTACCTAAATCCCTAAGAGTACATAATATGTTTGTATGATGGAATTCAATGAAATATCTATTTATGTATCTGGCTAAAAGTGTAAATAAAATACTAAAAGGAATTTATGTTATGTTTTATTCATGTGTCATGTTCATTTTTTATTAAAATTCATTTGTCCAAAAAAGCCTCGAGATTAATGAGAAATTATCAGTGTTATCTGGAAAAGTCACTTGTAGTTATAATCATCGTAATTTTATTAATAGTAATATTTCTTGCTATAATAATAGTAATAATATTGTGCATAGTAGTAGTAATAATTATTGTGATACCCATGGTGCTGTGAAGTCTAACATTTTAAATAGATCAACACTGTTTTCGAAGCTCTGTCCGCCAAAGGAAAAAGAAAAGCCATACTTTAAGTGCTCTATACTTGAAACACTGCGATGATTTTAAACTATATAATCTTGCCGTGAAGAATTATCTCGGTTTGAGAACGGACAAATAACTTAAATATTTTAAAAGTTATTTAACTTTTTTAAAAATCGCAAATTGGAGACAATTTTCTACCTAAATGAAAATTATCAAAATCTCCCAGTTTTTGCAAATTTTTGTGAGTAGGGTTTTTGGAGTAGGTTATTAAATATTAAAAAGACTACAAGCGCTTTGACATTTGATATCTCCATATTGACATTTTGCATCATTTTCAAAATAATCGTTGACAGTCCTAGGCTTTACATAGACTAAACTTGACCTAATAGTCATGAGTAACAGTTACAAACTGACAACAGTTATAAAAATATCAGATTAATTCGCAAAAAAGCAACATTTCATATAAACAAAGCAGACTTCGAAAAAGAGCCTTAAGACATAAAAAAACATATATATTATTGAAAAATTAAAAACTATTGGAAATAATTCAAATTTATAGATAAAAACATCTCATTCAATTCAGTTATTGAGTACGTATGATGCTTATTTTAAAATTTCTTTGATATTTAGTTATTTTTTTACAGATTAAGCTTTTTGATTACGTGATAAAAGGGGCCATGTGCAAATATAAAAATAATAATAAGCAACTTTGCTTACTTTGGATAACTAAAGAGAGATATTCTCAATACTAATATAAGAGAAATTTAGTGAAATATTTCTCTTCATATTCAAGTTACATACATAATAGTAGTTAATATACATACTGACGACAGATGGTGATTCCCAAATTCGATTTTACTCAAATTTTTTATTGTTCCAGACTGTTAGAGTTTTGTTTGATATCAATGTTTCCTCCAAAATCATTTTTAAAAAAAAAACGTTTGAAATGTTAAATGAAAGTTTTTCTATTTCTTTTCTTTAGTTGTCAGTTGTTTTAATTACTTCAATTAATAATATGTCAGTCTCGCGAATGTTATTGTAGCACAAAATCAACGCATACTATCTACTGTTCAACACTCAATCTCAATTTAACATAACAGACAAGTTGTCCCCTTATTACTAACCAAATCTTCTATATATTTGTGCTTGAAGAATGTCAAAAGTTAAAGTATAAACTAAGCATGGCGAAAGTTTGTTTTTGTTAGTATTATAATACAGTGGTTGGTCTATACCGCATGCTGAAGTTATTGATGAAACTGCCTAGCATAAATTTCTGCGCGTAACTTATGGGCAGTTACATATGAATGAAAACAAGAAAAAAAAATGTTTCTTTAACAGATTCGTTCATCGATTTATATTGTAGTAGAACTAAGTAGAAATTGAGTGCCTCCTCCATCATATTAGATCAAAGAATCGGATTAGAATTAGTTGATTTCGACAGTAACGTAATTATCAGCTTCTTCAACGGAAATACAATTACGCAATGTCGTCGTAGTCTTTTCCTAATTCCAACGTTCGTCTATACGTAATTCTCTCTGCCCAAGACCTCAACTGTTGGAACTCTAACCAGTCCCAGCAATACTCTATAATAATGGAAAACTGACTAACACATATTTGTCCATATTTTCCAGTTTCTGATCAGAACGTCATTTGGGGAAGGATAAACATGACAGAAGAGTAGTTTCTATTTCTTTTCTTGACATCTGCCACCATTTTTCCTTATCTCATGGCTTTACTGGAAGATGACTTCTACTAGCTGCAAGATGAAAGAGAGTGCTAGAGCACAAGACACCTGGTCTTTATCCTTAAATTAATTTGCACTCACTCGATTCCAACAACTAACGCAGCTTAAATATAACTGCTAAAAGTTACTGAGGAATAGAAATATGTGCTAATTTTCTCCTGAAGCATAACAGGATAGCTCTTTCCCTAAAAAATCCCTGCGTGATTAACATAACAAGTCGAAAGAACAAACTCGGAATTTTGATGATGAACGTAATTCGAGTGACACTTTTTGAAGAACGAGGACTCGAAACATCACATGCATCACCCCCGCCTAAACAAAACTTTTGACAAATATCTTTAACTCCTCTCTCTGAAAGTACAAATTTACCTGGCAACAATCCCCTTTCCAGAAAATGCACACAAGTGAAAACTCAACTATAACCAAACGGATAAACAGGTAAATCAACCAAATGCACAAAGCTCTGGGGAAAAGATCATCCGATGCCAACCCTCGAATGATGAAAAAAATTGACTCCCCTAGCGAAGATTCAAAACCTCAAAATCAAAAATTTAGCATATCGAACCCATAATGACTTGCACAAAAACTTTAAAAAAAAAAAAAAACCTCAAAATATAGAAGTAAACTCGAAGAAAACCCCACAAAAAATGCGAAATTCACATTTATCGAACTGTTGATAGGCCTGTATGGTGGTCTGGGATCTGACCTCAAATCAGAAAGGTCTCTGGTTCAAATCCCGGATAAGGCATAGATGTTCTTTTGTTCTCTTGTCTGCACTTTCTGTTCGTTGCAACGTTGGTCCTTTTGATACCCGAATAATGAATGTCAATATCTGAGTGAGCATTAGGAAAAAACATTGATCGAACTCAGGGCCATCATCGAAATTTATCTGGGCACCTGATACCATTAATGGCCCTGTTCTCATCGATCTTGAAATTTTATCTTTAAGGTGGCTCTTTCTGGTAACTGGAACGTAAATTGGAGTGAGAAGAAAATTAGATATTTTGTATTTTAGATAAAGTTGCGTCGTTACAAAAATAAGCTGCCGTTTTCCATATCACCAACTTTATCCAATAACTAAAAGCCAATCAGTCTAGACTATAGGAGAGAGTGGGGTCAATTGTAGCATTTTTTACTTAACTATTTTTAACTAACAAAAAATCCAATATATTATTAGTATTAATTGACAGACGAGTAAAGTAGACTATCCTCTACTAGAAAAAAAAATACATACCTTATTTTAAATGTTATTACATTAGTTATTAACAATTTTTGAGAGTCGTGCACTTGTTACAATTGTCCCCACTTACGGGGTCAATTGTAACAGTTTATAAATTCAACTAAAACATAGTTAATTATACATATTATCATAGTTGTGATATATTTTTTTATTGATCAAAATAGTAGTGATATTTTAGAAGTAAAAATAATAACGAGCAGAGACCTAAAGGGTTAAACTTTAACTTTAAGGGGTTAAAAATTTTAATTTATGCTGTGAAAGGTGACAAATAAAATAATGCACATGCAACATAATATAAATGATATAGGAAACTATTGGTGGTTCTTAAAGAGTTAAGTAATGGTTTGTAAACATAAGATTATTTATTTTCAGCTGTTACATTCGTCCCTTTACTTATTGTTACAATTGTCCCCAAGACGCCATTTCAGCTTCATTTGTTAAAAACAATGCTAGTTAATTAACAAAACTAATCTTCTTTTTTTAAATGTTAATTAAGGTGTCCACTTACATATTCAGTTAATAATTTTTATTTGTTTAAACAAAATTACTTTGTTACAATATAATATTCTAATACCAAAAAAAAGTACTTACGTAGCGTGAAAATATCTTTTGTGATGTAACTCTTTCAGAGGTACATAAAAATGGTTGCCAGCAGGGGTGTAGATTTATTAAATACACCTTGTGCGCCACCTAGGAACCAAATCTAGAACCCGACACTCGAAATTTTTGCTCTGTTACAATTGACCGCACTCTCCCCTATCTATCCGTGAAATAACCGAAATTAAATCCAAGTATCCACCAATCAAGAAACTGTATAGCTTGCACGTCAGAAATAAATTTTAAAGTAGCACCGCTTTTAAGCTTTGGAAAACTAACAGTCAAAGCTAAAAACCTAGTTTTATTTGAGATAATAGCTTTTAAACCTAAGCACAAAAAGGCCACATCATAATTGAAAAGAGCATCAACCACAAACGCTCTCTCCTTTTGATTCCAAGAAAATTCTAAAATTCCAGACTTTATGAATCGCGGTAGTGAATGAAGTACGTAAGTAACAGTCTTCAAGTGTTTTCTTGTCCATAAAGAAGATAGTTACTACATTTGATAACAAACAATGAATTAAAAACTTTAAAAAAAAACAGTTTTTGGTAGCAATTTAAAACGCAAAGAGAGCGAACGCTATTAAGCGAAAAGTAAAAACTATTGTTAAGAGAAATTGGAAGCCTGCGGATAAGAAATTAAGTCAAAGTGTAGTTCCTATTTTCAACGTTTTATCTTTAATGCTAATTTATTCACATTCACACAGAAACTTTAGTCACACCAAGCATTTTTGGTTTCAAAAGAATTGTCTGGTAAAATAATATGTAAATTCTAAAACAAATTAAGCAAACTTGTAAGGAACTAGTAACATAAAACAGCATATTTTGTTGTTGTTCTATTCAAAATAAGTTTCTGTTATCAGTTGAACTCAAAGCTGCTTTTATTTAGTGAAAATGTTTATTACATGATGCCCGGCATTATAATTGCAAATGTCATCTCTAAGTTTTTGTTACAGTTTATAATTTGTACTAATATGCAATTATAATTTATTTTAATTTAAATGCATCGATTTTAAATAATATCTAGTTGCACTTTCCATTCTTCTTCAAACAAGCACATCGTAACTATTCTTTAAACTAGAAAACTGTCTTAAAAATCTCATGACAACCTTGCCAAGAGCCTTTTGAGATTCAAGAGCTCGCGTAATCCAAACGTTTCAAAATTGCTTATAAATTATAGATGGATGTTACACATAAACTTAGAAAGGGATTGATACAAGATTTGTTTGAAAACGAAAAAAGAATGAAATTCATACCCTTTTCTCGCCAAGCAGCTTTTATATATGTATCGAGGGATAATGAATACAAAAGGCAGACTGTAATCTTCGTCGCCAATGTCAGAGAAGACAGCGACCCAATGGGGCCGAATTTCCAACTCACATTCATCAATTTAAATTGCGGACAAGTCTAGCTTTGAAAGTTGCTTTTCAGGATATCAGACACTATTTTGTGTTCTGTCAAACTAAAAGATATTCGAGAAAGGGAAATAATGAAAAGTTTTCAAGACTTCAAAATGCCTCACGACTGGAAATGGTGTTAGTTTTGTTCTTATATAATCTTCGATTTAGGGCAAAAGAAATAGTATATATATATATATATATATATATATATATGTCTATACACATTTGCGCGTATTTTATTTATCTAAAATAGTAATATAATGACATTCCTGTTTAACTATCGTTTTCTTCTTTTCAAATTTCAGATTAGTTGTCACAAAATTAGTTTAATTGAATGTGGGGGTTCAATTATAATAGATCCAAAATAATAACAGCAATTGGTTAACATCAGCAGGTAATAAAGATTAAATTTTATGAGGAATCTTTCAATGCGTGTTGAAAGGGCTGTGTGATAATCGAAATGCTCTGCATTGGAATATCTAATAATTGAGAGTCAGTATTTTTGATGTTATTTTTTAAAATATACTTTTTTGCATAAAAATTTTAGTTTGACATTTATTAACAAATATAATGACGATATATACGAAATTAAATATAATACGAATCTGAAATTAAATATAATACGATATCTTTTATAATTCATAAAAAAAGTTTTGAAAATTGAAAAACTTTTGTGTTCATCAAAATCGTATGATATTTAAATATAAAGTAATTAATTCGGAAGTTTTTTCAAACTAAACTGTGCTCTAATTTTAAGGATATGTACAAATCTCAAAATTAACTTTATTTTAAAAGAAACAGATTCTTCAGAAACTTTAGTCCTCTTAACATTTTGCAAAATGAAGTACATGATGTAGTTTTGGAGTTGCTTGTAGTATACATATTATGTACATAAAGATCGATTTCAGGAAAGAAATACTCTGAAAAAAATAGAAAATTATTTTTTCAGAAAAATATGAATACTCTTAAAAGTATTTTCCACTCTCTAAAAGGATTTTAATTCTACTGACATTAAAAACATCTTTTAGTTAAGAGCATTAAAAAATAGTCTATCTTTAAGAGCTACTTAAACAAGAAAATCTTAAAACCTTTTAGCTTAAATATAACGGAAAACAACTTTTGAAAGCCTTTATCTGCAAATTTTTGAATTTAAATTAAAAGTGGTTCTAAGCTTTGATGAAACACTTTAAAATCATTCAAGACCATCACGTCCATGCATCTGGTTTTCAGATAACTGATTTTAATTTTTTTTTACTATTCTATGTGGCTGAGTCCTTGTGTTTATATATATATATATATATATATATATATATATATATATATATATATATATATAGAGAGAGAGAGAGAGAGAGAGAGAGAAAGAGAGAGAGAGAAAACATAAACAAGTAGTTAGTTCAAGACTGGACAGCACATAGCGTATATGACATCTATATTAGTTTAGGTTACGATGATTATGTTTCGATGACTATATTAGTTTACAACATATGCCCGAAATGTTTGCGATAAACTTACCTGATTTGCCTTTCGCTCAACAATTGTTTCCCTTAGCCAACACGGTTTATTTTCTTATTTTGTTGTCCTACCTTTATTTCATTTCAAAAACTTTCTTTGGAAACTTTTCATTTTTCTTTTTTTTCAAATTTGTTTTTTTTTCCATCATTCTCATGCTAGATAAGTCTTGAGAATGGTAACCTGTTTTAAAACGTTATAAATATGTAGATTTATCCATCTTCAAAATTTTTGAAATCTATAAATTTTTTCTATATTCAGGTATATTTAGTTTCTTTAAAGTTTTCATTTCATTATTAACGTAGATCATAAAAGTTCAAAATTAAGAATTAGCAAAACTTAAGTTAAAAAATGAATGATCAAAACTCAAACCCATTGTTAAAAACCATTTTAACTAGTTTTATAATCATTGCTTCATAAATCTAATTAAATAATGATTTATGCTGCCTGTTTTCTTCTTCTAACCCATAACAGATAATCGATTATTGCAAGATTCCAGTTAATCTTTATAATGTTTGAGGGAAAACGTTGAGAACGGAATTAATTTATTTTATTTCTGTTCGCAAAAGATTAATATTTTTTTTTCAGTCTACTATTTTTCAATTAGAGTTAGCTCTTGCAAAAAAATAAGGAGTTTTTAAGGTTGTTTCGAGCCTGACACGCGTAAAAAAACACACACAGCTGAGGTATAAAAATAAAGTTATGTTTTGCACCAAAAATAGCATCATTTACATCTCGTAAAAGCAACCTTATTTATAGCTCAACGAAAGTTTCAGTTGAGATCGAGTGAAATTATTCACGCCTCGCATACAATCATTCGCTCGAAGTGTAATAAAAGTAACTTGTAAACTTGTAAGTGTATTTACAAGGTGAAAAGTAAAAAACTACCTCCCTAAGCTGTTTGCTTTAAAGAAGATTTCAATCAACCTCAAGACTATCTTAAATATGAATAAAACAACTTAATACACCTTGATTATACACCGTAGGAGGTTGATTTTATAAAGTTGTTTTTGAAGTCAACTTCAAATAAAACTTAAACCAACCTTAACACCTCAAAACAACCTCAAAAGCACCTTAATATTTTGTAAGGAAGATCAGAAAATGTCTATGTATATATTCTAATCAAATTGTCGTTTTTGCAAAACATACGCCTTACATTAGTTAAATCTTTCAAATATATTATAATTATGTTATAACCATCGTTTAACAGCCAACCCAATTTTTTTGTTTACGACTACTATTGTTCAACTCCGTAGTCTTGCAATTTTGAAAACAATCTAGAAGAGAAGGAACTCCTGGATCAAGTATTGGGATAAATTTGTCTTTGCGGAGGACTTTTTGATGGAACTAACCCGCATTGTTATTACTTGAAGAGGAAAACCACAAAAACCTCCCACTTTTAGCCTGACATCAAGGGGACTCTAACCTATACCGTCTACCACTAGGGATATTTTACGTCAGCACTGTGGTACGGGCAAAGCGGATGTGTTTCAAATATATTAATAAAAATATGTTTCTACACATAACCTGCTTTATTTACAAAGCTCAAAAAAAAAGAAAAAAAAAGAAAAAAAAAGACCACTGCGAACAGCTTTTGATCTAAGGATCGCTGTTTACTTGTTTCTATGAATTGTTCATCTTAGTGTAATTCGAACTAATTTCTTTGTTCCATAGTAATAAAAAAATATGGATCATCTGAGAAAGTGAGTTGAAAAAAAGCTAATATTCTAATAACTTTTGATCTTCACTCTCTAGAACACTTAATGGTTCGAGGGCATAAACTCAAATATGCAAATTAATTAGTGCAAACGATATTTTAAATTACAAAATCAAACACATGAATGCGCCTTCTTTGAATGAACATACCTTTTTAATTATATATCCATATTTATATTTCTGATTCCCCAAAATATAGGGAGTTGCTACAATCTGGGAAATATGGTTCTAATAGTTCGGCAGGAGAACTGTTCTAAGTTTGGGCGCCATAATGTTAATTTTATTGCGAAAACTTTTTGCTCTAAGTTTTGAACTTCGTTTATCAAGAGATAATTCCTGCAAACTATTTAATTTTAGTAAATATTTATTTTTGTATTATTTTATTTTACTATAGTCGAACGATTTTGAAGTGTAAGGTATAAAATTTTACTTTATTTTAAAGAAGGCAATGTTACATGACAAAATACGAAATTTGAGAAGCTCGGTTGAATAGTTCTTGAGAAATTTAATCTTAAAATTACGATTTTTTTTAAAAATTCAATTTCTCAGAAACTATTCGACCGATTTCATCCAAATTATATATTTTCTCAAGAGATATTTCTCCACATCTCGAGATTTTTTTAAAGGAATAGAAAACTTTTTGCATTCAATTATAAATTCGAAAGGTAGTTTTCAAACAATAACTGTCTTCAATTATTTTTTTAATTTCTTTTATTTAATAATGGTAGAAAAAGTTTTGAATTTCAAGGTAGAGGAATTTTTACATCATTCCAAAGAATGTAATTAGATGTGTCAAAATAAAAGTTTTAACGAAATCGGTCGAATCCTCAGGAGTTCCTCAGGAATTGAATTTTAAATGTACGACGGATAATAATATCGAAAGTTATTTGCTGTGATGCGTTTTTTTTTTATTTTTGCGAACTGATTTATTTTTTGGGAAGAGATTGCATAGCAAATTGCTTAACTGATCTATTCATACACTAAACAGTCATTAATTTCTAATTGCTGTTTTAGTTTTACTTTCAAAGTATTGAATTTAAATACATATATAAATTTCCCTAAGTTTAGCATAGTCATGGCAATGCACAAATTAAAGAATTTATTAATTCAGTTTTCAGATAAAAAAATACTTCAGTCTTTGAAAAATAAGAAGTAAATAAGAGAAAAACTATTTACTCTAAATATGCATGTGAAGACCCTCAACATATTTCCGGAATCCTATATTCTATAGCTGATATTTATAAAAACAGTTGATGACGAAAAAAAAGGCATTATTTAAAAAGTGAAATATTGTCCTCATTTCAGTGTTTAAATTACTTTTTTTTGTGTCCCAAATGTCCCCTGAACACATCTGGCACTGAGGGAAAAAAAAGATCAAAACTTCAAGAATATAGCAAAATTTACCATATTCCCTGTTCTATGGGGATGGATATAGCAAGGATTTTGGTTAAATTAACAATAAAACTATGGTGTTAAAATAAGAAGAAAAATTTAGTAAATGTGAAAAATTTCATAATTTTACCATGATACTTAAGAGCATGGCATAAAAGGCATTTATTCGGTTAAATGTATTTTGCCATTTTGTATTTTTTACTAATTCAGAATTTCCGGTAAACCATTACCATATGAACGTAAAAAATGTCAAATCAAAGATTTAAATACCGTATAGTTTAGTTTTATTAACCAAAATTATGGTTTTCTTTCTTTTTTTACCAAAAATGTCACTGCTATACATATTGCGGTGATTTTATCAGAATATTTTCCTCTATGTTATTATTTTGGACTTGCAAGGTAGAACGTAATATCAGATCTTTTGGTTGTTATATACATTACCATTTAGTTATTACCATACAAGTAAAATAATTGTACCAGAATTTTTTTTTCTCCGTGTATAATTCAGATTGTAGTTGTTAATTTATTTCGCATAACTGATTTTAAAATATATTTACGTATAAAATTAACGTTTAGGTAGTTATTTAATTTAATATAATTTCATTTAATCGGTATTAATTTGAGCAAAAGTAATACTTTAGCACTTTAGTATTTTTACTTTAGTAGCTTTTAAAGAATGCCTCAATGAAATTTCTTTATTACGTTCCAAAATTTTATTTAATACACTTTTTTTAAACTTTCCTTTTTTACCGTATTAAGTTTAAAAAAAAAAAAAAAAAAAAAAAAAAAAACACTACTGAGTCGATAACCACAGAAAAATAAAAATTTTCTTATTCAATAAATTATGTTTTTTTATGAATTACGAATTTATTTTAATCCGTTAATGTGTTTTTTTTTTCAGAAATAAAACCCTATTGAAAAAAACATTACTATAGGAATGCTGTTAATGGCCCATAAATTGTTTTTAAAGAAATATATCAGCCGCCTAGGTCATTTCAATCAAGTGTAGACTAGTCGATTTCTCTTTACCTTAAAAAATACCAGTGTCGGGAATACTGGGCAATGGCCTACACATCTGAACCTACTTAATCTGATATAGAGCGTTATTCCAATTAAACCGGTCATTATTAGCTATAACTGCTGATTACAAAATATGAATTTCTTATAAGAGGAAACAAAATAAAATATTAAGTTATTTGTCGCTAGAATACATTACTTTCAACTAATACTAATAAATCATACTTATTAAAAGAATGAAATTCAAACATATTATGCCAATTAATATAAAAACATTTCTCACAGCAACATTTATATTAATTGCAACTTAAATTGTTAGTTTGTATTTCGTAATTTATAACTTATTATTAATTTAAACATATTATGCCAATTAATATAAAAACATTTCTCACAGCAACATTTATATTAATTGCAACTTAAATTGTTAGTTTGTATTTCGTAAATTATAACTTATTATTAATTTAAACATATTATGCCAATTGATATAAAAACATTTCTCACAGCAACATTTATATTAATTGCAACTTAAATTGTTAGTTTGTATTTCGTAACTTATTATTAATTTAAACATATTATGCCAATTAATATAAAAACATTTCTCACAGCAACATTTATATTAATTGCAACTTAAATTGTTAGTTTGTATTTCGTAATTTATAACTTATTATTAATTTAAACATATTTTGCCAATTAATATAAAAACATTTCTCACAGCAACATTTATATTAATTGCAACTTAAATTGTTAGTTTGTATTTCGTAATTTATAACTTATTATTAATTTAAACATATTATGCCAATTAATATAAAAACATTTCTCACAGCAACATTTATATTAATTGCAACTTAAATTGTTAGTTTGTATTTCGTAATTTATAACTTATTATTAATTTAAACATATTATGCCAATTAATATAAAAACATTTCTCACAGCAACATTTATATTAATTGCAACTTAAATTGTTAGTTTGTATTTCGTAATTTATAACTTATTATTAATTTAAACATATTATGCCAATTAATATAAAAACATTTCTCACAGCAACATTTATATTAATTGCAACTTAAATTGTTAGTTTGTATTTCGTAATTTATAACTTATTATTAATTTAAACATATTATGCCAATTAATATAAAAACATTTCTCACAGCAACATTTATATTAATTGCAACTTAAATTGTTAGTTTGTATTTCGTAATTTATAACTTATTATTAATTTAAACATATTATGCCAATTAATATAAAAACATTTCTCACAGCAACATTTATATTAATTGCAACTTAAATTGTTAGTTTGTATTTCGCAATTTATAACTTAATTGAAAAAAATTCTGAAATAATTCATTGCATGTCATGAACTTAAGATTGATACGTTAGTTCGAAATTGATACTCCCCTTGCTTTGATAATCGACAATATAATAACATTAATGTGTTAGTCAGGATTTCATATAACATTAACCACTGTGTAAAGACAGGTTTAACGTCAAAATTCAGAATCACTTTTCGCACTCAGAATTATTACTTCCCAACTTAAATTTATTGCACTTGTTTGGACACGCCCTTATCGATTTTGCAGGGTTTGTTTATCACCTCGAAGCAATTTCTTTCAACGTGCTAGGATGAAGAAGAGACAACACCTGCTGTTTAAAGATAGGGACTACTGTAAACATCCCGTCGTAGATATAGTTTAGCATCGGTTAATTATCAATATTAATCAGCAGAAAATCTAGGAGCAAGTAAAATATTCAGTGTTATTGTATGTTTATAACATTTTTGATGCTTTAATTTTGCTTACTAAAAAAAGTAATATTTTCATACATAACTGATAAATGTTAAGAAAAGAGATAAATTTTTTAATATATGATCTAAAGTAGAGAATATGGTAACATAAAAAAATTAGTCTAAGATATACAAAAAAACAAGAAGAAAATTAATAAAAACAAAAAGTTTCATTTATTGCGCATAAGCTGCAAGTAAATAGAACTCATAAAATAAGTTCAAAATGAAGATAAAACAAAAGAAAATTGCAGACTAATGAAAAAAGGGGAAAAAATAAAATTAATACAAAAAAATAAAAAACTGGGAGAAAAAGAAAGAATAGAATTGTTTAAAAAAAAAATCCGGAAAAAAAAAGATATAATCTTTTTATCAGCCCACACGATTATATCTGCAAAAAAAGAGTGCTTTCTAATATTGTATTAAAATAGCCAAAGCAAAATATATCAATACAATAGTGTGAGGAGCACTCAAAAAAGTTTTACAAAAATTGCAACAAATAAAATAGAACACAATAAATAAAAATAACAAGTAAAAACAGAAAATAAAATATAAAGAAAAAACAATAGAACATAAAACATAATCTATAAAGCGAGTAGCGAAATAATTTGAACTTACATAAACGGGAAATTTTTCAAGAATGATTTAAAATATTTTCGTAACAAGATTGCCAGATTGCAAAATATGAAAACAAAAGCGCAAATTGAGATAGCGCAACTAGAGGAGTTTTGTTTTAAAGTTCGTTATTACTGCATTGCTGAAGTGTGTTTGATTTGTTAGTTACCAAGGATGGACCTGAAAATGGATGTGCGCAAGGTAATATTATACTGGATAATTTAAAGAAGTTGACTATAAATAATTTCAGAAAAAAAATATTTATTTAAGAAAAAAATATAAAATAAAAAATAGAAAGAAGCATGAATTGCCTGTTTTGCACATAATTTTAGCCACGGATTTGCCAGAAATGGATTTGCACATGGAAAAATTGTATAAATTAACAAGGAAATTTATTAGTATATAATTTTAGTCACGGATTTGCCCGAGATGGATTTGCACAAGGAAAAATTAAATAAATTAAGGAAGGAATATTTAGTAAAGGAATTTTTTAGTAAATAATTTTGACCTCAGATTTGCCCGAAAAGGATTTGCACATGGAAAATAATACAAATTAACCAATAAATTTTTAATAAATAATTTTTCCCACGGATTTACCCGAAATGAATTTGCACATGGTAAAACTATATAAATTAACAAAGAAAATTTTTAGTAAATATATCTACAATTATATACGATTAACTCAATAATTTTATATAGAATTTTATTATTTTAGTTGGGTATCCATTGTTTTTTATCAAATTTTGAAAGAGTTTATCGATTTGTTTTTTGGATAAATAAATATTACCACATATTCTTTTGATTCTATTCATTTCATTAAAAGTGGTATTTAAATAGATGCTCCTAGAAACGTTGGAATTCCAAGTAATAAGTTTATTTATATTAAAATTAAAATCATTTCTTTTATTGTATAAATCAACAAAGCAGATATTTTCTTTTCTACGAGTAATACTCAAATCCAAAAAATTGAAATTATAATTTTTTTTTAATTAATTTTATTTTTTCCCCTTTTTTCATTAGTCTGTAATTTTCCTTTGTTTTATCTTCATTTTGAACTTATCTATATATATAGCTGAAACATGAATCTCTAGTATAAAGATGGCTTGATATCAAAATTTTTTGTTACAATTTTGTGACATTCCTTTTAGAAGAGTGTTTCAAATAATAAAGATAGTATTTACATTCAATGATTAGTTCCAAAGTTGTTTTGAATGTAATATTTTCTGTTTTATATACTGTATGCCAGTTATAATCAATTTTGAAATAACCGTAAAAGCATGTAGGTTAAGCATTTGTAATTTATAAAGACGAAAAGAAGAACATATAAACTCCTTTGACAAATTTATAAAAAACACAAAACGACATCGCGAATTTGCTAGTCAAATCAGCTTTTCTCTCTAGTTTTACAAAACATAGAGCAGCTTTCTTAAAAGGAAAAACTTATTTCCAACAAAGAGGGGTGCTTTTACTTGCAAATAGGGAAGCAATTCCACAGTTCTATTTCTTTTTTTTTCTCTCTTGCCTCTTTGCAAGACGTATTTATTCACCTATCACACCAAACCGGCTAAAAAAAAAGGACAGCCAACATATCATTCGCGAATTTTTTTAAAATTACCACAAGTGGGCGTATTTGTGCGAGAAGGAAAAAAACTTTTCTGTATTAGATGCTTTGAAATACTTTGTTGCAGATTGCTCGCAATTTAGAAACAGAAAATATAAAAAAAATTTATTTCTCTATTTTTGTTTCATTACAGTATGGCATACAATGAATAAAAAAAATTGTAAGCTCGAATGTATGTAAAAGAATGCTCGGATTTGCAATTCAAGAGGAATACTTGATCTTAATTATATAGAATTCAAATATTGTTCTGCTAAAGAAAACATATGCCTACATTTATTAATCGTGATGTTTTTATATCCGTGTTTGAAGAATGTTTTTATATTCGTTATCTTTTACAAACACTAATTTAGTAGCATTTGCATATTAAAAGTAATTTCATTCAAGAAGATTGCGTTTACTGACTCTAGTATGATGTATAATAAATTACAAACTGCAATAAAAGAACACAAATTTATTGGAAGCAATTATGTTAATTAAAAAAATGTGATACTGTGAAACACAATTCCAAGCTAGAATAATTTATCTTAATCTATCGCGAATATTTAAACAAAATAAATGTAAGCTTTTTTAAGAATACTTATCAATGTTATTTTATGCAATGAGAAATAATAATTTTCTAAAAGCTTTATTTCTGTCGTATGCAAATATATTCAAAATAATTTCGTCTAAACAAATAAATTTTTTTCATGCTGTTAGAAATGTTAAATTAGTCTTCATCCTTACTTTCGATGTAAGTTAAAGCTGTTACTTATGCCATTTGCCAATACCAGCAAGCCTGCTTCATACCAAGCAAATTTTTAAGGCAGAGGGTGCATTTCTAGTTTTTTCTGTTGCGCCACCTATGGCCAAGAATACGACTTCAGCCACGCACACTCCACAGCCCTTTTTACAGGGAAGAAACTATCATATTCCATTCATTCATCCCTGGATCGTAATTTTGACCTGAACCAGAGAACGATCTATCTGCACTTCTATACCCTCATAGGTATTAATTTGTTATTGGGATGTGGAGGACTTTGTGACTCCGACTGATTTGACGTGCAGCAGAGACGAAGATTCTTCGGCCGGCCGGATTTGTACTCCCGTTCTTACGAACACGAGCCCTTCGTCCTACAAGCTAGGCTATATTTGCCCTTCGATGTAAGTAATTACGTTGAACGAAATAGAGAATAATATGATTTGAAATTCCAACAAATTCTTTATTATCTCTTAAAGAATTTAAATATGGTAAATTTAATGTAGCTTAGGGATATGATTGCCTATTTAAATGTATTAAAATTAAATCTTAATGATTTCGTTTATTGGTTAATTATTTATATACCTAAAAAAATGTAAAAAATTCATAATATAATAATAATAATAACATATTTTATGAAACATAACTTTCTGAAGTTATTATTTATTTAAGATTTATAAATTACTTCATATAATAACTTGAATTAAAACTATTTTTTAATTAATATTATTGCAATTTTGTAATTATATAATCTTTTTGTTAATTACTTATTGTTTATTTAAATTAATTGTTTATTTAAATTAATGTATTTAATAGAAACAAATGCTTAATAGTTTCAGATAACTTATTTAAATTGAACTTTAATGGATTAAAATTATTAAAATTGCAATTTCATTAAAAAATTACAATAATTAATTATTTCTAAAATTTAAAATTTAATTCTTTTAATTTGGTAGGTCTGAAATCCTATCTGCATTCTTAAAAATGAAAGTAGCAATGAGATGATCTACACTACATCAGCTACTATCTACTTATCAACTAATCACTACTTGGATCGGAACAAAATAGAACAGAACTGTCAAAAACAACTTAAGCTGTTTTTGACAATTATCGCGATGGCTCAAAGGATAGAGCGTTCGCCTTCCAATGAGGCGAACCGGTTTCGAATCCCAGTCGATACGAATTCCGCATCCGGCTTGCACTGACCACATAGCTGACGAGAAATATCCTCAATGGTAGACGGATCATGGGTTAAAGTCCCATTGCCGTCAGGCTAACCGTGGGAGGCTCTCGTGGTCTTCCTCTCCGTGTAACGCAAATGCTGGTTAGCTCTATCAAAAAAGTCCTCTGCGAAGGCAAGTTTCTCCCAATACTCGATCAAGGAGATCCCTTGTCTTCTGGATTGGGTTCAAAATTACACGGATACGGAGTTGAACATTAGTAGTCGTAAACCCATAAAATTGGGTCAGCGACGGTTATAATATAAAATAAAATAAAGCATTTTCTATTTTGGCATTTGCGAGAATCAAAAGCATCGGACAAGCTATTTATCTATATAACTGGTCTTTTTCTTATAACTAAATAACTTTTTTATCTATACATATCCTTAACTTCAGCTTTTCATCATTTTTGACTATTTTAGTTTAATGTATTAAGATTACTCTTATACTTTTATAAATCTTCTAATAAACATTTTATACAGTTATCTGCTTGATTACTTGCTACATTTGTTTTTAAAGAAACCTACATAATATTATAATGTGAAGAAATTAAAATTTGATTGAAAAGAACTGTTTTTTATAAAAATCAAGTTCCATATTTTGGAATGGAGTTACAGAATGTATTTATATACAGTTCGTAAAGTAAAAAAAAAAAAACTGGCCACCCTGAATAATGATCGGATTTTCGCGTTCTAGGACACCATCTTAATGGTTCGAGGGTGTGTTCGCAAATATGCTAATTAATCAGCTCAAACGATATTTCAAGTTACGAAATCAAACCCAAGAACGTACTTTCTCAGACTAAACATTCCACTTTTTCCTCGGATTTGGGGGTAGCAGCAATCTGAAAAATAGGGTCCCAGTAGTTTGGTCAGGGGAGCTGTCCGAAGTGTCCCCCTTAATGTTAATTTTACTTTTTGTGGGTTTCGCTATATTTCGAGATATTTTTAAGCGAATTGAAACGTTTTTATACACAATTATAAATATCGTTTATCCAAAGATAATTTCAAGCAGAATATAATTTTTAGTAAACATTTATGATTTTTTATTCTTTTATTTAATAATCGTAAAAACCTTTCGATTTGAAAACTTTTGAATACAATTTCTAATGGCAAAATGCAAAACTAGAACAAAATCAATTGAATAGACCCAGAGAAATCGAATTTCAAAAAACTCGCTTTTTTAAATTTTGATTGTTCAGGAACTATTTTAACCTATTTCGTTCAAATTAGGCGTTTTGCAATTAGAAATCGCATTCTCCTGACCAAACTATTGGAACCATGAATCCCAGATTGGCTACTCCTTCTATTTTGGGGGTCAGAAATCCTAATCCGTTGAAAAAAGGCTATGTTTGTTCAGAAAAAATAAGTTTCTATGTCTGGTTTCGTAACTTGAAACATCGACTGCACATTCCAGTTATAAAAATACCTATTAAAAGCATCGAATCAGTCATATATCTTTAACTATAGCTTTTGTCAAGATTTTTTAATTAAATGTATTAAAATTACACTTATACTTATATGCATCATTTAAAAAGCATTTTATATAATATATTGTCCTTGATTTAGAAAAATCTGCATAATTTTGTAAAGTAAAATTTGATTTTTAAAATTTTTTTTCATAAAATTCAAGTTTTATATTTTAAAATGGGATGGATATTTTAATATTTCAGATAATACAGCAACTTTTTATTCTATTTTAAGTTCAAAGTATCATTTTAATTATTCATTTATTATTTTTCACAAGAATAATCTTTCTTTTTTTTTTCCTCTTTAGGTACTAGGGGAAATAAATTCATATGATATTAATCTCTCTCATACTTAAGCTTTAAAGCACATTTATGTATTCAAATTCCCTTTGTGTTTTGTCAATGAATAACAAGATTTCTAGGATTTTCAATCTCATATATTCAGAGAGAACATTTAATCCCAAAAAAATGTTGCAAATACTAGGATCAGACGATTCACTGGGAAAGAAAAGATTAAAAGAGAGCCGTTAGTTTTTTTTTTTTTTTTTTTCTTTCGAGAAGGGAATATTTTTCTTTCTTCACGATAACCATATGATCTCATACGAAGTGATTCCTAGGAGAAAAATAAAAAAATGGAAATCGACCCCAAGATTTTCCTTTCTCTTACGACACTTCAGTTAAGGAGATAGTGTTACTCCCGCTTCTTCGTAAAAAGTTATAGGATCTATAACGTGAAAGTCTTTTATGGAACTTTTCTCTGATTTACGAAATAAGTTGCGATAGAGAGATAAGAACATGTATTTTCATTTTACTTTTTTTTAAAATTGAATATCTTTGTTTCTTATACAATATGTAAAATTGATGTAGTTCTTACAGTTTCAATTATTATTTTTAACTATAAGTACAACAATTTATCATGCTAGTCAACATTCAAACTTTTTAAAAATGATAATACACATTATGCTCATCAAGAATATGTATTCCTTTTACAAAATACAAATTATTACGAATAGGATTACAAATTTAACGGTCGGAAATAAGATCAAATTTAAAAATATTAATGATAAAACGATAATTAAAATTCTCTTATTAAATATTTTAAGTAGAGTCTTCTATGGTCTTGGGTAACCGTATCCATATTTTATTAAGTAGGGGTTACGCTGGGAAAATCCTGATTACTTAGGGTTTTGTATCTGAAAAAGTGGGTACCACTGTCTTAGATATCTAATTGCTCATTAATTTTTATTTTGTTTTCATTTGGAAATAAGGATATACTCAAAGAATTCTCTGTTACACAATATCTAAATCTTTGAAACATATGTTTTATAAAATATGTTACACAATATTTTAGCGGACATTTTAAAAACAAATTTGAAGCATGTAAAAATATCCCTAGACATCAGTATTTTTTTATTAGAAAAAAATTCTTTTTCATTGTATCTATCCACTTCATTCGGGTAGTTATTGAAGTGGGTAGATTGTATCTATCTCTATCTACCATTAGTTATTCTAGTTCTCGCTCCGTAGATGGCGCCACAGAAAACAAGAAACGCACCCTCTGCCTTAAATTCGCTTGGCTTCTCCTAGCAGGCTTGCTGGTATTGACAAGTCACATTAGTAACAACAACAACTAGTTAGTCTGCTAATGAATTAAACTTTAAAAACGTAATAAACGAGAACAAATTTACGAAAATACATTCATAACTCTATTCCTTTTCATGTAGTTCTTTGTTAATAATTTATTATAATATGAAATTAATTGCTGTTAAGTAACAAACTATAAACATTAAGGTAATCACTACAATAAGGTACAACTTTCATTCAATAAGAAAACCTCTGAAAACCTTAGAAGGTTTTAATATTCTAAAAAGATTTTATTATATGTAAAGTTCTGGAAGCCGAATATTTTGTAAGCTTGATAGTATAAATACAAAATACCTTTTATGCAAAATTTCATAAAATACCTTTATTTAACAAAATTAAAATTTTTTATTTTCCTATCATTTTGTTTAACAATTAAAAAAGAGTTTTGTTTGACTTAACCGTTAAGAGAAACAAAATTATAAATTTCATTGCAAATGTTACGAAATAGGAGCATTATCTTTGTAAAATTTTTAAAAAATTAATTTTTAATTTTATAGATTTTTAGCAATTTTTTTTATTGATTATGAAGATTTTTTATAAATGCGATTAGGAACTTCTAATATTTATTTATTTATTTATTTTTTGCTTACGAAAGCATAGATTTTTAAAATCATTTTGAGTGTGATTTTTTTAATCTTTATTTGTGACGAAAGTTTTAAAAAAAATTTAAATTTTTTACCTAAATAAATTATCGGATTTTTCTGATTAGGTGTAACTAATACTATATTTTCATTAATTTCTTCTCATAGTATTACAGATATTCCAATTATCATCTCCTTCTACTTTTTTAAATTATTATCACCTTCTGTATCTTTTTTTTTCAATATATTTTGAAGCATACAATATTTTTGCTAACCAGTATAGGCATAATTCAAGCTTAAAAAATTTGTATTTTAACCTTCAAAAAAAAAAAAGAAAATTTCTTTTACATTCAAAATGTCTTGAACAAGTTATCAATAAATATTTATATGAAAAACCGTTGAACATAGATTTATAAATTCATAAATAGTAATAATTCGTAAATAATAATAATAATTAATAAATAATAATAATTCATAAATAATAATAATTTATAAATAATAATAATTCACAAATAAAATAAGTACGTTTTCTATTACATATTTATTTTATTATTTCATTTTTTATTTTAAATTATTATTTTATTTAGGAATTATGTACAATCAAAATAAAATAAAGTCGCCTGAAATTACATTCGAAGAATTATTTAATTATATTAAATTCGTGTTAAGAGGTCCGAATCAAACCGGTCAACTGTTATCATACAATTTTTAAAGTAATGCTTTTTTTTGGTGCATTTTCAACGAGATTTGAACATATACGTTTTTCTGAACTGGGAGTTCTTATTCCTTTGATCATTAATCACAATCCGTACATAGTTATAAATTATTATAATAATAAATTTTAAAAAAAATTTTGAAACATTTTCTTGGTACTTACACCGCTACAGAACGTTTTAATTTTGAATCAGAAGGAAAACATTTAAATAAATCCGTTTAAATAACAACAAAAAACAAAAAGTTTCAAAGCAATCTGATCGATGTCAGCTTTGAGGCAGAGCACAGCAACCTGCTCCATTTTCTACTTATTGTACCAGAAAATAAAAAAATAAAATGCTACAAACCGTAACCATGTAAAAAACAATTCCCTAATCCGGAAATGGTGCGATCGACCAATCGGAAATCGTGTTCTTCCCTGGGGTTTCCTGTTTCCAACTGGAGGACGTCCTAGAAAAACTTTTTCGGTCAATCTTTCCTTTATTCTGTTTTCTCTTTTCCCTTTTGGCCTGGAAAAAAAGTGAAAAACAAGATTATTTATTCAAGCTACAAGAAGTCAGTTTTAATTACATTATAATATTAATTTCGAAATAAAAAGGCTTTCTCGAAAATTGGATTTCCGCCCACTCTGAGAACTCTAAACCTTAATGAACCGGGAAGTTTAGAGATTTCAGTGGCGCAGAAAAATAAATTATTTAGCTGGCCTTAATTTAAAATCTTGAAAATAAATCAGTTCAAATTATTATTTTTAAAAAAAATCCCTCTTTAGAAAGGAAGAAAATGCTTTTATAACTATATTAACTAGAAAAATTGTTTCAAAATATAAGAGAATTAAATGAATCATATAATTACAACTTTTAATGATAATATTAGATCGTATTTGAAGGTTTGGGGTTTTTTTAAATCTCAGATTTATAACGAAAAAATATCGGGTTAAAATAAAACATTTAAGACAGAGTGCAGCATCCTCAAAATTCATTGTACCGTAAATTCTTTTGAAGCTAGTTTTACAGTAATATTTATTTAATTACAGTGAGTCAGTGATTTTACATTAAATATTTCTGTAGAAATTACTGGAGATCAGATTTAATGTTCAGTAAAAATTCCTTGTAAACACGGTACCGGTGCCAGAATAATTTATCGTAATTTGATCCGAAATTTTGCACTTGCTAATTATATGTTTACAAAAGAATAAATTGATTTCAAATTCGTGACATAACATAAAATGTAAAGCTCTTGCTCTATGTATATACCTACTTAATGAAAACACATATCTTCTATAGTAACGCATTTTTTCATATTTCTCAAAGAATGCTGAAAGAATTATTTAAAACTTAAAAAGTATTTAAGTTATGTGAATTTTCCTACCTATCAATAAAGATTAAAGCTTTTGGAAGTTTAGGGGACCGGCAATAAATTACGAACGGAAAAAAATGTTTTTGAACACTCAATTCCACAAATACGGCGATAAGCTTGTGCCTCGTGTCAATTACGTTGATTATCATAAAAATGAACTGCAAAAAATTTCATTAACCTAGTTTAAATATTCATAGAGATATGAACATTTTTTTTAAAAACTCATTCTTTTACTTACTTTAATTACAAAAATATTCAATAAAATGAAGCAAACTTTTAAGAGTAATTTTTAATTATTATAAAAAATACCAGTTTAAAATTCGAAATAAAAAAATCGTTAAACATTGCTCAAGACATGAGTATTTAAAATTAATCTTCTTATACTGAAAACATTCAATTTTTTTTCCATCATTTTATTAAGAATCGTATTTGGCAACTTATTAGCGAAAAAATTCCGATTTGAGTGTCTTGAAAATATAAAGATTTTCGTGAAAATGTCTATATAGTTTTTGTACTTTTTTATTGAAAGCTTTATATACTAAAATAATTTATTTTCTATCATAAATTTATTTTATATCATAAAACAATATTTCACAACAAATGATAATACCCTAATATGATGATCCGGACAACAAAATGTGATGGTATACATTTTAGGAAATAAAACATAATTTAATAGGATGCGTATCTATATAATGTACTATAAAATTTAATTTGCGGAAAACTCCTTACCATTCAAAGTTTTCCCTCCAAATTAACGAAAACTAATTAAAATTGCTAGAAACTTTTTAAATTTTCAAGATAGTCAAATTGATATTTTAACATAAGTTATAAAACACGATTCAAAACAAAATTATGATAAATTTTTTTTAAATGATTTTACGCATAAGCAGTATAAACAGATTACATTAAATACTCATATCTAGTACAGTTTTTAGAGGATTTTATTCCAGTTTTAAAATTGTATCATTAAAAATTTTGTTTGATTTTATTGAATATTTCTGCAGTTTTAGTAAGAAAACGTAAGTTTAAAAAAAATTTTTTTTTTCCTTTTTATAAATATATATATATATATATATATATATATATATATATATATATATATATATATATATATATATATATATATAAATGTTTATATCCATAAATATTTAAGCTAGGTTTGTGAAGTTTTGTGCAATTATTTCATTTGATAATATCAATGTAATTGACACGAGTTACAAGCTTATGGCCGTTTTTTTTAATATTTTTTTTTATAGGTTGTTCGAAAATATTATTTTTCAATTGTAATTTATGGCCGGTCCATCAAACCTGTAAACCTTCTTCATACATAAGAGAAATCCCATGATTTAATCACTTCTAAAGTTTTAAATTATTTAAAATTAAAGTTTTAAATATTTCCTGAGAAATATGAAAAAAATTCTGGAATCCATGTAAGAATTGAAATTAAAAAAAATAAACAACTTTCACACTTTCGCAAAGAAATAATTAGGTGAGATTAAAAAAGATCGAAAATTCCATCAAAACCCAACGATTCACTACTGAGGAAGGTGGGACTGAAATCATCAAGACTTGTTTGATTGAAGGAGAAAACATAGAAGAATCGGCATGCATAAGGTTTAAATTAAGAAATTTCACTACTAGCCCAGTTTGTAATATTTTTAATAATATCCACTTTAAAAAAATTTTTTAAATGATTAAAAGACTGCTCATATAAATAATGAAAGCATTTCATTTTAAATATTCTTCAAAATCTGGTAGTCTAAGCAAGTCCATTTGTATAAGAATGAAAATTATTTTTTAAATAAGTTTGAAATGAAATAGTTTTCAGAATGTATGAAAAATTCGAAATTATTTCATACTTAGTTTAATTTATAACCGGCGTTAAACTGCCAACCTAATTCTGAGTTCCGATAATAATGATCAATGATTACTATATTCTGTCTATCAATGTTCAACTCCGTAGTCTTGTAATTTCGAACTTAGCCCAGAAAGCAAGGAGAACTCCTGGTTCAAGCTAACCTTCGTGGAGGACTTTCTGATGAAACAAACCCACATTTGAGTTACATATAAAACGGTTTGCCCCACGGCAAGGGGATTCTAACCCATGATCCGACTACCACTGAGGATATGTTAAGTCAGCATTGGTGGTCAGTGCAAGAAAGAAGTGAAATTCCTCTCAACCAGCTGCAACCGGGATTCGAACCTGAATTACCTGAAAAAAATATAATGAAATACACATAGCGTATATTATTGGCGAAAAACGTGGCTATCGGGTGGTTATTTGGCATTTTTCTTAATCACCAATATTTAACTGCCCTGTGGTCGGAAGTGACGATTAATTTGGACCTACACTGAAAAGAAATCAATCAAAGCGATTAATCAAGTTTTGTTCGGCATCAAATCAGTGTCGATAATTTTCATACTCTCACCTTCCCCAAATTTCAATCCCACAGATTTCACGAGGATTTTTTCCCATAATTAAATATTCATTTGTAAATCCTGATTAGAATATTTCTTTCATTTCTTTCTTTAAAAGATTTCTAAAATTACACATTAAGAGTGGTCCTTAGGGAACACCCTGTAACATATAGGTAGAGTTACAAACCTTTTTATGATTGACATATTGGAAATATCCTTGTTACGTTTTGTTCAGCATCATCCGTTAATATTTTTTTAATGAAATTTTATATAATTAAAGAATATCAGTTGAAGAAAAATCATAATTGAATTGATATTAAAATAAAATGATTTTAAAGTCAACCAAAATCTTACTATTCCTTAGAAGTTTAAAAAACATACAAGTCTCTGAAAAGAAACTAAAATGGAACATTCCACAGTTACCATGCTATATTGGAAGAAGATTAATTTTGATTTTCTTTGATAATACCAAAATCTTTCATCGTAAAAACAACAACACAAAAATTGCTAAATAAATTCATATTTTTTATCTGACTGAAAAATCAGTATTTATTAAACGTATTTTTATTATCTATATCGAGGAGATATATTATAAAGGAAATGGTGAGGAAAAAAACATTCGAGTTTTTAAATAATATTTCATATTATATGAAATTTAAATTTATATTCTTCCGAAAAGATTTATTTTATATTTAGTATTATTTATTTGGTGCATTGAAAGTTAATTTTATAACAGTAAAAAAATTTAAGAAAGCTTATGTAAACTAATTAATTTCGACGTACGCCTAAATCAATTTTCATGTGCTTCACTACTCCCTTTTCTTATCATTATTTCAGAATATATATTTTCGATTATTTTTCAGAATTCAAATTAATGAACTATTCTTCACTTTATCGAATGCATTTTAATGAGTAATGAAATATATACTTCCTTATTTAATTAGTTATGGATTATGAAATATAGTTCAGAAAAAATTTATTTTCGCTATACTTTAAAAATAAAACCCGATATAATAAGTTACTGTGGTTTTTTCGATCCTTTTATTACGTCGTGATATTTTTTATTAAAAACGTACTTCCTCAGATTTTGACTTACATAATTAAATAATCTGATCTTATTTGTAGAGCAGTCTTCAGATATTAATTAATAAAACATAAAAAAAAATTGGTATATTAAATCTCATTCTTTTATGTTTTCTTCGTTGATCATTATTTACGTAAAAAGTAGGTTTTATTTCTTAGAAATGCAGTTTGGTTTTAAGTAATTAAGAAATGCCATTCAGATGAATGAGCAGATATTATTCCTATTTATTTCTTATCTTATTCTATTATATTCTAGATTTTAGCGGGGGAAAAAATCATTAAAGGTTTATTGGTTTGTCACTATCACTAAGAAAATAAATTTTTGCGCCAAATTTCGAAATGTCATAGATTATTAGTTATTGATGTGACATTCTATTCTACGTATATCTAGAAATAGACTTCTATTAGACGCATATCTAAAATATAGCTAACACAGACGTTAAGGAAATATTGGAAAATTGAAACTAAATTTCTCTGGCTCAATTTCTAGGAAAATGGTTAAATAACAACTTTTTTAATTGTTATTTTGCCATATTCTGCCCAAACAGTCAAATGACCATTAAAAACATAGTACTCTGTACTGTAGCTAAAGGGTAATCATTCGACTGTTCTTACTTAATACTGTTAAAGTACTAGAACTTTATTCGAGCGAAATTAATCCCTCAATCAATAAAAATTTATCTGCGTTTTTCGCAAGCTGAAAGCTAAGTCACGTGATAAGGATTACGGATTCATATTTTTATTTTCAATCATCAGATGCCTAACAAAATTATATTAATAAGTGAGTTGTGAACACCTTATATAAACCACTTAGTTTCTCATACTTGAGTCGAGAAGAGCTAATCTAACAATCTCATGGCCGGATGAACTGTGGTTCGAATCCCAGTGTTCACACCATAATGTTTCTTTTCATTCAATCAACACGTGAGAAGTTTCAACCGCTTTCACTCCTGATTGGGTGACCTGGATTATGAAAAGACGAAACTCCCGTTCAAGTGAAGATAGCTTCACCACAGAGCTACTTAACACAAAAATCTAGTGTTTCTCATGTTTCGGTATGGCAACAGTTGATAAACTAAGCAATATTTCACGGTTCACTTTACGAACTACAACTAAACTCCAATGCTCATAACCTAACGAAAAGCCTAACTTTACTGTTCAGTTTAATTTAAATTTTACTGTTTTGAAATCCTGCTTATTGTAAACGATTACTATATTAACCGTTTTTAACCATACCAGTTGTGAATGGTTTCAATCCGAAAAAGGTAAAGAAAATTTTATTTTATTTTATAACCATTGTTGAACTGCCAACCAAATTTTCTCGGCTGCTAATGTTCAAATCAGTAGCTTTGTAATTTTGAATCCAAATAAGAAGGGAACTCCTGGATTCCCTTCTTATACAGGGAGAAATTTTCTTTCCTGATGACTCTTTTATGAGACTAACACGGATTTGCGTTACATGGAGAGGAAAACCATGAAAACTTTCGACGGTTAGCTTGACGGCATATTTTATTCTAGCACTGTGGTCAGTGCAAGCCGGATGCAGAATTCTTAGCAACCTGTTATCAATGGAATGCTCCATCCCTGAACTACAAAAAACGGCTCCAACCATAAAATTACGGTTGATTGCATGGACAGAATGCTGCCTGTCATTTTACAGTAATTTTTGAATGAAAATTTTAACAGTTTGATGAAAACGGGTCTTCTTCATTGAGCTAGGTATTTTCTATTTATTTTAATTTCTTTATTACCATATTCCCTTAATACAAATCATTGTAGTGTTTAACAATATATGGGCAAGTGTTCGTAGTTATTAAATCCATATTAGAAAACAACAACATAGTATCTCTAAAAATGTTTATTTTTACGAATACAATGTTCATTTAGACGATACATTATATACTAAAAATGTTATTTTCTACTTTATGTTTAAGAACTCTATAATTCTTGCTATATGAGTCTAAAAAATGTTTAGTCCTATACATTTCTAAGAACGTTAATTCCTCAGATATTTCAGAATAACGTCAATTCCTACGTCATGTCTAAGAAAGTCAGTTTATATTATATCTAAAAATATTAACTTCTAAGATATGCCTCAGAATGCTACGATTCTTACTATATCCGTCTATCAGAATGTTCGTTCCTACAATATGCCCAAGAACGTTTGTTCCTACGATATAACAAAATAACGTCAATTCCTACGTCATGTCTAAGAACGTCAATTTCTATATTATATCTAAAAATATCAACTTCCACAATATGTCTAAGAATGCTACGATTTTTACTATATACGTCTATCAAAACGTTTATTCCTACGATATATCAAATAACGTCAATTCCTAATTCCTAATGTCGAAGAACGATAATTTCTACATTAAATCTAAAAAAATTCATTTTTAAGATATGATACATTTTTAAGATGTCTAAGAGCGTAGATTCTTAGTAAAATCTAAAAAATTTCACCATTAAGGTATAAAAATCCTCATAACGTATTTGATCACAATTCTAATACATAATAGCATACTTTAAGTTTGAGACATGTCACATAATGTGGAATGATACATTTTTCAGAAAAGAGATGCACATAAAAAGGAAAAGAAAAATATTTCCCCAGAATATGCTTTATAATCTTGTTATAAATATAACTAACAGGAGGGAGAAAAAAACGTGAAAGCTTTTTCATGGCAGCGGGGGTTATATTGGATTACAGGAAGGAAGCTTCTATGATAAAAAAAAGGAGTAATATTTTTTTAGAAGCAGAATCAAATTATCATTTCGACATTCCTTCGAAAAGAGTGGGAACAGAAATTTTAGTTTTAATAGCATTTCACAGATGAACCAGATATTGAATTCAGGTTCTACATTAAAGCATATTCGTTTGGAATACTCTAGATATGTAAAACGGAAAAGCACACAAGCTGCAAAAATTATTTCACAAATCTATAATCCAGTATTAAAATATTCTATCTTCACACTATTATTGTCATTTTCACGAGTGTTATAATAATAAAGAAGTAGTAACATGTACAAAAACTGAAATTTCTTCGAACGTATAGATTTTTTTTTAATTAATTGCTTCATTTAAATCGACTGATTCGGAACGTTGATTGTTCGGATTATTGAAAATCCCGTTTGGAAATTCCGACTGTAATTTCGGTTCATTCGGAATAAGCGTAATTTTTTGCTCCGCGTATCTTTTGTCGGCATAATCACTAGCAAAACTAAGTCTTGCAATCGTGTTATATCGAAATTCGCGATCGCAAAGCTTGAATACGCCCTCTAGCGGGGGCAATATTTTCAGAAAATTTTTATTTAGTTCTATCTGAATCCTTGGTAGAGAAGAACGGGTTTTTTTTTTTTTGTGTGTGTTTTTAAAGCAGCAAATTGGAAGCGAAATTTCCCTCAGGAACACGCACAAAAACTTTATAAGACGACCCAGAACATTAGTAAATCATTCGGAAATTGAACACGTCCAACATTTAAAGAACAATTTCTCAATTTTTTTTTTCTTTCCATTCTCAACAAACTTGCAACCGATAATTCCTATTTCTTGCTCGCATGCTATTAAAGATGTGTGTATTAAAGTAAAATACATTATTTTGCCTTTAATTTATTATAAATTAAAGGCTTACTTCATTGACATTGGCTAACATTGCTTACTTCATTCCAATGAATAAATGTGGTTTCAGAACGTGCAGAACTGTAATAGAAATAGAATATTCTTCATATTTATAGAATATCATATATTTCTGTATCTATATGAGCAATTCTACAAATAAACGCCATTTGGGCGGCAAAAAAAAAAATGGGGGGGGGATGCACGCTATTTCTCCATGAATTTTCTTCTTTTTTACACCAAAAAAAGGAAGAAAAAATCGTGAACATGAAATTTTTTCTTTGTGACATACTTTAAATGAAAAAATACCAACTCTAATTTTTTCCCGATTTTTTTCAATTTACGAACTTTGATTAATTTTTTTTTATTTTTGTTTTTTATACTAAAATATAATCTTTTGGTATGAAATCTCTATAAATACATTTTAGAGAGACATTATAATAATATTATATTTATGGAAAAATCGTTTTATCTCAGCGATTTATTCAGATTAAATCTGAGTCATTATTCTGAGCCATTTATACTCCTCCAGTCTGAAAGTCTGGGGCTGTCTGTTGCTATGGTAACAAGCTAGAGCACATTTTTAATGGGGGTGAAATGGAGGAAAGAAGGTGTCAATTGTGTTTACTCACGGTGACCTACGTTAAGATTAAGACAAAACTATTCACCCCACACCGCTATTCAAAGTGAGCTTTCCTCGTAACCATAGTACCCGCCACGACGCGGGACTGGCGTCTGGAGGATTTCTCCCGATAGCCGCACTATAATCGGTACGGTCCTGCACCCCAGAGATAAGGTCAAGAAAACTGAGATGGGCACAGTAGGCCTTGACCCTCTATGGGCTGTCGCGCCACAGAGTTTAGTTTATTCTTTTTTCTACGTTTTTTAGTTTATAAATAATGATTTTTTATTGAAACTTAAAATTTATTGGTAAAATTATTGTCAAAATAGCTTTTTTTGCAAAATTAAATCTTGCAACACTATGTGTTTCTGTATACTTTTTGTATATTTTAATGTTTGAAGCCATGTGATTCAAAAAAGTATGGGATATAAAGTTTAAATAGACCTTTCATATCAGATCATAAAATTTAATAGAGCGATTTCGCAGGCATTAGGTCTTAACTCTAATAAAAAGACGCATATTTTTTTCTGTTCATTTACAAATATTTTTCCAATAAATATTTTTAGTGTTTTAGATGTTCCTTCTCTTAAAAAAGTGATTTAATTTTGTCTTCGCTTGCATAAGAAAGAATATCAAACACTTTTCTTTTTTTTAAATTTAATAAGAGACAATAATGAAAGAACGTTACCATGCTACACGGCAGAAATCTCCAGTGCAACTGATGATCGTGTTGTTCTGCTAGCAGTCAATCGTCTCAAATAACAATGTCTCCTATAGGTCGTTGCGTTCGCGAATTCACCGGAATTTCTGCTTCCTTTACCTAAATAATCGTCTGCCATAATTTATTGGCATATTTGAGTTTTAAACTTTTATCAATAAGATAATTCTCTTTTTGTACGTAAAAATCCGATCATTAGATAAAAAAAAAAATATTCCGTAATTTTGTTTATATATTTTTTTTATTTTACTCAGTGTACGTGTACGTTATGTCCGGCACTATGATAATTAGTTTGATATATATGATGATAGGTGATTATGATAATTAGTTTTATTGTCCGAGTTTTTTTTTTCGTTTTTTGTCACATTCGTTTTATTGTCTCCTCAACTTAGTTAAAACAAATATTTTGTCTTCCTTTATCATCATTAAAAGAGTGATAATTTTTAGAGCTGCTTTGATAAAATTTTAACAAAGATGTTTTGTATTTTAAATCTTTTAGATGTAATTCATACTATTAGAATTCCGACTTACTTAAGTAATATATATGAGGTTCTAGTGCACTATGGTTTTACTTAATTAGAATTTACTTTCATGTTTCAAAACAAATATTTGAAATAAGTAAACAAAATCTAGATAAAATGTATCATCTTGTTTCTTGATTAATTTCTCACGAGCATAAATTATTCCAATTTCATTGCATTTATCTCATTAAAGCACTCACGAAGCAAGAGGTTGCATCAAAAATAGATTTTTCTTCAATTCAAGATAATTGCTTCAGTTTGTTTTGTTCTAGTGGCAAGTAATTTCTAAAGCTATTTTGCATTGAGAAAAGATTAGCAATTCTCAGAATAGAAGAAACTATCGTATCCAATTTAGTCTTCAAGAATAATTAAGATATGTTAATTTCTACACAAAGATTATATACTGCAATCAGCAGTAAAGCTAAAATTAGAACATTGCTTAAATAAATCGTATTTATAATCAAACTTTGTTTCGGCACGTGATAGGAAATTACAGAATTATGCATTTAATCGGAAAAAGTAAATTTATTTTTAAATAATTAAGGCCTGAGTTTGTAAAAAAATATATCAGACAAATAAATATATAAAAAATTATAAAAACAATACAAAATTTTCTGCAAAAAATAGCCATTATTTTTTTTTTTTAAAAACTGCACTTATCCAAACTAGAAAACTTATTTAATGATTACTCTTATTTGTAAAAAGTGTCATTATTATGTTATTATTTTCAAAGTTGAAAATTAAAGTGTGATATTATTTTATTATTATTATTTATGTTTATATTAAAAAATCGTTAACATCGCTGCTGTTTTAGTTTTTCAACTTCACGTTACGTTTTCTTTTCCTGCGCAAAAACCGTAAGACTTAAAAACTTGAAATTTTGAGGATGTGTTCAAATGTGTGCACAAAGTACTATGGATTAAAAAATATATAACAATCAATAACTATTTTAAGAAGGTTTAATTGCAGTAAAAAAACACGTTTGCAGCTCTGCAGGCCGCAGAAATGCAACCACAGCAAATATAAAAAAGGCCATGATTTTATATAATCTTTACAATGTTTTCGTTTAAAATTCCTATTTATTGAAAAGTTATAACAATAATAAATGCTTTCTTTACGAATTTTTTTTCACCTTATTTGATTTATTTTCCATTTCGTGCTTCTACGCAAAAACTATAGAACTTAGGAACTTATGAGGGTGTGTGATAAATTTACAACTATTGTGAGGGAATATAAAATGTGATAAGATTTGATTATTGGTTTGAGAATTAAAAAGTGTTAGCACCATACCAGGGATCTGCCCAGACATTTTGTAAAAGGTTTTTTTTTCGTAAAATTGTGAAAAAATTACTCGTAATTTGTGGAAAATATTAATTTCGGACGAACAATTGAAGAATTATCTGTCGAAGACAAAACTTAATGCGTTTACATCCATCTTTCTTGTTTTCTGCCCTGGGAAGGGTTTATTCAATTTAAAAACAATAATGAAGATAAACAAATTTGTGAAAGGTCCGATTAAAAGAAAAATCATTTTGTGAAGGGTCCGTTTTTAAGTTAAAATATTTTGTGAAGGGTCCGTTTTTATGAAAAGATATTTTGTGAAGGGTCCGTTAACGGACCCAAATTTCTTCTAAACAGAACCCTGCATACGAACCGATCAACAGCCAGCTGTATTGCACTTACAGAGTTGAAATTTAACTAGCTTCAAAGGCTATTTTCATTTATGAACTTAACCTAATGTGTTTTCGAAATTTGGATTGGTTCCAAAATTTTTGCAATTAAAAGATCTTTATTCGGGATAGATCTTTTCACGATCTTTGCTTTAAAAAATAGACTTTTTGACTATTGTTGTTGAAATATATCTTACTAAAAATATTTCTTTTAAATAACTGCGAAGAAATATTGACAACATAACCACACTTTTTAGCACACTATTGACGAATTTTACTCTTTGTAGCTATTTGTTTACTTCCTTTAAAAATTTAAGTAAAGGAAAAAGGACTTTATTTATACACGTTGTAACTCAGAGATGTACACTGCGTCAAAAAAATGGACCACTGTGAATAACGTTTGATCTAATGATCAGATCTTCACGTTCTCGGACTCAAACTTAATTATTTAAAAAGGGGACCTAAAATATACAAAATAATTCGTGCTGTCGATATTCGTTAGGAAATTAGACAAAATTATTAGTACTTTCTCTGAATAAACATACCGTTTTTTATCATTCGTTTTTTTCTATGAATTTTAATCCTGACTCTCAAAATGAAAGGTGGGAGTAGCCGCAATCTGGGAATACAAAAATAGCTTGGTAAGAAAAGTGATCCAAAGTTTGGACCCCTTAATGTTCCTTTTACTTTTATTAACGCGAATCAATTATGCTCACAATTGAAAAATACATTTATATAAATATAATACCATGCGAATTTATTTTTAATAACTATTAATTTTTTTAATGATATTTGACAAATTTTGAATCGTAAGATGCATACATTTTGACATCTTTTTAAAGAATGTAATTTTAAATGGCTAAATATAAACTTTGTACTAAATCAGTCAAATAGTTCCGGGGAAATATTAAATTTTAAAATATCGTATATAAAAAATTTGATTCCTCTGAATTTATTCGAATAATTTCATTAAACCTTTTTTTTTAATTCACTCATACATAATTGTATTCTTTAAAATGATGTAAAAGTTTATGTATCTGTAATCCAAAAAAATTTTTGACAGGAGAAAAAACTTTTTGTATCTGATTTAATAACTTAAAATATCTTCTCAACTATACAATTAGCATATTTGAGATCAATCGTTTTAAATCATTAAGATGAAATCATAGTGCGCAAAGACGCGCGATAACTAGATTAGTTATGCAAGGTGAATTATTTTACGCATTGCTGGCCTGCCGTAAAGGGGATACAGCGTGGGCCGATTACAAATCAATATTTTTTTTTACTTATACAAAACAATTAAAGAAGCGAAGTTACAAAATCAAAAAACAAACCAGAAGAAATGCAAATGATTTACTGTTAAGGATTATAAGAAAATTTAAGAAAAATTGCAAAAAATGTAATAGTTACAAAAATTATTTCCACCCAGAGTAAACATATAATTTGGCATATCATTTACGCGTATAACTTATTCTGTACGAATATTTCTTTTTTCTCTCTCTAAACTACAGTGAGCAAATGGTATGATAGATTTCATATTTATTTACAGCATAAACATATAATATGCATACATTATAGCACAAGGCTGACAAATTTGCATTTTGAGGTAATTGTACAAAATTCTGCATTTGTATACATCATTGCTTATTGTCTGTGCATTCATGTAAAATTTACATTGTAAATGAAAAATGACGTTTCACTTGATACATTAACAATTCAAATATATCAATAAAAATACTAATAACAAGATACTAATAATTATAAAATAAAATAATGACACTTTTAAATTTAATGATAAAATGATGAAAAAAATTAATGATAAAAATAAAGCCTTGTTAAGGTCATAAGAAGAAAAATTCAAAGTTTGGAAAAATAAAGAAAACTTCTCACATCCTTTGATAACACTTTCCTTGAGACAATTAATGAATATAATAAAATAATGATAATCATAAAAATGACAATAATAAGATAATGCTAGTCATAAAATAATTATAATAATAAAATAATGACATTTAGTTTTATTAATGGTAAGGAAAAAGTGTTTGAAATTAAAAAGAAAATTATGCAGAGCAAAGTTAATGTTTAAATAGAGAGTCATGATCAATATTTTTACGATAATAGTAAACTTTGTTATCAGGGTGGCAAGTAACTTAATAACATTAATTTTAATGGTATTTAGAAATTTTCCGCGCCATAATTCTGAGTTACCAGAAATTTCGTATTTGATCCTAATCGAATTCCTATTGGTCTATTGGGAATCGATATGTCTCCTCCAATAAAGTCAGTTAGAAAGAACTCTATCATGGACGAACTAAATGTTTATTTCTCCAACAACTTAACTCTGTAATTTTAAAGGTAAACACGATTATCTAATACAGCTGTCAACAAACTTAAAATCGATAAGTTTGCCATTTGATATTCTTAAAATTCTTATTCATATTTATAAACATATTTTAAAGTTAAAAAATTCAGGTTGGTAACAACTTTTTTTTTTTGTGTGAAAGAACAGTCATTAACTTAAATGCTTGTTTTTAAAAGAGCTTCTTAAATATAAAACAGAGTAATTCAGTAAGTGTTATATTCATTTAACTTAGTGTTATATTCATATTTCCTTTATTCAACACTTCAACTAATAAGACGGTACAGAGAATTCCCCCCCTCTCAGAAATTTAGCATTCACAAAACTACCCAAAACTACTAACGGCCTAGTATCCGTAACATCCTATAAACAAGTATTAATTTTACATTGCACAAAGCAATTGATTTTTAAAGTTTGTTACATTTTTGACCGAAATACAATAAATCTTTTTCTGCAACTTTTGGGACTGCTAATGTGTAAAAGTTTGCTTTTTTATCATTTCGGTTTTTGTGTAACTCATACGATGCTTTCTAAAATTTAAAGAAATATGTAATAAGAATATCAAAAACAAACATTTTGAAATACTAAAAAAATGTTCCGTAAATCATAATTTACTTTTAAAAATAATATTAAATTTGAAATAAAAGCTATGAAAAGTTTTTTTCTTTGACATATAGATATATATTGATAGTTAATAAAGCTGTGAAATTGTTTTGTTTTATTTTTCATTAAAGTTTAAGCATATTTTTTCTCAATAATTTTTCGAAATCTGTTTACCGTCTGAAATCTGTACAGACGAAAATATGAATCGGTTGGTTTCATAAGCGGGAAAAAAAGTTTGCAAAAGTTTGGAATTTTTAAAGTTACAAGCAACTGATGAAAGTTTAAAAGCCTGCCTTTTCATAATAAAACAGATATTTATTGCTGAAATGGTTCTATATCGTTACAACTGTAACACGTAACTGCTACTACTCATGACAGCTATATATATATATATATATATATATATATATATATATATATATATATATATATATATATATATATATATATATATATATATATATATATATATATATATATATATATATATACTTATAAGCTTGAAGCTTATAGGTATATATAAGCTTCAAAGTTATAGGCAATTTCTCCTTTCCGTTACCATGGTGTCCGCAAATCTTGCTTTGTTTAACGCCAGTACATTATTTATATAATAATATACATATAGTTATAAGTTATAGATACACCTTAACTGCCATGTGAATAAAAAGAGCGTTGCTGCCTGTCACATCGTTACCAAGGCGACGAAAATGTGACCTTCAGACCTTTTAATTGCAAGGGGTATGGTAACATGAAGTGAAGTTGTTTTCCGGACAGATAGCGACTGTCAACAACTGTATTTTTTTAAAATACTTAAGTCCTTTGTATATTCTCGGGTAAAATTTGTTTCATTGATATGGAGTTTAATCATTAGAATAACCATAGAATCGTATAACGATTAAATATATTGGATATTTCAAAAATTCAAACAATGCGTGAAATGAGCAATCTTACGTTAGTATTATTTTATTACAATTATTTACCGTCAGAATGTGATTACGAATGCAAAAGAAAATAGAATATAATAGTGAGTTTGTTTTGATCTCTGTTTCTTTAGTATCTAATTCTACTTTTTTAAATAAGAGAATGTCAACTGACATATAATGCATTTAGAGATTGATCTGAATTTTTCCTGATTTATAATAAATTTAAGAATTAAAAGCAGTTTTACATTTTTTACATTATTTTAAAGCTTTTTGATTAATATAAATTAATTTTTAGGCAAATAAAAAAAATCCCATCAAATACAAAGAATTCAGATATCTTTTACTATAATACCTATATTGAAGTATTATGTAAACGTATAACTGTTCAAGCAATCAATTCAGTTTTCAGTTCAAATTCTAATATAGGATTTATTTATTTATTTATGCTTTATTTATTCTTCGTCTTTCCCCCGCTGTTCAAGGAAACGTCGCAAAAAGCCATCACACTGTAACGCACAGCAACGTTATCTAGCACATTCCTACGTTCGGTTCAGTGGACTACGATACAATTGGCAGATCCTACACGACGCAAAAACAATGCGGAGGATATATGCTAGCAGGTAAATGATTGTTAACCAGATCAAGATTATTAATGCTTCTTAAACTTATATCTAAAAATGAGCAATTTTATAAAAACGACAGAGATTAGAGTTTCTATACTCTTTTACGACTATCAATACCGCACAAGCATCAAGTATATGCAAAAAGAATTATGTTTACATAGTTCCGTTCGCAACTTAACGTAACGGAATAGGCAGAGACATTTGACCAATCGTATCCTTTGGCCAAGACAGAGACATTCGCGAAATCTATCTGAATTTAACAGCCTCAAATCAATGAATTAATCTGCAAATATATTCACAGAAATGTAAAAAAATTCCAGACCAAAGTACTGGAGCTCTGAGTTCGACATCCGAAAAAATCTATTGTACAGTAAAATTCATTTTTATCGTAATCTTTACAAAAGCGTGAACAAAATTACAGTGATTTAGTGGTTTTGCAGTAAATATTAATGTAAAATTTACGACACATCAGATTTTTGATCCATCAAAAATTTCACAGTAAAAAGACATTTTATTGAAAAAAGTACGCCCCCCTTATTGCTGTAATTTGATCTGGAATTTTTACAGTTCTACCGTGATCAAAAGAATAATTTACAAATGCTAAAGTACATTCAGTAGAGTCTGACTCCACAACAAACAGGATTTTATGGCAATTTGTCGGTACTTACAAGTTATCTTGCTAAATAATTACGTAAAGTACTTTAATGTCGAACTAATAACAGCATGTCTGCTGAAACATACAAATTCTCATTACTCTGTAATATCTTTCGTCTTTCTAATATGCTTCCTTTCTTCTGTAATACGAAACGAGGAAAGGAAACTCATTATGATTTGATGTTTTACGAACATTTTTCTCGAACTGTTACAAAATATCGTCGTACGTAATAAGCCTTCGACCATTCCGTGGTTAATTTCGAATGTTATCCTCACTGTCGTTCGATTTCCGAAGATCGATAGTGATAATGCACATGCACCTCCGGAAAGTGGTTTATCTTTAGACTATTAGTTCCGTGATAGGATTTACTTTGAGGAAGTAATTAGGAGGACAATTTTGGGAAAGAATCTAAGAAATGGATAGGAACGGATATCCGCTCCCGAAACTAGAAATGTATTTTTTTTCACTTGTTATTTCTTGGATTTTAACTTATTTGTACTCGAGTAGTCTTCTATTGTTTGATTCTAACGAGATATTGTTTCGTTCAGTGACTTAAATTTTTTTTAATACATTGTAGTAATGGTTATAGGATATCTCAATAAATAGAACAAAAATAAGTAGAACTATAAAAAATAAAAACACGAAAAAATTAAAATAGGAGACATCTTTTGCAGCATCAGGAAAATAACTTATAAGATGTAACTTAATAAGAGACAGTTACTTTTGAAGAAAGTTATGAGCACAAACTAGGGAAGTGATTTAGTTCCACATATTTTATGGCAAAAAGCTCTGTTTACACTTTCGGATAACTTAAAAGCTGATTTTAAAATATCGTTGAGCGCACAGGAAAGACGATACGGTAGAAGATTTCGAGACGGAGTACCCTTGAAATAATGGCAAGAAAAATCCTAATTTAGTGCACAGTTAAAATTTTCATTCTAAAATAATGGTAAAACAACTGGCAACTGTCTGTCCATCCGATTAAGTGTAAAGTTTACGGTAAAGAAATTTTTTTTCTCTTTTGGGGTTTTGATACCATTTACGAAAAGTATGGTTATAAAACCATGAATACAAAACTATACGGTTTTTTAACCATTTTCTACTAGCGTTTTTCAAAAACGTAAAAAAAAAAAAAAAATTAGTTATTTAACAAGACGTAAGAGCTCGGCTTTTCGTAAAGTAATGGGTATGGGAGAGTGCCAGACACTGGAAATTCTTCGTGTGTTGAAGGGAATGGAGGAAATATTGTGGTGTCAACACTAGGACTCGAACTCCAGTTCTGCCGGTTATGAGATTGACGGATAAGCCCGCTCGGCTATGATATGTACGCAGTTGCTAAGAACTAAGTAGCTTCATTAGGTGGCTCTAGTTGGTGCGATAAAATTCTGGTTGTTAACCGTATTAGGTGAAAACAGTTAATAAACTGCTTTTCTCAAACTTAACAGTTTGATTACCATTTTATTTATGTTTATTTGACTGTTTGATTAAATATGGTATAATAATCATTCAATAAGTTGTTATTTAACCATTTTTTTCGTGAAATTTCTAACATAGTGTTGTTAGATCCCTTTACCATTGTTTCATGGTAATTTTCTGCGCAAATTAATTCCGATACTTTTTCAGAAAACAACAACGCTGCATAAAATACAGCCAGTATAAAGTATAAAGTAATGGCACTACAAAGGCTGATAAAACAATAAAAAAATCCAAATATTTGTATTTACACTGTAAAAAATCCCCTGTAAAATTGATTACAGTATAATCCTTCGTGAAATCCTTTTTTATCGTAAAATATTATACCGTAATTTTTATAGTAATATTTGTTTAATGATTTAATGATAGTGATCCAATAATTTTACCGTAATTATTACTATAAAAATTACTATGAATCAGATTTTTTGCACCGTAATATGTTCTGGCAAAAATGGATTTTAAGGTAAAAAGTATCGACACCTTGAGTTATGGTACTTTTAACAGTAATTTGATCTGGAATTTTTTTACAGTGAACAAGGATTTAAGAGAAGAATGAGTTATAAATATTTAAAATTACTAACGAATTTTTTTATTATTGCATCATAGTATTACAAAATACGAAAGATTTCTTCTTTGTACAAAATTAAGTTACCACATGTTAAACCTCAATTCGCTACTCGTAATTTTAAACTGGTTATGGCTGTATTTAATGAAATAATTTTTGACCGTGTTAGTAGTTTTTCTCAGCAGTTCAAAAAAATAAATTATTTTTTGTAAATTCTTATTTTTAAGATTCATAATAGTCTTCGAAATTCAGCAATAATTGGAATAGATTCTGAGTATCTCTGCTAAAATTCTAAAATTTAAAGAATTAAGATGTCTGATTTCAATCTTGGAAATAAGCATACTATATTTGATAGAATTCAATTTAAAATAGCAAGGTTCATTATAATTTTTAAACTTAGTGTTTTGCATATTTTGCAATTAATTTATGGGGAATTTAAAAAAAGTATAATTAATTAAAAAATTATCTTTAAGTATTTCATTTCAGAATAAGCTGTGTGGATGAAATCAGTTTCGTGATTTCCTGAATTAAATAGAAAGTTAAAAGAAAAAATGTAAGCCTGCGAGATATTTAAGTAAATTTTGAAATAAAATAACGAAATGCTATATTTCAAGGCTCAATGTTTCAAAATATTCTAAACTATTTAATTTTAACTTACATTTTAATATTAATTATAAATATGTATAAATTAAAATAAAATTACGTCAAAAAATGTTTTTGTTTTTAATTTTTTTTTCATTTTTCATAAGATACGTTTTCTACTTTGAAATCGACTTACAAAAGTTTTTGAAAGTACTATCTACTTCTACCTGCATCAAATACCAAACCACTCAAGATTAAAAATGCAATGCATTTGATATTTTAAGTTACGAAATCCGACATAAAAACGATCGACCCTCAAAATATAGGGATCAACCGCAATCTTGTACCCAATAGCTTGATCAGAAAGGAGATGCCAAGGTTAGACCCCTACATATTAATTGCACTTTTTGCGCATTTCGGATCGCGAACTTTTTAAGCGATCTGAAATTAACGTTTGCTCACAATTATAAAATTCGATTATCCAAAAACAATTCTATGCAAAATATAACTTTTAGTAAATATTTATTTATTTATTTTTTTAATTAATGACAGACGAAAATCTTTTGAATTGTAAGGTATACAATGTTTTACATCATTTTAAAGCATGCAATTTTAAATGGCAAAATACAAAATTTGAGAGTCATCGATTCTGAGAAAATGAATTTTGAAAAAAGCAGTATTTTCGATTTCCCAGGCACTATTAGCTGATTTTGATCAAATTTTGTACTGTTCCAAGTAAAAATACATTCTTTAAAATAAGTTAAATCATTGTATACTTTACAATCCAAAATTGTTTCGACAATTATGAAATAAAATAATGAATACTCACTAAACTTTGATTTTTGCATGGAATTATCTTTAACAAAACAAATTTTATAATCTCGTGCAAAAATGTAATTATTTTCTTAAAATTTTTTCGAGATATGGTGATTATCACAAAAAGTAAAATTAGTGTAGAAGGGTCTAATTTTTGGAACTTTTTCCTGACCAAACCATATTTCAAAAATAGTATTTTGGGATTTTGAAATCTGAATCCAACGAAAAAGAAGGTATATTTATTCAGAGAGAGAAAGTTTTCATGTCTGATTCCATAACTTAAAATATCGTTCGCACTAATTAAATCGTATTTTCAAAGTAACCCCCGTCTAATCAAGATTGAGTCCTAAATGCTTGAGTCCTAAAACCCGTAAACTTTATGGTTGATGGATCGACAGACTGCTGCCGGTAATTTTAGAACGAAACTTATAACAGTGCAGTGGAAACAATTTTCTGCTATTGCTCATTCATGGCCCGTCTTAAAAAAAATATTTCTGTTAACTTTGAAGTCTCGTGAGTTTGCCTTCGTCCGTCAAGTTTTCCTCATCTTATATTTTTTTGTAAAATCAGATTCTAAGTTCTTTTCTTTTGCCTACAAATAAGAGGTGTTTTATGGTTAATCTTCACCTCTTAAGCAATGCCTTCTCGTCGATGTCTGAGAGTTACGTACAATTCTCACGTTTTACTTATTTTTTAGACTGTGATAGACCACTGAGCGTTATTTTTTTCCATCTTCCTGGTCGATAACACCATCATGAATAAAATATTTAAACATTTTGACTTCACTAAAAAACCAACATCCAAGGCACTTTCAATCGATGAAATGCTTCACACTATTTTTATTTCCAATGACCAGAGCTACAGAAAGACATCTACACCACAAAAGGGGAGGAGCAAAAGAAAAAAAATTACAGGCGAGCGAAAAAAGGATATGAACTCAGTAAGTCCCTTGCGCGCCAGTAAAGGTTGCACATAGAGGTGTCTCTAAATGCCGGACAACGGCGAAGGTTGTCTGCATCAATCTCCTCCTGAAGGTTACACAGCGTGCAGAAAGAAGCTTGTATAACTTGAATTCGATGAAGATGTTTAAGGAACCCGTCGTGTCTAGTGGCCAGTCGAAACTAGGTGACTACTTTGCGTCTTGGCCGTATAGGAAGATCTTGAAGATTATTCCACTGTATCTTTCGGAAATTTCTCTCTGCGATTAGATTTACAGTGATTTCCTTAATCTTTTTCTTAATTGAGCGCTTAGCATTGGCAAGAGGACAACTTTCCTTAATGTTTGTAGGATAGAAACTCCCGGTATTGCAAGGTAGTCTACTCACTCGTTATCAGCTATAGTGCGGCTTTGAGGAGAACTCCTCTAGACTGAAAGTCTGGGACTGTCTGCTGCTATGGTAACAAGCGAGAGCATATTTCTACTGGGGGGGGGGAGGATGAAATGGAGGAAAGAAGGTGTCGATTGGTTTACTCACGATGACCTACGCTAAGATTAAAACAAAACTATTCAGATCACACTCCTATTCGAAGTAACCTTTCCTCGTAACCATAGTACCCACCACGACGAGGGACGGGTGTCAGGAGGAGTTCTCCGGAAAGCCGCACTGTTGTCTTGCCACACAATTGTCTTGCAGTGTCCCTAAATGCACTGCTAGACAATTACCTAAGATACCCAAATAGGCTCTGCAGAATTTTTTGCACTCGAACTTGCTAGAGGGGGCAGGAGTTCACAGCAAAATTGTTTGACATAACTTTACTATTTCTTGATGTAAAACAAGAGCCGTAGTACATTTGTGAATAATACAACTATTGATAATACAACTATTTTATTTATGCACATGTTTGGTTGCTCCCTTTTACCAATACTTAACATTAAAAATTTTAAGGCTTTGATGGTACACTTTAAATAAATCCCAGATCAAATTAAGGTAAAAAGTATCGGCACTTAGGGTGACTTTATTTTTAACCGTAAACCGACTTTATTTTACCAGAACATGCTACGGAGCAAAATGTCTGAAATAATACCGTAAATTTCACAGCAATAATCACTATAAAACCACTGAATCATTCTAATAATATAAATATTACTGTAAAAAGTACGGAGTAATATTTTACGGTATAAATGAATTTTACGGTAAAATGTATTTTACGTATTATGCACCTAAAGTGCCAGTACTTTACACCGTAATTTTATAAGAGATTTTTTAGTGTGTAGATACAAATATTTACTTCTTCATTCAGATCTTTCTTATCACCTTGTTCTAAGGAAAAATAACAGGATTTACTCTTATCTTTCAATAGTCAATCTAATATATTTATTTATGTGTCAGCTTCATTAAAATCAAAATGTTTAGCCGCTACGTACGAAATTCTCATTATCAAGTTTATAAATCAGATTCAAAATATGGTTTTTAATTCAGTAACGGAACTTTACATAAAAATATTTTTTTTTCTTTTAAGGACATAATAAACTTTAGAATATAACTAATAAAGAGTAATTAATTTTTCCTTTGTTGTTGGAAGTCAATCAGGAAAATATTCTCAGTTATTTTTTTCTCGTTCGTGAAGTTCATATTAAAGAATTCCGTTCTGATTATTGAAACGTAAAACTTAAATTGGTATTTAATGAATTTCATTAAGTGATGAATAAAGTCAACCAAATATTCTATTTTAATTAAAAATAATATTGCCCAACAGAGCTTCTTTAATTATTTAAAAGCCATTTTTTACATTTTAAAATGATTAATGAATAATTTGCTCAACTCATTAAAATGTCATATACGGCAGAAGATTTTTCTTTCAGATACTTCCAGAAGAGGCCATTTTAACACAATTCTATATTGAATATTAAACTATTTGCATTAAAATATATATTTTTACATTATATATTATCTAACTATAATATTCAAGTGTAACATCATTCTCTGGAATTGCCATAATTAAGAACAGGAAAATTTAATTTATATTATAAACTGAAAATTTTTTCAAGCAACTGGAAATGAATTAAACTCTTTTTAAATTTTTGGGATCATTATAAAGTCTATCCTTAGTTTTAAATAACACGGGAAAATATTTAAATATTTGTTAAGATACTACTAAAGTGCATTGAAATTAAGCTATTATTCAAAAGCCAATATTATAATTATGCTCAATGCATTTTTTAAGAAGTCACTTTTAGTGACTGAAATTACTGATTACAAATTATTCTCCAATATAAAAAGACGGGAAAAATAAAGTTTGATAAAAGTTAATTATACTTCAACAATTTTACAAATCAACAGTTAACATGCGTATTTTAAGAACATCCAGGGAGTACCAACCAGTCCCGGAAGTCATAAATGCAGAACCTTTTCATAAATGCAGCAAAAGAATACAATGTTCAAAAACTTACTTGAAAATAATATTAAATAATATGAAAAGTGATTATTTCAACTTAATTATTAAAGAACCGGAAAAATGGACGCAAAGTTCAAAGGATCATAAAATTTCGCTTTTTTTACCGCTTTCTTTTAACTAATAAGTAGAAGATCCCGAAAAAGTGGTTTTGTTTGCCTGTTTCGCTTTTAAACACTGTGTGATTTTAACTGGCATAAGAGTTATACCCTATCTCTCTTAGCATAGAAAAAGATTTTACTTAATACACGCAGAATTTTTTTTGTAAAATTACCGTATTACGGGTAAAATTACCATACTGTAATGACAATCCCTGTAGAAAAAAACCACAATTCTGGTAATAAAAACTAAAATATACTCTATTTAAACCATTAATTTGATAATTTTTCCGTTCGTATGGTAAGGATTTACTGGAAATTGCCACACAGTTAGTAAGAAGTATATAACTAAATTTAAGCGAATAGATGGATGTATGCCCTAATCTATGTTATCATGATCAAATGATCTAATTTTGCACCATTACCATCAAATTGGTAAGAAAACCATACTTTAAAATTCAATTTACCAAAAGTCATTACCAAATATTTTCGGAAAAAATAGCTGTGCTATTTATTGTTCCTATAAAGCCAGAAACATAGTTAATTTTATTAAATTCTGGAAGTTTTGACATACTTTTTTCAATGTGTACCAAACGTGCATAATCTTGATTTAGAAAGAGAGTTTTAGAGGTCTTTTACGTAAACGTGATTGCTCCAGGAAAGTACCATTTGTTTTGTTGTTGTTGTTGTTGCTAATTCCCATCTGGTCTGACGGAGTCAGACCAGATCAATAAATCCGTTGACATTTAGGAAGTCCGAAACTAAAAGGGGAGAGGAATGAATATCGTTCCAGTCCAGCCCTAAACAGTTCAAGATATGCTCAGGTGATGCCTGGTTTTGTTGGCATTTAGGACAAAGAGGAAAGATCTTTTGATTAGCAGAAAATGTGAGACTTTTCAGGTGTCCACTGTCAAGTCGGGATAAGCAAGTGTTGGTCTGCCTGTCCCCAGGAAGAGATAGAGAGAGAGTCCTGGTCTTTTTGCTTTATGCCAGTAAACGTACCATTTGTTTTATATGCTGTTAGCCAGGGTCCGTCGCTTATGAAAAATTGCTTAATTTCAAAATATTTATCCAACTGCCGTTCTATTGAAAATTAACAGAATTAGATACGACAATTCAGGCATTTGCTTTGAGAAGACAAAACAAATAAGCTATGTTTCATCTTTGATGTCCTTGATCCCGTCATCCTTTCATCTCATCCTATGTTCATCCAGCAATCAGCTTGCTCATTCAAGTGCATACTGCAGTACTTCTATTGTACTGATGAATCGCAAGTATACTGTACACATTTCCCGAACCCCCATGAGCGAAATCTTTCTCAGTTTTAGCTTATCAAGTATAAATATGTCCATTCATTTGGAACCTCAGGATATGTTTCTGCCTTTATGTCAAAATTTGCAGCAAGTAAACAGCTGCCATGCTCGAAATAACGTATGATTGAAAAAAAATAAACGTCTATGTAGTCTTCTCTTCAAACTCGCGTAATGCTTAAAATGTTAAATTTTTTTAATAAAAAAATTTGCAAATAAGTAAATATTTCTCGTCGAAAAAAAAATAACTATGAATCTTTAATGAAACACGAGTTTAAATTATTGTTTTTAGTTTTTTTTTAAACCACCTAAAATCTCTCACCTCGTCTTATTTCTGTTAAGCGATTTTTAACGACTCCAAACTATTCTGATTTCCTTGTTCGTATCTAGTTAGAGAAATTACTACTCTCAATCTGGTATCAAAAATAGATTTTTCCTTATTCAGGCAAATTGCTTTTATATGCTTGATTTACGGGCCGTTATTAATTTGTAGATCCCCTTTCCGCCATCAAGGAGATTGCTACTCCAGAACGTACCAGAACTTTGCTTATCAAAGTTTACCCTTAAGTATAATGAAAGTTCCTTAATTTCTCATTTTACGCGAAAAGCCTACCTGCGCTAAATGAGTTTGCATAATCAAGTAAATTAAGCGAGGAAATGAAACAAAATAGTTGGGAAAATTTATTAAATGAGCATACAAAGTCGAGGCCAAGAAGCCGAAGAACTATAAAAATGGGGGATCATTTATAAGATTTATGTATAGAAAGTTTGGTAAAGATCTCGGCTTGCTTCATTCGCTGAAAATTTAAATTACCTAAAACACGGTTTTAATTGGTTTTTATCTTATGGATATTTATTGCGTTGATCTTAGAGCAATAAAGTGAAGAAAAAAAATTCTAATAAAAAATTTTAATTTTGTATTTAATTGCAGGTACGCAGCAGAAAATTTCATTTTTTCCCCCAACAACTTATAAAAGCTGAAATTATACAAAGGATTACTTAATAATTACTCTTTGGGTATGTTTTTAGGTTACTTTTAAAAATAGAAGTAAAAAAGTATACGCATTATTACTAAATTAACTGTGCGCTAAAATTAATTGTGTTAATTTTTTAATGAAAAAAAAACATCAAATCAAGGGTTTTTGCGTTTATTCCTTGGTGACACTTGGGGATATTTATAAAAATCACATTTCTATTCCTTTCTGTTTCTTCAGATAATCAAGCAGATTTCAATGTTTTTAGTTCTCTATAATTATTCATTTGATTTAAATTGCGTTTCTGCCAAAATATTAATTTCCAGCCCTTATCATGTACACTGCAAAAAATTCTGGATCAAATTACAGTATACGGTAAAAAGAACATGCACCCTAAGTGCTACATACATAAAATTCCTTTTTACCATTACACTTTATATCTCTATTTTTATAGTAATATTTATTTAATTACAGTTATTCAGTGATTTTACATTAAATATTATGGAATATCTTTAGAAATTAGAATAGTTGTTTCATAGAATATATTAGAATAGTATCATAGAATAATTCTAGAAATTGTTAATAACATTTTTTTTTTTGCTTGACTAACCATAAATGGTAATGATCTTTTCCTTATCCTATTTAAATAGATATTTATTTTTTTCTTATGTTTGAACTTTACTCTATTGAATGTGTGACCACATTCGTTGACGTCAGTGATGAATGAACGGTCAGCATCGTGGGTGTTTAAAGCAAAAGCAATTATCCCAATGATATCATGATTGAAGTTGTAAATGTTTTCTTTACTCTTTCTCAATCAGGCAACAACAAAAAAAATCAATGAAGCAATGCTGATTTTCCCAGAAAAAGTAGTTGCAGAAATTAGATTAGCGGTAAGCTTTTTTCAAGTGAGTAATTGGTGGTGCAATTTCCTGAAATAAATGTTTCGTGAAGTGTGATGAAAGAAATTCTATGGCCTTCATTTGTAGAGTATTTGCGAAATAACAAATGCTAGTAAATGATCTCGCATCTTTCTTTTAGTTGAGTGCTTAAGTCAGAAAACTAGAAAGCAGCAAGTTGGGTTTTTTATTGGAATAATCTGATAGACTGAATTTCGGACAATATGGTTTTAAATAAAATCTGACAAGAAGTTAAAAAAAACCTATTCAACATTAAGAACGCGAAAGAAAATATATAATTTGTGAGATGAAGAAAAATACATTTAAAATTTTGCAGAAACCCTTTTATTAACGCATAAATCTTAGTGCTTCCTCATGTGTGCATCAACTTTTTAAATACTTAATTACGTTTCTTAAATGGTATATTTTAATTTAACTGCGTATAAGTAAGGTCAAGATTGGTTGGGCGTTAGGACTATGTCCAAGAGTTCGATATCCACCGGCCGAAGACCCCCCCCGTGTAGTAAATGGTGTCTGGTGCACCTTAAAACTGTCGGATCAAAAAATCCTTTTTGTTCCCATTACAAATCAATACCTCTGGGGGTATTGAATTGGAGATTAAACGCTCTCTGGTTCAGGTTAAAATTACGACCAGTGGATGAATGAATGGATGTATGAATGGGTCTGTCTTATAAATAGGCTGTGACGTCTGCGCAGCAGAAGTCGTATTATTAGTCATTGATGGCATCACTGAAAAAAACAAGAAACGTGCCCTCTGCCCTAAATTCACTTGGCTTTCACCGAGCAGGTTTGCTGGCATTGGCAAATTGCATTAGAAACAACAACAACAACAGCGTATAAGTAAAGAGGGAAAATAATACTTTTTCTTGTTAAGAAGATATTGTTGGGTTAAAGTGTGTACTTGAAACTAAAACTTTAATTTATAAGAAAATCAGTTTTTATTTTGCATTTCATGACATATAGGATTAAATAATATAGGGATGCTTATTTGTTTATAACATTATTTTATAAAAACATTTTCAGCATGCTTATATGATCCCTTTACTCTATAAAACGGGGTTAAAAAGCAGGGTAGAATAGCCATAAACAAATAATAGCTACCCCTATATTTTAGGGGTCAGAAATCCATATCCGTCAAACAAAAAGGTATGTTTATTCGGTGAAAGTTCCTTTTTTATGTCCTATTTCATAATTTGAAATATCCTCTGGACTAACAAATTAACTAATTAGAATATTTTAGGTCACGCCCTCGCACTATTAAGATTGAGTCCTCTAGAGAGTGAACATCCGGTCGTTAGATAAGAAGTTATATTGAATGGATTGTTTTTTTCCGCCCTGTACATTTTAGTTCACTTTTTCCTCTTGGTTTTAGAAGTCAAAAAACTTTTTGAAATATGTTTAAGAATATATTATTGTTCATCTCAGCAGGATATTTATCTTAAATATTGCATTTATATAATAACAAATATCATTCTAATAAAAAAAACCACACGTCAAACAATAATATATAGTTCACTAGCTGAAATTAAAAATTAAATTTTCAAGTATTTTTATTTTTTTCCCAGTAACTAAGTTTATTTTGAAAAAAAACTCTGCACTTCAAAGAACACATCAATCAAACTCTTAAATTCAATTCCCAGAAAATTATCTCGTAAAATGAGCGTTGCATGTGTAAAAAAACTCTAAGTATAAAAATACGTCATGAAATTATAAGATCCAGAATGCTCAATCTCGACAGCAAATGTGTCAGAAAGAATGATTAATGACTTCGAAACTTCAGGAAAGAGGAGCATATTTTTCTTATAACTGTTATTTTCTGTTATGTTAACTAAAAATGACTTTTTAGCTGAGAGCTATTTGTTGATAAATAATATATATTTCAATAGTTAATATTAATGATTTCGAACTGGATAAAGCTGAATTTATTATTGATAGTCCTTTTATGGTTACATAAAATTAACAATTAATTAATAAAACAAGTATAACTAGAAATAATTTTAGCAATTTTAATAAAAAATCGTAGAGAAATAGGATATTTCTCGAAAATAATAACTGGATTTTGATCTCTCATCATAATAATTAAATTTAGATTGACGAGTCTATTTTTTCATAGCTTTTTAATTAATATTTCGCTGGAGAAAGGCCGATCATGTGTAATAATATCAGTCTTTTTTTTTTTTTTAAAAATTATTGAGTATTGTGAAAAGGGAACAACTTCTTTGAGGTATTCCACTATCGTATTATAATTAAACTTAAAACAGATAAATTTCTATCTGAAACCAAAGTATAATGCATATTAAAACGTTTTAATTGCTACACGCTACTGTTTCTAAGATAAGATAGGAACAAATTATTCCAATTATTTAAAAACGACAATGAAACTGATTAGTTGATTTTAAAAGGAGAAAAATGTTTGCAAGAAATGTTACGAAATTCCTCCATTCAGAATGTTAATGTGGTTAGTTGAGAAAAACTTTGAATTTTCTTTCCCGATGTAATTCGATTAGTCAAAATTAAAGAAATATTTCGTTATTGGATTACCAAAAGAACAAAAAAATCGTATTTCTTAATGTATCTAACTTTTCTTATAATCGTTTTATCGTGGGAAGCATGTAGACAGATCAGCGTCACCCTAACAACACAAGAAGGACAGATATAACAGAAAAAATTACACTCATTCCCAAATCCCGGGATCCTTCTGGAACGTAGAAGACTCCTTGACTAAAATGCACGCTAGTAGGCTTAATTCGTCAATTTATTTTCAATCGTGTAGTCTTCATTTTAGTTTCGTCATTTTAGCTAACAATCCCCCGCAATGTGCTGTGATGAGGTTTCAAATAGATGAATCATTTTCGTCATTCCAAAATCCTCTCATTCACACTTGCAAAATATTTCTAATAGTTGTGTAGATTAAATTTAAAACAAATTATTAAATAAATTCTAGGTACTTAAAGAGACATCAAAAATAAACAATAAAATCCAACAAAAAAAATGAAAAACAGAAAAAAAAAAACTGTAAGTGTTTCTAAATTAGTTACGCATTTTTTGAGAAAAACAAATGCAAGTTTAAAGAAAAAATAGTTCTAAAAATTGCGGTTAGCAAAATAAAACATGTTTCTTTCACTCTGAAATGAAATTTTTTTTTGTTGTTTCATTTGAAAATTCAAAACAAAACTAATTTGCAATTTAAATGCGAAACATACTTCATATGCATTTTTTTCTCTTTCTATTTTTGCTTCAAAAAAATACTTAATGTAAACACCTGCTCAGCTAAAGAGAAACAATGTAAAATCAACAACAGGAAACGTAATTTGTTTTATTTAATTCAATTTTATTAATTGAATTTATACACTTTGATGCTTTTCGCCAGTTAAAGCTATCGATCTAATTCAATTCCACGGTTTTTTTTTTTTTCGACCTAACAAAATTATATTAAATTAACTTTCAAACGTTTTTTTCAACAAGAGAAAAGCAACAATATAAAATTGTTATTTAGATATTTTTCTAATCGAAAATTAAATCTATATCGCGAATAATTAAGGGGTTTGGGACAATATAATAATAAGCCAATTTTTACTATATCAACCGATATAATAAATTAACGATCTAAAATTCCTATTCGCATAACTTTGAAATGTTTAACTTACGCACAAAAACGGGTAGAAGCTCTAAAAGTTATCAGGATAAATTTCAGTCACTAATTATTCTCTAACTTTTTTTAAAGTAATTGTAATGTCGAATAGTTTCGAAATATTTTCCAAATATAAAGTTACTAAGAGTAAAACAATTCCCAATATGAAATTTCCCATTGAATTCATGTGATTTATATTATAAGCATTTTGAATAATAACAAAAAGCGAAGCCTGGTAATTAAATATTAATAACCAGTCTCTTAAAAGAATTTTTTGAATCATTTGAAATGATTTGTTCATTCATCAGAAACCATTCTTCTAATTCCAATTTATCTTGTATCTCGCGTTTATCGTGAATTTTCGCAACGTATTCATTTTATTCACTATGATAGATAATTTTATTCTCTCTGACTGATTCTTTTATTCACTCTGATTACATACAATGTTTTAGGTTTTTAAATCATGCATAAAATTTATTTCGTTGATTTCGAAGTAACTAAGTCATTATATAAAAAACTACAATTTTTACCATAAATGCCAGATTTAATTTTACAAACGAAGAGCATTGTTGGTTGTATATGAAAGGTTTACTTTAATTTAAAACTTTTTTCCTTCTAGAAAACTTTAACCTTTGCATTTTTAAGGCTAACTATACAAGTTTAATAAAGTTTGGATAAAAAAAATTCTGTTGCTTTGAGTAATAAATTTAGAAGTTTTTATGTGATTTTTAATTTTATAAGTATTTGTCACAAAAGTAATTTATTTTTATGAATTTGAACTTTAACGTGAAAACAATTAAAATTAGTTTTATCTATCTTAAACAAGACTTTTTCGTCTAAAATATTTATCTCGCATTTGCGAAAAAATTTCTGCAACTCTTTACAACTTTTCTGCTCAAACTTACATTTTCGATAATTTATGTATCTGAGACCAATTCAAAACATACAAAATGTTTCATTTTAACTATTTCTCAACTTTGAAACTAACTGTATAACTTAAATTACGAGTAGCGCTTTAATCACCTTTTTTTAAGTGTAGAAAGAAAATAATGAACTATCTGTTGTTAAACTCTGAGTTCTGTTGTTATTCTCTGATTCTGTTGTTATAATCTGTTGTTATTCTCTGAGACTGAAAACATGGTTTCAAATAAAATAAGTTAAAATTTTTGAATAAAAGTTCTGTTATTTTTCATTAAAAGTATATCATTTTTTTAACGCCAAAAAGAATTTTACTTTCTTATTTTTAGATATTTTTGAAAATTGAGAAACATAAAATAAACAAATCAACTTTTTTACCAAGAAAACTAAACATTTATTCAAATAATTTCCGATTTCGTTTTTTTTTTTTTTTTTTTTTTTTTTTTCAGTTTTTTTTTTAATCTGACATGTTATTTTATTGTACACTTTAATATCTTCAAATATTGTACACAATGAAAATACTTTTTAAAAATAAGTTATGAAGGTCAAAAAATATCACCCTAAATAGCTTATAATATGTTGGTTATAAAACATGAACTTTCACTGGTTAAATTACGGCATAAAGTACGGACACTTTGGGTGCTTCATCCATTTTTACCGCAAAATAATAAACCTTAATTTTTATAGTAATATTTATTTAATTAGAGTGATTCAGTGGTTTTATTATGAATATCATTGTAAAAAATATCGTTAATCATATTTTTGTTTCATGACATGTTCCGATAAAAGTGGATTTTACGGTAAAAAGTGCTAGCACCTTGAGAGAAGGTATTTTTTACCGGATTTTTTTCAAAGTGCCAATCTAAATTTTTCAAGAGGTTTATATTAAAAATACTAATTAATTAGTGCAAACTATATATTAAGATATAAAATTAAACAAAAATACGCACTGCTTTTAACTGAAAATGACACACCTTTTCTTGATTTATTAAAATTTTTGATCATCTATGTAGGAAAGGTAACTACAGACTGAAATATATAGCCTCTAATTTTATTCAGGACAGTTGCCAGAAATTTGAGACTCATAATGTCAATTTCCCTTTTTGAATATTCCGCAAAGTAAAGTTTCTTCTCTTAACTATTCGATCGATTTCTTTAAAGGTTTTAATTTTACCACTTTAAGTTAATGATTTTGAATTGATGTATAAATTTCTCAATTTATTGTTGAATAAATGTAGTAAAGTTTAGTAAATGCAAAGTAAAGTTTCTTCTCTTAACTTTTTGACCGATTTCTTTAAAGTTTTTTATTTTACCATTTTAAGTTAAAGATTTTAAAGTGATGTATAATTTACAATTCGAAATGTTTTAGACCATTAAAAATATAATAATAAATGATAATCAATAATTAATGAAAATTATTTTTGCAGGGAATGCTCATTGGAAACAAGAAATCCTAAACTTTCCCAATTATTTTTTTCTTGCTCTGGTCAAAAATTTCTCGATATATGGCGAAATGCGCAATTCGTAAAATTTCGTTGAGGAACCCAAACTTCCAATTTCGATTCTGACCTAAACTGTTGAAATCATATTTTTCACATTGCAATTAATCCTTATACTTTGAAAATAATTAATCTCTATACTATAGTAGTCTATTTTTAAAACTTTCAAATAAATTCGTTTTTTGTGCCTGGCGCCGTGACATAATTAAAAGTTAGCACTAATTAATTTTGTTTTATTTAATAACCGGCATAGAGCTGCCCACCTAGTTTTCTATTTACGATTATCAATGTAGCCTTGTAATTCAGTCATGTAATTTTGAGCCAAACTCAAACAAGAAAACAAGAGAACTTCTGGATCAAGCATTGGAGAAAACTAGCCTCTGTTGGGACTTTTTTGAAGGAACTAATTATCATATGCGTTACATGGAGAGGAAAACCACAAATATCTCCCACGGTAAGCCGGATTGCGAAGATATTCTTATCCATAATGCGCATATTACTGAGGATATTTTTACGTCATCACGTTGGTCTGCAAAAGCCGAGAACAGAATTTGTGACTATCAGCCACAGCTGGGATTCACATCTGGTTCAACATTACCTGATTCGTATCGAGCAATCACTGGGTCACTTCTTTGGGAGGTGAGCGCTCTATCTCATAAGTCACAGTAGCTCAGCACTAGAAAAATGGCACATTTGAGGCTAAATCTTTTAAAAATTAAAAATGGTTTGCACTAATTTGCACTAAAATGTCAGCACTAATATGATAAGTTAACTAATCGAATGATAAGTTAAAGAAGAACGGATCTAAATTGTTTTTTGAGGTAAATACGATATATAATGTATCTTTATAAATAAATGAAAAAGATTATTGTATTTCTATATCTTTTAAAAGCTAACTAGTCAATTTAAATTTAATTCAATTTAATTCTTACATCTTATACAAATCACATTTGCTTTCGTTAATTCTTAAATAATAATACTAATAAAAAAAAAATTGAAAACTGACTGTCATTAGGATCTGTAATTTGCTTATCATCTTTTCTCGATAAATCCTGATAGTTACGTGATACAATCATGGTTAACTTTAAATGTTATCATCGCTTCCATTCGATTTCTCTAGATCGATAATGTTAATGCATATGAAGTTTCCGGAGTGTTTTATCCATGAGTTATTCTAGTCGTGATAGGATTCACTCAGAGGAAGTAATTAGGGATGAAAGTTTGGAAGAAAATATAAAATACAAAAAAAATACCGGATGTCCTTTTCAGAAATTTTTGCTTTTCAAAATGTTTAGATGAGTTTTGACAAATCATATTTTGTTACAGTATCTTTTGCGAATAAACGTTAATGTTTTTGTGAATTATTTTCGGGAAAATGGTTTATAGTTAAAACAATTTCCAAATATTACAAAGTTCAATTTACTGTTCGACGTAGATCCATTTTTTACGCTTTTCTCTTAAGTCATTATTAAATTTTATCATGATGCGATAATAATCCGCGTTTTCATTTCAAACTATCAAAAACGAATTATTTAAGGCAAAATATTTAAATAACAAAATATATTGTGCAGGGGCTTTTTTTTAGTATTGTTAAAAGTGGAATAAAATGCATAAGTTGAAGAAAATTACGAGGTATTTTCCAAAAGTAAAGATACTATGGTGCATACTCACTTCTTATATTTTAATTCATTAAATGTACATAACAAATTAATTACTGGTACAGGGCTTAGGTTTCGGACATAGTTGCCGCCATTTTCACAACATTTGTTAAGTCTGTGTACAAGCTTTAGTATTATAAATAAACAGAATTTTAGCGTCTATTGTCGGAAATATATTTTAACTTCATATTTGATTTCATCATCGTCATGAAAGTTTTGCACTGAAAGATGTTTTTTTCAGGTAAAAGAAAAAGGGAAAGTCGTTAGCTACAAGATCCATAAGGTGGCTATTATATCTCAGAACTGCTTACAAAGTTGAATTGTGTTTTTCACCGAATTGTGGTGGTAAGGATAGATATAGATTCGTCTCCTTATATCACTATAAAATCCTTAGTTTTTACAAACAATTAAGCAAAAATAAAAACTTAAATTTTTTCTTTTCTTAAGATATACTGAGTAATAGCTTTTCCGACTATAAGGCTCATCATAGCACTCAAAAGTTAGAAATTTTTAAAATCATTTTATATATTATCATAACTACGATTGGTAGGCAAATGCTCACAGTAAAAAAATCCCAATCCAATAAATCCTTTTCGAAATACCATAGAATAAGGATCTAAATTAGCAGTGACCTAATAATAAGTACAAGTTAATCCTGTTAATTTAAAGGACAAAAATCATGCGTAGCAGTAAGTATATGAGCAATTCTACAAATAAACTCCAATTAGGTGGCCAAAAAAAAAAATTGGGGGGGGGGGCACACTATTTCTACATGAATTTTCATCTTTTTTACACCCTAAAAAGGCAAGAAAAAATTGTGAACATGAAATTTGTTCTTTGTGACATACTTTAAATGACAAAATACCAATTTTAAATTTTTCCCGATTTTTTCAATTCACGAATTTTGATTAAAAATTTTTAAATTTGTTTTTTATACTAAAATATAATCTTATAGTATGAAATCTCTATAAATACATTTTAGAGAGACATTATAATAATATTATATTTATGTAAAAATTGTTTTAACTGAATAAATGGCTCAGATTTATCTGAGTATGTCAGAAAGAGTATGTCACATTTAAAGTATGTCACAAAGAAAAAATTTCATGTTCACGATTTTTTCTTGCCTTTTTAGGGAGTAAAAAAGAAGAAAATTCCTGTAGAAATAGTGTGCCCCCCCCAAAAAAAATTTTTTTTTGGCCGCCTAATTGGCGTTTATTTGTAGAATTGCTCATGTATTCCGATTTGTGAAGAAGGGAATCCCGACAAAAATTTGCTCAAGACCCCAAAAGTTCTCGACCTGCTCTGATATATGGGATGATAGGCATATGGGCAATATTAACTCGCTAATTATTGAATAACTGTATAATTTTTCAATGAACAATTACTAACTATCATTACTTTTAAAGTGGTTTAACAATCCAAAATCAAGTCTTCTGCCAACGAAATATCAAATAATTAGTATTAACTCTGAAATTTTTATTTCGAAGCTTTATAAAACTTGCGAAGACTAAATACATTATTAATGATTAAACGTAGCATATATTTCATTTTTTAGTACGACTGACTAAAATATATTGAAAAATATATTGCAGAATCAAAAGACCCGAAAAATAGTGTCACCTTTATTTGAATTTTATTTTAAATTTATTGCTTGTCCTTTGACATTTTAATAGTGCATCTTCCTTTAGTAGTGTTTGTTTTATGTGTTCAAAGAATTACTTCTTGAGATGTAAAGTAAAAGAATTTTCTTTTTTAAAAAAATGCAATAGTTGTTTAAGGTACAGTAACTACTTTTTACATTGTAAAGATTAGAATAATGTCTGCCATAAATCTCTCTAAATAGTTTTTCTTCAATTCATTGTATAAGTTGGAATGTTATAGAGGAAAAAAAAAAGAACTGAATTAATGATGTGTTCTTGTATTTTACCTTCAATTTAACATTTATAAATATTTTCCCATGTCTTGAAAACTCTTATTTATATAGAACAGATAAAAAAAAAGAAATTAATTTCTTTAAAATTGTTGGTTAAAAATTATTTTAACACTGCATAATTTTATCTAAATGTAATTTCAAAAAAGGTAACTTATTTTTAGATTTTGAAAACAAGTATTTTCAATTTCTTATATACCCATACAAATTGCTTTTTAATGTTCGACCGATAAACTGCTTGGTTTTTAGCATTTAGTATTAAAAAAAAGAATGTGTTATAACAAATGTGTCGAAATTTAGTTTCCATATTTTTTTAAGCTATTTGGTAAATTTTGAAAAATATAATATTCATTAATTTCCTATTCTTAGTTGAGAACTGTATAAGGTTGAAGTCACGATGGCAAAAGTTAACAAAGTGAATGATTTGATCGAAACAATATATTTTGCGCAGAAGGGAAAAGATGAATGCTAATCATAAAGATTGGTAGAACACAGTGAACAGAGAATCGGTATAATAATGGGAAAATAAATAAAACTACCTTCAAATGTAATTTCTATAACGTACACTGAGAAAAAATATGGTAAAAACTATCAGAATATGATAAAATGTACAGTGTTTTTGAATCTATGGAAGCATCAAAACAGCCCCGTAATTTGTATCGAAACATTTCGGTAACATTAACAAAAATATGGTTTTATAATATGAAATTCGATAATTGTATCATGACACCTTAGAATACAGCGTAAAAAATATTTATCCGGTTAAATTTACTTTTCAGTTTTGAATTTTTAAATAAATGTATGGTTTTTAAAAATTAAAATTTTGAAAAACATAGTTTTCGGAAAGTCGTTACTATATAAATGAAGAAAAAAGCTAATGTATGGTTAAATACCGTGTATTTTCTTTCTTTTCCTTTACCAGGAAGGCCATTACGATACAGTACGATAACTTCACCAGTATTTTTTTCTCCATTCATTTTCTATTTACTCATAAAAAATGCTGAGTTCACTCCATACAATTGAAATTTTATCTTTTTGGAATTATTTCTTAGTAACTTAAGATAGTTTCATTCCATTCTCTTAGTGCACAAAATAAAAAAAAGCAAAACCAATCACCTTAATAACTTTTGATCTGACAACAAAATTTTTCCAAAACGAAATTCAATCTTTAGGTTTACCTTAAATATGTTAGTTGCTTTGCTTAGAGATTATATACTAATTTTAAAAATCAGACATGAAATTGCACTTTTTAAAAAAAACATTCCTATTTCATAACAGATACTGATTTTTGACTCTCGGTATATATAGGAGTAGAAGTAAATATAATCTAGGCTATATGATCTCAATAATTTAGTCATACGAGAGAAAGTTTAGTCTCCTTATAGCCAAATTTACTTTTTGTGTTTTTCACCATATCTCAGACATTATGTAAATTAAAAAATTGTCACTCAAAAATTACAAAACTTTTATACCTAAAGAAAATTCCAAACGAAAAGAAATTCATTAGGTTTTTCATTCTTGTTTTAAATTATAGAAAAATATTGAAATATAAAGTCTGTACGAATTTTTTCTTTTTAAATAATAGTAATTTAGTTACCAAAAACTATTTAAAACTGTTTACAAAATTATTAAATACATAAAATATGATTATTCGACTGATTCTCTCCTGAAAAAGCAATTATCATTCTCCTAAATCATTCCTCTCTCACATTCTTAACGTGAGAACCACAAATCAACTAATAAAATAACCGTTTAGTCAGAGAATTTGCGTCTTTGTGTCTGGTTTTGTCTCTTAGAAAGTTATATTCGCAAATTAACACAGGAAAGGTTAAGAATCTTGAACAATTAACCCTTTGATGCAGAATTTTTATTAAACATATTTTTCATATTTTTTTTCATAATTTTGTATTAATTTATTCAAAACATTATATTTATATTTTTCATAATTTATGGCTATGAAATACAGCATGAAACACCGGTGTCTTCTTCTGAGTTAAAGGTAAAATCATCTAAACACGACATACTTTCGAATAAAAAATTTTCAAATTTGCACATGTTTGCAGTTATTTAGATCTAAGAAAAACAGTTACTCATAGTTTAGATTTCTTTAACTTGTAAAATAAATTATTGATAAGTTTTTGAATGTGAATTTAAAAAATATTTCCAAATTATTTATCTTTGATTTTATATTTTAGAACAAATTTAATTCTGATAATTTAACATATTGTTCTCATTAGCTATTAGACTGTTTTTTATAATTGAAAAATACAAAAAAAAATTTTTTTTTGCTTGTAATTAGAGAAACAGAAAAATTAACATGAAGAAGAGACATCAGTGTGCCATGCATATTGAAAGATTTGGCATCTATATAAAAATTTGTTTTTTAGACCAAAAGTAACTCAATGTTATATGTTTATTCTAACAATAGAGCATACAATTCATATTGAATGAGAGTCAAAAGTTATTTATTTTTGTTAAAATTAAACCATTTCTAAATTATGTTTCACAATATCTAAAACTGAAGAACTCACTCTTTCATACTTATATAAATTCATATCTTTACAAACATAAAAAATATTTGATTTCACCTTAATTGAGACTTCTTTTATCTTTATAATAATCTAAATTTGACTCAGAACACAGAGTGGATTTTCTGTTTAAATAATGTCAGTTCGCTGACAAATATTTGTGGGCTTAAGGGACTTGAGTTACTGAAATTAGAAGCTTAGTGTAAGCAATAAATGTGAGAGTATAAAAAATAAAATGGATCAAGATGTTAAACCCTATTTACTTTAGAAGTCTATTTCAAATGCTTGATAAAATTTAAATTGCTTTTTGAAATCACATAGATATTCAGTACTTTGAATGTTATCTTCTCATTTTAAATGCATTTCCCCATTTGAAAAAAAAGTATTATCATTTCACGAATTTACTTTTATGAAATGGCATAACCACAATAACTGTGTTTTTAGGTTTTATTTAAAACTAGCAGCCTTTAAAAATTATCTTGCAAAACATATAAACTTTAATTTTATATTATAATAATTTGTTTTCCGCCATAATTACTGTAGTGAGCGAATGCAATGCATATCTGTATTTACATATTCTAATTCTTCAACCCATTCTTCTATCCTACCACTTTAATTAGTTTTAAGTGATATATGAACTAATTGTTTTTACGGCCAAGCTTTTACACGTGGATTTTCCGGTGTGGAAGTACTTTGATTTCAATTTTAACTATTTTCAAGCGATGCCCCCGCAATATTGTCAAAGATGTTTATGTAATTAATTTTAGAATTTTTTTCTTCAAAATCTGCCCATTGTAGCCATTAAATGACACAAACCACTGTAAGTATGAGTTCGGGGCATTTCCCCGTAATAGGCAGCAGAAGTATGAAAATCATTTCCAGCTCTGTCATGACATACGATAGAAAAATCTTACCAATATTCTGCATTACGTACTGCATTACTTCCTTACGCACCTCTCGAGTCATAACTTGGGTATCGTTTCACGAAATTGCTCGAAAAAGCCAAGCACTGAAACCAATACTTAATATGACAGTTTGCCTCACCGTTTATGTTTAAAATTTCAACAAGGATCACAAATAAATCTAAATAATTGTTTTATAACTAAGTTTTTATTTCGATAAAAATAAAAAGTTTTTTTGAATAATTAGTCGACGTATAATTAACTGTTCAGCACTACCTAAATTATTACCAACCGAACAAAATGAATAAACTATGGTCTTGCAAGATAGAGAAATTCTTGAGTTTATGGTGCTAAATAAGAGTTATATATCGAATAGTATAAATTCTTAAATAAAAATTTTGAAACCTGAATATTATAAAACTGGAGTGAATTTGAATGATGAGAGGATGAACTTATGTTGTGCATTGTGCAAGGGAAACAATTAGACTAAAATTTAAACATAAATAGGAAATAGTAATTGTTTGGTTTTTTTGTTTGTTTGTTTGCTTTTTTTAAAAAAATAAAACTCATGACACTTAAATCCTAAAAAAGTGAGACGAATAGTATTTTAAAAAGGATCATTTTATCATACAATTCATTTTTCAATGTTTGTTTATTTTTTATGAGCAAAATAATGTGAGCTTAATATATTGGATTTTTCTAAGAGCAAATTAAACAATATTCAACAATATTGCTATCTTCCAAGTTTTTTTCTACAGGGCAAAATTTTTAAACTTATATTTATTGACTGAAATGCGTATTAAGTTGCAATAATTCGCTTGAATGTGATATAAACATTGGGTGAGAAAAGGCATAATAACAATTTCTTTAAAATAATAAAAAATAATAAATGAAACAAGTGAGCCCACCATAATGATACTATATACATTTATCTATAAGAAGAAAAGTTGCTTATAAGTCAAAAAAAGGGATTTAATGGTACTTCTGAAAGTCTCTAAAGTGGGAAAGTGGATAACAATATAAGAAAGATGAGCATGTTTTTGAGGATGAATGACAAACACATATTAAATACTTCTATCAATCATAGCTTAATTGCTTATTTCTTTGGTCGCTAGCACAAGTATTATGGAAATAATAATTATTACAGGTTTGGTATTACATTTCATTTTCTTCATTTGGTCTCGCTATAAAAAAAGTCCTTTTTTTATATTTCCTTATTAATATTATATAATATTTCACTTTCTTATAAATGGTAACTATGCGAAATCTTCTTTATTAAATTTTTATGTGTCAATGTTATTTCCTAGAAAACCAATTAGCCCCTAAGAGCTGGTGCACTTTACCAAATATTATTTTTTTCGCAATAAACCTGTGGATAAAAATGATTTTTTCGACAAAATAAAAAGCAATGTTTTTTATTATTATTAACTATTTTTCTAAATGTTCTTTTCAAAATATTCTTCAAAATCACCATGAACCCTGTTAGTCAAAAGGCTTTCATCCACTTTTATGCAAGTGGTATGCTGCAATTTAGGTCACAGAAGTATTAAAACGAACTTCTTAGTGTAAGCTTGTTCATCTTTCCTCCACCGCACCAAAATCGTTTTCTTTTGTTTGTATCGCATCAAAAATCCCATTCGATGAACGCGTAATTGCTGATAAGCATACAGAATTAGACTAGATCCTCATCAGACTTAAGATCCACGTGGAATTACAGTGTTGTCTTTACCTTATCTAATATCATTAGTATTCAACGCTGCTTTTTTTTTTTTTTTTTTTGAAGCTCTGTCGCCAAGAAAAAAAAAAACATAGTTGAAATGTCTTACACTTGAATAAATGCGATGACCTTAAACTATATTTATAGTCTTGACATGAAGAACTATCAAGGCATTAAAAAGATAAATAACTTAAATATTTTAAAAGTTATTAAGCCTTTCGTTAAAATCCCCAATTTAGAGACATTTTGCACCTAAATAAAAATACTAGATAATACTAGAACTTAATGCTGATATGCATGCAATGTAGTCCAATAAAATCAGTCTTTGTTTTATTACTGTGGAAACACTTAAAATTCCCTTTATAGTTTTGGTCGTTGACAGAAACGATTTAACTTTTTAATTAATAAAAATTAGAAAACGAATTTTATTTGTATTTGTGTTTCTATCCTTTACAACATTAAGGGTGTACCATAAAAAGTACTATATTTGAAATCCGTGTCAAAAACAAAAACAAAAAAAAAAATGCACATTAGGAGCATCAATTATATTTAGGCGAAGAAGAAAGAAAAACACAATTGAAATCGGTCAAATCACAAGAGGGGAATCCGAGATTAAAAACATGAAAATTTGAAACATGAAAAAGACTGGTATAATCAATATTGGTGCACATTTGTGAATTTTCTAATATCTGCCTCTCAACTGTTTTTCCCCCCTCGATTGCAATCTTGGCGATTGCAATTTTCAGGTTTTCCATGCTCAATAGTGCTCTATGATATTTTGATAGCGTAGTTTTCTTAGCTACTAACTTGCGCCCCTTAAAATGTTTGGTTTTTTGATTTTTTTTTTCACTAAAGTTTTTGAAAATGCGTAAAAAAGATGGCGATGGCGGCATACTCTTTATTGCAATAGAAAAGATCCTTAAGGTTTAAAACCTTAAAAGTTTATATTAATAAAACATTATAGACGGAGAAAAAATCAGCGTACTGTAAGGCAGTGACATGCCTGGTAAAAATAAAAAATAACATAATTGTGATTAATGAAAACTAAAATTTTCTGTATTTAAACCATTCATTTGGAAATTTTAATGTTCATATGGTAATGGTTTCCCGAATATTCTATCTTTCAAAAATATAGTTCTTATTAATACACATTTAGAAAAAAAATCAAGAATAAAGAAGAAAATTAAACAGAATAAATAGTTTTTATGCCATATTTTAAAGCATATTTATAAAATTAATCATCACTTTCTTATGAATAAATATTTTATTGTTAATTTTGCAAAAATCATTGATAAAAATTATCCTGTTTTTTGATGTTCCTTAGAGCAGGAAATACGGTGAATTTTTCTGTATTGTGACTGACCATACTTTTTTTTTCTCAAAGTACTGTAATATTTTACAATAATAAGTTAAATTTTTAATAATGAAAACTTTTTAATAATGAAAACTTTTTAATAAAATATTTAATAGAACTTATTCCAAAAAATCTTACATTTTCATGTTTAACATCATACTTAAAGTGAATGCATATTAAATTTTATTGGATTTTACGAATATAAATTCAGCTTTTACGATAACCAAAACAACTTGAATTTATTTTTGTAAACTCCAGATTCACGTTTTAAGTTGGTTTATAAATCAACTTTAAAGCTGTTTGAATAGTAAATAGTTAGGATATTGAGTACTTAGCTCCGTTACGGCAGCTTCGTTATGGCCACTTAGCAAAGCAACACACACGCTGAAACTACCATAAATGTTAGTAAATGAGGAACTAGATATCCCAACTGCCACTTAACAAGTTTTCTTTAACCTCTTTTAGAAAATACTTCTTTTCAATATTCCCTCTAAATAGTTAAGAGTTAGTTTTCAAATTTACTCATTCTGATAAAAAAATCATTTAAGATTTAAATTCATGATTAATTTCTCTTATTTAGTTGAGATGATTGATTTAAAATTGGTGTAGAGGCTGTTGGTTGCGACAGCTGATATAGCATTAAATCCGAGGTAGAAGGATCGAGGATTGGATCGAAGACCGAAGGTACGAGGATGAACCGGAATAGTTCCTACGCGGATGAACACCGGCGGAGGAGCACAACCGGCGGCCGCGACTGGGAGTGAAGAGGCTGATGTCGAGTACATAAGAAGATGACAGTTTGCCTTCGAGAGAGTTGTTGTTCAGCGTCCGAGACTTCGCCACGATATTTCGTTTTCTACCCGGGGACGCCCACCTGTAGTTTGAGATGTTTACAATCGAAAGTTAAAGTTTTAATTGATTTTTATAACAAGTTTTTAAATGTTTTTAACAAATAATCAGTTAATTGGAGTTTGTTAGTTTCTGGATGGTTTTATTATCTTTGACTATTAAACAGGATGTTTCATTGCATATTGTTTTATTTGATGTCTTACATTCCCATCACCGAAACCTACATACAATTGGTGACCCGGACGTGATGTGACCACGCCTTCCTTGGCAGAAACGCCCACTTCGATATGAACACGCCTACCTGGACAGTAACGCCCACTTCTATCTGGAAGCGCCTACTTCGACGGATGGTCCGCATTGAATAGTTGACTTGCTACTTGTGACTGCGACATTATCCACCTCCTCGCACTGTTGCTACTCAGTCTCGTCTCGATCACACACAACGTCGGCCTGCATACACTCGACTGCTAAAGGCAACACAGAAGCGACTACGACCATGATCTTAATACAGCTCTGATAACTAATGTTCAAACCCAATGGCAAATACAATTGGTGACCTGTGAACGAACACGTATATTTCTGTTTCTGCAAACTGCATTTGGGAAATTCTACTAGCCCATGAATTACGAAGAGATGCTGGTACGTTGCAAGTTTTAAAATTCTTGGAAAGCCGTGAGTACGAATTGCTTCTATTGTTGGACTTATACATTAATAAAAAATGCCCGAATCTACGGAAACTGCTGATCAACAAGTTGCTCGTGTCACTGTGAAGCCGCCACCTTTTTGGAGAGCCAATCCCGAATTGTGGTTCAGACAAATTGAAAGTCAGTTCACTCTTGCCGGAGTAACTACAGAGTCTACGAAGTTTCACCACGTAGTTTCTGCTCTACAACCGGAGGAACTGGCGATTATTAGCGACATTGTTATCAGTCCACCTGTGGATAAGCCGTTCACTGCACTTAAAAAAAGATTGTGCACTCAATATGTTGAATCTGAAGCTCAACGCTTAAGGGATGTGATTTCGGGAATGCAACTTGGTGACCGCCGTCCTTCAAGACTGCTTCTGGAAATGCGAAACAAAGCCGGTACAACAATTAACGACGAGCTTCTTAAATCTTTATTTTTGCAGAGGTTGCCTACTAATGTTCAACAGATTTTGGCGATTTCCAACGACAATCTGGACAAGCTGGTGGAGATGGCGGATGGTATTATGTCTGCGACTACTAACGCACAGTCAGTCAGCGTAGTTGCTGGTTCGACGGATCAGACGGATTTACGGTATTTATTGACAGAGATCACTGCTCGTCTCTCACGGTTGGAAGCCCGTACAAGTGACCGGTCAAGAAGTACTAGTCAGAAACGCTCCACTAGCCGAAGCCGACAGTCTGCAAATTCACAGTCTTGCTGGTATCATAGAGTATTCAAGCAACGAGCGACAAAATGCCGACCTCCATGTTCGTTCCAGCCGAAAAACTGCTGAGGCCGTCATCCCGTCAAAAGGGTGACGGCGAGGCGATGATTCAGCGGATTTATCTGACGGACAAGTCTACATCCTCACGTTATCTCATCGATACGGGAGCTGACGTCTCTGTGATACCTCGTGCTGCCTATGCATCCAGTGACCATTCGTCACAGATGAAATTGTTCGCGGCAAACGGTACGACCATTCCAACGTTTGGGCAACGCCTGTTGAAATTGGACCTCGGACTCAGAAGAGAGTTCAGCTGGCCTTTTATCATCGCTGCCGTGCCTCAACCAATTATCGGAGCTGACTTCTTACGCAATTTTGGTTTATTAGTCGACGTCAAAAATGCTGCAGTAATTGATTCTTTGTCCAAGTTGCAAACAAGAGGTACCCGGTATGCTGGGATTACTTCAACGGTAAAGGTAATTTTAGAGAACTCTAAATTCCACCAGTTGTTGTCAGAGTTTCCTTCTCTGATTAGGTCAGGTGTCACGCCAAGAAAAGTTAAGCGTGGAGTGGAACATTGGATACAAACAAAAGGACCGCCTATTTTTTCTAAACCTCGACGTTTATCGCCAGATAAGTTGAAGGCTGCAAAGCAAGAGTTCGAGTTTCTGGTAGCATCAGGGGTTTGTCAGCCTTCCAAAAGCTGTTGGGCAAGTCCGTTACACATGGTTCTAAAAAAGAATGGCGACTGGCGACCGTGTGGTGATTTTCGTCGTCTTAATGGTGTGACCGTGCCAGATAGGTACCCTGTTCCCCACATGCATGACTGTTTTCAGGTTTTGGAAGGTAAAATGATATTTTCTACCTTGGACCTGGAAAAAGCGTATTATCAGATTCCAGTGCGCAAAGAAGACGTGCCAAAGACTGCAGTAACAACGCCGTTTGGATTGTTCGAGTTTTTGTATATGCCGTTTGGATTATCAAATGCTGCCGCAACTTTCCAACGCTTCATTCATCAAGTCTTGGGTGAGTTCGAATTTTGTGTACCTTATTTTGATGACGTATTAGTAGCTTCGAAGAACGAAGAAGAACATTTAATTCATTTAAAACGAGTTTTTCAACGTTTTGCTCAATATGGTATAACACTCAACGTAAGCAAATGTGTCTTGGGACAGTCTACAGTAGAATTCCTAGGGCATTGTGTTACGGAAGAGGGTATTACTCCGCTTCCTGATAAAGTTTCTGCAATTGCTAATTTTCCTCAGCCAGTTACAATTAGAGAGCTGCGTCGATTTCTTGCGGTCTTGAATTTTTACAGAAGATTCATACCGAGAGCTGCCCACACTCAAGCAATTTTGAACGAATATTTAAAGGGTGCTAAGAAAAATGATAAAAGCGTGATCAAGTGGTCGGAGGAAGCTGTTGCTGCGTTCGAGAAGAGCAAGAAGGAATTGGCGAATTCAACAAAGCTGTACCATCCTGTCATGAATGCACAGTTGGCGATGGTGGTAGACGCTTCAGATACTGCGATGGGTGCTGCTTTGCATCAGCGGATCGAGAAATAGTGGCAACCACTCGGGGTTTATTCAAAGAAGCTTGCACCATCTCAAAGAAAGTACAGTACTTACGACAGAGAGCTCTTGGCTGCATACATGGCAGTCAAATACTTTTGGCATATGGTAGAGGGTCGGCAGTTTACTATCTACACTGACCACAAGCCGCTGATATATGCCTTTAAACAAAATGAAGATAAGTGTTCGCCAAGACAATTACGTCATTTGGATTTTATTGGCCAAATCACTACGGATATTCAGCACATGAAGGGAATAGATAACGTGGTTGCAGATGCGCTGTCCAGAGTAAGCATTGCTACCATAGAAACACCTTCCCACGTCAATTTTCAAGAAATGGCTAACAACCAAAAAGGTGACCAGGAACTAGCCGAAATTTTAGCTCAAACCGGTAACTCATCCTTGGTACTTCAATCATTCGTAATAGGTGATCCTGGTGTGGAGCTGCTTTGTGATGTATCAACCAAACGGATTCGACCATTCGTACCCGAAGTGGACAGAAAAAACGTTTTTTCCAAACTGCATTCTATTTCACATCCAGGTATTAAAGCTACTATAAGGTTGGTGGAAGAGCGATATGTTTGGCCTGGTATAAAGAAAGATGTTAGGACATGGGCTCAGCAATGCTTGGCTTGCCAACGTTCTAAGGTGACACGTCACACTCAGAGCAAGCTTGGTACATTTGTTCCACCAAATGCCAGGTTCGAGCACGTGCACATCGACATCGTAGGTCCCTTGCCGCCATCAGAAGGTTTTCGCTACTGTCTTACTTGTGTCGACCGTTTTTCCAAGTGGCCAGAAGCTTACCCGCTCGTAGATATAACAGCCAAATCTGTTGCTGAGGTTTTCTATGCTGGATGGATTGCTAGGTTTGGAATACCTCTACGAATCACAACAGACCAGGGGACACAGTTCGAAGCCTCACTGTTTGATGCCCTGACTAAGTTCCTGGGTTCGGCCCGTCATCGAAACAAGCTCGTTCGGGTCACCAATTGTATCAGAAGGTTGCGTGTTCAAATCACGTCCGGGTCACCAATGTGATGCTAGTAACTAACGACAATGGCAACCGTAATCTATGAGAAGGTACCCCGACATAGAGTCGAGTTAACATGTCTTATATACTAGTGAATTGTAATTACAATTTTGTAGTGGTAGATACCCTACAATTGGGGATAGCTCTTTTAGCTTAAAATAGTGCATGGTGAAATATCAATTTAAATAACATGATGATATTTAAATCATTAAATATCATTGTTACACAATATATAGCGATATTTCACTAATATATACACTATACGATTTATTCACTGATATATTCACAAATTTATTAAAATTTTTCTTCCAACAATATATTGGTTAAGCATTTAAAAAGATGTTATTTTCAAGATTTTCTTAAACAGTTTATGTCATAAGTTTTAAAAAATCAATGAGTATTTTTTGAAGTATAACAATACATTTGCCCATTCTCAGTAAGACTCGACACACGCAATACTACCGTTAATGATGGCCATCGATTATCGATCATTCTCGAATGATGTTATCGATCATTATCGAATATCGAATGATAAAGATAATTGCAAAGATACTATCACGTTTAATAAATATCATTTCCGATAATATTCGCATTAATACAGTATTAAATAATTATCATTGTCGATAATCATTTGAATATTATTTTGTTCGTAATTTATATTTTCATACCAAGAGTTTCATTGTTTCCTATGTTTCTATACCACTGTCCTACCAAGTGTATATTTCTATTTTCTATGTTTTTAGATCATAAAAACTTGAAAACTTGACATGCGTGATATATCAAGAGAATATGCTCTAAATATTGCTATCTGGATGTTTTAAAAATATGGATATATTTTCCAACTCTAGAATTAACTTATGAGGAACTGTTTAAATTCATAAAGAGATTAAGAAAAAACTTTATGAGTGCTCGTGATTTATTAAATTATTGTTATTACATAATTATTTTAAACCCCAACTTGCATATTTGGTTGCGATTTATATTATACAACTCTATATATTGCGTTCAACATTAACGGGATCCTTTGTATAATATATCTGCCTATTAAAATTTTAACAATGGACATAATATGTTTATAAAGCAACTAGACAAATCAACTAGAAACAAATATACATTAAATAATACTTTCCAGATTTAGAATAAATTAATTTTGAGTTAAGTTCTATACACAATAAGTCCATTGTCATTCGTTAATCATATGAAAAATAGATATGAATTTTGAAATGATTCATTAAATTCATATGAACATTTTAATCTCTTTGTAAATATGATTCCATATACCGTATAAAATAAGCGTGCAATACACACTTTGCATGCGAATAAATTTATTTATCAAAAAAATAAATGAAGGCTACATTAAATAACAAATAAAATTACCCTCCAAAGTAGGAATTGAATATCATATTACCATAACTCATTATAAGCAACATTCAAATGTATGTTCAATTGTTTATAATGAAATATAACTACGTCAGTGGTCGAAAAAGCTAACAAAAAAATGTAAGCAATAAAAACTATCAAATAATCGCATTGAATTATTCACACAGAAATCTGAATAATTATTTCACACATAAAAGCCAAATAGTATAACAAAGACTGAAAGAAGGAACATCAGGCTTAATTGAATTTTCAAAATGGCACTTTAAAATTCTAATTAAAAATAACTTATATTGAATTAATATAATGTTAAAAATAATTCAAATATATTTTTTAAAAAGTTGCATTGCAATAAACATTTTAACAACATACAAATAAAAGTAGTAAGCAATTCATACAAATATCAAGTAATTTCATATTAAAATTAATTTAATAGAACAATAATAAATAATACCTTTTTTTCATCGGAGCTATAACAAAATAATGTATAGAACCAAGGAAAATAAAATTCACCAACATGATACAAAAGTTATAAGGTGCACTAAAATTACATCAGAATGAAATATTAGAAAATAATCCAAACTATCTACGAATCACTAGCTCCAACGCTGTTCTATACTTGTTCAAAAATAATAAATAAAAATGTCAGCTTTTATTTATCGTCTGACAAAATGAGCGGTAATATAAATATGGGTAAATAAATTTGAATTGACTATTAAATAAATATGTTTAAAAGCAGATGTGGAGTATATCAAAAAATATTTTTAAAATTCATAGAGGTCTCTTGTATTTACTTAAGAAATCTGTAATTACTTTAAATGCTGTAAAAAAAGAATAGGAAAAAAGGAATTCATATTAAATATTTTTATATAAACGTTTGCCAAGTAATAAGTTGACGCAACATTAATACAAGTAAGATATCGTCTACCATATTTTAACCGGGAAAAACTTTTATAATATTTTCGTTTCAAGCGATTTATTTATTTTTTTAAAATTAAAATATGCAGATATATACATAAGGTTGAATTTATGCATGAAAACATGATAATTACCTTTTTGATTACAAAGTATTACATCGCGCTGCTTTAAATACATTTGATTGCCTAACATTAAAATGCATTATCGTATTTTGTATAGACACATTGAATTTATTTTCTAAAACCAATATTTCTTCGAATATTTCATTTAAAAAATTTTTTTATTTCCATCTACATTTTACTAATCAGATCTGAATTTTAAAATGATTTTATTAATTTAACATTATTCTCAGTTCATGAGTTTCAATGAAAAAAATGACATTTTTTCGAATAATCATAACGAATTTGAGTATTTCTTGAGAATTATAAATATTAATAAATTTTTATTTAAATGTTGCGATTAAAAATAATTGAAATCAGTTCATAATTCTACATTTTTAAAATATTTTATGGGTCAAAAAATGCTGAGCAAAAAAAAAAAAACCGTAGGATACTGAGAAATTAAGTCAAAAACGCTAATGTACATTTTTGCACCATTTCATAATCAGGCTATTGATTAACAATACTTATTCTCAAATCCATTAATGTATATGTAAAATAAGAACAATTATTTATAATTGACAATATGACAACAGTGTTTTCATATGATAAATCAATAATAATCAAAACAACTGTTCATAACATGTATCACTAGATCATTGAGAAAAAAAGACATGAACAAAACTACCAGAGTAAGGAAAAAAGTTACAGTGGTTCTGTGGAAACACCAAGAAGTTTATACCGAAGCGTTCTCGTAAGGATTTTGGTAAAATTACATGGTACAATTTGGTACAATTTGGTATATATAATTGTAAAATACAATTTTACAATGTGTGATAAAATTTAGTAAATGTGGTAAAATTTGGTACTTTTATCCAAATAACTTAGATATATATATAAAAAATCCATTTGTTCCTCTCGGTCACCGTGGTTTTTCGTGTTTTGTTTTCCCCTCTCTTTTATCTAACGGCTTCTAGAGTTTTTCCAGTTTTACCTCTTGCCTTTATTTTTCATTTTTCATTAGCAACTTTACGTTTTTAATTTCAAATCACTTTTGTTTCTTCTCATTCACGTCTGGCAAGTCTTGGAAATGAGCTCCTATTTCTGGAGTGCTTAAAAAATGTCGACTGTTACTTGCTTTTTTATATATTCTTTACGCAAATGAAGTCCTTTATCGGGTAATACATTTATATAAGCTTAAAATTAACAAAATCTCGGGAACTAAATGTTAATCTTTAATAAAGTACGTAACTTTTTATTTAATTACATATCACGAAGCTAAATTTGTATCATACGCTGCGAAAAAAGTTAACTAAACACCATTAGTTTTCGATCTAATGATGGGATTTTCACTTACTAGGACTCGATTTTAATGGTTTGATGGAACCTAAAATATGTTAATTAGTTAGTCGCAGACGTCATTTTACGTTAGGAAATCAGACACAAAAACACAAAAATCCTACTTTCTCTGAATAAATCTACTACTTTACGACGGATTATGATCACATGACTCCATAATATAGGGGGTAAACACGATCAGAAAAATATAGTTTCAATAGTTTGGTAAGGAGAGCGCTAATACACAAAACGCTTCAAGCGAAGGGAAAGATTTTTTCATATAATTATAAAATTCGTTTATCTAAGGATAATTTCTTGCAAAAAGTAGTAAATATTTATTATTTTAATTAATGCTGTATATACCTTTTTTAAGCTCATTTTTGACAAACACTAAAGGGGACAAAATCGCGTTGCATATTGAATATGCTATATAGGTAAGAATTCAATCGAGCACCTACAAATTGTTCCCGAGAAAGCATATCTTATTTTAAACTCATGCATTTCTGCAGCACTTGTACTTACTCATTTTTTTTTACTACTATACTTTCAAATCATTCTATACATTGATTCCTTTTAAAAAATTAAAAAATTTATTTTGAAGTCAATATAAACATTAATTACAACATTTTAAATTGTTGCTAACACTGTTACAATTCTATTGTATTTTTCTCAGAAAAAAAAATTACGAGCACTTACATTTCCTGAAAGAATATTAAAGACTTTAATTTATTGGATATAAAAATTACAATAAAAGCCGATGAATATCTCAAAACTCTTTAAATAGTTTGAATGCATTTCAAAGTAAATGTTTTGCTCCTTTTGGTTAATCAATTATTTCAGCTCTTAATAGCTTTGAATTTTGATACCGGCTTCCTCTTTTTTTTCCGTTTTCCATAGAAAGTGGTTTCATAGGCATAAATTTACCTTTTCTTTCGTTCTTAACAATAACGAAAGCATATCGGAGAAATTTTGAAGAAATATAAAATAAATGTATCAAAATTTTATGAAAAATTTAACTTTCAATCATCATTTATTGTTTTTTTCATTATTTTATTTAATAATTATTAAAAAAAATTTAATAGCAAGTTATTTAAATTTTTAAAAAAATTTCATAGAATAAAATTTTCATTTAAAAATATGACTATTATCAGTGAAATGGAAATTTAAATGCCTGTATTTTTTTATAATTTAATTTCTCAGGAACAATCTGACCAATTTTATTCAAATTTAACATTTTGAATTGAAAATTTACTTTCTTTAAAATAATGTAAATGATTGTTCACCTTAAAATTCAACATTTTGAGTGTCAAGCGCCAACAAACTGTTGTCGATGTTTGATCAATTAAAAACACGCAAAAACCTCCTAAGACTGATAAAAAATCATTAAACAACTTTTAACGTAAGAACCCTAGACAGACTTAAGAAATAATATGGAATGAATTAGGTTTTCAATTAATTTTCAAGAAGCTGTGAAATTAGGTTCATTAATAATAAATAAATAGGTATGTCCAAATAAACGAGTTTTATCTTCTTTAAAAAGATAGCGTGACGACTGCCCAGCAGTGACATAAATCATAAATAATTATTTCTGACGTGAAAAATGACTGAAAGCCGAACTGTTAAAAGCCATTTTTATGTTGAAATAATTAGCAAGACAGAAATGCTACACTGTTATTTTGTAGCCTAGGGGAGTAATTTATTGCATCAGGTCATTAAAAATGACACGATTATGTGAGAGAAATATGATATTTATTATAATCACAGTTCTAGAATTAAAATGACATTTCAATGAATATTTAATGTATCTTAATCTTTTTCTCATAATTATGTAAAGTTTAAAATTCGCAACATACTGAAAGGATGAGAAATAACAATCTATATCATTAAATGAGTCAAAAAAATAGTTGAGATGATACCGATTTATATGCTTAATTAAAAACTTCACACTGTGGGAATTTTTGACATAAATTCCATTAATGCCAAAATTATTTCCACCCCCGTCTCATCAACTCATCTTGATGCCCCGGAATCTTGTTTTATTCATATGAATGACGATTGCCTAGTTAACGACATTAGTTCCTAGCCTCTTCATAGCGTGTGGAAATACATTTTACCCTGATTTGCCACTGTCGGTGCTATGGTTTTTCTTGTTTGTTTTTTTCTCACATTGTTGGAATCTTTGACATAAATCCAATATCGACATTGACAAAATTATTTCTACCCCAGTCACATCAACTCATCTTGATGCCCTGGAATTTTGTTTTATTCATATGAATGACGATTCCCTTGTTAACGACATTAGTTCTTCAACTCTCCATAGCGTGTGGAAATGCATTTTACCCTGATCTGCACCTCCGGCGATATGTTCTTTTCTTTTCTTTCTTTCTTTTTTTTTAATATTTCTTGCCAACTGTGGTTTTTATAGTTTTGTTTTCCGCCTTTCCATTTATTGCTGGCATTTTTAAGTTTTATATTTCAAATAAATTTTGTTTCTCGTCATTTCCGTTTGACTTGAAAATGAGGTCGTGAAAATGGGTTCCTGTTTTTGAGCGTTTGAAGCATGTTTACTGTTATTTACTATTTGCACATTTTTGATGTGAATGAAACTTTTTAATCCAGTAATATATAACCACTTCAGCTTCTAGGGATTATTTTTTTTATATTCATTTGAATGTTTTCTTCTAACTTCTAAATGTATTATTATGCTTCAAATAATAAAATACTTACTTTGTGTTCACGAACTAAAATTGTATTCGTGATAATGGAATCTCGCAAATAAATTTCCGTCTATTTTTGCTTAGCTAGAGAATTCAAGTGTCTTTTGGAGTTCTTTGTTTGACGACAATGTCAGTTTTACTCATTTCCATCAGGTCACTCCAAGCAGTATATAGTGATATTATTAAAAATAGAATTTATCATCAATCAAATTTCTTATTATTTTTAGATTAAGTTATTTTTTAAAAACTCTGAGTAGAATTTATTGCGATATTCTGCCAAAAAAATATATCTCCAAATGTAATCCGACCATGATCTTTCGAAGTATTTTCGCCAAAGAAAATAAAAAAAGGCACATTTTAGGTGCCTTTCGTGCTTTTCTTTAAGTAATGCTATAATTTTAAATTAATACTTCTCATCTTGCCGTGAAGAATTATCTGGGTTTTTTTTAACTGATAAACAATTTAAATATTTTAAAAGTTATTAAACCTTTTTTTAAAAAATCACCTATTTGGCGACATTTTCCCACCAATATGAAAACTATTAAAATCAATCCCTTATTCTAATTTTTTGCAAATTTTCATGAGCCCAGATATTGCAGCATTGAAATAAGTTCTCAAGTATTTAAGACTTCGGTGGCAAACACATTTCATTTTCTCAAAACTATGGCTTTTCTCCATATTGACGCTTCGCGCCATTTTCAGAATGAATGTAGAATGCACTGGCGAAAGATAGACTATACTTGACCTAACAGTCATGAATAAATAGTATATGAATAAATAATTCCTGGGAAATCGAATATTAAAGTATCTGACTTTTTTTGAAATTCCATTTGTTAGGAACTATTTGAAGGATTTTGCTCAAATTTTGTATTTTGCTATATAAAATTATATTTTTTAAAATTATGTAGAAAATTGTTAACTTATAATTCAAAATTTTTCCACCATTAATAATTAAAATAATAAATATTTTAAAAAAAGGTTTTTCATGAAAATTTTTTAATTTCGCATAAACAGTTCTCGAGATATAGCGAAATACGAAAAAAAAAATAATAAAATAAACATTAAGGAGTCCAAAATTTGCAGCGTTCTTCTGTCTAAACTATTGGGATCCTTTTTCCCAGATTGCGGCTACCCCCTACATCTTGAGGGTCAAAAATCCAAATCCATCGAAGTAAGGTATGTTTATATTCAGAAAAAGTACGTTTTTGAGTATAATTTTGTAACTTAAAATATCGTCTGCACTTATCAATTAGCATATTTGAGGTCACCCTCTCAAGCCATTAAGATTGAGACCTAAAACATGAAGATCCGATCATTAGACCAAAAGTTATACTGGGTAATCCTTTTTTTTTTTTTTTTTTAATTTATTTGGCGCACTGTACATTGTTACACGTTAATTATGAGAATATACATTTTGCTCAAAAATGAATATGTGCTGTTCTATTTGAACATATGGGTTTTACAAATCGATATTATTTGTTTCGGATCTATTTTGAAACATTTTTGCTGAATTTAAAACAAAAATCTTTTTCACAGAGGCTTTAGTTTATTAAAGATACCCCTAAAACACATAAGTAAATCAAAATCACTAAAGCATTTAATTATTTTTTTGAAAAAAAGAATCTTCGTCTACATTGGTAAATAAGGATTTAAAGAAAAAAGCTTTTTTTTTTTTTTTTTTTTTTTAAACTTCATCCTTTCAAGTAATTTTTGATTGCGTGTTTATTTATTAGTTAAAAAATGAAACAAAGCATTTTCAATAATAAACATTTTTACCCACATACAAATGCAAATTAGTTCAAAAATTATTTAAATATGACGAATGAAGCAAAATAAATTTCCCAGATATAGTTCATTTTCATACGGACATATCAAATATTACAAAATATTGTTGGATTCTCATCCATATTTAATAGCTGCAGACAGGATAGAGATATCCGAAACGTCAAAGATTATTTGGGGTAGCTTTATTGCATATCATAATCTGCCCATGTTTATGATAAGAAAGTAATACAGTAGAGATGTGAAATATTGGCGTTATTCTAACTAATACTTTTGCTGCCCAAATTATAAGAAATATGATAAGTTATAATACATTCGGAAAAGAACCTATGCATGAATAACTTTAACTTAAGCATTTTACTGATAACAATCCTCATTTTTATTAGAATTATTATAATAATAATTTAATAATCAATTAGCGTTTGAGGGTGCTAAAAATTTAAAGGTTAATTAATAATTATCTTTTGGATTCTCATTTGGATGTACAGTGCGCAAAATAAAAATAGACTACCCTGAATAACTTTTGATCTGGTGATCGGATCATCACGTTCTTGGACTCGATTTTAATGGTTTGAGAGGGTGATTTCAAATATATCAATTAATTAATGCAGTCTATATTTTAAGTTACAAGAACAGTCCCCAAAAACATAATTTCTCTGAATACCCATACCTTTTTTTCGATGGGTTAGTATTTCCAACTCCTAAAATATAGTGGATAGCCACAATCTGAGAAATATGGTCCCGATAGTTTGGTCAGGAAACCAGTCCAAAGTTTGGTCCCTATAATGTTGATATTACTTTTTACTTATTTCATCATATGTCGAAAACTTTTTTTGTGAATTAAAAAACTTTTGCACGGAATTATGTGCAAAGTTTTCGCAAAGATAATTCCATGCAAAATAATTGGATCTCCCAGTTTTAGGACTTAATCCTAATGATTCATGAGTGGACTTCAAGTATGCTAATTAATTAGTGCAGGCGATACTTTAAACTGCGAAACCTAGCACAGAAACGTACTTTCTCTGAATAAACATACTTTTTTTTTGACGGATTTGGATATCTGAACACCAACATATAGTTCGTAGCCACAATCTGGGAAACATAGTCCTGAAAGTTTGGTCAAAAGAGCTCTCCCTATTTTAGACCCCGTAAAGCTAATTTAATTTTTCGCCATAAATTTTTAGACAAATTATTAATTGATCGAAATATATCTAAATAGCAAAAAAAGTAAAACTAACATTAAGGCTTTCGCCAGCTCTCCTGACCAAGCTACCACACTAATTAATTAGCATATTTAAGGTCACCTTCTTGAACCATTAAGACCTAGAACGTGAAGATCCGAACTTTAGATTAAAAGTTAATCGGTGATGTCCGTTTATTTTCTTTTGCGCACTTGGCCCATAATTTATTTTTAACTTTGTATCGATTCATTTTACATGCATATGTTGGTTTTCTATTTTCTAATTTCTAAAATCCTAATTAATGAAAAAACATTTTAAGCTCTTTCAATTTTTTAAAACTTGTTTGAAAACGCACACGCAAATCAGAATATTGTGGTCAAATCCATATAGTATCCATGTGGGAATTCCGTACAAATATAATGAATTATTATGTTAGAAAATATTAGCGTTAATTTTACTCTAAAATTCTGTTCAGAGGATAGCAAATATTCTTTTATTACTTAAAAAAACAAAAATAAAGAAATAGAAAAGAGTAGGAAAATTTAGTTGTTAACGCTTACAAACAGGCTTAAAATCTTGAAGATGCAGTATCAGGTACAGTAAACCAAAAGTAGAAAAGATATCCTCTGAATAATTTTTGTCGTAATGATCGGAATTTCACTTTTATCGCTTTTATCTATTATAAGTTCAGAAATATGATGGCAAATATGCTAATTAGTTAGTGACAAATATAATTTTAGCACTAGAATCAGTCAGAAGAGCATACTTTTTTCTGAAAAAGCATACTTACCTGCTTTCGAAGGATTTTTTAGTATGAAAATATGAGGGATAGCAGCAATCTGGTAAATATTGTTGTAATAATTCATTCAGGAGAGCAGTAGAACATTTGCGCCTCGTTAATGTTAATTTCACAATGAACTAATTCCACCTTATTTCGGAAAGTATTTAAGTGAATCATAATTTTTAAAGGCATTTATAAAGTTTGCTTATCCAAAGTAAAAATATTTATGCATTATTTTTAATTCACATTATTTTTATTATTTATTATTTTTATTATAAATATAATATTTAAAAATTGTAAAGTATGCAAATTCTTACCTTATTTAAAACTGTGTAATTACAAAGTACACAGAGAAAAAACCTCTGGTGAAATTACCGTTATGTATGATAAAAATATTTCTGGTAAAAATAAACATATTTCTGGTAATAAAACTAAAATATGCGGGATTTAAATCATTCATATAATAATGTTTTCCATTCATATGATAGCGGTTCATCTGAAGTTCTTATTTTTAAAATTATACTTTATTATTACCGCACATTTAGTAAAAATATAGAACTGAAAAATAAATTTGTCCAAATAAATACTTTTTATGTCATTCCCCTAACTAATCATGATAAAATTACTAAATTCTACAACCTTTGCCAGATTTTATCACATATTATAAAACCATATTATATAACCAACTTTTATTGGTATAAATAATAAATTATATCTAGCGGCTGAAAGACGTGGAAGTCACAAAAGGACAAATATGGACTGTACGGTAGGTATTCTACAATTCCCAACGGGAATTTTGTATGTAGTGTGGTGTATTATTTTCCATCTTTAGTATGCGTTTGTGGTGTAGTGTGTTAAGTTATACACACTCTTCCATTGCGGTTAAAGTATTCTTCTTGGTTAGAATCCTGCTGGCATAATCTTTCTCACTCCATCACATTGATTACTACGCACAATAAACTTGCAAAAATCTCACTCCTCGACAGATGGCAGCACTGCACTATTTCGTCTCGATTCGACAAACAAATATTCTGGGTTTCTACAAGGCCCGAACTGCACAGGAATAAAGACTTTACTCAAAGTCACGTGCCTTCTCAATTTGCTGAAACACTAACGACTGACTACAAGTCCGGCTTGTTGTTCACTGAAGAGGGGGTGTGTCCGACGGTCATTTTATAAAACTTTCTAACTTACCTCACCTTTGGAAGTATCCTTTTCCTATTGTGATTATAGTATCTTTTACAGTTCCAGAATTCATTGGCTTTATCACTCCCGGCAACCGAGTAATTTCTTTCAACTCTTCACAGCACTCTTTTGTCAAGTTGTCAAGCAGATTTACGGGTTCAAACCAGAGTGTGCCTGAGAACTCTTTGACTCATACTTATTTTATTTCATGTTATGCTTACAAATTAATAATGTTAATTAGGGTGCAAAATTTGCTTTTGACGAAATTTGTATCCCTCAAGCAAGCAAAAGTTTTTTTAACTGAAATGTTCACTCAGAACATATCCCAGAACAGCTTGGAACATATCGCTTCGTCGTAAACAAAAGAAATTTTGTTCATTTCGAACATCCATTCTACACAAACTTTAATTTATGCCTGTCATAAATCACCATTTTCTGAAATTTAACGATTGCTAGTGAGAACTTTTATATCAATAAAGAAAAGATTCGATAAATTTAGAGGAAATATGTTTTTATATGCTATACACAATAGCAGGAAGGTATTTTATGATATACTATGAAAATTTCAGTTCACGATTCTGGCAATAACTCCATAAAGCAAACAAAGTGTTCTTAAATCACTTTAAAATCACTTTTAAAGTATTCTTAATCATTTTTGATTTCAAGAAAGGGGCAGAAGTAATATTTTCTATTCTAAAAAAATTTCCTGGAATAAATCATCACCGAAAATGCATTTTCTGTATCCTTAAATAAAGTATATCATCACTCATGTATGTAGAAATAGTTTAAATATTTTAAAATTAAATATTTTCCTTTGCGTTTAATATTATTGTTTATTGGAGGATATTTGTATTCATTTTTGTTTTATACTTTACATGGAATTATATTTGAATGTGGTTCGGTAAAAAGAAAAATATTTGTTTTTATTTTTCATAACATTTATTAGTCTTAAGAAGATCTTAAACTTCTTAAGAGGTCTTTTTCCTTCCTATCGAATTCAACCGTCAAAGGAGTGTAAACATAGAAGTAAAATTCGAAATACGCATTTAATCATCTGATTTTTACAAGTAAACTGATGTTAGATATTAACTCTTCTATTTTTATGTTTTTTCTATTCCTATAATTTTTATCTAGTCTTATATTTTCTAGCAAAATATTAAAATTACCCTGTTGTCTTCCAATTAGAATGTGCGAAATAAAAAATAAAAAAAACAGAATTAAAGTTATAGGAAATTGTTTTTGACAAAATTATACCGATAACAATTAGAAATCGCCTTTCCGAAAGTTTGGTTAAAAAAGTATAAGTAGAATTACACGATTTCTTGTTGTTTTTTTTAAATTGTTACGAAGTTAATTTAAAAAATTGAAATAGAACTGAGGGACTCGTGTGCAAAAAAGGGAACACCTTAAATCTTATACCACTTGACCCAATGATCAGAATATTACGTACTAGAACTCCATCATAATGATTCAAAGGGGTGAATATTAAATATGCTAATTAATAAGCAATCAGACACAAAAATGAAGTGAATGAACATACCTCTTTTGAGAGATTTGGATTCTTGAACCTCGAAATAGGGGGTGGAACCACTATATGGAAAATACATATTGTAATTTATAATTTGTATATAGTGTATTAATGTATTGTATAATTTGTATATATTGTATAGAACAGTGGTGGCTCAGGGGATAGCGCGTTCATCTTCCAATGCTTTGAACCGGGTTTTAATTTCAGCGACGGCTGATCGATACGAATTCTGCACCCGCTTCTCACCGACCACAGTACTGACGTAAAGTGTCCTCAGTGGTAGATGGATCATGGGTTAGAGTCCCTTTTCCGTCAGGCCAACCTTGGAAGGTTTTCGTGGTAATCCTCTCCATGTAACACAAATGCGGGCTAGCTCCATCAAAAAGCCCTCCGCTACACGAAGGCAAAGTTATGCCAATACTTGATCCCTTGTCTTCTAGACAGGGTTCAAAAATACTATGAGGTTGAACATTGATAATCGTAAACCCGAAATAGGGCCAGATGTTCATTGATAATCGTAAACCCGCAATTGGGCCAAATGTTCATTGATAATCGTAAACCCGAAATAAGGCCAGATGTTCATTGATAATCGTAAACCCGAAATAGGGCCAGATGTTCATTGATAATCGTAAACCTGGAATTGGGACAGGTGTTCATTGATAATCGTAAACCCGAAACAGGGCCAGATGTTCATTGATAATCGTAAACCCGAAATAAGACCAGATGTTCATTGATAATCGTAAACCCGAAATTGGGTCAGATGCTAAACGACGATTATAAAATGCAATATATATTGTGTAATTTATAATTATATATTGCATAATAATGATAAACATGTTCTCAAAGGATTTACATAAATCTGTCTATATTTTTTTAAGTAAAGCCCTTGATTACCTAGTTTCCAGGGCTTTAATTTTAAGAACTTTGGTTTAAACTTAGTTCGAAGTTATGCAAGTACTTAAATTTTTTTCTAAGCTGTTTGGATGTTCGCGTAGCAAACAAGTTAAGTTCATTTTAAGAAATGTAGTACATATGCGTCGTAAATAAATTATTCTTTCTTTATATTGTGTCGTAAAAATAACTTTACTCACTCTAAGGTGCATCATATCTCACTGTAATAATAAATTTCAGAATTAATAAATAACAAAAATGAGGGAAGCTTTTTTACACCAAGTAGTTGAAAAGAATCTTCTTCCCGCTTCATTACATCAAAAACTATTCTTAGTTTTTGGTGTAATGGAGCACCACTTTAGTGTAAAGCCGTTTTTGGTAATTAAGATGCACAATTTTTTTTTTATAGAGTAGAAACATGAATTTTAAAGAGCATGCCCTTTTAACTAGGAAATAGATGTTATAGTTATTGTCAAATAAGTACTATTTATTTGTTAAAATTAAAAAAGTTCATTTATGATTATGTCATTATAAATTTTATGGAAGTATGTATATAAAAAATGTATATTTAAAAAAGTATATTTTATGAAAATATTTTTAATAAATCCTAAAGCTATACGAGTACACATTATATGAGAATTCTATCTAAGACTTTTATAATAATCGCGCATTGGTCAGATATGGAAAAAAAAGACTGAATATCAAAAAAATATAAATAGACATTTTTTTGCATAATAAATAATCTTTGATGTCTAGATAACATTACAATCACAAAACATTTTTTTTTAATTTTATAAGCACTCTGAATTTGTACTCTCTTATTAAAGAAATTTTAGGTAAAAGACACGAAACAATATTGTTGATGGATTTAATTTTGGACAATTTTTATATCTTTCAAATATTATGCTTTAAGACTGCAAATCAGTAAACAAATGTATACAAATTCATTTTACGGTCTCATAGAGTATTTAAAAAAAACGAGCTTCAAATATTTGTTTTTAAAAATTATTGACGTCAAAAATATTCTTTGCTTTTAAATACTAAAATTGAAAGCTTTAGCACAAAAATATACATAATAAATTTTTAAAAAGTGACAGATATTATATGTTCGAAAGAAATTAAAAAGTCAAATTATGAAAATAGATTTTTCTTGTGTTTAACTTTAGAAATTGTGGAGGCGACAGCATACTTCTTTATGAATCTTAAATTAAAAAGCAAATTTTTAAAATTTAACTGTAATTGAAATGAAAACAAAATTACACATGAATTTAAAAGTAATCTAAATGTGGTACTAATTCGCGTCAGAGAAACATAAAATATTGCCATACTATTATTGACGCTAATGATTCGTAATTAATTTAGGTAATTTATGCACATTGAAATAAAAGATATTAATGGAGTAAAGGTGCTTACTCGTTTAGAGAAACGGAAAAAAAATTTCATACTAATATTGACGACAATGATGCTTAATTAATATTTATAATATTTTATTTTATTTTTGATAACCGACCGAGCGGACTGTGTGGGGATCGGGGAACAAGCCTTGCTTCAGAAAGGTTTTGGGTTTGAATCCCGGGCATGGATGTTTTTTACTTCTATGCACTATTTTTCCTTACTGTGGGAGCAACGTTGGCCCACCTAATATGGCACCCTTGAAAGAGTGGCCAACAAATCTTAAGATGCCTGCATGACGAAAGCTCATTCTCCAGTTGGGCATTGGAAAAAAAATATTTTATAACCGTCGTTGAGCAGCCGACCCAATTTTTAGGTTTACGACCACTAATGTTCAACTCCGTATCCTTGTAATTTTGAACTTAATCCAGAAGACACGGGAACTCCTGGATCAAGTATTGGGAGAAATTTGCCTTCGTGGAGGGATTTTGGAAGGAACTAACTCGCATTTGCGTTACATGGAGAGGAAGACCACGAGAACCCATGATTCGTCTACCACTGTGGTAGGTGCAAGCCGGATGCAGAATTCGTACCGACCAGCCATCGATAGGAATCGAACCCGGTAAACCTCATTAGAAGGCTAACGCTCTAAACCCTGAGCTGCCACAGCTCGAATTGTATTATTTGAAAGAAAAAAAATTACTAAAATGGAAGGTTAATAAAAAAAAGATACTTATTCGTTTAAAGTGAAACCAAACAAAAAAAAATCGTTTGCATTAAACATACTCATATTGATGCTATTACTTCATCTCAATTTCACTGATCTATAAATATTACTTAAACTGCCTCCTAAGAGTTTATTAAACTCTTCAATTGTGTTGGTATATGCCATTCAGTTTTGTGCATTATTTGGTTGTTGGTTTTTTTATTTACCCTCTACGAAGAACGGGTATCCAACTAGTTTCCATATAAAATGCTAACTTCGACAGCGAGTTTCTGAGTTTTTCATGAATGCGCAATTTTATATCTATTAATATTTTAGTATCTCATATTTTAAAAAATAATTGCATTTATTCAGAAAGGTCATAGTTTTTTCTACAAACAAACACAGTTTTTTTTAACTAGATTCCAGATACATTTAATATGCATAACAAACATGTTATGATAATTAGAAAAAGATTTTGATATTGGTTAAAAATTCTTTTTATTTGTTGACTTTTGGAGGAGTCAAAGACATATCAGAACATTTCAAGAACATTTTCATAATAATAAGATTAAAAATATGTCATATTTTCATAATAATGATTGGTCAGATTTTCATAAAAATAAGACGTAATTATGAATAATCTGGAATTAATAAACGTTGCCAATTTAGGAAATTTTAAAATACGAAATAGAAAAATGAAAAAGTAATTTCAAGTAAAAGTTTTTGCACATCTTAATTTATTATTTACTTCAACACTTTAAAGAATTTATTAAATTGTTTTCTCCTTTTCGAGTAGACGTTGTGGTAATGTGAATTTAGGAATGCGTTCTTAATAAACAAAAACAATGATACATTCCTTTTTAAGTTTTTAGTTGAGAAATAATGTCTTCCGAAACTGAAGATTACTTTTCCTTTTACTGTAAGTGTTAAAATAACTTTTCTGATAAATCTTTCAGATGTTTTTAGTTTTTTTCTTCCTCTACTTTTCTTTGAAAAGTTCGTTTTACGTTTGCCAAAACTGCTTTAAAATTCTCATATAGAACTAAATTCTTTAAAAGAAAAATCTGGCGCGTTCTCTGCGAGTATTTTGTTATTTGATTTATTTTACAATGCCTGCTCTATACTATTCTTTTCAGATTTATATTCATTTATGTTCATATTTTTGTCATGAAATAAAACTGAAGATTTATGTATCCTGTGTTTTCGTACTTCAAAGTCTAAAAAACATCAAATGTGGAATGATAAATAAATTTATAAACTATAACTTTTTGGTTCGACTTTTGGAAATCCCCAAATACAAATATTAAACTGTTTCTGTACTCTCAAGCAGTTTCCTACTTTTGAAAAATCATACTAAATGAAGATGATAATATGTTATTTGTCTTAGATTTATTAACAGCAAATCATGTAAAAATAAAATTATTATTGACTTTAAATGCCCTTAAAATATGTTTATTATGTGTTAAAATATTCCTAAAATCTCTCTAGCAAACATAATCTAATGCATTGTAGTGTACTTTAAATTTGCTACAACTATATTTCATATTTTTGTCATAAAATAAAACTGAAGATTTATGTATCCTGTGTTTTCGTACTTCAAAGTCTAAAAAACATCAAATGTGGAATGATAAATAAATTTATAAACTATAACTTTTTGGTTCGACTTTTGGAAATCCCCAAATACGAATATTAAACTGTTTCTGTACTCTCAAGCAGTTTCCTACTTTTGAAAAATCATACTAAATGAAGATGATCATATGTTATTTGTCGTAGATTTATTAACAGCAAATCATGTAAAATTAAAATTATTATTGACTTTAAATGCCCTTAAAATATGTTTATTATGTGTTAAAATATTCCTAAAATCTCTCTAGCGAACATAATCTAATGCATTGTAGTGTACTTTAAATTTGCTACAACTATATTTCATATTTTTGTCATAAAATAAAACTGAAGATTTATGTATCCTGTGTTTTCGTACTTCAAAGTCTAAAAAACATCAAATGTGGAATGATAAATAAATTTATAAACTATAACTTTTTGGTTCGACTTTTTGGAAATCCCCAAATACAAATATTAAACTGTTTCTGTACTCTCAAGCAGTTTCCTACTTTTGAAAAATCATACTAAATGAAGATGATCATATGTTATTTGTCGTAGATTTATTAACAGCAAATCATGTAAAATTAAAATTATTATTGACTTTAAATGCCCTTAAAATATGTTTATTATGTGTTAAAATATTCCTAAAATCTCTCTAGCGAACATAATCTAATGCATTGTAGTGTACTTTAAATTTGCTACAACTATATTTCATATTTTTGTCATAAAATAAAACTGAAGATTTATGTATCCTGTGTTTTCGTACTTCAAAGTCTAAAAAACATCAAATGTGGAATGATAAATAAATTTATAAACTATAACTTTTTGGTTCGACTTTTGGAAATCCCCAAATACGAATATTAAACTGTTTCTGTACTCTCAAGCAGTTTCCTACTTTTGAAAAATCATACTAAATGAAGATGATCATATGTTATTTGTCGTAGATTTATTAACAGCAAATCATGTAAAATTAAAATTATTATTGACTTTAAATGCCCTTAAAATATGTTTATTATGTGTTAAAATATTCCTAAAATCTCTCTAGCAAACATAATTTAATGCATTGTAGTGTACTTTAAATTTGCTACAACTATATTTCATATTTTTGTCATAAAATAAAACTGAAGATTTATGTATCCTGTGTTTTCGTACTTCAAAGTCTAAAAAACATCAAATGTGGAATGATAAATAAATTTATAAACTATAACTTTTTGGTCTGACTTTTGGAAATCCCCAAATACAAATATTAAACTGTTTCTGTACTCTGAAGCAGTTTCCTACTTTTGAAAAATCATACTAAATGAAGATGATAATATGTTATTTGTCGTAGATTTATTAACAGCAAATCATGTAAAATTAAAATTATTATTGACTTTAAATGCCCTTAAAATATGTTTATTATGTGTTAAAATATTCCTAAAATCTCTCTAGCAAACAAAATCTAATGCATTGTAGTGTACTTTAAATTTGCTACAACTATATTTCATATTTTTGTCATAAAATAAAACTGAAGATTTATGTATCCTGTGTTTTCGTACTTCAAAGTCTAAAAAACATCAAATGTGGAATGATAAATAAATTTATAAACTATAACTTTTTGGTTCGACTTTTTGGAAATCCCCAAATACAAATATTAAACTGTTTCTGTACTCTCAAGCAGTTTCCTACTTTTGAAAAATCATACTAAATGAAGATGATAATATGTTATTTGTCGTAGATTTATTAACAGCAAATCATGTAAAATTAAAATTATTATTGATTTTAAATGCCCTTAAAATATGTTTATTATGTGTTAAAATATTCCTAAAATCTCTCTAGCGAATATAATCTAATGCATTGTAGTGTACTTTAAATTTGCTACAACTATATTTCATATTTTTGTCATAAAATAAAACTGAAGATTTATGTATCCTGTGTTTTCGTACTTCAAAGTCTAAAAAACATCAAATGTGGAATGATAAATAAATTTATAAACTATAACTTTTTGGTTCGACTTTTGGAAATCCCCAAATACGAATATTAAACTGTTTCTGTACTCTCAAGCAGTTTCCTACTTTTGAAAAATCATACTAAATGAAGATGATCATATGTTATTTGTCGTAGATTTATTAACAGCAAATCATGTAAAATTAAAATTATTATTGACTTTAAATGCCCTTAAAATATGTTTATTATGTGTTAAAATATTCCTAAAATCTCTCTAGCGAACATAATCTAATGCATTGTAGTGTACTTTAAATTTGCTACAACTATATTTCATATTTTTGTCATAAAATAAAACTGAAGATTTATGTATCCTGTGTTTTCGTACTTCAAAGTCTAAAAAACATCAAATGTGGAATGATAAATAAATTTATAAACTATAACTTTTTGGTTCGACTTTTGGAAATCCCCAAATACGAATATTAAACTGTTTCTGTACTCTCAAGCAGTTTCCTACTTTTGAAAAATCATACTAAATGAAGATGATCATATGTTATTTGTCGTAGATTTATTAACAGCAAATCATGTAAAATTAAAATTATTATTGACTTTAAATGCCCTTAAAATATGTTTATTATGTGTTAAAATATTCCTAAAATCTCTCTAGCAAACATAATTTAATGCATTGTAGTGTACTTTAAATTTGCTACAACTATATTTCATATTTTTGTCATAAAATAAAACTGAAGATTTATGTATCCTGTGTTTTCGTACTTCAAAGTCTAAAAAACATCAAATGTGGAATGATAAATAAATTTATAAACTATAACTTTTTGGTCTGACTTTTGGAAATCCCCAAATACAAATATTAAACTGTTTCTGTACTCTGAAGCAGTTTCCTACTTTTGAAAAATCATACTAAATGAAGATGATAATATGTTATTTGTCGTAGATTTATTAACAGCAAATCATGTAAAATTAAAATTATTATTGACTTTAAATGCCCTTAAAATATGTTTATTATGTGTTAAAATATTCCTAAAATCTCTCTAGCAAACAAAATCTAATGCATTGTAGTGTACTTTAAATTTGCTACAACTATATTTCATATTTTTGTCATAAAATAAAACTGAAGATTTATGTATCCTGTGTTTTCGTACTTCAAAGTCTAAAAAACATCAAATGTGGAATGATAAATAAATTTATAAACTATAACTTTTTGGTTCGACTTTTTGGAAATCCCCAAATACAAATATTAAACTGTTTCTGTACTCTCAAGCAGTTTCCTACTTTTGAAAAATCATACTAAATGAAGATGATAATATGTTATTTGTCGTAGATTTATTAACAGCAAATCATGTAAAATTAAAATTATTATTGATTTTAAATGCCCTTAAAATATGTTTATTATGTGTTAAAATATTCCTAAAATCTCTCTAGCGAATATAATCTAATGCATTGTAGTGTACTTTAAATTTGCTACAACTATATTTCATATTTTTGTCATAAAATAAAACTGAAGATTTATGTATCCTGTGTTTTCGTACTTCAAAGTCTAAAAAACATCAAATGTGGAATGATAAATAAATTTATAAACTATAACTTTTTGGTTCGACTTTTGGAAATCCCCAAATACGAATATTAAACTGTTTCTGTACTCTCAAGCAGTTTCCTACTTTTGAAAAATCATACTAAATGAAGATGATCATATGTTATTTGTCGTAGATTTATTAACAGCAAATCATGTAAAATTAAAATTATTATTGACTTTAAATGCCCTTAAAATATGTTTATTATGTGTTAAAATATTCCTAAAATCTCTCTAGCGAACATAATCTAATGCATTGTAGTGTACTTTAAATTTGCTACAACTATATTTCATATTTTTGTCATAAAATAAAACTGAAGATTTATGTATCCTGTGTTTTCGTACTTCAAAGTCTAAAAAACATCAAATGTGGAATGATAAATAAATTTATAAACTATAACTTTTTGGTTCGACTTTTGGAAATCCCCAAATACGAATATTAAACTGTTTCTGTACTCTCAAGCAGTTTCCTACTTTTGAAAAATCATACTAAATGAAGATGATCATATGTTATTTGTCGTAGATTTATTAACAGCAAATCATGTAAAATTAAAATTATTATTGACTTTAAATGCCCTTAAAATATGTTTATTATGTGTTAAAATATTCCTAAAATCTCTCTAGCAAACATAATTTAATGCATTGTAGTGTACTTTAAATTTGCTACAACTATATTTCATATTTTTGTCATAAAATAAAACTGAAGATTTATGTATCCTGTGTTTTCGTACTTCAAAGTCTAAAAAACATCAAATGTGGAATGATAAATAAATTTATAAACTATAACTTTTTGTTTTGACTTTTGGAAATCCCCTAATACAAATATTAAACTGTTTCTGTACTCTCAAGCAGTTTCCTACTTTTGAAAAATCATACTAAATGAAGATGATAATATGTTATTTGTCGTAGATTTATTAACAGCAAATCATGTAAAATTAAAATTATTATTGACTTTAAATGCCCTTAAAATATGTTTATTATGTGTTAAAATATTCCTAAAATCTCTCTAGCAAACAAAATCTAATGCATTGTAGTGTACTTTAAATTTGCTACAACTATATTTCATATTTTTGTCATAAAATAAAACTGAAGATTTATGTATCCTGTGTTTTCGTACTTCAAAGTCTAAAAAACATCAAATGTGGAATGATAAATAAATTTATAAACTATAACTTTTTGGTTCGACTTTTTGGAAATCCCCAAATACAAATATTAAACTGTTTCTGTACTCTCAAGCAGTTTCCTACTTTTGAAAAATCATACTAAATGAAGATGATAATATGTTATTTGTCGTAGATTTATTAACAGCAAATCATGTAAAATTAAAATTATTATTGACTTTAAATGCCCTTAAAATATGTTTATTATGTGTTAAAATATTCCTAAAATCTCTCTAGCGAATATAATCTAATGCATTGTAGTGTACTTTAAATTTGCTACAACTATATTTCATATTTTTGTCATAAAATAAAACTGAAGATTTATGTATCCTGTGTTTTCGTACTTCAAAGTCTAAAAAACATCAAATGTGGAATGATAAATAAATTTATAAACTATAACTTTTTGGTTCGACTTTTGGAAATCCCCAAATACGAATATTAAACTGTTTCTGTACTCTCAAGCAGTTTCCTACTTTTGAAAAATCATACTAAATGAAGATGATCATATGTTATTTGTCGTAGATTTATTAACAGCAAATCATGTAAAATTAAAATTATTATTGACTTTAAATGCCCTTAAAATATGTTTATTATGTGTTAAAATATTCCTAAAATCTCTCTAGCGAACATAATCTAATGCATTGTAGTGTACTTTAAATTTGCTACAACTATATTTCATATTTTTGTCATAAAATAAAACTGAAGATTTATGTATCCTGTGTTTTCGTACTTCAAAGTCTAAAAAACATCAAATGTGGAATGATAAATAAATTTATAAACTATAACTTTTTGGTTCGACTTTTGGAAATCCCCAAATACGAATATTAAACTGTTTCTGTACTCTCAAGCAGTTTCCTACTTTTGAAAAATCATACTAAATGAAGATGATCATATGTTATTTGTCGTAGATTTATTAACAGCAAATCATGTAAAATTAAAATTATTATTGACTTTAAATGCCCTTAAAATATGTTTATTATGTGTTAAAATATTCCTAAAATCTCTCTAGCAAACATAATTTAATGCATTGTAGTGTACTTTAAATTTGCTACAACTATATTTCATATTTTTGTCATAAAATAAAACTGAAGATTTATGTATCCTGTGTTTTCGTACTTCAAAGTCTAAAAAACATCAAATGTGGAATGATAAATAAATTTATAAACTATAACTTTTTGGTTCGACTTTTGGAAATCCCCAAATACAAATATTAAACTGTTTCTGTACTCTCAAGCAGTTTCCTACTTTTGAAAAATCATACTAAATGAAGATGATAATATGTTATTTGTCGTAGATTTATTAACAGCAAATCATGTAAAATTAAAATTATTATTGACTTTAAATGCCCTTAAAATATGTTTATTATGTGTTAAAATATTCCTGAAATCTCTCTAGCAAACATAATCTAATTCATTGTAGTGTACTTTAAATTTGCTACAACTATATTATCCTGCAGACATATCCACAAAAATGCAATACAATTCAAACTAAAACATGATTTCATTTATTAACCTCATTAACATAGGTTTAATTCCAGGTCACCTTAATAAATTTTTGACAAAGATGGGGAACCAATGTCTCTTTAATGTATATATATATATATATATATATATATGCTCTGTTAAAATTTCCATCCTAAAACTATGGTAAAATAACTGGCAGCTGCCTGTCCATCCGATTAACCATTTACGGGCAGTTTACGGTATAGAATTTTTTTTCCTTTATGGTTTTGAAACCATATACAAAAAGTATGCTTCTGAAACCATGACTACAAAACTAAACGGTTTTTTAACCATTTACGGGCATTGGTGAGTGCCTGACACTGGAATTTCTTTATGTGTTGAAAGTAATATTGTAGTGTCAGCAATAGGACCCGAACTCCAGATCTGCCGGTCATGCGATCGACAGATAAGCCCGCTCGGCTATGATATGATCGCAGTTGCAAAGAACTAAGTAGCTTACATTAGGTGGTTCCAGTTGGTGCGATAAAATTTTGGTTGCTTAACAGTATTTGGTGAAAGCAGTTAATAAACAGTTTTTCTCACTAAAATATGGAACCCAAATTTTTTCAATTAAAATTTTTTTAAAATATTTAAAAAAAAATCTGAAATTAAAATTTAGTTGGTTTAAAATTTTTTTTCTATTTAAAATATTCAAAAGTTTACTAATAATAGATTTTGTATATTAAAGAAATTTCAATGATGAATAACTGTTTTGCTTAAACCTAAATAACTGCAAATTTAAAAAAATAAATATATTGTTTGGAAGTGAAACATGTTTGGTCATGTAACGTAGAAAAAGACACCGGGGTCTCATGCTGTATTTCATTATCATAAGTTATTTAAATGCTAAAAATAGCATTTTTATTTTATTATGACCTAAATTAATGCAAAGTAATAAAATAGGTGCGAAAAATATGCTGAATAAAAATTCTGCGTCAAAAGGTTAAAGTACTTTAAAAACAGTAGTTTAACAACAGTAACCGAACCCTATGAGGAGCTAGCTCTATAATTGAAACCTCGAACCTATTTTTCGGAGATGGGAAATACGTAATACAAGTCTTTACTTTAAAATGTTTATATTTATTGTTTTTGATACCATTTTTTTATTTTTCATATTTTAAACTACGCTGTATGATTTAAGTGTGACCAAGATATTCAATTTTTCAATAGTTTGTCTGCGTCACAAAACCCATCGTTATAAAAGTCTCATAAAAATTATTCACAAATCTGTGATAAGAAGAATTTTATTTTTTTAGTTTTTACTTTAAAGAATTGAATGCCCATATAGCTATTTAAAAGAATAGTCTATTGATTGTACGTAAAAAAAGGGAACAAAAATCTTTCTTCTTCTCATCCCTACTGCTAAGAAATCTTCATCACAATGTAGATAAGCTTGCTTAAGTTCCCAACATTATCATTGATTGAAAGTATCGGTTGTCCCTAAATCGATGTGTTAACCATCACAGATATATATTTTCTACATCTTTACGGAAAGAAAAGTAATCTAAATTTGTTTTTGTAAATAGTATTTTTTTGTGTCAGTAATTGTCTTTTATTGTCAAGGTTGTATAGTTAGATGGAGATATCCCTAAATATTTTGTTAATAATGTTCAATAAATAACAAATAGTTAAATAAACTGGTGTTAATTTACTGTATTCTGAATGGGACTCTACTTGTTTGTCTATTTGAATAAAAATATCCCTTACAAAAATATTAGGCGTTTTTAAGGTTGTTTTTAGATGCTAAGGTTGATTTGAGGTTTATTTGAAGTTGACTTTAAAACAACCTCCCAAAATTTATAATCAAGCTGTATGAAGTTGTTTTATTCGCATTTTAGTTTGTTTTTAGGTAGATATAAATCTACCTTAGAGAAGTTGATATTTTATCTACACTTCGAGCAAACTAGTATATTTTAAATGAAAATAGTTTTACCCAATTTCAACTAAATGTATTGCTGAGCTTTATATGAGGTTGATTTTATGACGCATAAATGAGGTTGGAATTCAGATTTAATGATGAGGTTATTTTTGGTGCAAACACATCATTTTCTACTTCATGTGTATTTTTTACTCATATCAACCCCAAAACAATCTCAAAATCAGCTTATTTATTTGTAAAGGATATGGCACTATTCTGGAATTTTAAAAATATTTTTTTATGCATAAATACCAATAAATGTTTGCAAGTAATTTGTGATTAAAATAAATGTACAATAGAAATTTAAAAAGAACTATTTTGCGTAATTTAAACTAAGAGAATGTCCCAGTCTCATTTAAATTTCACTACATCTGTCTGACCCTTCACAGAAATTTTATTCAAAATTTTTTCGTTCTTTTTTTACTATTTGGAATTCATTTGGATCAAAATAAGTGAATAATATTACATTTAGTATTTTAATAATTTATGGTTTTGAAATACAGCATGAATCACCGGTGTCTTTTGTGCATCAAAGATAAAATCTTCCACACCCAGTTCACTTCCATGCAATGGCTTTTCAAATTTGCACTTAACTGCAGTTATTCTGATCTCAGTGAAAGTTATTCATCATTGAAATCAAGTTAATTTTTTTAATCTAAATGGAAAAAAAATCCTATTACTTTTTTGGGATTTTACATTTTAGTACCGATGATCTATCACATTTTTTAGTAACTTTTAGCCCGTGTTTTTATAATTAAAAAATATTAAAATACATTTTTGCTGATAATTATATATAGCGTAAGAAAAATAAATAAATAAAAGAGACATCTGCGTCCCATCTGCGTAAAAATATTAAAGAGTAATAAATGCAAATTTGTAATAATATCTGAAAAACTGACAAATGTTTTACATTAGAGTACTTATATAATATAATTCATAACTTTTTTAAACTTTTAAATAAAAACAGCTAAAGTTCTTAAAATTAAGCGTCCTTTAAACTTCATATTTAATTAAAAAAGATTTGAAAAATTTTGTAAAGTTAGAGAAATTCTATGATCAAGAAGAAATAGAAAACTATCGAGAAAACGAAAATCATAAATTTAAATTCAAACCCGAGATGGCGAGAGAGTAAGTAATTTAAAGAATATATTTCTATAGCACAGTTTTTTTAATTGTTTCTGCTGAAATAAAACTTATTATATGTGAATACATTAATTAGATTCGCAAGGTTTTGCTGTACGGAGTTAATGTTTACTAAATTGCTTCATTTGGCTAGTTAAAAATAAAGTTTTGAAAACAATTTAAATAGCAGCATAATACATTTTTGTAAAAAAATTAGAAATCCCCACCTCTTTTCTCTTTTAATTAATGCACTCAAATTATTTTACAACATTGAAAAATTATAAAATATAGTATAAAGTATTATGTTCAGCATAAAGATAAGTTTATTCCTTGAATTATAAGTTACAAGTTGTAAGTTGAAGTTATAAGTTATAAGTTGAATTTTGAATGCTGGGGAAAATCCATGTTTTATATAACTGCAATAGTATAAACTGAAACACATCTCAATTAATAAAAATAATATCAATAAAATATACACAATTGAAACTAATAAATTTTTAATGATCAAAAAAGTACTATCATGACAATATAGTACTTTGGATTTGAAGCTTTTACCGCAAAAAAAAAAAAAAAAATATGCATATTTTAGTACTTACTACAATATGTTAATGTATAGAAGTAGAATCTAACGCTCAAAATAAATTTAACAAATATCTGGCAGGTGAACTATTTAAAATAAAAAATGTACCATTCATACTTGTATTTCCCCATCTTTTATTTTAACGTAATATTACCCAAGGTATAAATGAACCAGTTTTAACCCACTGACGGTTCTGCACGTAGAAAGTCGTATTTTAACCTGCAGTCTTCACTGCATAGCAAAACCGGTTTTCCAATGTTAATAGATAGGGGAACTGTGTGTAGGGGAGAAACTTTCTCCCAATTTCGCCCATTTCCTTAACCGCCAGTAGAGCAATTTTATCCTCAAAATGTTTTCTTCTATGACATATATGCATCGTTCTCCTTTTTAAGTGCCCTTTGCTCCATTTTCTCTTAAGAACTAATCTTAAATGTTTAGTTTTTCTTTTTCTTTTTTGAGGGAACATTTTTCACTAGTTGAACAATTAAATAATTTTTTGTACAGTGTTTTTTCTTTCGTAAATGTGTCTATGTTTGCGAATAAAATAAAATGTAACTTTGTTATTTTGTTTTATATAATAGAAGAGTCAAATAAGAATAATTTCTTTCACCTTAATATTTTATCTCCCCTATAAATTTTAATGGTGATAGAGCTACATTAGCATGCAAATTTCCAATGCATTTCGTTTAATTATTATAAAGAATATATTGATAATCCCATCTTTCTAAATTAAGAAATATTAAGTAATTACAAATTAGAACGTTTCTGTTTTTTTCCCCCAGAAATATTATAACATAAAAAATACTACTGAAATCTAACGATTCACTATTGAAAACACTAAATTCTGATTGAAAGTAGAAAGAAACAGCTTTGATTTGAAAGGCGATACTTATAAATAGCTCCAAAGTTTCCTTAGGTAATCAAACTAGTTTTTATACTTTTGGTTCAACCTTCCTCACTAGTGATTCGAAAAAATTTAAATGTGATTTACTGATTCTTAATTTCAATCATTGTTGTGCATACTTTTTTGACTTTTTTTGACAAAGGATCTTAAAATTATATATTTAGGAAGCAGATTAATGAACACCTTGAATAAAATAATAAAAGTGTTTACGCTATTACTTCTTTACACGGTTTAACTACATGGATTGTCATAAATTTATCCTTTGAATCAAGACTATATTACAGTGTAAAACATTTCCGAGCTAGGTTGCAGTCAGTGACTAGCAAAAATGCATTTCAGACACTGATTATAAAAATGAAACTATGCTCTTGAAGCTGTCATAATCTTAAAATACGGTCATGCGTGTAAATTTTTTCTTGTCAAATATATAGCCACTGGCAGCGAATTAACGTCTTGCTCGTAAAAATTTGGGCAGTGCGATTTTTTTACCGAAACAAATGTAAAATAGAGTGTTGTGTGTAAGAACGGAGAGAATGTACAAAAGAGCTGGGTTTAAACCCGGGTCTTTTGGGTTCATGTTTTGAGCGTTTAACCACCATAGAAAAGCATGCACTCCCTAAATGGAGATAGGGAGCTTAAATCGCAAAAATTAAAGGTCAGATCTTCTAACTTTGCTGTCCTTTACAGTTAGGTAAAAGTTCTTTACAAAAAAGGTCGTTTATGTAAAATTCTTTTACAATTATGGGACTTTTTCTAAGAAAAAGTGAATTGACCTTATAAATTAACTCTCTGAATTTTATGGTACCTTCTTAAAGTGCACCAAATCGATAATAATAAGTGAAAATAAAAATTTTTGAATGTCATGAAAACTTTATATTCATACTTTGTGTGAACTGTAAATTATATCTCGTTTTCAAATGCCAAAGTTTAAGTGAATACTCCAATCGAAATAACTGTACAAAATATTTACGCACCAATATTATATCGTTAAAAAAAATGGGTAATCATTAAGTTCGCTATTTTACCTCGTTAACAATCTTGAACTATATCAAGATAATCAATGGAAATTTTTACATCAACATTACTAAGTAATAATTTGACTTTCAACGACCTTCGGACAGATAGAAACCGTTTATATGGTAGAAAACTCTTTAAGTGTTCAAAACGGAAACGTATTTTCTTAATATTTAAATGACAACTTTTCTAAATTTGCATGAAAAGCAATTTTAGAGATGTCAATGCAACTTGGATCTACTTCTTTCAACTAATATAATACTCCTGCGTGAAAGTTTAATCAACAGTTACTTTAAGTGCTTCTAAGTTGTTTTAAAGATAGTCATTATATGATGTCACGAATATTTTCTTTGAATGTTAAAATGTTGAAGAAAGTAATTCTGAATAATCTGCCCAATAAAGTTAAATAACTTGCAATATAAATAAAACAGTTTACAGTGACTAATTTTGCCAAATATTCACTCAAAAAATAAATAATTTTCACTAAAAATGAAAATTTTTTAAAGAATTCACCCAATAAAGATTATTAATTTGAACTATAGAAGAAACATTTTACAATGACTAATTTCACTAAGAATTCATCTAATAAAAATAATTTGCACTATATAATTAATTATTTGCACTATAAATAAAACAATTCATAGAGACTAATTTTGTCAAAAATTCACCCAACAAAGATAATTTTCAATATAAATTAAACAGTTTACAGTGACTAATTTTTCCGATCCCAATGAAGATAATTAATTTGTTCTAGAAATGTAACTGTTTACAGAGTCTAATTTCGTCAAAAATTCACCCAATTAAGATAATTAACTTGCAATATGAATTAAACAGTTTAAAGTGACTAATTTCGAGAAGAATTAAGTTTACATTTGGAGATAGAAATTATTAAAAGCTGAATAAATGAAATAATAACATTCTGTAATTTCAAAATAATGCTCTCTGAGATTTGTAAACAAGTTTTTCTGCTTGTATACAAAGAGTCCTGTTGAGGCACATTGAACATAATTGGGTGTTTGTGATTGGTCAGAATGCTTACATTTCCTTCACCAATCAAAATGGTAACTACAAACGTTAAGAGTCCCATATCAAAGAAATTATATCCATGCCCCATACTATAGCAGAACTTCCAATAGCTTGCTCAATCTCCTGTTGATATGTATAGAATCATTGTGTCAATTTCCTAACTGTGCATGTTCATACACTTGCTAGAATTGAAAACGAGACACGTCATACCATATTTCTTTCTTTCTAGAACAGTGCTTTCCATTTCTTTCTATCACAACAGTTCCATATTCTTTTCTTTCTACAGAGTTTTCTTTTGACAGCAGCCCATTGCTAGTGCGGGTGGACCCAGACGAGGCATTAAGCTTTTTGTCATCCAATCAAAAATGGTACACGAGAGGGTGCTAGACTCTGAAAATCCATACGCCCTATAATTGAAATCCGTAGTGCTATTTGAGGAAGATCCACATGCCTGTAATTTTCAATGATCCTTATCCGTCAGTCTTTGGTTCCATTCTTTCATGACTTCTTTTCCGACAAAAGGGAATGAGAGAAATTTGATGCTATACCTATATATATATATATATATATATATATATATATATATATATATATATATATATATATATATATATATATACATATACACACACCCTACAACAAAAAATTATCAATAGTGATGAATAAAAGCATTTATTGATATCAATAGAATTCTATTGGTCTGAACCTGTTTCTATTGATATATATCGTTATTCATTTAACCATGTTATTGTAGCAGCAGCAACCCATTTAACAATTGTACCAGACATTTGTTACATTAAGTCAATTCTGCCAAATGCGATTATGTTACTCTGATTGCTTGCACACTTCAATCTTTTACATATGCACATTTTTACACACTTATTAATTGCATGAATGAGATGCACTGAATCAAAATCAAAAATGCACAGGTCACTAAGAGATTTTTATACACTCATGGAGCTTTTCAGCTAATATTTTGGTTACAATTTGCTCTGAAATTCAATTAATGAGTTTCATGAGCTTTTTCCCGTTAATTCACGGTTTATAAATTGCCGACCAAAAATAATTGATTATAAAGTTGTTGGTTTTTTTTATCTTCCTTATCCTACAAAAATTAATTTTATTTACATTCTTGTTACTAATTAATTCTGACAAAAATAATGAATGCTTCTTTAATCTCCAGGGTATATTTTGAGCAGACGTTATCTTGAATTAATGTTAATTACTTTCTGAAATATTAATAACAACCAAACAAGCGTGTAGCGATTATTTCTTACGCAGATAGATTTATTTTTAGAATGTAATTAAAGTTAAGATTAAACAAATGCCTTTAAAATTTGCATATAAATTTTTGAAATTAATTAGAATTACTTTAAATTTCATTCTTTTGATTTTATTCATTTGCAGAAATGCTAACGCTTAGTTGTAATTCATTATTTATACATTGTTGCATAAGTATCTAAATTTTAGTTAGAGAAAATAAAATATTAACAATATATATCACGTTAAAATAAATTTCCTTGGTAATGTTTAGAAATTGCATAATGGTCTTAACAACCAGAAAATTGTATTCGTAAATATATATATTTTTCAAAGAGTGTCCCAAATTCATGCAAATTAAATTTTTGGACCATTGGCGCTACACTGTAAAACATTTCACTGTATTTTAACTGAAAAAATGGAGATAATTACTTTACCCCAAGTTCCACTCCATTAGGGTCTAAGGATAGATCATGCAGTATTTAAGCACCGAGGATGCTCTTTTACACTTCTTGGTGTAAGGCAACCGACATTATTTTTGTAATTTAGTAACATTAAAATGTATAAATACCGTAAGAAGATATGATACGCAATGACGTTACTTTTACAATAAAATATAGCGTAAGAATCATTCACTTAGGATGCATATATACAATTTTCATAAAATAAAATTAGTTTGTTAATCAAACATACTCACTATATATATATATATATATATAAGTTTGAAATGAAGATAAAACAAAGGTAAATTATAGACAAATGAAAAAAGGAGGGGCTATATATATATATATAGATATATATATATATTTCTTGGACCATAATAATAAATTCGAATCTTGCTTGGTATTAAATAGGCTATGATCAATTTGTCAAATCAATCTGACAAGAAGATTAAAATTACATGGCAAATAATTGACTATGATCTTGCTCTTCGGTAGGCAATAGAGTTGATAACTAAACCTAGTTAGGCTTCAATGTTTGTAATCCGCCTGAAAAATTAAAAAAGTGTTCAGAAATGGAGTTGATAATTAAGTGACCTCACTCAATATGTGTGGCTGGAGTTTTTTTTCCCCATCAAATAAAACACTTCGAACACAAATAAATTAACAATTTACTTTTATTTTTCCAACATTTACGAAGCATTTGAGAACGAGCGAAAAACATCATCTGGCCTGCTGCCAACCATGAAGAGCATACGGGCTTGGCTTAAGATTTATATAAATTATTATTCGTGTTAAAATTAAACTGCACCTTTAAAGCATCATTCGAGTGAGTAATAAAGCAATTATAATTGAAATAAAGTAATCATTCACACAGTTTTTAGAGTTTTTCAACGCCAAATTCGGTTAGGTATTATACACCACAATTTTTACAGTGCATAAAATTTTACAGAGAAGATGGAAAAGGACACTGACAGTATTATGCGAAAAAAGATGCACGAGTTTTTGTTACCGTACAATATTTTAGAATTGTTGTACATTTTTTTTAAAGAAAAGATTTTATTAAAGAATTTCGTTCGCTTGAATCTTTTAAACTATATTTCATACTGACGATATTGTGAGTAAAAGCAATGGAGTAGCTAGAGCTGCAAGGGAAGCTGCTTTAGAGGAGTGCCAAATTCAAGTAAGGACTGTTCGATACGAATTCCTGGTTTGCCCCGACTACAGTTCTAACGTATAATATCCTCAGTGGTAGACGGACCATGCACTACTGTCCTTTTTCCGTCAAGCTAATCGTGGGAGGTTTTAGTGGTCTGCAAATACGGGTTAGTTCCATCAAAAAATATTCCACGAAGACAAAATTTCTCCTTATACTAGATCAGGAATTCCCTCTCTTCTGAATTGGGTGCAAGATTACAAAGCTACGAAGTTGGACATTGGTTGTCGTGAACTCAAAATTGAGTAGGCTGTTCAACGACGGTAAATTATTGCCTCCTAAATTTTCTTCAAATTTTTATCCAAATCACCGAAAATTTTAATAGGATGTCGGTAGTTATTGTAGTTTGTTTTGCACGCTGGTTTTCTTTTCTTTTTCTTTTTTTTCTCGACATATTGGTAACATATTCAATGAAAAATGTCCTTAATGCTGTTCAATTAATTAGTCAAAAATAATAAATGCGATCATAAACATCTGATTGTAATCGAAACTATGTTAATATCCCACAGTTTTAAATTTTAAAATATATAAAGAGTTGTTTTGTTTTAGAGAAAAAAGTATTATTTAAAATTTCAAAATCTCATTCAATGTAACATAACGCAATCTAAATTTACGCTGTCTGCGCAATTTTACCCAATCTAAATTTTAAAATGGTCCCGAAGTCTGAGATCATATTGCAAATGGGCGCAAAAACAGAGTTTGTCCCCGGGCGCTGTCAACTTTAGCTACGCCAAAAGAATACACGAACATTTAAAATGAGTATAAACTATCAGTTCACTGTTTTCACGTTGTGTTAATTTTGAAATAAATTCTTTTCTCCAAAGAAAACTGCAGAAATATAATTCAGATAATCTTATTCCAGACTTTGAAAGTACGGGTTTTGTTTTCAGTATATTATATTAGTTCAATTTGTTGTTGAAACTATTTGTACTTCTATTTACAATTGCTTCATATGACTAATTTAACAAAAAACGCTGATATATATGTTAATTAGATAGATAATATGTTTAAACAAAAATCTTCTCTTGTCAAAATATTAAAAAAAAAACGTTAAAATTTAAATTTTTGTTTAAAATATGAAACTTTTCATTGTGTTATGTAAAAAATTCTTGTAAAAAATAATAACCATATGCACATGATATACTCATTTTTCTTGCGCCACACTCATATCTGAGACTGTAGCATATTCAAAAAGGAATACTTGTCAGAATAAGAGCGAGTCTCAAATTGGAATTTGTTGGGATCGGTGTGCCATTTTATAAGATTGCGATAGATTCAAATATGAAAATTTTGTACTTAATATTGAATACCCATTTCTAGCAGATTTTTTTCATTCCATGTTATTATAGTTTTGAGTAATAAAATTAATTAGTTACTTTACAAACCATCACTTACAAAATATTTTAACAAGAAATCCTTTAATCATTTTTTTTTTTTTTTAGTAAAGTGAATGCATTAAAAATTTTATAACCAAAAAATAATCAGCCTTTATATTTAGAAAATGCCTATTAAATGTACCGAAAAGTCTCTCAAATTCAAATTGTTACATTTTATTTCAGTACATTTTATGCAACCCTTTCATTGAATAGATTAAATTAGGCATGAGTAAAAAGTTCCGGTTAACCATTAAGTAATCTGTATTTTTCTGTCTTTAAAATGTTGCAATAGAAGCTGAATGTTTAAAAATTAAGCATTGAGTGTACACAATTTTCTTGCACTTCAATGAATTTCATCTTTTCACATCACTTCGTTTTCCTGTTTGCGTAGGAAACTCTATTGAACTGTATCTTTTCACTTACCAGAAAGTTAGGAAAAATTATATTTTATAGAGATATCTAAAGATTCAATTAACTTTAGAATGGAAGCTTGTTGTTCAATTTGGAATCATAGGAATTTTTTTTTTTTCAATTCTCTAAATTCAATATTTATTAATCGCGCGTGGGAATTTCTTATTAGTTTAATTTTTAAAAAAAAATATTTTAGATGTAACTAAGAGGAAATGTTTCATTAACGAGCATGAAGTAAAATGGTTTGAAACAATAAAATAAATTTATTTTTTAAAACTTTATTAATTTACTCTGAAGTTTACTTTTTTTAAAATTAAATATAAAAATAATAAACTTAAATTTTTAATTTTTTTCAATTATTGTAAAACAAACTGTATTTTGATATTCATAAATTTTTCATTATTATAATTTTTTCGTATTTTTGTATAACATGATACATAAATAAAATATTTAATTTTTCAAACTCTAAAACTAATTTAATAGTAAAAGAAATAGAATATTACATTTTTACATGTTTTAAAATCTATTTTTATTTCAACTGTTTTTTTTTTTTTTTTTTGTTTTTTTATTAAACAAGTATTCATTCTCAAAAGTTAATTCAATGTTTTCAAATTTTGCAAAGAACGCACTTGTTTTTCAACTTAATAACACTTCGTATATTCCTTCGAATAGTTTTTATTCTTGTCTTAAACTCACTTGAATGATATATTTATCCAAATTTATCATTATTATTATTTTTTAAAAATATGGCAATATTTACTTTGTTTTCTGGGTCATAAGAAACGCAAAAAAGAGTGGTAATTTTTAAAATACCGTCTTAGTTGTGGCTATACAATATTTTTTTTTATAAGAAATGACAATTGACAATGACAATTTACTTAAATGTTATTTCACCACAATCAAAAAAATAAAAAAAAAATTCCAATAACCATAAATAAGATGGTAATCAAACTGTAAAGTGTGGGAAAAACCATTTATTAACTGCTTTCACCTAACATGGTTAAACAACTATAATTCTATCGCGCCAACTAAGCCCACCTAATAAAGCCAGGTAGTTCCTTGCAACTTCGAACATGTTATAGCCGTCAAGGCTAATCTGCCTGTCACATGGATGATAGAACGGTGGTTCGAGTCCACGCAATGATACCACAATATTTCCTTCTTTCCATTCAACACATGAAGAGTTTCCAGTGTTCTGTATTACCCAAAATGTGTCCTGCGCTCTGCAATACGGATAATCTAACGAAAAGTCCAGTTAAATGTCCAGTTAAATTTCTTTTTTACGGTTTTGAGAGCAAGCTAGTTCAGATTTTTTGTTCCTTAAAATTTTACTGCAAAATGAACCAGCACCCTTATTGCTGGTCGTTTTTACCGTAATTTGATCCGAAATTTTTTACAGTTAAAGATTCTGAAACATGTAAGATTACTTCAAACATTGAGAATTAGCTTTAAAAATAAAACATCTCAGCACTTCGGATTTGATTGATTTTATTTTCATGTACTGGAAGAGACAGTCCTTGAATTATGAGAATCAAATGTCGCTCTCTTAAAGTAAAAGATATCGAATACTGATAATCAATACTTTTACGAGAATTCAGACAGCTTTTCACAAGCCCTATAATTTAAAACAAGTTCCGAAAGTTTATCCGAATGAAGCCGAACATTCAAAATCTTTTCCTGAATAGTTAATGGATATCATGCGGGAAGAAACTCTTGAACTAATGAAATGCATTAGTTTTACTCTTACAAAAATAATTATAAGTATCAATTTAATTACTATGCTTTATAGGGTGTTTAGTAAATTCTTTTGTATTTATCGCTACGTTTAAAAAGTAACGAGTATAAGTATAACTGCTTTAAACTAAATGAATGATTATTAATAAAAGATTGCACATTTTCAAGAAAAATAATATTTGAATAACTTCTAAGTTTTATAAAGAAGAATTTAAATATCAGCTAATTATTTTTTTATCTAATAGCCGATATCCGCTTTTAGGAATCTAAGGCCCTATTTTTTTTCTTCAAGAAATTCACTGCCGGTGATAGATATTAATTCCAGCTTATCAAATATTTCAAAACATTGAAAATAATTACTGATTTCGTAAATAATTACTAAAATAATTCTGAATTTACAACTATTAATGTTTAACTCTGTAGTCTTGTAATTTTAAATCAAGCATTGAGACAAACTTGCCTTCGTGGTGGACTTTTTTGATGGAACTAACTCACATTTGCTTTAAAAGGAGAGTGAAACTACTAAACCATCCCTGATAATACGGGTGGCAAGGTGATTTTTACCCATGATCCTCTCTGTCATCAAGGATATTTTACGGCAGCATACTGATCTGAGCGAGGCGTAGCAGAATTCAAAGCGTCAGCAAATCTTAATTTTCTTTTAATATTATAACCAATGTTGAACAGCCGACTCAATTTTGGGTTTCCTGCAAACAATGTTCATGTAAGCCTTGTAATTTTGAACCCAATCCAGAAGACAAGGGAACTCTTGGTTCAGGCATTGGGAGAAATTTGCGTTCGTGGAGGACTTTTTGATGGAGCTAACCCGCATTTGCGTTACTTGGAAAGGAAAACCACGAAAGCCATCCTCGAAAAGCCTGGTAGAAAGAGAACTCTAACCAATGATCTGTCTTCCACTGAGGATATTTTACGTCAGAACTGTGGTCAGTGCAAGTGCGAATTTGTATCAACTAGTCATTGCTGGTATTAGAACCCGATTCACCTCATTGGAAGACCAGCACTTTGTCCCCTGAGTCATAGCGGCTCGGCAAATCTTAATTATAGATATTGACTGAAAATCTTTTTACTTCACCCAAGATATCCAAAGCTTCTAGTCTTATTTCTCTGGGGCTTATCTTTTAACAGCCGTTTAATTTTTAATCCCTCTTAGATGACATGGACAGTTCCTGATCTGGTACCTTTCTCTCCAAACTTCCTCACAGCAATCTGTGAGAGTACTTACGGCAATGACAGATTAAACGTGCAAATTTATGCGTACTCATTATGATTGTTTAGTCAGTTTCGAGAATCGTACTCACAACTCCCAGCTTTCCTACAGCGATGTGAGCGATAGCTTAAACGACAGCACCGCTAGAACGGTTAAATAAATTCATCCATCATAATTACTAACAACTATTTATTAACTATAAATTAACAGGGGTTAATTATTTATTCAAGTTAAAAGTGATTTAACTTCACATTGATTAGCGTTATAACAAATGCTTATCAATTGTATTGACCTAAATAACATGACCAAATAAAAATTTTCAAAACACAGATCTTTTTTGAATTAATGATGGAACGTTTACAAACTAGATTTTAAACTGCATTGTTCGAAATGAAAGATTTAAGACTTATTAAATTAGTGATAATCATTAAGTCAAGAAATCAGAAACGTGCATTTCAAAATCTGAAAATAAGTAATTTCATAAGCATAAATGTAAGATAAAATTAATTTCATTAACTTAAGATTTGAAAAGAAAAAAATTGGTTCATTTCCGATAATATAACTTAAAAATAAAATAAATGTGTTAAACTAAAGGAAAAATGAAAAAGAATTATAGGTAAAGAATAACAAGTGCAAGAAATTTTACAATATTATAAATTAAGTATTAATATCATTTAATTTATTTCATTTTTTAATATTTTTTAATATGCAAATTAGTTTCATAATCTAAAGCACATAAAATAAAGGAAGGTAAGCTTAAGGGTATATAAATACACGAATATATCAGTAGCAACAAAAATAAAAATATACAATTATGAACATTATGAAAGAAAAATCAAATTATTTTAATCCCGTTATATGTAAATAAATATAATGTAATTTACTAGTGAATTATACACTTATTTTCTCAATTAGATTTTAAAAACCAAATTTAAGCAAATAATTTCTTTTTCTTTTCTTTAGATAAAATAATTATAATCCATATTATGAAAAGGTTTTTTACTAAGTAGATAATAAACAAAAGAAAGTTTTTTTCTATCATTAATTCTCATAAAAAATAACAGCTTAACGGAAACTTAAAAAACAGATCAGTTGAATAACAGCAGTTTCAATTTGCGAAAGGTATTTCATTGTTGTCAGTAAATAATTAGCTTTACCTTAAAGTTTATTTTCGCTTGCCCAATGCTTGATCCAGGAGTCCCCTTGTCTTCTGGAGTGGGTTCAATATGACAAGGCTACGTAGTTGAGCAGTAGTAGTCGTAAACCCAGAAACTGGGTTGGCTGTTGACTGATATAACTGATATAACGACTGATATAAAAATAAAATACACACAAGATGTGAAGTGTTTCATTATTTCCTTCTTTGTTTCATATCCGACATGCCATATTTCCAGCTTTCTTAGCGTATATAATTCAGACAGATTTTAACGCAATATGCTTATCAGGCAACTTAATAATATTGAAGTTTTCGTTTCTTAAAATAAATTAAAAAATTAACCGATTTATAGAAATATAAGCTCTCCCAAATGATCTCTTGAATTTGATATCTTATTCTAGACCCAGTTATTTTCTTTTTCAACACAATTGTATTTTACTGTTAACTTGTGAGAGTCTAGAACATTCATTATCGAAAATCACCTACACGATGCAAATCTGTCTCCGTGAATCTGATACATCTTTATTCGGACAAAAAGTATCCATTTGATCTAAGATTTTACAAAGAAAGCTTTTGAGATGCATTTAGAATCTCTAAAATAAAAGCTTTTATCGTTGATTTCATTTATGATGTTTAGAAGGAATTTTTTTTCTTCTTTAAGATAAGAGGCTTTATGTATTGTTAGACAGTTATCGACTATTGGTAATCAATACAGCTCCCAAAAATTGATTTGTTTTTATCGCAATCTTAACTCAGTTTCACAGAAGAATCTTTCGATTAACTAAGAAATTTAAAAAGAGACCTCACGCTTTTTGGTTCGTTATATACTTTTAAATTACCACCATAATGTTTGTGATACGCATTATTGTATCGTTTACCAATTTCTGGTGTCCCATCATAAATAGAGTCTGGCTAAATATGTTTTTTAGGCCGCGATTTCACGGTGTTACAAACATAACAGACAAGACACTAAGTGGCTTGAAGCTTGCACAGATTCAGATTGATGGGTACCAGTTTGCCTGCAAGGTAAAATCTGACCGCGCGTAGTTCTGACCGCATGCTGACAAGAAATTTGATATTTTATTTACTAAGACTTTGGTAGGTTATCCTTGGGTGCTCAGGGGATTGGTCACTCTCCTCCCAAAGAGATGACCAGGTCCAGCGTTCTGATGCTGGTTCGCATTGACCTAAGTGCTTAAATAACATTTTTTCAGTGATCGACGAATCACGGGCTGGAACTCCCTTCTGTTCCAGATAACATTGGAAGATTTTCGCGGCTTTCGTCTAAAAGCAACGCAACTGCAAGTTAGTTCAATGAGAAACTCATATAATGGGGGGTAGTTTGCTCCAATACTTAATCCAGAAGTTCCCTTATTTTCTGGTTTAGTTTCAGAGCTAAAAGTCTATGGAATTGAATAATGATAATCGTGAACTCATAATTAGATCAGATGTTCAACGACGGTTATAAAATAAAATAAGAAAAAGATATCTTATTAATATATTTATTCCAGCTAAAAATTTAGAAAACTAAATATATTATGTGTTAAAAGCCTTTTCTTATTGACAATATATTTTATTGATCCAAAATTAAATATACTAAGTGAATCGTCTTACCACTTTTTCTGTGGTATCCTCCCTCTTAAGAGTAAATATTTCTAAAGTTAAAATCTTTGCCAAATTACTTTATTTTGCATAAAATGAATCATTCTATCAGAGTAAACACTTAAGATAATCCTTTCTACTCAAAATAATTTTGGTCCAAACATACACATATCTTCTACCGCTCGGGGAAAAAAAGAAAACTTTCAGCCAAAATAATATTATTTCATTGATAGAATTTTCAAACTTCTTAATCCGAATTGTCTCTTAATCTCCCCAAACTTCTGCGTGAAAGTTTTACAAAACTTTTAGCAAACATCTCTGTTTCATTAAAGTTCAGAAAAATTGCTTATTTAATACTTCCCAATACTGAAAGGACTTTTAAAGATATCCAATTTTACTAGAAGAATTAAAAACCGGAGCCCTTTTGTGTAAAGATTAATCTAAATAATACAACTAACTTTCTAAAGAGAAGCATTCTCCTCAGTGTAACGTGAAATAACATTGACTTTCGTAATTAAATTTATGTATTTGTTTCGAAAAAGTGTACAAATAATTTGTATTTACTTTCCTATACTTATTCCCATGTGTGATTGGGTCTCAGTTAATTAACTGTAACATTATTCTTGTGTGTATTTCCTTTTATCAAGTCAACAAGTATTTATTTGTCATATGAAGTTTTTAATGCATGAGTTAAATTAGTAGATGTCATGCACTGAGATATTCAGCCTATGAATTATTAAATATTGTTATTAAGCTCATCGTGAGCGGGTGAATTATAGAATAGTATAATTCTTCTCTTAAATAAGCCTTAGGGAACTGGTAAAACTTAGGAAAGTCAGATTATTCCAAATTTTCACTGCAACCATGATCGAATTTTTACGGGTATTTTAGATGTAGTATCACAACTAAGACTTTTTCCCTTGATTAATGTGAGGAAGACAATATTATATGTGATTCGACAGTGTGAAAATATATATGTATTTAAAAGTTAAAATACAATTTAATTATCTTATGAAAGATCTATTATGTGAATTAAATAGTTATGATAATTCAATCGTTTAATTCAATCATTTAAACACTTACAGGGGAAATAATATTAACGAGCGCTTTGAGGTTTTAAATGAGGTACTTCGTCATTATAATTAAATTGTTCATAATTTGATTTTAAATAGGCTATATTTGTTATTCATTTGAATTTGTTCATTATGAGCCTTTAACAAGAATAGAACATATTGTTCAACATGGAGTGTTCTTTATATGTATTTTGACTGTCAAAGGTTTATGATCTTTTTGTTTTTCTACAAAGGGCTATTGTTTTCTGCTCGCTTTGCTACCAACCCTCGCCAAAAATTATTGAGTATGACGTAAATGTTGCAAAAAAGGAAACGAAGTAAAAAATATGACCACCGAAGCCGACGTCTTCAGGGGGTACCGGCCCCGGTAGCCATAAAACAAAACTTTTTCTATTGAGAGAGATGCAGATGCCTAAATAAACTCCCTCAGTACCCCGAAGGTTTTGTATAGAAGTCCAGTACCAGAATTTAAATCCAAATAATTTTTCAAATAAGAAAAAGCGCAAAATGCAGCAAAAACCAGATTTGAAAATTACAAAAAAAAAAAAAAAAAAGTTTTTTTTTTTTTAAAGTTTTTTTTTTCTTTTTGTATTGATTATGACGTACTTATTCTTGTTAATTGACCTTAACCAGATCAATTAAAAGGTACCAAATATTTTATTGTATTAACACAGATAAATTTCCCAATTCTATTCAGTTAAAACTTAACTTTTATCATTTTTCACAGTAACCATTAAAATTTAATCCACCAACTTGTTTTTTTTAAATTTATATATAATTTTTGGTTAAAAATTATTCTAAAATCTTATTTAAAAGTATTATTTTTTAATAGTTATTGCGCATCTAATATATAAAAAGGAACATAACTTTTAATTAATAATAAAAATTAATAATGAAAATGAAATAATAACAGTGATTAATTTTAAGAGCCGATGATGAATATTACAGGTGTATATTATTAAATAACGAATAAATGAATAATTTAAAGATTTTGACCTTTATAACATTTATTGAAATTATATTTATTAATTAGATATTAAGACAAAAATTTTCTGAATCAGCCGATCATGTGATATATAAGAGAATGCACGAAACTATACTAAAACAATAATCTTTTCTTGGCATACAGAGAAATATCTTCGAAACTACTAAAAGTTTTATGGTTCAAAAATTTCTAAACCCATTTGTCGAAAACTCTTTAACTAGAGTGAGTAATTAACTCTGAAACTCTTAAAACTTTCTTTGATGTTTGTCTAAATTTAAATCGCTTTTTAATTTGACCAAACTATGTTCTAATTGCAAACGAAATATTTAACGCTTTTACGCCAAAATTATTTAATACGCTGCTCTCTTTATATGGAACGTAATTTCCAAGTTATTAAATATTCACAACAGCACTTAAATTCATCACTGTTTTTAATTCAAGATCAATTGGTTACTTGCTACTTTAGAAGAAGTGATGTGATTTTGTCCAACCATGCTACTTAAATCAGATTTTGTTAGACACCTATGCGACGTTAAGCGTATGTGTCGAACCTGATTGGCTTTTCACTCGACAAATGCTGACTACGATGACGGCACTTGCAAATATCCACTTGTCATTCCTGAATTCAAAATTTTTTAATGAAATAAAAATTTTAAATTGAAAGCTGACCTCCTCTATTTACTAGCACTAGGAGGCGCGGAATTTTTTCCATAAAACCTTTAGGAGAGACCAGTGTCTGGACAGACTTCTTATAAAATGCGGAAAAGTACAAATAAGGAAACACGAAAATATATCAAAACGGAAAATAATAACAAAACAATATTTATATCTAGATTAAAATGTGTTTAAAAAGATTGTGTGAGGCTCTTAAAATGATCTCTGAAAAATATCTACAACCTCATGTTACAGTCAGAGTGCATTAAAAACGATGCTATCAATGATTTATTTTTAGAGTTGAAAGTTAAATTAGAAAAAAAAAGTTATTTTAGAAACTAAGCATCTCAAACAGACAAACCTCTTCTCATCTTTTAAAGCTAATTTTTATGTTGTAAAATTAAATGCAAACCTAAAAAAAATACATAATTGCTTATTTATTTAAAATATCTCTATTATTCATAATGTGTAAATTTGTTTTTACACATAATTATATCAGAAGGGATCATTTTTATTGATGTTAAATTTTATACATCTATCTGGTTTTCATGAAGTGAAACAAAGTAACATATCGCACCAAGAAAATAACACTGACAAAAATTTGAATCATTTGCAAAAAATCCTGTACCTTCGATAACATTTTGAAGTCAATACAGGTAACTCCTAAGAACGACCAACATCCATTAACGACCATTTTACTGTGGAACAGAGAGTGATTTGGGGGAGAGTGATCGCTTCCGAGAGGCTTCATTGTATAACTGTTAGTATAGTTAATGGATTACATTTTGTGAGATTTAGCTTTAAAAGATTTACCCACAACTTTAAACGTTGATATTATTTATTATTATTATTGTGTAATTAAACAAAATCAACCTTCATCTGATATCTAAAGTAGACTCATCATGGTGAGATGAAATCAAATGTGTTAAACAAGTATTTTTAAACAAATCAACTCAATCCATCTAACTCTCATGAATTCTACAAGGCATCCACTTTCTATAATTTAAAAAAAAAGAAAATTAACGAATGCTGCTATTCGTAAATGCGTATTGTAAAGGTAAGATCACGCCATACAGTCATTTCAGAGATAGAAGTCTAATAATCTTATTTTTCTCACAATTCTTAATTGCTTTTCTCCTTCCCCAAAACTTTTGTTCTCAGCAGCACCATCGATTACCAAGTCTGCCAACTCTCCCACACTCCTCCCCCAAATAAATTTGCACTCCTTTCCCTTTACATACCACCCTCCACTTAACCCCTGTAGATTCTAGAAGGAGTTGACCCCCAAACGACCTTCCTTTTATATTTTCTCTTGATCTGTGGAAGAGCTCTGACCGCATCCCTTTATCAATATTTCTGATCGATCGTTTGAACTATTGTATGATGTCTGCTGATATAACCCCAGTTACTGAAACTTATGATTGTCTATATATTGATAGAAAATTCAATCAATATCTAGATAATTCAATAAAAAAAGATTGGGCAGATGTTTAAGACAAATCTATTCCTTACAAAATCTTACTTCTATTAAATTGGTCTCTTCTTTTCTAAAACAGAAGAATTGGTCTCGTAGATTCTAAAACGGAAAGATTGGTTGAAACTATCGTTAAATCTGTCCTAAAATAATCACTGATTAAGAACCTTTTGATTAACCGGGCATGAGAAAAAATTCTGGTACAATTATAGTACTGCATGGTAATGACACAACTGGTAAAAAAAAAAAAATCTATATATTCTGGTTAATAAAAATCTAAATTTACGATATTTAAACCATTAATTTGGTAATTTTTCCGTTCATGAGGAAACAGTTAACCAAAAATTCTGTTTTTTTGCATTCTTGACCTTATTATTACGCATTAAGTAAAGAAATACAAAACTGAAAAGTAAAATTAACCTTTAACCGAATAAATGGTTTTTATACTATTCAGTAAGATGCCATGATTAAAAGGCCAAATTTCACCATCTTCACCAAATTTTATCGCATATTATAAAATCATAATTTATTGTTAATTTTACAAAAATCATTACCAAAGCGCTTCGGTACAAATTACCAGAGCTTTTTGGGTGTTCCTACAAAGCCAGAAACACGGCATATTTCACCATATTCTGATAGTTTCGACTATACTTTTTTTTTTCTCAGTGTGCTCATTAAAATTTTCGAATTAAAAATAAAAAATTAAGACTTATTCTATGGTCTTGACAAAACTTTTAAAACGACTCTAGATTTTTATAAGATTTTGCTTCAACAACATACATACAACATTCTGAGTGGTTTATAAAGCTATTATTAAATGTCACATAAATAGTTATAGAATTTTTGACGAATTATATTTAGTTAAAAAATTTCAAGTTAAAATCACATAAAAACTCAGCGTTTTAGTCAAATATTCACTAAATTTAAACCGATACTCAACTTTTACAAAAAAAAATTCTAAATGCATTGTGATTTGCATATTAAACTATCGTAGAAAGATTCTTGTAAGAAATAATATTTATTAAATTTCTAAATATTCATTTTCTGATGAAAATTTATAACTAATAGCATAAGATAAGCTACTTAATCTATTTAAGCAGTAGAAAACTTTAGATAAGCATCGGACCTATTTAAAGACATCCCTTCGTACTTTTAGGCAGTAAATAATATTTTTAAAATGAGATTGCAAATACCTACTGATTCATTTCTTACATTAACTTAAGATATGCTTTAAAATAACTACTAGCTATCTATTAAATAAATGATTATCAATATTTAATTAAAAATTTCAATGAATAGAATTGAAAAGTCAACTTTTTTTAAAGTATTTACAGTTTTTGAATTATTTAAAAAGCTTTATCTTAATTTGTACCAAATACTATCTGATTGATTGTCTGAGTTATACTAAAGTAGCTTTTAAAAAAATTTTACAGAATGTGAAGTTTATGATTGTTTATATTAAAAATAAGTACTACGAGTAATAAACAGCAAAGGGTAGATTTTTATATTCAGAAAATAGTCTTAACTATTCAAAATTCTTTTCCAAATGCATTCTGATTAGTCGACGAAACAAAATCTTAATTTAGTTTGTAAAACTTTTACAAAATTGTATTTTAAATAATTCTCTAATTTCTCAAATAAACGTCCGCTAAATGTTGGCAAAACAAACTAGTAATTGCCTATATATTTATGTTTATTTTATAGATGTTGTGAACTTGTTAAAAAATTAAATGATGCACAAAAAACTACAAAATGTAAAAAATTGCTAAAAAAGTTTAAAAAGGTTAAAAATTTTAAAATATTTTGTATCGTAATATATTGCAATTGATCGAAGGATTTTTTGCAAAACGTTATCTGATATAACTACCAATCGTGAAACTTATTTGAAATGAAATGCCTTGATTTATTTCATAGTTATTCAGATGTAAATTCTAAAGATTTAAGCAAATAGAAATTTTAAAACGGTAGTTCGATATTAAAAAAAAAATAGAATTTTAAGAAAAGCTGGGAAACATATTTGAAATTTCCAGGATTTTCTTTTCTTCAAAACTAGCAGTTCGATATTTTAAATTCTTTAGAAAGATTTTCATTTTGACTACAAAGATCTTTAGGCTGATGGCAAGGAACGGTAATGTTTGAAAGTGACAGCTTCAGCAATTTTTATCACCTGATTAGCAACTTTCTCCGAGGAAAAGTGACAAATATTCTGATTTAAACATTTTCTAAATATTCATAATAGTTAATTAATAATTTCTTAAATGCTTTAAAGAAGCCCTGAGGAAATTTATCAAATTTCAATACTTTTCATTAATATCAAAGTATAATATAATCAGTAAGACATTTTTTTAGTATTTTTATATTGTCTTTGTTATCATTAAGGAGAAAAATAAAGTTTAATGATATAAATTTATGTGACTATAAAAAGCTACATTTTATTAAAAAACAACGTTAAAAATCGAAAGTGTAACATTTTTAAATAAAATCCAAACAGTAAAAAATTTCTTATCAAACTAATGTCAATAGTTTCTAAACTCAATGAGCCTGTACTTATCACTTTAAAATCCAATTTTACCGTTAAGTTTTAAAATTAAAAACAGATTTACCTAATTTTTTTATTGTAATATTTATTTGAAAATCACCGAATCACTGTAATTAAATAAATATTACTGTAAAAATTAAAGAATAAAATTATACGGTAAAAAAATGAATTTTACGACAAAATTGATTTTTAGGGGGGACCCCACCCTGAGATGGTAAATTATTAACGTTTTTCTTGAATTTTTTTTAAGTAATAGAGACAATGCAGAGACTCCTTGTTTGTTTTTTTTGTGTGTTAATTAGCTACAGTTTAAGACTATTTTAAAAAATTTTTCTTTTACAAAATAATAAAAAATAAATTGGTGGCAGCCTCGTGTGTGGCTGGTCATCAAAAAGTAGCACCTCACTGGCCTCATGGATTTAGAAGTCCTGAAACATAGCAAAACGATTTTGTTTTGATTTTCTGAAACATAAAGACATTATCTAAAAAGTAGCATAGCGGTTTTTTGATTATCGCAAAATTACCGAAACGGCGGCAACTTAAAAAAAAAAGTTAAGTTTTTCATTAAAAAAATATTCATTAAAATACTAATATAAAATATCAAAAAATCCTATGCTACTTTCTAAAGAATATATTTTTACGTAATTTAAATTAATGAACAGCTTATTTCGTTGTATAGATCATGAGAAAAACGTTAGGCCAGGTCAAAAAACAGCGTTTTGAGTAAAACGCGTTTAAAGTTTTGACTTATGGTAGGGAAAAACGTTTAATTTCATATATATAATGGTCGATTAATGAAATGCGTACAATAAGTTTTTATATACAGTCAACAGAATGGATGAGACGCAAAAAGAATGTCGCCCCTCCTAATCCGACAGAACGGGCTCTCTACCTGCTTAGCGACGACTTTCTATTTTCCGGTATAATTTACAAACGAAGTAAAGTACCGAGGAATCGTTTTAGACAGACATTAGGAAGGGTACTAAGATTCGAAAAATGCAATAAAATTTTTCTCGAATTTTTGAAATATTCAGGGTGGGGTCCCCCCTTAAGGATGATGCCCTCAGGGTCTCAGTATTTTTAAAGTAATTTTTGAAGCATACGCGTTTCTTTGTCATATAAAACTTGAAAAAAAAATGGCATGGATGGCAATTTTGTGGAATCTTCAAAAAGATGACCAGTTGAATTAAAAAAATACACATAAAAAATGGCATAGATGGCAAATTTGTTAAATCTTCAAAAAGATGCCAAGTTGAATTAATAATTCATGCACAGTAAACAATTTCTAAATCAAGTTACTGTAAAAAGTATTGACACCCTGGATACTTCACCCGTAAAATCCATTTCACTGTAAAGTCTATTTTTACGTAAAATTCTACACCGTATTTTTCTTAGTATCATTTATTTAGTTACGGTTATACAATGATTTTATAGTAAATATTACTTAAAAAATTATGGTAAATCAGATTTTCTGTTCCGTAAAATTTTACAGTAAAAATGGTTTTTCTGTAAGTACCACCAGTACCCTGAATCCTTGTACTATAACTTTGCCTTGATCCGGAATTTTTTGCAGTTTGGTACTGTTGTTTAAAATAAACAGAAGTAAAATTCAATTTGACACTTTAATTACTCAGTCAAATTTTAACAATTAATTGTTTTAATTTTTATTTTTTTGCAATTTTAAACCTATTTAGTTCTTGAAAATGAACAAAAAAAATTTTTTTTTTACAATTTCTGATATAAAATAATGATAATGTTTTTACCTACACGCTTTTCATTATATAGGAAAGTACCTGCAAAAATGTAAATCTATGATTATGTAAATCTGTTCTATATCTATGCACATCTAAAAATATTTAAATCTGTTACTTTCTGTTACTTTACGCATCATAATCTTTTGTCATTCCTCAAAGTCCTTTTAAAACTTGAGACAACTTTTTTTAATCAATCTTAACTTAAAACTTTGTAAGCATCTACATTCCAAAGTAGAAATTATCTTGAAAATCCTTATGCTTCTTGACTGAATGCTTCTTGATATACACATAAATTTGTGTACTTACTTAACATACTCGAAACAATAATAAATGTTATTAAATATAACTATTGAAAATTTGGCTTAAACGCCACCTATAATGTAGATATATATTTGAATTAATAAACAATATTTATTATTATTCATAACTGATATAATATCAATTTCTGTAAAGTTTCATGAATAGAAGCAAAATATGTATTGAACTTTTGATAATAACTATTGAGCTTAATAAAAACATGTCTAGACAAAGTTTCTGACTAATTCGATAACGTAATCTGAATATGTTTCAGTAAGTAGATTTTGAAATTAGTTTTCAGCTTTTTTTGGAAAAAAAAAAAACAATTAAAATAAAGTACTGTGTCACTTTCCCTAAACATGTACTTTTTAGTCCTTTTAAAATTATTGAAACAAAAAACCAAACGGTGAGAAAAATTTAAATTAATTTTCCTAAATAGTTAATTCATGAAATAAATTGTTTTCATTTATTAAGTGTAATCTTAAATAATTAGTTTTCCTTCAAAATGTCATTCCCTTTTGTGTCCCTGCCTCTATTCACGAACAAAAATCTTTTTTCAAACAACTTTAAAATAAAGTTGTTTTTTATGTCTTTATTATAATTGCTAATAAATTGCTAATCTTAACTACATCTTGAAAATCATAGCGAAACAGAATTTTTTTTCAAGAATTTGAATGTTGATAAATTTTGTCCCTTAGTATTTGTGTCATTCCCCTGCAAAAATAAAATAATACAAAATTTAAATCGGGCAACAGTGTCAATATTTTATACTTTACACTTTAAAAACTGGCAACCATTTTGCCTTTCTTTTGGTTTCATGGAGCAAACAAGGTTTAGTCAAGATTGAATTCATCAAATATTTTGGTGAGTATTTCAATTACCTGCCATTATCCTGTCTTTCATCTACCTATTGATTTTCTTATTTAAACTTTAATAACCATTTAGTAATCTTTGAAATAAAGTTTCTAATTTATACTGAAAAAATTATGCAGCTGCTATGGATTGCCCTTGTGCTAAATAATTCAGATTTTTGTCATTTTCTTGTCGTCATTATACTGTCAGTATTAATGACAGGAGAATAACTGCAAAGGCAGGAGAACGGCAGAAATTGTAAAATATTATTTATGCTAGGAATCCATTATATATATATATATATATATATATATATATATATATATATATATATATATATATATATATATATAATGCATTCCTAGCATAAATAATATTTTACAATTTCTGCCATATATATATATATATATATATATATACCATTTAGAAATTATGAAGTTTATGAAAAAAGAAATTATTGCTCCAAAAACGAATTATCCAATTTCAATAGTTTTTATCCATTGATAGTGACATTTTTAAATAGAGTTTCTGTTGACTTTAATAAAAAAAATTTCTTCTATAGGAATTACATACTGCCGTCCAATAAAGCAGTAAGTGATAAAAATAAAGATTAGATCTTTTTCTTAAGAAGAGAGAAAATGAAAGGAAAATAATAGAAAAGATTAAGTCTTATCCAGCTTTAACCACTCAATCAAAAGAAAAAGAACTTTTAAAATAGCTGAAGAAAAAAAAGCTGGTTAAGTTAAATCTATTTCAAAATTATGAAAAAGAGATCGACGCAATGGAGGGCAAACAAAAAAAAAAACAGTCGTGCAAAAAGCAAACCTATTTCTCACCTTTTAGAGGAGAGTTTTTTTTTTTTTTACTTTCGATACAGAAACTGGAAAATGATTGTTACATAGAGAAGTGTTAATTAAAGAGTTAACAAATGGGTTCAGCCAATTAGAAATGAAAAGTTTACGCAGATTTTAAAAGGATTTATAAAATAAGATTAGGTATAAATTAAATCCTTTCTTTAACGAAGACGAAGCAATCTAAACAAGATAAAAGAATTTCAAGAGGATTTGGTCAAAAACAAAGGAAAGAACTAGTTTCGTGAATTGCACTGAAAAAAAAAGTCATGGAGGTTTTGAGAAGATGATGCGAACTAAAGAATGTGACCAGGAAAGGAAGATTGCAGTACAAAACAAAAGACAAAACATCAACAACAACAAAAATATTGAGGGGAGTAGGTAGGGCATATACCAATGATGCTAAAACTGACCTTTTTCGATGTACTTTTTCTCGGCATCTAAGCGAGATATTGCTGCAGTTTTTTTTTTCACAGAATATTTACATATACATGTTTACACTGTGATAACAGTTAATAGATATCTTTGGCAGAACTTTTTTTAAAAATTATGAACTGCAAACTTAGAATTTTTAAAAAAGTTTTATCATTTTTGAGCAAAACTCTTTCATAACTCAATATATATTTCTGTTAAATCTAAAACATTATCACAGCATACAACTGATATAATTTCAAATATTCCCAAAAAAATTTCAAAGCGATATCATGAGTAGTTTTTTAAAAATGATATATCGAAAAATTACTGTTTCAGCATCATTAGTATGTGCCCTACCAAATCCCCTTAGAATGACATTAAATGAAATTACATAAAAGAATTATGTCTTTATGTGCAATTGGTTGGTAATTAACAAATTAAACTACATTCAAACATTTTCTCTATAAAAATAGATGAATTCATGACAGTACCTTTTTACACACTATCACAATCGTTAAGTCATGACGCATTAGCTATTCTGGTTAATTTACATCCCTTAATTAAACATCATTTGGATGAAAAAGTCACAACAAGTGACAGTCATTGTAATCATTAAGTGATAAGTCATTTGAGTGACAGCCATTGTAATCAGTATCGTAATAAAAGTGTGTTGCTAATTCCTGAGAAAAGTTTGAAAGAGGATATCGGTTCCATACAAATGTAACTTGGAATTACACATAAACGGGACAAAAGTGCACCAGATGGCTTAGGGAGAATGACGAAAAATTGAAATCTCAAGGTACCGACATAAAAAAATTTAAACAGCTTTCGATTGCACTATAATCGGGAGTTACAGGATTTTTTTTAACACATTATACAGGAAAGTAATATTGAAGAAATTGATAACTATTTAAAGAAATACAATATCAAGTCTTTTCCAGTAACTATGAAAGTTATATATATATATATATATATAGTTATATATATATATATATATAAATATATATATATATATATATATAAATATATATATAATATATATATATATATATATATATATAGTTATATATATATATATATATATATAAATATATATATATATATATATATAAATATATATATAATATATATATATATATATATATATATATACATATATATATATATATATATATATATATATACATATATATATATATATATATATATATATATATATATATATATATATATATATATATATATTATATATATATAACGAGAAAGAAGTGAGAGTGTTGTCATTTTAACATGCTATGAAAAAAATGCGTCTCCATTTTACATGCTCTAGAGTTAGAGTAGAAACTCTTAATAAATTTCTCTGTGGAATTTGCATTAACTGCAAAAACTTCAGGCGATTTCTTTGATGCAATCGGGTACTTGCAACTCACGAAGAAGTGAATATATTATATCTAACCATGTGATTGAAATCAGATTTAACTGGATACTTGTAAACACCGTCATGCGTGTATGTCAAACAACCTGATTTGCTTCTGAATCGACGTCACTTGCAGATTTCTAATTGCTTGAAGAAATAATATCAATAATGTTTGCTAGATTACAGCTCTGTTCAATTTCTTTAATATTTAATTTTTTATTTGTCGAAGTGATCTCAAAGATAAACGTAGATGACATGTGAATGCATTCAGTTAGTATTTCTAATGTTATCCAGAACCACTTCCTTATTTTGTTCATCGTAAAAATTTTGAAAAGCATTTTTCTGAAAATACATAATTTACAATCAATGGTAATTGAATTAAGAAAATGCTAAATCGTGTTTTAAAAGACAAAACTTGTGGAGAGAAAGTCTTGATTGTTGTAAACTCCGACTGTGGTTAGTTTACTAGTAATAGCATCATTTTCAGTGATGCTATTATTGTTTTTTTTTTTTTTTTGGATTATTTAATCTCTATTTAGATGAAATAATCAATTAAACTTCAAATAACGGGTTTTGCTTAATATACAGTCATTGGGAAGGGGAACGAAAAATAATAAATAATAAAAGGAAATATTTAAGCTTTATTAGTATTTAATACCAGATTATTGATTATATATTTATTTTTCCCGATATAAAAAACGGTTATTCAGCTATTAATACAGCTACAGTTACACTCGAAAAAGGTTTTTAAAAGCTATAATAAATTTAAGAAAGTAGAACATTGGTTTTAAAAGTATGATATAATTCACGTGTTCTTATACGTAATGATTTATTCTTACCTTTATTTTTTATTGTTACTTTATTGTTACCATTTATTGTTAACAAAGAATTTATTGATTTTCTTATTAAATAAACTATGTTCTAAGATAACAATATTTTTAAAACATTTTTTTTTCTTTTTTTTTTCTATTTAAAACGTTTTAAATAAATATTGATTAAATTAAGATTGAATTTTTATTGATACTGAAAGCAAAGTTTTTATACATGAGTAGGTAGTATCAGGTACTGATAATTTTCATATAGGTAGTTAAAGCTTCCATTCTTTAGCCCCTCAAGCGGTGAGTCATTGGGTAAAATTATACAGAAAAATTCCTGCCACCCACTATTTTTATAATTTAGATAAACTGGTATTTTGATGAAAGAAAGCCTTCATCTGAGTCACAGGTGCCAGGATTTTCTACCACTCGGCAGCTATGTGTCACCTCCCACCAAAATGTGTGAAATGTAGGAACGATCACCTAACCTCTCAATGCACAAAACCCAGAGATGAAAAACCAACATGCTGCAACTGTGGCTTAGCCCACCCGGCTAACTATAGAGGCTGCGAAAAATTTCCAGCAACAAAAAGAAAGCCCAAAAATAACAGATTAATCGGCAGAACATATCATAATAAAAGTCATGCAGATGCCCAAAAATTACAAAATAACTCAGATATGCAAAGCACAATAAATGAGGCCAAAAATATCGTCCAAAAACTGAATGATGTGGTCAGTGTCTTAAATGCATTAAATGCTGTACCCCAGCTTAGCAAAGCGGTCAAATTAATAGAACAAGAGGAAAATCATATATATCATAATGAATATAAACCTATTATTATAATGTTATGGAATGCGGCTAATATAAACATCAAATTCCATGAATTCCGTAATTTCATCCTTGAGCACGATATAGATATCGCATTAACCACTGAGACCCATGCAAATGCTCGCAATAAGCTAAATCTTGCAAACTATAATGCATATAGAACAGACAGGACTAACTGTAGGCGGTACCGCGATTTTCGCTAAAAGGAGCCTTAACAAAATTCCAGTATAACAATAACAGCTGTGACGGCTACATAGAGACCTCTATTCTTCTATATAAAAATAGCAGAGACTTCTACAAAATTACTGCTATATACAACAGACCAAATCACATTCTAACTAAATACATGCTAAGTACTTTATTACCAGACGGTGTTAATTGTAAAATAGGTGGAGACTTCAACGCCAAGAACACTATTTGGGGTAGCAGAGTAAACAACAAACACGACAAAGAGCTCCATAAGCATATCTTAGATCTAAATCTTACGGCTATATCACCGATGGAACCGACTTATTTCAGTTACACCCCACACAAACAGCCTGATCTCGACTTTTTTATTGTTAATAACAACACTACTCTCACTGAGCTAAGCAGTGACCACGTCCCGGTCATTGCTACGATCAGTTCTACTATTGAACATACCCCAACTATCACCAAGAAGACTAGCTGGGAACTATACTCAAATATCCTTACTCTGAACAATAACATTACAACCCTCAACTCAATCGAAGACATAAACAATGCTATTAGTAATCTAACTAATGACATTCAGCAAGCTTATAATTATGCCACTAAAACTAATATCAGAAAACACAACTATATGGCACTCTCTGAAGAACTAAGAGAGCTTATAGGATGCAAAAATTATAATAGGAAAAAATGGCAACCAAAAAGAAACCAAAGAAAAATGCAAACAATACAGAAATGAAAACTGGGAAGATAAAGTCTCGAGCCAGTGCACAGATGACCAAACGGTTTGGAAAATGTCTAGAATCCTGAAAACCACGAAAACGGTCAATAAACCAATAATCCACGACAACCAAAATGTTTACAAGGATGAAGACAAATTAAAGATCTTCGCAGACACTATACAAGAACAATTTCATCTAAATAAAGCACCATCTGATGATAACGAAGACAAGGTCATCGATAATATCTATAACGATTATTTCAAGAATCACAAAAGCCTCAACAACCTTGACGAACTCCCCCATGCAGAAATGATCAACATGATCAAGAAACTCAATAATGATAAATCTAAGCTGATAATAATAAGAAAAAAGAAGAGACACAAACGAATCACTAGCAAAGTTTCTCTCTTCTCAAACAACATACGAATTGTGTCCAATGCCAATTATCTCGGTCTTACTATCAATGATAAACTAAATTAGAACAAGCATGTAGACAAAATCAAGAATAAATCTCTAGCTGCCTTTTCATGTCTTAGATCACTGCTTAACGCAAATACGAAGCTACCACTAAACCTGAAAAGACTATTATACATAACCTGTATCCGTCCTATCATTACCTACGCCAGCCCTGTCTGGAGATGTGTCAACAAACTAGAAGTTATACAAAATAAGATCATACGAAGAATTACCGGAGCACCTTGGTTCATCAGTAATAAATCCCTTAGAAGAGACCTTGAATTAGACTCTATAAATGAATTCATGAACAAATTAAGCGCCAGCTTTAGCTCAGCTATGAACAGCACGACAGCAGGTTTTAATCAAATTTTCAACAAAGAACTGTTACAAGACCATTACCCAAAAACCATTACCCCATTACAAACTTCCTACTCTCAGACGGGATCCTATCCAAGTACTTTAAGATTACAAATAATTAATCATTATCAGCCATACATGGATATTCCCAGGAAAAGGAAATGACTAAAAGGATGATCCTGGACCGGGGAGTATCCATCCTATTATATCAGCTTATTAATTTCACCCTTTTTATTACATGTGCTACCAGATAACCCCCCATCTACCATGTACGTTCAAACTCTATATTCAGATAGGGATACCACTGAGGCTATGGAAATGATCCTTACCTCGGGATATGCCACCCCTACGGATAAACTTATTTGTTCTTTCTTCATCACTCCCTAGCCACTCCAAATTTAACTATGGGTACTCCCGAGAAAAGGAAATGACTAAAAGGATGATCCTGGACTTGGGAGTATACCATTCGCTAGATAATGCTAACCTTATGCTAGTAAGCCGTCAACGCCTTCCCCCTCCCTAACCTAAAGCCATTAGTCTCAGTTGCTCAAGGGCCAGTAACCAGACGAAGAAGTGAGGTGCCCGCATCCGCGGGCTGGTACTTCGACCAAACTTATATCCAGTCCAGCCTTCATCTGAGAGTTCGGAAAAAGCCGTAACTAATACTCAGAGGGTTTAAAATTATAATAATTACTGATTTTTTCTTGATTTTATTTATTTTTTATAAATGATTAACAATTCGTCACAGAATATTCATACTTTTATATTTTTCATATTTTCATACTTTTTCAGACTTTTTTCATTATTTTTTATTAATTTAAGTCAAAATAATTGAAAATATGATATTTAGGATTATAATTGCTTATGGTTATGAAACACCGGTTTTTAAAAGCAAAATCTTCCGAACACGGCTCACTTCCAAGCAATGATTTATTTTTTTTTTCAAATTTGCACTTATTTGCAGTTATTTAGATCAAAGTGAAACAGCTATCCATCATTGAAATTTCTTTAATTTACAAAATAAATTATAATAAAGTTTTGAAGAGAAATGAAAAAAAAAAATAAAACCACTTTTTTTTATATATTTTAGTACAAATATAATTCCAATAATCTTACAGATTTTCGTTAGTAACCATTAGACTATTTTTAATAATTAAAAAAAAACATAAAATATATTTTTGACTGTAATTATAGCATCAGAAACAAAAATATATAGAACGGACACCAATGTCCCATCTGCGTCAAGGGATGGTTTTGTAACGAGGTACATCATACAATATTAATTGCAAAAATTTAATAAAAATTTATATAATAACATAAATTATTTATAAATATTGTATATAATATTAATTATTTTGAAACCGATATTATTGTAACACATTTTGTGTCTCTTTATTATTTCTTTCTTTAAAAATATAGAAAGATCCTTAAATTTGAGTGAATTTATATATTATCAGTTTCCCTACTCTTATAGCCAATTTGCACCATTTTTTTCAAAATGGCAATTATAGTAATTCTACTTTTTTATTACTTTAAACCGTTTTCTCTCCTCTGAATCGAAATTTTTATGCTTTCAAATTATCTATATTATTAAAGTGACGAAAATAGTAATGGCTGTAATCAAACTGATATATGACAATACTCGTTCTTCTAAATAGCACCAGTCTTGTTTCTAACACCAAATTGAAAGTTATATTTCAAAGCATAGATTATTTTTCTAACAACTGTGTTTTTCCACTGATTTAATGCGAATGTGTAAGGTGATTTATTCATTCGATTTATTTTGTCTTAGATGTAAGTGATTTCTTTAATGTGTGGCTTTTTTTTTTTTTTTTTTTGAAAGGCAACATTTATGTGAAAAATAAATTATTTGCTTTTAGTTTTTTATATAATTAAAATAAATAGGTGAAGATATTTTATTAATTTTAATTTTGCTGGCAAGCATACATTTGTTTCAATTATTAAACTACAAAATGTATTGCTTCAAAAATACTGTAATGTTTTTACCTGATTAATTTTTTTTTCTCAAAGCAAACAAAATTGTTATCAATTGCATGCTTTTTAATATTTGTTACTTCAATTATTTTAGTCATTAATATATTAGAAAATATATTTATTCGCAAAACAATGTATTAGGAATTGAAAAAAAATTATATATTTTGAGTAGTGTAACGAAATTTCACAATTTGCGACAACTTTAAAATGTGCCAAAAGCATTTAAATGCATTAGTCATTAGACTTTATTTATTTATTTATTAATTTATTTGAAAAATGGACTCAATTTTACAGACTTAGCACAAGAAGAAAATTCTTTTATTTGATGTAATATCACATTTTCGGTAAAATATACCATAATTCTGATATTAAAAACCAAAGTATATGTATTTAAACCTTTCATGTAATAATTTTTCCCTACATATGGCAACGGTTTACCGGAAATTTTGGTTTCCTAAATTATAGGTCCTATTGCCACACATTTAGCAAAAAATAAGAAGTTATAAGCAAACTTAACCGAAGAAATGGTTTTTATGCCACGCTGATGATATCATGATAAAGTTACCAAATTTTACCACATTATATAAAACCATATTTTAATATTAATTTTACAAAAATCATTACCAAAGCGCTTAGGTAGAAATTTCCGGGATTTTGGGTGTTTCCATAGAGTCAGAAATGCGATAAACTTTACCATATTCTGGCAGTTTTAACCTTATAAATTTTTTTAGTGCAAATGAGAACTGCATTGAACTGTGACGGCGTCATCATTCTCCTCGCGCTGTTGCTTCTCTGTCTCATTTTCACACAACGAGATCCTGCATACACTCGACTGCTAATAGCAATACATAAAAAACCACACACACACAACCGTGAACTTAATTCAGTTTTCTCAACAAACGCTAAAAAAATCGGCGAACTTAATACAGCTCCCACTACAAACGCTCTAAGTCCGGTGAACTTAATACAGCTTCCCCGGTCTTTCGCAAATACGGCATCTAGTTTTATCCGTTAATCGAATTCTGTCCCAGATAAAATTCTGGTGAGGGTGTATTGTGGCTTATTTACCACTACAATTATTAAACATGAATTCACTAAGACATGCTAGCTCGAATCAATCTTGATTTGCCTTTCGATAGATGAAGGTTGGAATTCTCGATAACTCCTCTCACCACATGTTTAAATGGGCATATATTTAGCTGCGTTTTACATAATTTACTTGTTTGGCGAATAAATTGACAACCTCTACAAATTCGTCCCCAAATAAATAAATCGTGATAATAACAGAATAATACAAATAAATAAACAGTTAAATCTGCTCTGTGACAAATTTCCGTATAATTTAAAGGCACAAAATTAAGTTGATTTAGATAAATAAACGTACAGGCTCAAATATCACAAACAAACAATAAGACGCTCTTAAAGGTGAGCAAGAACTTTTCCGGACATGATTTGCAATGAAATTTTCAATTCTTATGAATTACCCAACTACCTCTTCAAGCTTGTACACGAAATTTCCGAGACACTCTGTACGTTGAAATGAATATTTAAACACCTAATAAAGTTAAACACCTAAATAAAGTCACACAACATCTTCAAAATTTTTGATGTCAAGATTTACACAACCATATTAAATTACATCAAAAATAAAGGAAGCATGCCTCGTAAATATTTGTCGTCTTGACACTTAAATTTTGCAAATAATTTTTGTCCTTTAATAAGTGTTTTCCTAATGAGCGGAAATAGAAGAGCGCTATGTATTATATGGCTCTGCATCCTATTGATTTGTTTGAAAGTGGTTTCAAAGTCAAACACTAGCTCACTCTTGAATATTCAGTAACTTCTCTGTAAGTGTTACAACAGATGTTAAAATAGATGAATAGCCAGATAACTAATTATGTTTGCAACTGTACGATCCGTTAAAGTTATCTTTAAAGTTTAGAAGGTGCTTTTAGTTACACTAACTTTACGAACAGTTGTTTTAAAAACTATGTGTAAGAGTTTGCCTTAATAGAGTTTCGAGACTTATATTTCAAGGCACTTACGTTTACATAGCCGTAGTTTGTATTTAATTAGCACTAAAAATGTATGAGCGTCTGTAAAATGCTATTAAGTTACATGGTTTTAATAAAATTACGGCTGTATGCTTTAGGTAGTATAAGAAAACTATTTACCTTTAAAATCGTTTTCCGAGGCTTATTATTTTGCAAAATTGCTTTTCTTTCGAAAATTGTTTCCGTTTGAAAGATTGTTTTCCATTAGAAATTGTTTACATTTGAAAAATTATTTACTTCTGAAAAATTGTTTTCCTTTGAAAAAAAAATATTTTTTTTTTTTTATCTTTTTTACTTTAATTGATTATAGAAAATCAGCAATAGGAATTTTCCAAAGATGAGACAACACATGAAAGATACCTTTGAAAAATTTTTCTATAAATTGTTCACTTGGCGATAATTTCGATCAAATTTTAATTAAAATTGGAAAATTGCTTACCTTTAATAAATCGGTTTTCATTGAAAAACTCCTTTTCTAGGTATTTACGCATTTATGTTGTTCTTAATTCATTTATAATTAAAAAATTGTTCTAGAAACATAGCGCTTACTTTGTCATAATTAAAGAAATTAGTTAAATGATATAAGTGATATTTTATGACCATATAAACCTTTCAGTTAAAGAACATCTCTTGATTCTCATTAAGTATTCAAAATCTATTTTTATTAAATAAGGCCATAAAAAGTACATAATTTAAAACGACTATGCCTTACAAAGCTAAAGCAAAGAAAAAAACTGACTAAAACACAAATCAAATACAGAAATAGACATACTGTAGTTTCGGTTGCTTAAACAAGAACCTTCTTCAGCATCTTAACAACAAATGATAGCAGAAAAGAACAGTTACGCACACATGCAAAACGGTTTAATAAAGACAGAGGTACAATTTTGAAAAAGATAATATAAAAAAAAAGGAAGATAGAGATATGAAGGGGTTTGAAAAGTCCCTCACATCTGTTTCTATTTGGATATCTCCGCACGTTCTGCTCTTATTGGTTAAGCCACTTTACACTTGTTTGTCTCTTTACTTCTCTACCATTATTTGGTGTTTAAACACTGAAGAAGTTTCTTGTTTATGAATTTGAAACTGTAGTATATCCATTTCTGTCCTTTTTAATTTGTACTTCATTCAAATTTTGTTTTGATTTACTCTACACAACACGAAATATACCTTATCTTTTATATATTCTAAAACAACTTTACTCAACTTATGCAAATTTTCATTGAACATGCTATTTTTTTAAAATGTACCACAGATCAAATTAAATAAATAACTCAAAACAAAAAAAAACAAAAATTTAAACATCATAAAAGAACTGCGTTGGTTTCGTAATAGTTGTAATTACAAACATACTTTTTTTTTTTATAAATTTTTGTTTACATTTTTATTAAGACAAATATACATATTTTAAATGCTACCAAGTATTTTGTTTCTAAAGCAATTTTCTGAACATAATGATCTTTATCGCGTAAATTTACCTTTTTATTTATTTTCTTTTTTTCTCCCTGCTTCTTTTTTAAATCCAGTAAGGAAACATCTGTTTACCCTAAAGCGAATTTTTTGATAGTGATCATTTTATGCTTTGTTATTCAAATAACTCTAAAATGATTTTTTTCACGAAAATAAAGCTTAAGAAAAAGAAAATGAGAAATAAATCGTCGTGTTTCGTTCCTTCAACCTCAAACTTAGAAAAAAATTCATTATCGAAAGCTTCGAAAAATAATACTGTCTAGTATATATATATATATATATATATATATATAGTATAAGGCAGCGATTCTCAGCCTGTGGGGCGCGCCCCCCTAGGGGGGCGCGAGCACACTAGAGGGGTGGCGCGAGAATATTCAACAGAAAATATTATTTAAAAAAATTGATTAACTGGATGAAAGGAAGGCGCACATACACATAGAAAACAAAATACATATCGACATATTTAATAACTTATTAAATTGAAACAACTTATTAAATCAAAACTTAAGATGGGGAGCCATAGGGTAGCTTGGCTTTGAGGATATTTCCAAATTTTCTGATTAAGTCTGTGTGGCTGAATTTTTTTCTGTAATATCTTACACCTATTTCTAATATATGCCACGTATACTTTTAATTGTAAAATGAAATTTCATTTATTTTATAGTACAATTTCAAAATTGTAGCTTCTGCGCCTAAGGTTTCCCACAGGTTCCAAAGGGGAACCATATATTGAAATCACTTTTTCACTTACTCAAATTATCTTTAAAAAAACTCTTGCACTGGCAATCGTCTTTTAAAAAGGCATTTTAAGTGTCTTGCTGGTAGGAACAAGTTTCCCGACTTTAAAAAAGATATTTGTTTTTAGAGTGTATAATTTGTTTATTGATTTTACATTTTGATAGTTCTTGTGTGAAGTCACTAGCGATTATTTTGAGTTAACTTATTAGAATTAATCAATAATTACTGATTTAATTTTTTCAAAAGGATTAACTTACAAGTAAGAGTTAAAAAATCATACAAGAGTTAACTAACCTAACCCATAACTAGTATAAAAATTCCCAAATTTACAAGAAAATACCAGAATCGATATATGCGTAATGCCCCATTTGAGAAAGCGAAATGCCAGAATCATCCTCCTGCCCAAAATTCAAATAGTGATTTATTACTAAATAGTATTTTGGTTTCGCCACTTGTCCTGATGTCTATGAATTTTTCTTCCTCATCAATTGAGAGTCCTTTGGGAGTCTTATGAAATGGATTCCTAACCCACTCGTAACTTGCTATCAGTTTGTCGTCAGCAGGAAAATACGTTTTAAAATTCATTGCCAGCATGGCTAAATGATTTTCAATGGTTACAAAAACAACTTTTACATATTCTTCTTCAGTCTTATACGTTTTAGTACAATTATCCACATTTGCAAACATTGTTAAGTTTTTTTGCTTGAAATTTCTGACCCACAATTCCAATTTTTTGCAAAAAGCATTAACTTTATCACTCGTATCCAACATATGTGTATTTGTTCCTTGGAGTTGAAGATTCAAGTTCTTTAATTTCTCGAATATGACGACCAAGTAGCTCAATTTCATCACAAGTAAACAATAGTGAAAATTCTCGGTTTCCGGTCTGTTATCTTCTTCTAAGAAAATGACGATTTTTTCTCTTAATTCATAAACACGCTGCAAAAATTTCTCACGCGATAAACATTTTGCCTCGCATTTAAATAGTAACTCTGAATGTATTGCACCCATGTCATTACAAAGAGCGGAAAAGATTCTCGATCTCAAGGTTCTCATTTTTATATAATTTGCAACGCTTACAACCGTAGTTAATACAATATTTAAACCAGGACGCATTTCTTTCGCTTGTATACTTTCGAACCTTCCGGATATTGAACGAGCACCATCGGTGCATATTCCGATGCAATTTTTGCATTCTTTGTTTGCTCCATTCATAACATCATTTAAAATAGCAAATAATGCTAGCGCTGTTGTTTTGAGTTCTATTGATTTGCAGAAAAGTAGTTCTTCTACTACTGACATATTAACACAAAATCAAACATAGGCAATTGAATGAGCATCTTTATTAATATCTGTTGCTTCATCAAACTGTATTAAAAACATTTTGTCACGCAACATTGAGAAAAACTGACACTACATTTTCAGCTGTATCACCAATTCGACGAGCAACTGTATCATTTGAAAGAGTTATGGACTGTAATTGTTTTGAAAAATTAACTCCAAACATAGCTTCTACAATCTCAATTGCTACTGGTTTTTACTTTACTTTTGTTTTGGCTGTTAGTTAAAAATAATTTAAAGACAGAATTCAAAATACTCAAAATACATTATTGTTGCATACATTTTACTATAAGTGGGGGGCGTGATGAAAACTATGATTGAAAACTGGGCCGCAAATAATGAAAGGTTGAGAAACGCTGGTATAAGGAATCACACATCAAATTAACCAAAATCTTAAATAAAAGCCCTACTTTGTTTATTGTGTTCGTCTTCTAATTTGTTTCCTTAAAGTTTATTTTTTGGTAAAATAGAACGAGTTAAATGAAAAATAATAAAAACAAACACTTCTTTTGCTACATAAAAGAAATAGAAGAAAGGTTGAGATAATTCAAGCATAAAAAAACACATATAGTTATAATTTATTCTTATTAAAATTTTCATTTTAAAGAACTTCTAAATAAATGAAATTTTAAGTTATAGACTAATTTCGGATTATATTAAGATAAGAAAAGAACAAATATACATCCAGGTTTATGACCTGGAATAGCTTCCTAACTCACATTTTAGCACCATTCCCTTATTTTATTCATTTCAGAATGAATGGCTAATTTATTACAAATTAAAAATAGCATTTAAGTTTAATCGATTTCTTTTTAATCGATCTTAAAGATGCATTTATACAAGAAAATTGAGAAGTGTCGAAAATTGAAATTCCAAATTTTAATTTGAAATGAATTTTAAATGCAAAAAAACTATGAAAAATAGCAACATATATAAACCTTTTAAGCATTAATAGTTATTTGGATGAGAGATTTAAAATTAATTAAATAAGAATAACTAATTAAAATAGACTAAATATTTTTTTTTAAATTGTAATTTCTATAAATATTTTTCTATAAATATTTTTCTACAAATGTTTGTTCTCATACACGCCTATTTTAAGACCACCAATATTTTTTTTACTAAAGTATACAAAGTAGAAAAATAAATAAAAAATTATACATTACAAGTATACAAAAAAATATAAAACTTACACAATTTATTAACTTTTATGGATATGTACCGGACATAGGGGTTTTATAGTAAGTGAGATTATTTATAAAACTGTCGATGATTATTTCTGGACATATATGGTGAGTGCGGGTTTATATGATGCCCTATTTTAATTCGATACCAATTTTAAATAAACTCCACAATGCAAAAAAAGAGAATCGTATTGTCTAAACTTTTATTGTCACTAAAAATGGAAAAAAAAATTTTTTAAACATTTTTTTTTCCTTTTCCGCAGTTTAAATATTCATGCTAAATCGTCGTTAAAACTTAATATTTTTTCTAATTTGCTAGTAATAAAATCAATAATTTCTTTTTAATTTTTCTCAGTGCTCTTTCAGCTGTTACATGTCTCTTATGTCCCTGATACTGTTACTATACGTGTAACAACTCAAAATTCAAAATTACATTATTATGTTTTAAATCAATTGATTTTGGTCCTCCACGGTCTACTTATTCACTTAATAAATATTACATGATTGATATGATTTAAGGACAAGTGCATCAGACAATCAGTTTTGTAAATCAACCAATTACAGACCTTGCGAAAGATATTTATTTTTAATACTTATTGTCCTTCTATTATTAACAAATAGATAATTGTTACAGTTACAATTTCATAGAAATGTTACAGTTACTCATTTATTTAAATCTCTTCATCTTATTATTTTAAACATGATATTTCAAACCCTTCATTTCATGACGCAAAATTTTCAATGGTTTTTTTTTTAAATTTGAATATCTATTTATTGAATATTGTTTTTTTTTTTAATCAAAATTTTTTTTTAGTTTTAATCTAGATTTAGTTATAATCTAGATAGTTATTAATCTACATTTTTTTTTAAAATAACTAACACACATCAGTTTTTAGTATGCTTGATTGATTTTTATTTAATATTTAAAGCACAAAATTATTAGTCCCGCCTTCTAATAAATTGGTGATAAAATAGTTCAGATACAAGTTTTGTTTTGAAAATGTCACTTACCTTGTTCCTCCACCACATTTTTCAATTAATATAGCTAAAATAATTTCATTTTTTATTTAATATTATTTATTGACGTTTTCGGTGGCTTTACGTTATTGAAGTAAGCATATTTAAAATCTTTAATTGCATTTTTTATCATATTCTTATCTTAATATGACAAAAGGGAATAATTTTGAATTCTTTATAGAAAATATAAATTAACAATTGAAAAAAAAATATTTGGAAAATGTTTTTTACTGATTTAGTTGCTTTTATTTTTGAGCTTAAAATACTATTTAATCTTTTATTTGAAATAAACCAACAAAAAAGCCTGGTTTAAATTAAATAACAAACAAACTATATATATATATATATTTATTTTTTAAAATTTAATCTTGTTTGCTACTATACGGACCTTGACAGCAACATTAGAGCACGGCGAATCTTAAACGACTAATTTAAAACAAGTTTGAAAATAGTATTTATCGCACAATTCAAGCTAATATGCATTAATTAAAAAATAATTAAAATATTTGTACTTAAACAACAAACTTTAACGATAAAAATACATTTATTCAATTTTGTTTTAAGGTGATTACAGTACAATGGTCAGATAGATATTCTACATTCAAACCATCTTTAAACAGCAAAATATATCTCAGGATATCACATAAGTTATTTTTACACTCCTTTTTTTTTTTTTTTTTTTTTTTTTGTAAAAATGGAGAAGAATCGTTTTTGCAGCAAATATTACGCTAAACCATTAAGAAATTAAGACGATGAGCTCTTTGTGTACATCTTTGGTTTAACTAAGCATCATGAGCAATCCTTGAGTATACGCAGCCATTCTAGCAGTTGTAAGGTCTGTAATATTGTTAAACAAATTCATCTGCTGCTGTACTTGTGATTGAAGGTTTACGAGGCGTTTTGATTCATCTGTTACGAGTCATCTGTTGTTCTTTAAGGACTCTTTGATTAATACACAGTGTATTGTTACTTTTTTTTCATTTTGCCATTTTTTTCTATTTAGCAAGAAGAACTTTCCATTAGCGATTATTTAGGTGAAATCTCTGTCTGATATCTTATCCGATTTAAGGTACACGAGGCGTTTTACTTCATCTGGTGAAAAATGTTCAGTTATTCATTGAGGACTCTTTAGTGCTTTTATTACGTACTGTAATTTTTTGGTTCTTTTTGACATTTGTTTTTTATTTAGTAGCAAGAACCTTCTTTTGGGAATTATTTTGGTGACTTCTCTATCTGATTTCTTAGATGAGATCTGTTTCACACCGAGTTTATTTAAGTCACAGTGCATGGAAGTCAAGACAATTGCTCACACTCAGTTGTGTAGTCTGTTTTCGTTTTAAATTCAAACTATTTAAAATTAAATCGAATTATTTTATTTTTGCAAGCAATTAGCTTTGTTCGTAACCAGTTCATAAATTTATCTCCTCGACTCGTGTCACTATTAGTTGTAATGTTCTCAGATAAAGGATCCTCAATTTCTATTGCTTTTAAACTATTTGAAGTTTGTGTACTCTTAGATATCGTTGTCTTTTTCAAGACAGGCGTTTTCTTTTTCTCAACTTTCGAATCAATTTCCGCATACACTTCTAATTCCCGAAGCTCGTGTTTCAATGCCGCATTTTTGTGTTCTAACATCTCAGTTTTCTCATTAAAGTCCTCGACTTTTTCTACCCATACCTTAATACGCCTGCAATTCTTACATTTATTTTCTTGTTGTTTTTCAGTTGCTTCTTCCAAAAAAAAGGTGTTGGCTTTTTTCGGAAGCAGTACCTTCAAACTTTCATCAGCAAGGCGTTTTATACCTCGATTCCTATTCACATTACTCTCATGACTTTTTTCACAGTCATGTCTACAAAAAATGCCCCATTTTTGATGAGGCCCTGCTCCGATCTGACTGCCATCCTCAAGGAAGAAGTGGTCAGCTGCTTTGCCAGCATTCCATCTCAGTCTTCGATCAGGCATCAAAAAGATATGAATAAAATTCAAAGCAAATTTAATTTGCCTGTCTGAGATGCCCCACACAGAGCGCACGTGACGCTTGAAATTATTTTCCTACAAAGAAAAAAGAAATACCATTAATATTTTCAATTATGAATGATGTTTCAAAAACTTTAAATTAAATTTCTTTAACTTAAATAAAAAAAATATATCATAATTTATCTGTCTAAATCATCTATTTCACAAAATCACACTTCACTCTATTTAAGTTGTTAAATGGAGTGTATATTAGATAAGATGTATTTACAGGAGCACTAAATAAATGCATGAAATAAGATAATCATAAAATTCTATAAATATACCTTGAAATTATTAATTTATTAACCAATACATTAATCATAAAATTTAGCTTAATTGTTAGTTTTTAAAAAAAAGACTTAAAAATGATTTTTTATGCAAAACATAATTTTTACTAGATTAATTTGAATTTTTTATAATTTAGTTTTGATCGAAATCTAATATGCTTTGAGTCAGTTTAGATTGAATTAAAGTTTAATAAAAATTTATAAATATGTATAAAAATCTATTCACTTGAAGAAGGCTGAAAAGATTAGGATAAATATCCTTTTGCCAACTTCCGACGTAGGATGATGTTCTGCCAAAAGCTTGGTTGGTAAGAAGCTCCAGAACCATCATTCCATACGCCCATAAATCAAACGCTTTGCCCTCAACTACTGCCTCACCCTCGAAGGCCTCTGGAGGCCTATATATATACGGCAGTCCAAGTTCAGACCTGCAAAACAAAATTATACTTTTAGCACACTCAAACCGAGTCAAAACTCATCTTGGTTAATAATGAAATGAAGAAAGGTTAAGAATTCAAAATCTTACTCAGCCTCAGGATGGCAAACATACCAATATAGTTTTAAGGAGCTTTAACGAGTAAAATGAATATATAAATAAACAAGAGTAATTAAAAAGTAAAGATTGAAGTTTGCATTTTGTATTTTAATATTCATTTTAGTAATATTTTTCTTTGTTAAAGTTAAAATTTTTGCAAAAGAAAACATTCCATTCATTCCATTTTGAAGTCCATTTCAATACTTCAAGATTTAAAAATACAAAAATACATTTAAAAACACAATAGATTTAAAAATACAAAAGTCCCACTATAGACTAATGGTAAAGCACGGTAGATTTTAGAAGCTAGCATCTGTGGCTGCCTTCGGTCAGCAGGTGGGTGACCTCTTTGATTAGTCTGCGAAGTGACCTAGTGTATGGTATCGGTACCCTGTTAAACTATTTTGCCGTAAAGTAACTTCGCGCGCAGGTTGTCGGAGTTGAAAGTGGGGAAGCCATTCCTCCTGCTGATAATAATTTTGCTTCTTTTAGTGTTAAAAACATGTATGCTGAAATATATTTTCAAAGAACATTTTAATAAAAACATTATTATAAATGTATTTTATGTTTACATTTCGATGTATTTCAATAAGAAGATGTATTAAAAGCTGTAGTTGTAAATCATTTAGGTAGCGCTAAAGCTCCACAATGGGCTATTGGTGACGGTTTTGGAAGCAACTTTGTGGATGATCCGAAGACATGCCATCACAGTTTTGGTTCTCTGTAGAAAGGATGACACTCCCGCTTCGACGACCCGGCGATCTGCGAGCGAAGTACAACCGTCTGTGCACTAGTTTGTTCTCAGTGTAAATGTGCCAACAAGATTATAAGCTAATAATAATCTTAATTATACTTTAAAACTATGCGAATATTAAAAAAAAACTGAATTAATTAACTGAACTTGAAATACTCTAAGCATTGTATTGCAGCAAACTATAAGCAAATATTTAATTGCTCACCTTGGTATTGCCTTCGATGTTGAGGCAAGGAAAGAGAAATCGCTGATAACAGCTCTGTTATCATACGAAATCAACACGTTATCTGCTTTTAGATCCAAGTGACCGATCTCGTTTGAGTGCAAATAATTCAGACCACAAAGAGTGCCATGAAGCCATGATTTTAAGCAGCCTAGTGCACCTGATTGATTAAAAAAATGCCTGTCTAGAGCTGTATGTAGCAAAGTGTTCCGCTGAATGGGCATCACAAAAATAGCTACATTCGGGCTATGGAAGTTAAGGAGGAGGGGGATGATGTTTGGATGAGACAATTTTGGCCAAATTTCAATCTCGCTTTCCCTAGCGACTTCTTGGGGAACAATTTTCACGGCAACTTCTCGGCCAAATAAATCAATCATTTTGTACACGTCGCCAAAGGATCCAAACCCAATTTTGTTCACGTATACAAAATTATTGGCTTCCAAAATCTTCATGGCATCCATTTTGTGATGTTGACCTGAAAAATCAGGAGGTTCGTATAAATACCGACCGCACTGCATGTTATCAGTGATATTTCCGAGCTTTCTCGAACTTTTTATCAATTCGCAGGAAACAATTCCCAAAATCAATTTGCTGTGAAGCAAGAACTCTAAGAAGCACATTCAATCTTGAAGGCACAAGTTAGAATGACCAAAAATGGTTTTACACAAGCTTAGATTGTTTTTTAACAATGAAAATGGTTCATTGTTCATATACTAACAATAGATATTTAATTGTTAGTAGCTGTCAAATTTATTTCAAGAATGAGATGCCTTGATTATTTATTCTTTCATTTAAGAAATCAGAACTAATTGTTGGAAAATGAAATGAATAAATTTGAAATTAATGTTATTTAAACTATCATATAAAATAGCATTTAAGAGTGAAATAAGAATCTTTAAATACTTAGTATATAACCCTATTATGCCATTCACTATTCATTTTTTTTTTTTAGAAAATTTGATAATCAACATCAAATTTTCTAAAAAAAAAAATTAATAGTGAATATTATATATATATATATATATATATATATATATATATATATATATATATATATATATATATATATAATATTCACTATTCATTTTTTTTTTTAGAAAATTTGATGTTGATTAGTTCTAAAGTAAAGATGTTTGCAAACTAAATTAATTATAAATTATTAGTTTTTGATGTTTCAATTTAAAAATTTAATTTCTGAATCAGTTTTTTTATTAATAATTTTTTTCTACTATTTTTCTATTTTTTTTTAAAATTAACGCATTGATTAAAACTATATTTTTATATTTATTAGCACACTAATAAAAAAGTCAATAAGACAATTTAATTTGCAAAAATGTTTCAATTCACTTAAAAAGTTCTTGATAGTGAATATAGTGTTATTCAGGATGGTCCGTTTAATTTTTTTTTTTTTTTTTTTTTTTTTTTGCGCACAGTACATACACATTATCAGTAAGCGCGCGCTTTGTAATAAGTATGTTAGTAAAAATTAATTACTATTAAAAGATAATGAAGATTTTTTTGTTGAAAAAAAAACGTCATATGTTATTTTATACGTTTGCAACTCTTTGTCTGACTTGACTTCAGTAACATAATATAGTAATATAATATGTATAATAATATAATATGAAATAGTGTTTAGTTTATTTAAATAAATAGCTCAGTATTTATAGTTTTATTTTCTCAACAGATTATGTTTAAAAGCCGAGGTTTTTTCTGTTTTAAAGAAACAATAAGATATTCCATTCTATTCTTTTTAGCCTTTTTATAAAACACGCAAAAAGATTTAGATTTAAATAATCTTTTCCGTGAGTTATTCTCTTACCCTTATAAATATTTGGAAAAATAAAAATGAAAAAGATTTAATTTGAGCTTTAATGATCAGTATTTTCTGTTTTCGGGAATCCAATTTTATATGCTTCCGCTTTTTAAGAAGGTTTAAATCTCATTAAGATTTGAAAGGATTTCCGAATTCTTATATGAAAGGTTACTACTTTTCTTTTAAAATTTACTGAAGATTAAGAGTTTAATGATTTTACAATATGTATTATTATCAAATTTACGAATGCCATACCTAAATATATCCGTGCCATACCTAAAAATATACCTAAATAAAATTTACTGAAGATTAAGAGTTTAATGATTTTACAATATGTATTATTATCAAATTTACGAATGCCATACCTAAATATATCCGTGCCATACCTAAAAATATACCTAAATATATACCTAAATAAAATTTACTGAAGATTAAGAGTTTAATGATTTTACAATATGTATTATTATCAAATTTACGAATGCAATACCTAAATATATCCGTGCCATACCTAAAAATATACCTAAATAAGATTTACTGAAGATTAAGAGTTTAATGATTTTACAATATGTATTATTATCAAATTTACAAATGCCATACCTAAATATATCCGTGCCATACCTAAAAATATACCTAAATATATACCTAAATAAAATTTACTGAAGATTAAGAGTTTAATGATTTTACAATATGTATTATTATCAAATTTACGAATGCAATACCTAAATATATCCGTGCCATACCTAAAAATATACCTAAATAAGATTTACTGAAGATTAAGAGTTTAATGATTTTACAATATGTATTATTATCAAATTTACGAATGCCATACCTAAATATATCCGTATAAAAAAATTAATAACTTCACATCAAACCTTTGTAATTAATTGAATGATTTATTAATTAAAAGTAAAAATTCTTATGCAAATACAAAGCAGCAATGGAGCGTAAACTCGAAATAATTTGTATAACGGTTTACTCAACTCAGAATACTTGTTAAAGTTGGTATCTCATAATTGTGGTTTGAATAATGGTTTATAAACACTCAATATTGATTTTCCATATCATTTTATGCCGTTCTTTAAAATTCAAGTCTTGATAAAATAACAAAATGATATATAATGTGCTATTAACTTTATAAAGTTACTATAAAAAAGTTACTATAAACAGCTATAAAAAAGTTAAGGTATTAAAACAAAATTGAAACTATTATAAGAAATAACTAAATTAAAACCAATGTTTATTATATTATTTATTTAAAATCAGTTGAATCAAAATTGTGGTTTAAAAAATAGTTTATAATTGTTGAGTTTAAAATTTAATAACTCTGTTAATCATTTTTTTAAAACTAACTTCTGTTTTTAATCTGCTCAATCTTTAAATAATTATCTGCTGTAACCCAAGTTTTCCATTTTTGGCTGATAATTTATTTTAAAACATTAAATATATATAATCCTTAACTACGTCACTCTACGATATTCAGATGGGAAAAAAATTTATGGTGAAAGATTACCTGGAAACCGTTTTATTTTAAATACTTATAATAAAATGACGTCCTTTTTCTTAAATTTGAAAGGTTAAAGAATAATATTGATATCGTTATGATAAAAAGAGAAAGAACTACATTTGTATACGCATAATTAATGTTGTTACTTAAATTTAATTAAGTAAGTTAAGTCTTCTGGATTGGTTTCAAAATTACAAGGCTACGGAGTTGATTTTCAAAAAATGGGTCGGCTGCTCAACGACGGTTATAAAATAAAAATATTTCTAGGTATAAATAATTTTCAAAACTGTTTTAATTACAATTCAGATCATGACTCTACTCTGCATTTATCAAATCTGTCGCCATTATATCTGCAATTCAATGTCGAAAAAAATACAAGCGAATAAATTTAACTAAACTTAAGAATATGCAGCTTGCATAATAAAAGCAATTCTATGACAAATCTATACAATGTAATCTATATTTGTCCTAGAAAATTAAGAAATTCATTGTAAATCAGTGCAATTTAATGTAATTCAATAGCTTATATTGATTTCCTTAGTAATTATTTAAAACTTCAAATGGAGTGTGATTTCAAAATATTCGCCGTCTTTCGTCTTGTTAGAAGATCAACAGCAGCTGTTACATTGGCTGGATACTCAGTTGAGTGATGAAGTCTGTCACTGAACATTTACCGCCTTTCTTACTTCATACAGATATGCTGTCAGAATCTAGATATGGGCTACCGTATGTCTTAAAATTTTGTTGCAAAGATTAATTATTGGATACTAGGTTTATACAATAACAGTTCTTTTAAAGATGTGGCAGCCGTTTTACATTTTAAAGAAAATTGCTTATAATTTGATTCTAATAAATTTAAATAAATCTGTTAAATAAAGTCTTAAGGTAATGAATTAGAGTGTCATTATTTATTTGAAGAATTATTAATTTTGACTGTGTTTGAAGGAAAAATTGAAAATGAATATTATTTCAGTTAATTAGGAAATAAGAAATTTTTTTATGCTTATCGATTGACTAAATTTTTTGCTCAACAAAATAAAAATATATATATTTCATTAAAGTAGCATATCATTAAGATGAAAGAGTGCATAGTTTACATAGCTTATAGTGCATTTGAATATAAGATTTTTACTGATTATTAAGTTAATTATTTTATTATATTTATTAATGAATGGTCATTTTATGATCTAAATTCTCTGAAAACGGTGATTTGTATTTTGCGATTAATTGACTTATGCTTTTTGTTCTCTCTTGTTGCTTACTTCATCTGGGCGTAATATAATTTTAAGTGGTTTTGGGACGTATTGAACAAAAATGACTGGATACTAAAATACAGGATTGGTTTAAAAGATTTCCCGTTGACTTTTTTTTTCAGATGGAGGAGAATATATATTTATCTTTACGGTAGAAAAAAATCATTCACCAATACTTTCATGAATCATTCGCCAATACTTTTCGCTGAATTTACGATTTTGTAGCATTTGGCTAGGTGAAGATAGAAATGAATGTAGAAATTTTATACATCATAATGTCATCATGTGTTACATAATGTCATATCAATTATTGGTGACGGAGATTGCTCTTTTCGAGAAATAGCTGAAATATATTTATTCACTCACACGATTCTTAAATTATGGCTCTAAATAGTACAGTATATAATGAAGAATTGGGATTAGTTTTCTATCTTCGCCCATGACAGAGATAGAAGGAGTTTTAATACTTCAGCTGCCCACTATGCTAAAACTCTTACTTAAACGGTTTGAGTGATTTATTGATTGTCAAAACAGATTTTGAATCATTACTAAAATTCGATACATAAAAAAACTTTGAAAATATTGCTAACTCTTGAAAGTAGTTAAAACTGAAATTAAAATACTTCCGTGCAGACGACACCTAGACGGAGACCAAACTAGATTATATCATTGTTTATTACTAATTAAAGTGCTGGGAGTGGTGGAGGGGTTGAAGAATTAAAATATTTAAATACTGTTGCGCTTTGTATTCAGCTTGGTTACCATTTAAGTTAGTATATTGCATAATATAAGTTTTGCATAATATAAGGTGAGCCGGGATAGCCTGGTTGGTAGGGCGCTGGATTCACGTTCGTGAAAACAGGAGTTAGAAACCAACCTGCTGAAGACTCCTCGTGTTGTAAATGGTGAATGGTGCACGTTAAATCCATCGGATCATAGAGTCATCCATGTTCCAATCCAAATTATACTTCTGGGGGTACTGAATTGGAGATTGATAGTTCTCTGATTCAGGTCAAAATTACGATCTGTGGATAAATGAATGGATATATGAATGGGTCCAACCTATAAGCGGCTGTGACATATGAGTGTGGCAGTTGACCATAGATGGCGCTACTGGAAAACAAGAACCCAATCTGCCTAATGACCGACGACAACAACAGCAGTTACCAAAGGCAGATAGTTTACTTTTGAAACTCTTAAGTTAGAAAAGAAATAGAGTGAGAGTTAAATAGAGTAAATTAAATGCGAAGTGAAAATCCTTAATAACTAAATAACTTAAGTCCATAGCCGTTTTCCACGTTTTAACATACGTTTATAAACCTGTAAAAACTAAAATTTAGACATCAACAAAAAATAAAATTATTCATTTTTTTTTTTAAAATTTAAAATTCACTTTCTATCATAGACTATAACATAGATTCTAGTTTGAATTCAAGTCGAATTTTGGGCGTACGCATTTATAAAAGTAATTATTATTATTTTTTCAAACTGATTCACTGATCCACTTAGTGATTCTCTATTTCACCGATTCAAACCTTTAATACATATTTCTCAAATTAAATAGTTCCCCTATTTTGTGATTTAGTAATTCACTGATTCTCACATTAATTCCCTAATTCGATTACATCTTCAAGTTATGCTGTCTCGCTTTATTTCATCCTTTTGTTATATTTTTAACACTGAGCTCTTATAATACGAATCAATCATGGTAGTGGTTCCCATAGCAAACAACTATTTATTTGTTAAATTTATAAATTATTATTTCATTTAGTTTTTTTAATGAATGACATTATCGTAAGTTGATATCCAATTTCTCGAGATTAACATATATTTTTACTTTTTAAAGAAAAAGTAAACCTTGCTTTATAATTAAAATATTGCGCAATGCTATTGGGAATTAGAATTTTACCTATTTCTCAAATTGTTCTTTTAATTTTTTATTGTTATTTATTTATTCATTTGCATATAGAACACATTGAATTATTCATCTTACCGGAAAATAATACAATTCGTAAAAATTTCTTTTGATTTAGTATTATTTGTCATTGAAAAACGATACTAACATAACTCAATTGAATGAGTCTTTATTTGAGTTTTATATTTTTTTATTATTGAATAAACTAACTTTTCTTTTTTAAGATTTTTTTTAAATTAAAAATAGAGATTTCTTGAGCTTAAAGTCAGAATCGTATGACATGATTTATGATTAAAAATTAAATGAACCTTACTGCTGATTGCAAAACAAAAATTAGAATTTTCGATATTTTTCTATTTCCTGTTTATTTAGTTAATTTTTTCTTTAGCTTTACAAGGACCAATTACAATAAGAGAGTAAAAATAATAATACTATTATAAAAGATAAATTTCACTGCATTATATAATAATATAATATTTAGTACTTCGCGTAATTTTTTACCACGTTTATATCAACTTGCCTTCGTGTATGTCTGTTCGGGTGAAATTTTGTGATCGATTTTAAACTAACTTCCCGACTAGCTACAGACTTCAAATTTGGCACATAGTTCAGAATTGGATGACAATGCATGAAAATGAAGAGAAAAAAGCCACATAAAGTAAAATAAAATTAAAATTAAAGAAAAATTAATATTTTCGCGATTGTCTTTTGTGGTCGATTTAGTGTCACATGTCAGTTAAACAGTTTTGTGTACAGTGAGTGAAAAAATTGAGATTTTGGAAGTGAGTACAAAAAAAAATAAATAATAATAAAACTAATATTTTTAAAAACCACGTTTTTGTAGTGGAGAATAACAATTAAAAAACAAAAATTTGAAAAATGAAAAACGTGGGGCGTATGAAATACATAACAGTACATATACACATACATATTTTCTTACTCATGCACAACTACATACACATGTCTATACACATACATATTCCACATACACATCCACATTCAGATACAATTACAGATATTCATACACATATTCTCATAAGCACACATACTGTTACTGTTATGTATTTCATGCGCCCCACGTTTTTTTTAATTTTTGTTTTTTAATCATTATTCTCCACTACAAAAGCGTGGTTTTTAAAAATATTATTTTTATTATTATTTTTTTTTTTTAATCAAATGCTATTTCAATACAAGTGTGAAGCACTGGAGAGAATGTTGTACCTTGGACTAGTATTTACCTCCATAATATTATACTAGTATAGACCTATATAATTAGTAAACCTATATAAATCGTATAGACCTATGCATTAGTATAGTATTGCGGCAGCGAGGTGCGACAGTGGTGAGGGCTACAGATCGTTAAAACATATGCAGAATATTTTTTATCTAAGGTTTATTTTTATTTTTAAAATTTAATCGAACAAATGGAGAAAATAGCGGAAACCACTTTTAAAAACATTTCTAGACTTGTTTTTAATACAAATTTTAAAAAAAACATAATGGAGAGGGAAACGAAAAGGACAATCAATAAAGTTCTTTTCCTGCTATTTTATTAAATTTTAACAATATAGGGATTTAATGTATTTTTTTAAATATGATTGTATAAAAAACTTAAATGTGAACAATATAAAACTTTAATGTATAATTATTAAGGAACTCATATTTTGCTGCATATATGTTATATTAAGTTCTTATTATTATATTATTACAATACTATTCTCTGTCAGACTGTGTTAAGGTCACAGACAATTTTTTTATTCATGAAGATTAAGGTACATATTCACTTTGCAAACCCTGCTACCGGACTAGTAGCTAAGAAAATTTTTGCATTACACTTTGATTGACAAACAAAACCCAATTGTACCAACTATATCTAAAAACAAAACTAAGGTTGATAAAAACCAAAATATAGCTTTCTACAGCTATTGTTCAACTTTGAATAATAAAAATATGCATCATCATTAAGCCAGCGTGACAGTATCATACATTGCGATGTCACATTTATTATTTTTATGTTTATTTATTATTGTTATTTTTATTTTATACAACAACCGTCGTTTAAAAACCGACCCAATTTTGGGTTTACGACTACTATATGTTCAACTCCGTAGCCATATAATTTTGAACCCAATCCAGAAAACAAGGGAACTCCTGGATCAAGTATCGGGAGAAATTTTGCCTTTGTGGAGGACTTTGATGGAACTAGCCCGCATTTGCGTTAAATGGAGATGAAAATAATGAAACCCTCCAACTATAAGCCAGGTGGCATGGGGACTCTAGCCCTTGATCCGTCTACCACAGAGAATATTTTTACTTCAACACTGTGGTCGGTGCGAGCCGGCTGCGGAATTCGCATCGACCAGTCATCGTTGGAATTCAAACCCGGATGTTCACCTCATTGTAAGGCGACCTCTCTATCCCCTGAGCCACCACGACTCATTATTATTGTTATTAGAAATATCTTATTAGGTGAAATAAACCTTTTGTTATTGAATGACTCTTGTTAATATCAAGTTTTAAATTACAATAATGTGTCATAACATGTTTTAAAATTTTGGTGTTATCCTAAATAGTTGGCGACAAACGGAGAAAAAAAATTCTGGTAAAAAACTGCACTGCAAGGTAATGACATTTATACTAAGAAAATACCATAATTCTACCAATAAAACCAAAATATATGGTATTTAAATCTTTAATTTTGAGATTTTGTTTTTATTTGCATTGTGACGATTTACCGGAAATTCTTGTTTTCAAAATTATAGTTCTTATTATCACACATTTAGTAATAAATGCAATAAATATTTTTATCCCATGCTCTAAAGTATCAGGATAAAATTATCAAATTTTTCATTTACCAAATGTTAACATATGAAATTATATTTTATTGCTTATTTTATCAAAATCATAGATGGAAGTGCTTCGATTAAAATTACTGAACTCTTCAGTGTTTCCACAGAGCCAGAAACAGGGTAAATTTTACAATTATTCTGGTAGTATTGACCATATTTTTTCTCACTACCCTTATAATTGACCACTCATAAAAAAGGCGAAAGTTAAATGACCTTTTTTTATTTCCAATAGCGTGATATAAGTAAAAAATATATAGTGAACAAAGACAAAGAAAGAACAACTAAATATAAAACCAAAATGGAATTTAAAAGAAAGGAAAACCGGAGTCACGGTCCCAAAAGTTCGCTTGTATGCCAATATCTTAAAATCTTGGAGGCAGTTACAAGGATTTTATCGCAGCGCTGCAGATGTTTAAACAAAATGCATACGTTCAAGCATGACACAGAATGTTTTGAATGTCACAGAACATTCAAAATTGAGATATTTATTTAATGGACGACGTAAAACTTGACTTTGAATGGCAGGCTCATATCATGAAACATTCAGTAAACTTCAACAATGAGATCACGAAAAAAAAAATCCAGTTTTAACAACTCAAATAACGTATGATATTGAACAAGAAAAAACACATATAATTCAATGGGAAAGATAATGGTTACGAACAAACAATAATTCTTGGATTAAGCAACAATATGATAAGTCTAGCCTCTTCAGTGGTGTTATATGACATTCCAACATTTATTGAACTAGAAAAACAGTTATGGTATGGTGGAAAGGATAATATTCATCAACAAGAAATAATTGTTTGATTAACGAACATACTGATAAGCCTGCCTTTCTGATACAACATCCTAATGTTATAAAATATACCAATATATATTGAACAAAAAAAAATAGATGTGATTCAGTAGAAATAATAATGTTTAAGAAAAAACAATAATTGCTGGATTAATCAGCAATCTGATAAGTAGGGGAGAGTGGGGTCAATTGTAACAGGGTACGATTGTAACAGAGCAAAAATTTCGAGTGTCGGGTTCTAGATTTGCTTCCTAGGTGGTGCACAAGGTGTATTTAATAAATCTACATATACTAATACCATAATACATAATGCTTTCAACCATTTTTATTTACTTTTGAAAGAGTTACATCCCTAAAGATATTTTCACGCTACGTAAGTACTTTTTTTGGTATTAGAATATTATATTGTAACAAAGTAATTTTGTTTAAACAAATAAAAATTATTTACCGAATATGTAAGTGGACACCTTAATTAACATTTAAAAAAAAAGAAGATTAGTTTTGTTAATTAACTAGCATTGTTTTTAACAAATGAAGCTGAAATGGCGTCTTGGGGACGATTGTAACAATAAGTAAAGGGACGAATGTAACAGCTGAAAATAAATAATCTTATGTTTACAAACCATTACTTAACTCTTTAAGAACCACCAATAGTTTCCTATATCATTTATATTATGTTGCATGTGCATTATTTTATTTGTCACCTTTCACAGCATAAATTAAAATTTTTAACCCCTTAAAGTTAAAAGTTTAACCCTTTAGGTCTCATTATTATTATTGTTATTATTATTATTTGTACTCCTAAAATATCACTACTATTTTGATCAATAAAAAATATATCACAACTATGATAATATGTATAATTTACTATGTTTTAGTTGAATTTATGAACTGTTACAATTGACCCCTTAAGTGGGGACAATTGTAATAACTAATCAAAATTGTTAATCAAAAAAATTGTCAATAATTGTTAATAACTAATATAATAACATTTAAAATAAGGTATTTATTTTTGTTTCTAGTAGAGGATAGTCTTCTTTACTCGTCTGTCAATTAATACTAATAATATATTGGATTTTTTGTTAGTTAAAAATAGTTAAGTAAAAAATTTTACAATTGACCCCACTCTCCCCTACACAATTTGATCCAACCATCAATCAAATTCAGTGATGCTGTATAATGTTCCAATATAACAATTGTATAATAAAACATTTTAATAAAACAATTTCATATATGGTTTTAGATAGCATTATAACATTTATAGATCAAGAAAAACTTATGTTATATGGTAGAAAGGACAATGCTCATAAACAAAAACTAATTGGTGAACGATCTAGCAAACTGATGAGTCTAGCTTTCCGATATAACATTCCAATATTACAATATTATACAACACACCAATACAAATTTAATAAGAAAAATAGATTTGATTCAGTGGAAACAATAATGTTTGCGAATAAACAATAGTTGTTGGATTAATCAACAATCTGATAAGTATATAATCTGATATAATCAACAATCTGATTTCTCAATGGTGTTATACAACATTCCAATACATTATAATAATACTTTATAATATCCAATATATTATACAAACATTATAATAAAATATCGCAATAAAACAATTTGTATATGATGTTGTATAACATTCCAATATATATTTTTTAAAAAACAGATATGATATGAAGGAAATCAATATGTGGAATATGTAATGTTCATTATATTGAGAGGATAATTTTTTTGCTTAAACCAGATTTGATCTAATCTGTCTTCCCATAGAATCTATTTAATATTTTTTATTATTAATTTATTACACATCCTATTATAATTACAATAATATAAATTAATAGTAAAATAAATCTCTTTTTTCATTAAGTAAAGCCTCAAAATAAGCATTTGGTTTATTAATTTACGTATAATTTGAACAAGGTTTATCAATTTTGAGTTCATAATTTAAATCCTAATTTATTAATGTAATATTTCACTCGTAAATTAGTTTTCAGTATATTAATTTATAATTATTTCATTATGAATTAATAAATTAAATTTATCGATTCATAATTCATTAAATAATTAATACTATTAATATATTAATTGGTATATTAATTCATATACTTTTTATAATTTATGAACGAACATATTAATAATTTTCTATTAGTTATTTTTATGTCAATAATTCTTATTCGTAATTTTCCAATATAACTTTTTTTAAATAAAATCCTCTCTTGTTTTCAATTTCAATTAACAAAGTTTAAAAAAAAGAGTTTACGTCAGAGAGGCGTCGTAAGTTAAGATGTTTAAGTTTCGTGAATGTGGTTCATTTTATATTAATTTATATTAAAAGATGTCAAAATACAAAATCTTCCAGTCTTACATCTAAAGAATTTTATATTAAATCAACATCGGTTTTTTTTTCTGACATCTGATCTAAAGTTTTTGACATATCGTGGCGTTAGTTCATAGAAATTTGTTTTCGGATTAAGAAAATATTTACTCCAGAAATTTATGTAATTAAAGACTCCCACGTAAAAGTTTTAATATTTGATTTTTTTTCGTTTGTTTTTTTTGGTTAAATTTAAATATTTTCAAACTTTAATATGCAAATAGTTTTGCAATGTGCGTGTATAAAAAGATTGATGTTATAGTTATTTTCATTTATTTATTTTCTTTTAGTTTTTAAAGTAAATTGTTTGTGAATGCACTTTAATAAAAAATTATATAACTTTGAAGCTTTTTTAAAATTCTTTTTTTTTCGAAAATACAGCATTTAGCCAAAAAGTAACTTAAGTTAAAACAACGTTTCCACGTTAACAGATATTTGTAAGTAAAAAAAACGATGCTTTAATATTGCATAATGTATTGGATTGTTCTGAAAGAAATTTCGTTTTTCCCAGCAGAGGACTTAATTATATTATTTCATAGTAAACTTCATTTTTAAGCAGCATTGTTATATATTTTGACAGCTGATACAGCTTGAAAAAAGTTCGATTTATTCTATGCAGTAGTTTTTTGCTTGGTGCATTTTCAAATATGGACAGTGAAAACCTGCATATTTTAATTATTTACTATCGAAAAGGTAAAGAGGTTGCTCAAACCTGAGAAAAAATATCTGTTATAAAATAGATAACAAGTATTGATAGAACGCAAGTGCCAAAACCGGTTTGCAAAATTTCAATTTTGAAGATGCACCACTGTCTTAAAAATCAGTTACAGCTGATGAAGACACAATAAAGGCAATAATTGATGCAAAGAACTCGTCAGAACGTTTAGAAGCTAAATTTATCGAATAGGGCTGTTTAAACGGGTGTGACGCATGGAGGGACAGGTGCCGGATTCTTCACCATAGATGGCGCTACTGAGAAACAAGAACAATTTCACTTCTTGCCTTAATGATCTACGACAACAACAACATATGGGTTACTCATGTTTTTATGCAAAAAGAAATTTATGGTGTCGCGTTAACGTTTAAGATTTGATTCTGAAACATCAAAGCATCACAATGTTATCGAAACATCATTTTTATATATTACCTTATGGGCGTTTAAGTATCTTGAATTATTTTTTTTCAGCTCAATTTTTAAATATGCTATTCGAAAATTTTTTTTAAATAATTTTAAGCTTGACCCTTAGAGTTTTAAGAAACTTTTTAGTCTTTTACTTCTTGAAGAGATTTTAAAATTAAAATTTTAAATTAAAATTTCGTATTAAAATTTTAAATTTCTATTTTATTTACATACTCTATATAAAATTTAAAATTATATATGACAGGGCGTTAAGAAAGTTATAACTTAAATTTTAATTAATAAAAAATAAATCTGTAAAAATTTTAACAACACAAAGCAGCGAAAAGAATTTTCCAAATTAGTTTCATTTGTTTAAAAAAGTATAATTCTCAAAACTAGTTTTATTAGTTCAATGATTTATTTAAAACTATTTTAATATTAGTTAAAGTTTTATTAGTCAAAATGCAAACAAAAAATAAGACAAAACTCTTTAACGTTAAATGAATTTTAATAGCAATATTCCAAATACAACAATTATAGTCAAATAACTAAAACCTTTTAGGTAATATTTTACAATCGGGGGCCCCTCTTATTTTTGGTGATTTGAAAATATATATATAAATAAACCAACGATCAATCACATAAAGGAAAACGAAAGTTGAGGTAACTCGAAGGTGACGCTATTGAAAGCAAGAACAGTAAAGTATATCATGGTAACCAGAAATGGGATTTCAGCAAAACTGAATGAAAATTATCGTGACCTAGGAATTATCGCCAAACCTAGGAGCCACTGAACACTACAATCACCTTTTCATATACAAACCTATAAAATCAACCGAATACGGGAATATAATTATGTTAAAATCTAAATAAGGAAAGTTGCAGCTGTTTTATCTGCGAAACAAAATATCTTAAAAAAATTATATTTAATAAGCTATATCTAGATTTTTGTCTTGCTTTTTCTTAAAATAAACTGTCAAACATTAAACATTTGACTTGCTTTCGTGAGTTCAATTCATTTTTATGTTGAATCGCTTAACATTGTTTAAGTTTGAATCTAATAATTTATTGTTAAAAATATGTATTATTTTGTTTTTGTTCCAAGCTCGCCTCTAACTATCTATGTGATAATAAATTTGAATTCATTGCAGACTGATGACAAGAAAATATATTTTTCCTTTAGACATTTAATAAACTTATAAATACAAACTCACCCTAAATTTAAAAAGATTTTTTTTATTCTTTTAAAGTTAGTTCCAACTTAGTTAAAGTCAATTAAAGAAAAATTAAGTTCGTTAAACAAGCTGTTAAGCTCAAAATTCCCTTACATCATATTATTACAGTTATATTATTTAGTCACAGTCCTTTTTAATTGTATTCTGTTATAAATGTTGGAGAGTGTTTTAGGAGCATTTATTAAACTTTCTCAGTTTGAGTTATTTATGTTAAGAAAAAAATAAAAAGTAAATAATGTATAATCATGTTCATTTACACCATACTTCCACCGTTATAATAGTTGATTGTTATTAATTATACGCTACTAGAAATTTTGGAGTGTGTTTTAATCAACTGTGTGTTAATTTGATTTAGTTTAATAATATGTAAAAAAAATACAATAAGTAGAAAATGCATAATATTGTTCATTTACATCATATTTTAACCGTTAATATAACGTTATAATATTTATATCATACGTTTTGTTATATTATATAATATAACATAACGTGTCCATAACGTTATAGTATTTGATTGTTAATAATTTTACGCTGTTAGAAGTTTGGAGCGTTTTTTACTATATATCGTTCAAATTTGCTGCAAGCGTAATTTTTAAAAGGTGCTAAATTATAATATAAATATACTATCTGGTCAAAAGAATCTGAACACCATCATGAATTAAAGGGTTTTTATGGCTTGGATTGGGCTCTTTAGTTTTTGTACATAAGCTTTGTACGGAAACATAAGTATAAACTTTGAAATGTACAGTGCGCAAAAAAAGAAGATAAAACAATCGTCCCAAATTACTTTTGTTCTAATGATCGGATCTTCACGTATTATGACTCAATCTTAACAGTTCAGGGACCTAACTATAAATATAGTAATTAATTAATACAGACTACACTATAAGTTAGGAAATCAGACAAACACATGTACTTTCTCTGAAGAGACATACCTTTTTTTGACAGATGTGGATTTTTTGATTCTCAAATTATGAAGGGTCACCGCACTCAAGGAAATGTGGTCCTAATAGATTATTCTTAGACTTCTTAGAGTACGGCTCAGTCGTCCAATGTTATAAGTGACAAGAATCCGAATCCGTCTGGAAAAAAAAAGTATGTTTATTCAGTGAAAGTATGTTTTTCTGCCTGGCCTCTCAAATCATTAAGATTGAGTCCTATTACGTAAATACCAGTCGTTATTTATTCAGGATAATTTTTTTACGTTCACTGTGCATAGACATTCTAAACAAATTTGTTCCTCCAACTTTAGGATAATATTTTGGAAAAGATCCCATTTATGTACCAGTAGTATAACTACTGATATATGCTTCATGCATGGAGACTTGCTCAATCATGATTTGATAAAATGGGTGTTTAATAAACTGCATTGGCTTTCTCAGAGCCAAACTTCGTTGACCCATCATGACATATACGTCACGTGAATTACGAAAATTCTTATCTAAAACACGACTATTTTCACATCAAGGTAATGTTTTTTTTTTTCATTATTATTCTTTCAATCAAGTAGTGGCTAGTTCATTTAGTAAAAAGATATAGCCACTTTTTTAATAGAAAATTTTTTTCCATCATATCATATAAGAATTTCAGGCGTTAATGGGTTTTAAATTCAATGGAATATCTTTAAAATGAATTAAAACGCAAAAGTAACGTTGCAAGCCATCGTCACAGCTAGCACTTTTTCAATTGTGGTGAACACCTGTAAGTCTGACCAGGGGTGTGCCGACTCTCATTGAGGCAAAAAGAGGATAAGCAAAAGTCTCAGGACTCCCCGGACATCCAGAACAATGGGTATCTGGATACTTTTGACCGGACACAGTTTGTTTGTTTTTACTTATCTTGACTGCACATTATTATGATTCAATTGAGGTAGAATAAGGGACAATTTAAAACTTTATTAAGGGGACTTAGAACAAATTGGATGAAATCACCCTTATGAAAAAAAAAGGCGCTTCTGAGTTCATCTGAGGTGTACTGATGTAAAAAACTCCTTCTGAGGTCGAAAATGAGGTTAAGTTTTGCACCAAAAACAATCGCATCATTAAACATCAGTTTCTCATGTATAGCTCAGCAATAATTTTATTTGAAATCAGGTAAAATTCTTCATACTTCAAATAAATTTATTAGCTTAAAATGCGAAAAAAAAACTTATAAAACTAAAAAAAAAACTTTTCTAGACTATTTTCACTCGGCTACATTTCTATCAACCTCAAGTGTAACTGAAACAGCTTCGTACACTTTTAAGGTTGATTTTGAAGGTTGTTTTTTAAAATCAATTTCATATAAACCCTCAAATAAACCTCAAAATCGCCATAAATTTTAGTAAGGACATGATTAATTTAACGACTTATTTTAATTATGAAATAGGTATCATAATGTAAAGTGGTATCCAATTTTCTGTAGGTGGTTGTTATTTCTAAATGATTTCAATTTCAATTTTTAGATATTTTAACGAAAATTAGAAGTTTGATTACATTTCTTAAGTCTGTATGTTTTTTTTTTCTTTCTTCAGTTCTTATGTTTTACAACCTTTTATAAGATATGAAAACCGTACAACAATTTTGATGATTCCTATAAAAATGTTGTTTCCAATATGAAATGATATAAATGGAAAGCAAATCATCATAAATACGTTGGTCAATCCCATCATCTATTTTCCATTTTTCCTTTCTTTTTCCGTTGAAATTGTATGTTGCTTTCATTTTTATAGTTTTTGGTTCGGGAAGTCATTTTTTTATGGAGTATGCTAACGTGAGGATATCGATTTTGAAGCTGTGTGTATCGATAGCGTTTTTTCCGTTGAATCTTTTATTGCAATTTTAAAAGTAATTCGCCCCGAGAGATGAATAAAAGAGTCGTGCTTCTGATAGTAAAACTTAAAACTGAATTTTGTTTTTACGCATTTTATGAATTATTTTTCATTCTTTAAGAAAGGTATAAGAGATAAAATTTTATTTTTATTTTTAAAAGCTTTCTTGGCGGGTAAAATAGGAAACGACTTTCAATGCTTATAATTTCTTTTTCAGAAATACATAAATATATTCTAACAGGCATTGTAATAAAACTTTTAACCATCAATACTTTTAACCATCAATGTGTGTGTAAATAATTAAAATTATTACAAGATTAGTTCTTAAACACGCTACAAGATTAGTTCTTAAACAAAATATGACTACCAGGATCTCGTTTGTGCTGTTTTTAATCATTCACAATATATTCTCAGCTATATCAAATCCATGAGTTCAGACACTCTAGCAAAGTGACACACCAAAAATGGTTGTGTGGGGGCGGAGTTATCGACAATGCCAATCTTCATCTATCAAAAGGTACCTCATGATTGAATCAAGTTAGCATGTCTTATATATCTGTAAATTGATGTTTAATTTTTGTAGTGGTAGTTACGCCACAATATTCTCCCACCAGAATTTTATCAGGGATAGAATTTGATGAACGAATACCACTAGTTGCTGTACTTGTGAAAGACCGGGAGAGCTGGAATTAAGATCACCGGGTTTTTTTTTTTTAGTGCTGAATGTGAGAGGTGTATTAACTTCACAGTCGTAGTTGTTCCTGTGTTGCCATTAGCAGTCGATTGTATGCCAACCTTCATCTATCAAAAGGTACCTCATGATTGAATCAAGTTAGCATGTCTTATATACCAGCTAATTGATGTTTAATTTTCGTAGTGGTAGTTACACCACAGTTGCAAGAGAATGTCCTCAAATAAAAATTCTAGACAATCTAGAAGTGAATGTTTAAATTTGCTCTTGCTACTTGCCGGGAAGACTTTTGAACCATATTCTAATGTTAAGCTCTTCAAATGCCACTGATGGAACTTTAATTATACTGACTAAACTACAGATACAGTCCGTATCTATGGTTTCAGATTTTATTTGTTAATAGAAAAATAGTTCTTTTGACAGTACATTTCTGCAGTTTTAGAGAATAAAAATTTTCTGCAGGAAAAAGATACTGAATTGTTGTGTGTTTCAACAGAAATTTTTACAGTGCACTACAAAAATAAATGTTTATTTAAAATATAAAACATTTTCCATCTATCTTACTCGAAGCATTTCAAAATGTTATTTTCATAAAAATAATAAGATAAAGTAATATTAACTTTTAAAGACATATTCTTGCTTTCTAGCACTTCAGAGATTCTGATTTAAAATAACTTTGTTCTGATATGAAAGACTCTTACAAATGGGTATTTGTATACAAGAATTAAAATTCTAGATAATTATTACTAGAAAATAATATTACTATAAAATCAAAATTAACATCCAATACATCTATATACATGCATAAAAATAAGTAAAATAATTATAAACAAACAGTTATAGAATAAAAAAAAGACATAAAAGAAAAGTTTTATTCACTATTTAACTTAATCATAAAATGTGTCTCTATTTGCTCTTGAAATAATATTAAGATAAAAATTAATGAGATAAATTTTTTTTCGATAAAAAGATCAAAATTAGTTTTTACTATGTAAGTATCAAAAATATAAAACGAACTCTTAATGAGATTAAAGATTGTAAAATAACACTTCATTCGATTTCGGGCACTTATAAATTAGCCTTTATATAATTAAAGTGCCTTTTTTAATAATTTTTCTTTGCTGGTTATTACAATATTTTTATGGCATAAGCGGATTACGTTAAAGAAATTCAGTCTTCATATTTATTTACAATAAATAGCATTATACGTTTCTTTTTTTCTATAAGTGTAGACATAAATACCTTTTATTTCTCGCGTTAAAAATTTTAACATATACAGCGTATTCAGAAAAAAAAACTTTAATGCGTAGTTTTAGAATCCTTATCAAATACGTATGAGACTCCTTATCATTAGGGGTCTCAAATTATAAATATAATATTTAACCATTAAATAATATTAAAAAAACGCTTTCGAAATTTGAGAAATCATGGTACAGGAAGGTGGGATTAGTCAAACGCAAGACAGGTTTGATTGCGGTTTTTATCTACATAAAACGCACGAACGCTATCAAAATCTGTTGTTGTTGTTTCTTATGCCAGTTACCACACGGGCAAGCCTGCTTGGTGAAACCGAGCAGATTTAAGGCAGAGTGTGCGTTTCTTATTATTTCAGTGGCGCCATTCTACGGCCAAGAATCCGACTTCAGCCACACACACATCACACATACGTCGTACCCGTTTATAGGGCGGACCCATTCCTTCAGCCACAGATCGTAATTTTGACCTGAATCAGAGAACGATCGATCTCCAATCCAGTACCCCCAGAGCTTTTGATTTGTTATGGGAACATGGAGGACTTTTTCGACTCGACATATTTAACGTGCATCCGTCACTTCACTACACGGGGAGTCTTCGGCCGGTGGGGTTCGAACCCACGAATTCTCGGACATGGGCCCAGTGCCTTACCGACCAGGCTGACCCGGCCTATATCGAAATCTTACAAATAACTATTACTGTTGCAAACATCAAAACTTGTTTTTCACCGGTTAAAACTTAAATTTGTTTCAAAAAATCGTCTTTTCACTCCTCTCATTTTTCTCCAACCATCAAACAGGTCTTAATTTTACTGTGTATCTGCCTTTCTTAATACTGATTTGTCTGATTTCAAAATATTTTTATATTTTCCTGTAATTTTCAGATTCTCTTTATTTCTATTCGCTCCCTTGCAGTTTTAACAAAAAATATGCATAAGCCACTGTAACTCAGGGTATAGCGCGTGTCTGTATTAATAAGGTTACCTAAGTTCAAATTCCAGAGTTGGTAGGTTAATACTAATTTCGTGAAAGTAGCGATCGTACTTTAGTCTTAATTTTTTGAGCTTGTATAAGCTCATGTGTTATGTAAGCCCTTTGTGTTTTATCAAATCAAAAACTATTTTAAGGGAACTAACGTGTACTAGAAACTATACTAGTACTATACTAGAAACATTTCAAGAAAAAAATAGGATTTTAAAATGCCATAGATTTAACACGGTAGATTTAATGGTTATAAAAATTCGAACGCGTAAAAGATTCTTCATTTTTTTTAAATTGAAATAAATAGAAACAAAACTATGATATATTTTGATAAAATATTCATATCTATATACAATTGAAATAAAACTGTCACTTTAGATATTTATTTTAGTTTCCAATTTACGGAGACAAATTCTGGTAAATTTTAACAAATTTTATAGTAATAATATTTCTGGTAAAAAAAAACTTATGATTTTGGTAATAGAATGAAAATATACAATAGCTAAACCAATCATTTGGTAGTTTTTCCTCTCATATGGTAACGTTTTACAGTAAATTTCAAGCAAAAAATAGGATTTTAAAAATGGCTTAGATTTAACACTACTAAAATATGATAACATTCACGGTGTTTCTCAGCTCTATGAAAACACCAAAAGGTAAGGTGATTTTTACCGAAGAGCTTTGATAATGATTACGGTAAAATCAACAATACAGTATTGTTTTATTGTATGCGATAAAATTCTTCTAATGTGGTAAAATTGAGTTATTTTATCATGGCATCTGAGAGCATTGAAAAACAAAATTATTTCTTGGTTAAATTTATCTTTTAGTTTTGTATTTTATACTAAATGTGTGGTAATAAGAACTATAATTTTCTTTACCAGAATTTACGGTAAAACGTTACCGTATGAACGGAAAAACAACCAAATGATTGGTTTAAATATCGTATATTTTCATTTTATTACCAAATTCATAAGTTGCTTTTTTTTACCAGAAATATTGTTACTATAAAATTTTCTAAAATTTACCAGAATTCGTCTCCGTGCATTAGAAACTAAAATAAATAAATAAAGTAACAGTTTTGTTTCAATTATATATAGATATGAATATTTTATCAAAATATATCATCATTTTGTTTCTATTTATTTTAATTAAAATTTTTAAAAAAATGAAGAAGCTTTTACGCGTTCGAATTCTTATAACCATAACGTACAAAAGCATCAACAATAGTCATCGAAAACGCAATAAACCAGTAATATTTTACAGCGATACTGTTTTGAGTGCCAATTTTTATATACTCAATTAATATAACTTATGGTTACACCTTGTCACAGGTTGCTTAATAATAAATATTTGAATTTCTATAAGAATAATTATGAAAATATCTAAGAAAAATCTAAAGTAATAGTAGTATTTACCAACAATGTATCACGATATAAAGATTTTTATACATATAACAGATTCTATGTATATAATAGATAAAAAAAAAATACATGTTAGATAATTTATATACTAAAATTATGTGAACAAATAAAGCTATTGAATAAATAGGCTGTGTCAACAGGCTATCGTCGTAATCTTCATTCACATAAAAAGAACTACTGCCAAACCATAATCACGTAGAATATTTATATTAAGTAAGAAACTATGTATTTATGCAGGTCCAGTTGTAATGGCTCATCTGAATTTCTATTAACTGGAACTGCAGCTGTTGACTCACTAAAAGATTCTGAATATCCAATAAGTCTACACCATTTGACCTTTTAAATAATCCTAGACATGTTATGTGGATGAAGTGCTAAATTGTATTAAAATAATAACCTGGCTGAAATTAAATCGTTTCTTTGACAGAACTGTAGTTTCTGAACTAACCATAGATGCAGGAGCGAAAAAGATATATTCTTTATATAAAAGGTATAAGAAACTCGAGCGAAAAGATATATTCTTTAATATACGCCTGTTCTGTTTTGAATCTTGGCTTCACGGTTATTTTAGTTTTGTTTTTCATCTTTACTTCATTTTCCGTTTTTTCGTTAGCATCATTACGTGTTCATTTTCAAAATTGTTTTTTTTTTATTTATTCATGTCTGACGTGTCTTAAGAATGGATACCTATTTTTTCGCGCTGAAAACACGTAGACTTTTTCACCATTAAATTTTATGAAGCAAAAAGAGTGCTTACATTATCAAGTATAGGTAATGTTGTTTTGGTAAACTGCAATAATAAAATTTAGATAAACATTATACATATTTTACATGGCTGAAATGGTTCATAACCCCTTCCCTATTGGAAAAAAATCGTAAAACCAGTATCAAAAACCAGTATAAATGATACCAGAACCAGTATGACCATACTGGAAATTAAAAACCTGGTATAATACCATACTGGAAATTTTAAAACCAGTATGGCACCATACTGGAAATTTCAGAACCAGTATAGCACCATACTGGAAATTTTAAAACCAGTATAACACCATACGGAAAATTTTTAAACCAGTATAGTGCCATACTGGAAAGTGTAAAACCAGTATGGCACTATATCAGAAATTTAACCAGTATGGATCATACTGGAAATTTTGATACTAGATATAAAATCGCACTGGAAATTTTGATACCAGTTTTCAAACATACTGGAAGTTTTAAAGTAGTTTTAAAAAGTAGTTTTAAAATATAACTTCATTCTTAGTAAGTACATATTGTTCTGAAAATCTAACGGTTTTGACATTTTCAAACTTCGTTTATTTTATTTATTTATTTAAATTATATACTTCTTTCAAATAATTAATTTCTTAGATTTGTATAAGAATTCTTAACGTATTTATCAAAGGCGGTTATAGCGTACATTTTCTATGTACATTAATTAAAAAAATACATATTTAAAAATATTAAAATCATTATATAATTTTGAAGAAAAGGAAGTTTTTGAGTAAAATTTTTACACATTTTAATTATTTTAAATTCTGCTTAAAATCATTTAAATGTAAGTAATTTTCAAATAAAAGTAATTTAATACTAATAGATTGTGTTTTTATACGTTTATTATTTATTTACTTATTTATTTTTTGATTTACAAAATTTATTTTATTCAAAGTCATGATGACATATTATTTAATTGTATCACTTTAAATTTTATTATAAATTGTTTTTATTTATTTATTATATTTGAATTTATTCTAGAACAATGTTACTCCCAACCGAAACTAATTTATCAATTCGCGAAATAAATTAATTAATTTAGGTTTCAAACAACTTCGTAGCAAAAGAAATATGTTTACATAAATTAAAAATTGATATAAAATCTCAAATTTTTTCCTTCAAACATAAACCTCTCTTTCATAAATTTATAAATTTCAGTCCGTTTTAGAAATTTGTAATTAATAAATTTAAATCATAAAACAAAATAAACTATTTTTGAATGAAATAAATAAATTTGTGTTATAACTATATAGTTAATTCAATTCAATTGAATCTATAAAAGCGAAAAAGAGCGATTAATTCAGAAACGAATGGGAACCACGCTAAAGACGAGAATCGACTTTTAGTAGTTCGTAAATTCTATATCAAGCTACCGCGAATCGATGAATTAGTTCGTTAAATCCATATCACGCTACCTGAGCTATATAGCACAGTTTTTCTAGTTCTTTCCGTTTCTCTGTCTGAACTTCACAGCCAATCACACTTGTTTACATCCGGTCCGGACATCGAGCATCGTGGAAAGAATGACGGTATATTTCAGTAAGTGCATTTTTCTCTTTATTTCCTGCTTTTATTTGCATCTTTGTTAGTTACAGAAATGTTAAAACGTACGCTTGAGTATGAATAGTGTTTATATTTTAAGTTATCAAGACATATATTACGTTCTTGAATTATTACTGCTTTGCTTGTGCATGCACAGGTTAGGGTAACGATATATAGACTTCATTGCATGAGAATAAAGTATTTTTAATGTTTTTTTCCTAGGTTTCTTAATGAAACTTTGATTGAATCGCTTTGTCCACATGTTTTTTACATAAATTCTCACTAATATCACCGTTATTAACAAATTAATTATTTATTTAGTTGTATATAATATTTGTAAACTTCGCATTATATATTAAAGTGTTAATCTCAAATTCTTTTGTTATTTTTAATGTTTAATTTTATTTTAAAAATTTTAAAGCATTTAGTTTTAATGATATTTTATTAACTGTTGGTACCCTGAAGTTTCAGTAAAACTAAAATATCATTTTAAAAACAAAGCAGTTGATACTTAAAAGTTTGATATTACTACCTAGTTAATAGCGTACATATATTTTGTAGTTGTATAATTTCTAAATCAATTTTTTTTTTCAGAAATGATTTGGAAAACAGCATATTTCATTTTTATTTCAATAGAGGTATGTTTTTCTAGTTCTTGACACATTCAACATGCAAACTATTATAGAATTTTTTTTTAAAAATTCGATAGTTATTTTATCTTTTATAAATCTACATTTAGGGATATTTCAGTGTCAGGATCCATTGCACCAGCTACAACTCTCAAGATGCCTAAAAGATTTTAAGCTTACAAAATTTATTTATTATTTAAAAAAGAAAAACTAGTAGAGATTTGCCTGGGATGGCTACAAGTTATACTCTTTAAATTGGTCCTGTTCTTTCATGTTTTTGTTTTAATTTCTCCAGGAGGTGGGCTGACCCGAAAGTGGCGGTGATGTTTTTAAGATGTTTGCAAAACTCCCAGAATTCTGAAAGTTTTAGTTATCTATATCAATAAAACATTTTGCAAAAAACATAGTAGTTTGCAGTCCCGAATTCATTATAATCTTATCTTAAAAGTGATACGGTGCATAAAAGTGATACGGTGTATATGAAGATATTCAGTTTGTTAATAAATTGAATTAGTGAAACCTTTTTGTAAGTTTTCATATTGTAGTTACAAATTAATTATAAAATAGAACTGAATGCTTCTTAGATTTTAATGAATATAAAAAGTATATGCAAATTTAAATGTTTCAATATTTTTACTTCTGAGTTCAGCCACTGAATAGTTCAATTTTTAGCTTTACGTTCAAATTTTATTTGTTTAAAGACTTAAATATGCTTTGCATGATAATGAATTTAAGTGTTAGCCTTTTGACGAGGTTATAAGCTGAACTGTTTAAAAATTATTTTACTGAAACTAAAATGGTCAAAAGTTACTTCAGATCATCCATACTTAAATTTTTGCATTGAATCACTCTAAAAAGTTGGTTGGTAATGTGCTTTCATGATGCGGGCGTTTGTGAATTCCTTTGTGTTGTCAACAAGAAGTGGGTAGTATGAGCCTATGATACCTATGTTAGACATTAACTTCCCTTTATTAGAAATCTCTTTCAAATTACAAAAATAATAAAATTTTGGTGGACCATCATTTTTTCTTATTATTGTCGTGTTGATCTAAGTTTCAATTAGCCAGTTGAAATATTGAGTATATTTATAATTGATTGGTATACTAGTTGAAAAATAAGTAGTAATTGTAATTGTATTTCTCATACTTAATAGTTATTCTGAAAATTTTTTTTACTGCATAAATTAGACTATATAATTTGGATAATTGTTTATTCTTAATTATAAATAATTTATTTTAATCTTTTATTTATTTACAGTCTGTGTATTACAATAGCTGATCTGTAAATTAACGTCATACATTGTTTGAAATTTTAGATCATATTTAACTGTAACTGTATATACTTATTTTGAACCAAAGTAAGGTTTAATTTAATCTTATTAAAATAGTATCAAATTTCTATGGTATTATGTTTCAAGATCTTAATAATAAGATTAAATATTGAGTCTAACTTTTTGTATGTGTTGCATATGTTACTGTAGACAATGGGTTTTTTAAAAAAATGTATGATTGAACAGTTCCCTGAATATTCGTAATCTTATTAATATGCATACATATTTCATTTTAATTTTGGAAGAATTGAATATATGAAATCTGTTTTTTTGGCATTCTGGGTCTTTGTCTAAGTTATTTACATCTCTAACAGCTAGTTTCTGAGTTTTTAAAATGCATTAACAGTTAAAATTTAACATAATTAAGCTTTTAGTTAATATAACCTTAATTAACTGTCATTTATAGCATTTTTCATTGTCTATTTATTTATTAATATGATGTGAAAACAGTTGAAAGCTTTTAAAAATTCTTTACTATTTTTATTCATTTAATAATTTTTGTTGTCAATTTAATAGTTAGGAGAGTATACAAATGTCTAATGGAATTAACACTGCAATCTGAAATATTGACTTAATCAACATTGTAATCTAAAATTTAGCATATACAGATAAAGCATAATATTAAAAGATAAGGCATACAATGTTAAAAATAAGATTTTTTGAAATTGTTGTTTAGTCTACACATTCTGTTAATTCGAATTTTGTTTATATTAGGAGCTCTAAATGGAAACATTGTTGCTGGCTCTTATTTGGAGAAGTTAGAAAGATAATTCTAAGAGATAGACATTAAAGAAAAGTCTGAGGGATCCTGCACAACCAAACAACCTCCAAATAGATGGTTAGGTGACGTCGAAGAGACTTGAAAATTGACTGTTAGAAAGTGCATGTTTGACACAGCTAAGGCCTGCAAGCGACGGATCTGTTTGTGGAAAATAAAAGTGAATCACAACAAGGGAGAGATATCATATTTAAACTATGCGAATCAATCAACTTTTTGAAAGCTATATTTTTGAATTTGCACACAAGTGTACTAAAAGTGCTTTTCAGTCGCTTCACGTCATAGGAACTACTGTAATATGACAAATTTGATTATAAAAAGATTAATATTTTTTAGGCTGTTATAGTAATGTTTATATCAATTTAGTAATTGTGTAATTCTTATATCTTATTGAAGACAGAGTTTAAATTATGTCATATTCAATGTTTAAAAGTTTTAATATTGTGTTGTGTGTTTTTATTCAGTATATATATTTATTATTATATTAATTATATCTTGTTGAGTTCACACCAATTGTGAAATAAGAAAAGCCTTTGAAAATTTATGCTTTATGAACTTGTGTCGCTATATAAATAATTCGCTCTTGAGATTTAATTTTTGTAGGCGATAACTTTTTTTCCTAATTTAATTTTCAGATATTACGTGATAAGTAAATTATCATAAAAATTAAATACTTCAAATAGAAAATAGGTATAACAAATAGTGTTTTAAGTCAAGGAATCTTAAGAAAAATGTCAATAGAATGACAGAGTAAAATAATTCAAATTTTTTATTTATATTATCTAATAACTTGTGTCATTTGAGCTTTTATTTGTAGCTATTATTACTACTCTAACCAATATTATGTTTTAATGATTAAAGTTAACTATAATTTAAATATCAAATATATCTAAAATTAAAATGGTTTGTATATAAATCTATAGTAGCAAGCAAGTACATTGGTCAAGATGTAACATAATTATATTTTACAATGTCCGATTTCAAAGTAAATGAACAATGTCAAATTAGATTTGATTTCAAATATTTTTGGCGGCATTTCAAACATTATTTGGTATATGTGTTATTTGTATTCCATTTTATTTATCAATTACGTAAATATAAACCAAAGTTAATTGATTTAAATGAAATCATAATTTTATAATTAGATTGTTTAAATTAATATCTATAGATATATACACTTAACATGGTCTCCTTTTTTTGCATGTGTATTTGCATTTGTCAAACATTTCCGTGGCTTAATTATTAAAATTTATTTTGTCAGTTCAAAAGATGTTTAAAAAAAGTTAAAAATTAAGATTTTGACTTATTTTAGTCTGGTTTTTGGCTATTCATTACATAATATTTCTAATCCTCGATCAATTTTCATAAAATATGAAGAATGCATTTACACTTTTCTAATGTTGCTGAAAAACATTTTTCGTGTAGTATTTTAGATTCAAATATTATTGACAATTATTTCTAATATATTAATTAATTGTTAAAAAACTTTCATTAACCGTGAAGAAGTTTAGAAAATAAAACAGTTTATTTGATTTTTATAAACACAATGCAAGCTATAGCTTTTGACAAAGTGTGAATTGAGGTCAGTGTTTTATTTCCCTGTATAAATCAGGTGACTTTATTTATTTACACAATTGTATTAATGTTTTATTTTCTAATTCAGAGCAGTTTACTAACCTTCCTGTATCAAATTGTAGTACCTCACTATATTTGTGTTAAAAAATAAACCGTTACACCATCCCAGTATACTGGGTTCCTGTATCATACCGGCTTATGAAACACCGGTCCCGGTATGTTACTGGTTCCGGTATCATACCGGAATAAATTTTATACCGGCTTATGAAACACCGGTCCCGGTATGATACTGGTTCCGGTATCATACTGGAATAAATTTTATACCGGCTTATGAAACACCGGTTCCGGTATGATGCTGGTTCCGGTATCATACCGGGATCCATTTGATACTGGCTTATGAAACACCGGTTCCGGTATGATACTGGTTCCGGTATCATACCGGGATCCATTTGATACCGGCTTATGAAACACCGGTTCCGGTATGATACTGGGTCCGGTATAATACCAGATCCAGTATCATACCGGAACCGGTGTTTCATAAGCCGGTATAAATTTTTTTATACCGGGAATTTTTTCCAATAGGGTTCTTTTTATTATTCCATTCATTTTCTCTCTTTTTATTGATCTATAAGTGGTGTTTGTACATACTAAAAGGACTATGTTCTACGAGATGATATCAACTATAGCGCCACCTAGTAGAAACTTGCTAAGTTACTATTCCGATTTGAAAAGCGACGTGTGATGTGTGAAACGGTGGCTTAAAAAGTTATTAAAAATCATCGCTTTAGTAGGAATAGGCAACTTATGGAGATCCTTGTTAAGAAAAAAACGCTTAACAGGTTTCGATGTTCTCAGACGTGCTCTCCTAATTAGTAATTCATTAGATTTCGATAACGTTTTTTGTTTTTCCTCACTTTCCCACTGATTCGCGACCAATTAATTATAATTCTTAATTTATTTTAGAAATTAAAACTCTAAAATTGTATTTGATTTACCCAGATAATTTAAAATACTTGAATTATTAAATTTCATTAAAAATAACGTTTTAAAATATCAAATGGTGAAAATTTATTAAAAGCCTATACTCGTTTCGATATCACAATTGTACATCTTCATCAGTAGGATAAAAAACAGGAATAGTAAAAGCAGAGAAGATTAAAATCCGAATCTCCATTACAATTCTAATCATTTTACCATTCCTGTATTTTATTCTACTGAGGAAGGTGTACCTTTGTGACATCGAAATGCTAATAGGTATTCATCAGTAGGATAAAATATAGAAATGGTAATAAGCAGAGTTATTTAAAATCCGAATCACCATTACCATTCTACTCATTTTGTCATTCTTGTAGTTTTTTTTTCTATTGATGAAGATGTATGTACCATTGTTACATGGAAACGCGTATAGGTGTTCATCAGTAGGATAAAATATAGAAATGGTAAAAACAGAGATGATTAAAATCAGAATCACCATTACCATTCTACTCATTTTGTCATTCTTGTATTTTTTCTATTGATGAAGATGTATGTACCATTGTTACATGGAAACGCGTATATGTGTTCATCAGTAGGATGAAATATAGAAATGGTAAAAGCAGAGATGATTAAAATCACCATCACCATTCTACTCATTTTATCACTCTTGTATTCCATTTTATTGATGAAGATATACCATTCTGAGATCGAAACATGTGTAGGTGTTTAATAAATTTTTATTATTTGTAATTTAAAAGCGTTGCTTTTAATTACATTTATTTTTATCACAAAGAATTTCTTGCGTAATTTTGTGACTTGAATGATGTTTTAAAAATCCCGTGAAAAATTCCCAAAGCAATAACTGAGTATTTTTTTCCTTACACTTTTCTAAATAATTTTCTTGGAATGTCAATTTTATTTTTAATTAGGTTATTGCATCGGTACCAAAAAGTCTTTCGCAATCAAGTTAGCGTTCTTATTTCTTGTTGATTGATTTGGGAATTCTTGCCGAGAGGGATGCCATTTTCGACAGTTGTTTTTGCTGAAACATTTTTCTTCTTTTAGCTTACTTCAGAAAATATGACGGGAAAAAAAAAGAAAATATGAAACCAAGTTATTTCCAAAGAGTAAAACCTAAAGGGCATTTTTTTTATTTCCTTTATGCCTGCCAATATTTTGTTAAACTATCTCCATCATCTTAAAATAGCTAATAATCAATAACAGTCTTTAAGGTAACTAACGATTACTTCTAAAGGAAACTACCTAGTTTTTTTCTGATTCATTTTTAAAATGATGTTTTTTTTTTCAAGCTTAATACTTCTTGTTTTTTTTCAAGCTAAAGTAAAAGAAAGACAGATTTACTTTTCAGAATTTTTATTAAAAAGGTTAGTTTGTTTTCAAATTTATTAAATAATAACAAATACAACTGATCTAAGAATTGAAATTGAAGCTCTTCCACGGAGTCCAGTTAATTACCAATGGGTTAGGGCTCCAATAGTTCGAGATCCATGGCTATAGAGTGGTATTACTTCCTAGACAAACTACAGTAAAACCTCTTTTTGTGCGGTCCTTTTTTTTTTGATTTTGTGCGATTTTTTTTTATGCGGTATATGAATCTTAGCGGCGTTAGCACCAGTTTATGTTTACTTTCAATGTACATATACATGTTGTGGGCGAACTCTGATTACGTGGCCTCCTTCACATGTATCTGGACTTCGCGATGCTCTGTTCATTTATTTTAAACAATCTCCTGACAAGGCAGAGTCAGTTACGTACATATTGTCGCTCGACGCGAGAACAGTATATGCTTCGTATTCAGAGTTTTATACACGATTCACGTGATTAAGGATTCATTTTATAGTGCGATTAGAGATAAATAAATTAATTACTTTTGTTTCTATTTATATGTAGTTTTAATGATTTTTATTTTATTTTTAGACATAAGTACTCCCTTTAAAATAAATAATTATAGCCAAATGAAAGTAAAAAGGCAGACAACTCCAATATTTAATGTATAATTTGAAAACTTCTCCCGGTATATGTACAATGAAGAATTAAATATTTTTACAATTTCTTTAGGTCTAATATAATTATTTCATTCAATTGAAAGCATTCTCTCATCTATTTCATAAATCATTGATGTATTTTCTAAGTCCGACTTTTTTTATTCGGTCCCTATCAACCGCATAAAAAAAGTATTCGGTAGTATATCGTACAAAATTGTTTATTACATGTAAGAATTTATAAAATTTTCGAATTTTTTTTTGTGCGATTTCTTTTATGCGGTCCCTAACCACCGCACAAAAAAAGGTTTTACTGTACACCCATTGAGTTGGGTGAGGTTCAAGATCTCATCGGGGATCGGATCTCTGTACTTTAACCAATATACAGTGTACCGAAAACAAAAATGGACCACCCTGAGTAAGTTTTGAATAGATCTTCATGTTCTAAGACTCCATCTTAATGGTTCGAGGGGGTAACTTCAAATAAGCGAATTAATTAGTGCTGACGATATTTTTAGTAATGAAATCAGGCAGAAAAAAGTACTTTCTCTTAATAAACAAACCCTTTCCTTCGATGGAAGGGGATTTCTGACCCCAAAATTATAGGCGATCTGGCAAATATGGTACTAATAGTCTGGTCAGGAGAGCGGTCAAAATTTTTGACCCCTCAATGTCAATTCTACTTTTTGCGTACTTCTTCATATCTCAAGAGTTTTTTTAAGTGAATTGAAAAATTTTGCACTTAAATATAAAGTCCGTTTATCCGAGGGTAATTTCATGCAAAATAAAAAATTTCAGTCATTATTATTTTTTTATTGTTTTGAACTTTATAAAAGACGAAAAAAAATTGAATTGTAAGGTAGACAATTTCTTACGTCAATTTAAAGTATTTAATTGTACATGGCAAACCACAAAACTTGAGCGAAAGCAGTTGAATAATTCCTGAGAAATAAAGCATTCAATTTATTTATTTATTTTTTTTTAAATTCGATTTCACAGTAACTATTCAACCGATTTCGCTCATTTTTTTTTAAATAATAAATATTTTTTCTACTCAAGAGCTATAATATCTAACATAGTTCAGGTGATATAAACATTTAAATTACCGCATGTTTTTGAAATATACATTCTTAATACTTATGTATTTTCTATGCTTTTGTAATTAAAATTATAAATATTATTTTATTTACTTTGTTCCTATAAAGTCTTATAAATAATATCTCGTTGGTTTACCTTTTCATGAGATTGTGAAAAATTTTTGTGAACTTTAAAATTTTTAATACTTTTTGAAAAACTCTCTTCATGAGTAACTCTATTCATGAACATTATTAAACTTTTTCTTGTGATCGTTTATACCTGAAAAAACATTTTGTCCTTGATGAAATTGTTTCAAATATAGCATAGAAAAGAAAAAGCTATTTTTATTGCTTATTTATTTTAGTATTTATCGTGAATATATTTATGAACATTAAAAATTATTTTTTGTTTAAATTATGTGTTGCTATACTTAAAAACCACAAGAAAGAAAAAGTACCTCACGAATTAAGGCAGAGACGTGTATCAATTATGTTATAATACAAAGCAGACTGATTGCTTATAAATAATAGGTAAGTAGAAGTTTTTTTTTTTCTTTTTTTTAATGCTGAATCTATACTAATTAAAATTTCTCGGAAAAAAAGGTTAAATAAGTCAAATAATTATAAATAAAATGGTAATCAATCTGCTAAGTTTGAGAAAAACTGTTTATAAACTGCTTTCACCTAATACGGTCAAACAACCAGAATTTTATCCCGCAAACTTGAGCCACCTAATGAAGCTACTTAGCTCTTTGTAACTACGTACATATCATAGTCGAGCGGGCTTATCAGTCAATCTCATGACCAGCAAAACTAGAGTTCGAGTCCTAGTGTTGATACCACACTATTTCCTACATTCTTTTCAACACATGAAGAATTTCCAGTGTCCGGCTCTCTCCAACGCCCATAACCTTACGAAAAGCCGAGCTCCTATGTCTAGTTAAATAATTTTTTTTTTTACGTTTTTAAAAAATTCTTGTTGTAAATGGTTAAAAAACATTATAGTTTTGTATTCATGATTTTATAACCATATTTTTTGTAAATGGTTTCAAAACCATAAAGGAAAAAAAAAAAATTTTTACCGACAGACAGCTGCCAGTTATTTTACCATAATTTTAAGATGGAAATTTTAACAATGTTAGGTAACAATCAAAGGAGATTTCTCGCGCTTTTGGAGTGAAACCTCCTCTGGTGGCTCTTCTATCATTCCTAACAAGGGTGATCAAACGAAATTAAGAAAAACAGTGGGAGTATAAAATTGTTTAACGCTCGTCACCTAGTTTGTTTTTCCGATAAGCGGTTCCTTTTTACACTTCACTCCTCCAATGGCAAAAAGTGCTCTTCAGAAAACCTCAATGCCTTCTCTTTGAACCCAGGTAAAAAGGTTAAGATTGAGTCCTAGAACGTGACGACCTGATCATTAGAACAAAAGTTATTCTGTATGGTCCGTTTTCATTTTTGGTGCAAAGTACATAGCTGTTTAGTAGTGCAAACAAGCAGTGAATCAAAACTTACTTCTATGTTCTCGTGTTACTTTTATTTCACTTTGCATTTATCGCTGTCCAAAACAAGTAAAAATGTTTAAAAATAAATTAAATTTTATGCAAAAAAACCGGAGAAATTTTTGAAATGTTTATTTCAAGTCATTTACACATTTTGAAAAATATACTTCTCTTGTAAAATTTTGAAGAAACAAAATTGCTTGTTTTATTAATGTTGACGAAATATATTTAAAATAATTAAACTAATTTAGACCAAATAAATTAGTTTACACCTAATTCCCTATTGTAGTACGCTGCTATAATAAACTAACTGGCAGAGTCTTGATTTCAGGCTTTCCAAAAACAGGGTAAATGTAGCAATGATAAAAAATTCCAGATTAAATTGTGTACAAAAAGACCGACACTCTGGGTACCGGTTCTATTTACCATAAAATCAACTTTTACCGGAACATGCTACATAGCAAAAAAATTCTGATGTAACCGTTATTTTTAAAGCAACAGTTACCGTAAAATCACTGAATCACTCTAATTAAACAAACATTACAGTAAAAAATTTACGGTATCATAATTTATGAGAAATGGATTTTACGAAGGATACACCCAAAGTGACGGTACTTTTTACCGTGATTTGATCCGGTTTTACAGTTTCCTGGAAAGAAAAACACACTATCTGTCGAAAGATATGCGACCAACCACCTAACCTCATGATGGTTTTTTCCTGCGAGATTATACTTATGATTGGAAACATGAACTCTCAGATGTATGTTTGACATATTGAATAGTGCTCCTTTCCCAGTTCCATGGCGTCCCGCAGTGGACTATCTTACGCAATAATAACGTTAATAATAGTAAGGAAAGAACAGGAAACTGATATACAAAATGAAGTTTTAATATTTTAACAGTAATTGATAACTTGAAATTATTCAAAAATTATTTAAAAGCTTTAATGCTTATTACGTGAAAATCCAATCATCAGTTCAGAAGTTATTTAGAGTGTTCCTTTTTTGGTGCACTGTACATGGGATAGAGTTGTGTACGAAATCGAACTAATCACCTGAAATGCATTGTTGGCACATACATCAATGTCCAAAATGTCATTTTTCATATATGTGATTAACTTTCATTGAGTTGAATCTCCACTCTCAATAATTGGATGTTTTGACTGATTTATTTTTATCGTTGACTTCCAATTATCTCAAAGAAAAAAATCCAAAGCTTTTAAATCACATGATCTAAGGAACCAATTCTGAGCACCAAAACACGAAAATAACACGTCCAAGAAATGTTTCATCAGCCCCTGAATCACCTTCTACCAAACTGCTTTCTTTACTTGGTTATCAACACTAAATTAATTAATTTTCTCTACAATTCAAATCTTTCGCAAATTTTGGTTCACCCTTTACATTGTCTGTTCTTGAATCTTCAGAATGGAACGTAGATAATGGTTAATTCAACTAACTATTCTAAACGCTTCTTTGTTTTCTCGAATAAATATTTCAAAGGGGAAGATTATCCATTTCCTTTCAGCTATACGGTCAGTAAATTCCATCAGATAATTTTCAGATCATCTTCTAAATAATTTGACTGCACTGCAAATACTTTCTGAATGAAATCTATTAATTCTTTCGCATATTTATTATTAATATTTTTAAAAATTTAAGACGGGAGAAAAGCCAAACAATGGAATTAAAAGGGATGAGTTTCAAATAAGACTTGAATAAATAATAAGAAGATAAATATTTCAGTAATAATGATAATATATATATTTTTTTTACGGCAGGTACTGAAATTCCGTTTTTCATCTAGGAAGATGCAGATTCTTTCTCTCTCTCTCTCTCTCTCTCTCTCTCTCTATATATATATATATATATATATATATATATTTCTATCTGTCTCTCTCTCTCTCTCTCTCTCTATATATATATATATATATATATATATATATATATATATGTATTTCTATCTGTCTCTATATAATCTTTTATGTTAGTTATTATAATTAGTAATCTTTTTATATAGTTAGTCTTCGTTATAAAACAACTCCTAATTTATTACTAATTAATTAATCAAATCGAAATACTTTATCTTACTTTTAAAAAGCCACATCTGGTTTCTAAATCTACTTTTAAATCAACTATGCATAAATTTTAATAAAGACATTTTTCCCTTTATGCTTCGTGGGAATCGCGTGATCTATTTAATAAACGAATAGTAATTTCTAAGATTTCCCTCTTTTCCCCAAATAGAGACATTTTTGGATTTTTTGCAAGATTTTCCCTACCAGAAAGACTGATCCTGAATGGAGTTAACATCACTTTTCGCTCGTCTTCCATAAGAAAATGAACTAAATAAAATACTTCTGATTTCATTAAAATCTTGTGTCTGTTTTCCTGCTCGGTCCGACTGCATCATTTTATATATATATATATAAATATATATATATATATATATATATATATACATATCGGGCAATCAGGGTGCCGGCACTTTTTACCGTAAAATTCATTTTACCGGAGCATGTTAAAAGGAGCATGTAAGGAGCAAAAAATCTGAGAAAATTTCATTTTTCATAGTAATAATTACCGTAAAAGTAGTTACTGAAGCACACTAGTTAAATAAATATTACTGTAAAAATCACCGTTTAATATTTATGGTAAAAATGGACTTCATGTTAAAATGGATTTTACGGATGAGGCACTCATTTGCGGATGACTCACTCAAATGAACTCATTTTTAATTCAATGGTATGGAGTGTGTTGTTGTATGGGACAAAAACATGGATACTAGTAAAACTTGAAAGCATAAAACTAAATAGTCGTTAGAACAGATGATTGATAAATATTCTAAAAATAATCCTGCCTCAGACCACATAAAATTCAGAACATTACAGTTAAACCAGGCAAGAAGCAATAACCATCACTATATCAAGAGAAAGACGGAAATGGATAGGTCACATATTGAAAACGCCTCCTACAAATATAACACCAGTTGCCTTAACGTGGGCACCAGAAGGCAAACGAAAAAGAGGCAGACCCATACTAACATAGAGAAAAAAGGTGGAAGAAGAAAGAGGACAGGCGGGATGGACGAGCTGGCTAGATGCAATATCTTGTGCAAAAGACTGAGTGGGCTGGCTCAAGAAAATAAGTAACTTATGTGCCAACGGTCACGAAGTAGAATAAGTAATAAGTAAGCACTCAAAGTGCCAGTACTGTATACCGGAATTCGTTACAGTGCAGTAGTTTGTAAGTTTTAAATGGCCATTTAACTTTAAAACCTGTTTTATAAACAAACTAGTTTAGAATTAAGAAGAACTTAGTTCGTTAAGATCTATTTTTTTTCTTACTTCCTGAAATTCATTATTAATAAACTCTTTTATTCATATCGGCATGTTTTTTCTGAAATTAATTCTTAATATAAAGGAGAAATTGTATTGAAAGAAGTTAATATAATTATTGAAAACATAGTCACTTACTCCCCTCTTGTGTACTGGTTATCAAATTGGCTCGTTCGTATCTTAGAACTTATAAAGTTTATGTATATATATTCACTTTTACTTTTAACGTTTATGTATTTTTTTCCTGCCTATGTGGCTCTAACTAAGAATATGTTTTAATACCAACATAAACATAAAAGGGTCCCCTGGCCGGCGCAGCCTGTGCGAGCCTGAGCCCCTCTCTTGAGCAGGTTTGCCGCGGTGACGGATTAAAACTTCCTCGTATGCCCTATTTAGGGCAGGTGGGTTATTTTACTACCTTAAAATACCAACATAAAAGAAGTTAGAGAATGCATCTTTCCTAAAAAAAAGGCGAAATCAATCATACCAGAAATAAGCTAAACAGGAAAAACATCACCCCGTGGATTCGGTAAATCCAATTTGCGAATAAAGCGAAGTTAATAAGAAATTAATAGGAAACTTGATACTTTTTATGAAAATGTTTTAATGTTAGTTTCCAAGTAATTGAACTGTCAATAAGTAATATAATAATATAGTATGTCAATAGTAAGTACAATGTTGAATAATAACTGCAGTTGGCAAATAAAATAGAAGCCCCAGCCTGTATATTGAATAATTACTCCGGTATATTGAAAATTTTATTTTTAACTATAATTTTCATCAGCTATTATGTTAGTTCACATATTTGCTTTTAAACATCGCTTGATGGACAGTTTTTGATTATTTACATGGACAGTTTTTTATTATTTACATTATACCTCTTTTAGAGAATAATTTTTTTAAGTACCGTTATAGTAATTGATATGAAGTAATCAAAAAAAGGTATTACGAGTATAATACCATTTTTTAATTACTTTATACCAATTATTTTGGTTCTTAAATTAAGGATTTATATATCAATAAAAGCATTTTTCAGAAAATTGGTATTTGATATGAAGTTTTTAGGCCTTAAATTTATCGGTAAATCTAAAATGAAACTAATAATATTTAGATACATCTTATTGCTTTAATGTTTTTTTGCAAAACATTTAATTTAATTTAATGATAACAAAAGTGGCAAAATTAAGTAAAAGCTATATTTATAAAGCTTAATATTATAATAATGTTATAATATTAAGAAAAATTAAAATCTTAACTATGTGCAGTGAACAAAATATTAAAAAAAAACTCTAAAATAATTTTTGACCTATTGATCGGATCTTCACGTTTTAGAACTCAATCTTGAGGATTTGAAGAGGCAAACTGAAATATTCTAATTAATTAGTATAGACAATATTTTAAGTTACGAAATCAAATACAAAAACGTACTTTTTCTCAATAAACATACTTTTTTATTCGACGGAATCACATTTCTGACCCTCAATATCTGGCAAATATGGACATCATTGTTCGGTCAGGAGAACGATTCAAAGTTTGGACACTTTAATGTCAATTTTACTTTTTGCTTAATTCGCAATGGCTCGAAAACTTTTTAAGCAAATTGAAAAGTTTTTTCACACAATTCTAAAATCCGTTTATCCAAAATTAATTTATCTGAAAAAATGACATTTAGTAAATATTTATTGTTTTTTACTACTTTAAATAATGGTCGAAAATTTTGAATTGTAAGGTTTGCATTTACAATTTTTACATCATCAAGTATGTAATTTTGCATAGCAAAATAGAAAATTTGAACGAAATCAGTGTAATAGTTTCCGATAAATCAAATTTTAACTAAACCATATTTTTAAAATTCGATTTCTCAGGAAATATTTGTCCAATTTTGCTCAAATTTTGTATTTTGCCTTGCAAAATTATTTACTTTAAAAAAATGTTAAAAAATCTTATGCCTTGCAATTCAACATTTTTGTAATATTTTTATAAAATAAAATAATACAAAATTATAAATATTTACTAAAAGTTAAATTTTGCATGGAATTATCTTTGGATAAACGAATTTTATAATTATGTCTGAAAAAATTCATAATTCACTTTAAAAGTTCTTCAGATGTTTCGAAATTCACAAAGTCAAAAATTATGACCGCTCTTCAGATCAAACTATGGAGATCTTATTTCCCAGATTGCAGCTACCCCTATATTTTAGGGGTCATAAATTTGAATCCAAAAGAAAGGTGTGTTTATTCAGAGAAAGTAAGCTTTGGAAGGTAGGTACAGAAGTTGACTAAATACCGTATATTTTGGTTAACCAGAAATATGTTTCTTTTTGCCAGAAAATGTCATAACTACGGTAATTTTACCAGAATTTTTTCTCTTCGTGTGCAATGTATAGAATTAGGTTAAATTAGAAGTTTTCAACCGTTAGCTTCGTTAAACATTCAAGACCTCGAATTTAACCCAGCCACCGAAGGGGGGATGATGATGGTTTGGGTGGTTTACTGAATAACCTCATTCAGTTTAAAGCAACACATAGATCAAAAATACAATAAAAGAAGAGTAAATTTCAGACGATAACTTTGCTATTAAAAATTGTCACTTTAAACAAGGCTTTTAAGCAACTTTTATAAGGATATGCTTTAATGAAAACTGGTTTAGTGAAGTTAATTAGGGTGCATATAAAACAATTTTAATGGTCGGAATTTACGTATTATGACTTGTAGCGTGTCTATCACTATAATTATTCAATTCCAATAAAATGGTTTATACGACATGTTAACTCAAATTTTATGTTGGGGTACCTTTTCATAGATGAAGGTTGATATTGCAGATAACACCGTCCCCACATTGGTGACATGCGGATGTGATCTGAACATGCCTACCTTGACAGAAACGGCCACTCCAATTTGTACTTTCGATTGAGGATCAACATTGAACAATTAACTCGCTATTTATGACTGCTACATTTTCCTCATCAAGCTGTTGCTACGCAGTCTCGATCACACACAACGTCGGCCTGCACAGACTCGACTACTAGTGGCAAAACAAGAGCGACCACGACCGTGAACTTAATACAGCTCTTCCGGCTTCTCACAAAACAGCAACGAATCAGCTAATGGTATCCGTTCATCGAATTCTTTCGCAGATAAAATTCTGGTCGAGGAGTACTGTCACGCGACTACGTCTATTATTCAATTTCAATTCACTAATATATAAGACATGTTAACTTGATTCTATGTTGGGGTACCTTATCTTAGATGAAGGTTGACATTGTCGATAACACTCGCCCCACAAGACTCAATTCTAATGGTTCGCGGGGTCCCAAATATGCTAATTAATCAGTGCAGACTATAATTTAAGTTACAAAATAAGACTCAAAATACGTATTTTCTCTGAGCAAACATACCTTTTTCTTTAGCAGATTCTGATTCTTGGCGGTCTTGATGGTGGGTAGACGCAATCTGAAAAATAAGGTCCCAATAGTTTGATCAGGAAAATGGACGAAATTTTAGATGGTTATTATTTATTTATTTATTTATTTATTGGCGTATTTTGCCATATTTCGAGAATTTTAAAGCGAATTGTGCGCACAATTTTAAAAAATATTAATAGCCTAAAAGATTTTGAACTATAAAGTATACAAATTTTCACGTCATTTTTACGAATGTAATTTTATTTGGCAAAATACTAAATTTAATCGATATCGGTTTTATAGTTTCTGAGAAATTTAATTTTAAAAAAAAGTTGTATATGTGGATAGTCTGACTACAGACGTATTGCGTACGATCAAATCTATATGTGATAATCTCGCGTTTTATTATTTACCAATTGATGGAACAATAAATGCAACAGTTACTTTAGTTTTGATTTTATTAAATATCACAGAAGTAAATATATTAGCTTGCATCGTAGTACTTAAAAAAATATACAACCCTTGAAGCATATTCGTGTTTGACCAATAAGTTAACTCAATGCAAGTTAATTTTAAGCGATATATTTACTAACACATGTTAGACCTGAACTTTGGTCCCCGATCACAAGAGGCTTAAGGCCCGTAATCTAAATGATTCACAGCTTTTCAGAGGACTGTTTGTTTGAAACGTGATCAATCATGTAAAATAACTGTGTAATATGTGTTTCGGCACCAGTCAGTTAAGTTTGGATTGCTAACTCATTTGTTATTAACAAGACCTACAATCTTGGAGTAGCAGAGCTCGAATTCGGGTTTTATACTCGAATTAAATAACTAACTAGTTTGATCTTTAAAATGTAGATGGCGTCCTAATTGGTACGTTATGTTGCATAAAATCTATCAATTAACTTTAAGAAATCAATAAAATGCGGCGGACATTTAATAGAGCTTACGTATAAAAGGATGTGCTATGTATTTTAAAATATATTAAAACAATTTTGAACTTTTTTTAACGAAAAAAATTTTCTTGTACAATAAATAATTTGCATATTAAATACTTCACAATTTTCCTATCGTATAATGCAGTGTTTCCCAAAGTGTGATACGCGTACCCCCAGGGGTACAGGATTAGTTTAGCGGGGGTACGCGTTCTTATGCGAAACATCTTGTAAAAAAACGAAAATTTCAAAACCTTTTATTTAAAAACAAAGCTGGCCATGAAAATTTACGATTGCGTATTTTTCTATTGGCTACTTTTTGCAGAGTTAACAGTTAATAATTAGTGGTGTCAACAGCCAGTTGGGATTTTTAACTTTTGTGCAGTTTTTTTATAGTAAATAATACATTCATTTTTTTATTAGTGGTATACAGCGTTACGAAAAATTTAGAAAGGGTACGCAAAAGTCATAAGTTTGGGAAACACTGGTATAATGTATCATGTTACATTTTTTTTTCTTTTAAAAACAATTCTTAATGAAGAATTATAATGAAAAAATGATTTTAAAATAAATTTATTGTATATATAATATTGAAAGAAGTTCACGTTTATATAATTTCTCTTCTTTAACATTGTTTATTCATCCTATGTATTTATAAGCTCATATTACATATCTTATAACATATTTGTATATTTAGAATATTGTACTAATTAGATTATGCAGTGAAACTTTAAATTTTCATTAATACGTACTCGCTTAGTAATATTTTAAGGTAAAAATACATAGTTTCAGCATAACATATCATAGCAAATATATAGCAATACAAAATATAAAAGGACTTTATAATCCTGGAAAAACCTTAGAAAATTGGTTTTTATTCATACATTGATTTATTTATTGAATTTTTGAAATACATTTTCCTTCGAGGTTGTTTTGACTTCAATTGAAAACTCTCTATATTACTAGTAAAAGAACAGGAATATTTTATTTCAGTCCAAGAAAATCTCAAAATCCTTCGAACCAATGAGAATTGAAAATTTATTTTCTTCAATAAATTTTGAATCACTTTATTTCATCAATTGAGAAGCTCCCAGTTTAAGTTGCGAAAACTTCATTGGCTTTATTTCATTTTCAAATTTTAAACTTTCTTTATAATAAAATCTCTGAAGTAAGAAATATTTTCTCTGCAAAGCTACAGAAAATTGATATATTGCGCTTAAAATGACATTTAGTTCCCCTTCCTTTCATTTTTTTTATTTACTTAATTGAAATTGAAAAAATCGTAAGTGAAAGCAAAGTTTAAGGCTTAAATAGAATTTTGTGATTTTTACCCGGATAAAAAAATCAATTTAAGTTACTGTACTGTGTGGTAATGACATTTCGTAAAAAAAACCTGGTTAAAACCAACCCAAATGTAAGGTATTTAAACTATTTATTTGTAATTTTTGAGTTTGTATGATAACGGAAGTTTTAGTTTTCAAAATTTTAGTTCTTTAAATCCACCATCTAGTAAAATATACAAAACTGAAAAAAATGTTAACCTAATATATGATGAGTTTTATACCTTGTTAGAGTAAAGTACCATGAAAAATTTACTAAACTAAATATCTTCTTCTACCAAATTTAGAAATATCACCGTGCAGATTGTTGGATATTATGGTTTAATTTGTATACTTTAATAAAGTTAAAGCAAAATGAAATGATATTATGGTTCAATTTGAGTACGTTTGAAAATTGAAGCAAACTTTACTGACATTCAAGCTCATTTTATACACTTGTTTAAAGTGGGGAAAATTCAAGCGATATTTTGGTTCAACATGTGTACTAATTAAAACTGAAGCACATGTGAATTATATTATAGTTTAACTGATGTACTTATTAAAATTAACGCAAATTTGATTAATATTAAGGTTCAACTTTTGTACTTATTAAAATTGAAGCATATTTGAACGATATTATGCATTAAGTTGCGCCCTAAAGAAAATTAATTCAAAATTGAATAATATTATGGTTCAACTCAAATTCTTACTGAAATTGCAGCAAAATTGTATCATAAAATGCTATTAGATTATGGACAGTGACCGACAAAAAGAGTCTCAGTCACTCATTGTAAAAACAAAATTAAGCCCGAAAAGCTATTATTAACGGGTCTGTCCATAATTTTTTCTCATAAAACATATGACCACTGATCTTAAATCAGCGCTATACTGTTAAAAGTTATATTTAGTTTGGGCTTTGACGTTCCACACTGTGAAAATTCCAGATCAAATTATAGTATAAAGTACAGGCATTTGGGTTCATCGTCTGCAAAATCACTTTTACCGTAAAATCGATTTTAACCGTAAAATCCATTTTTAACCGTGAAATATTGTACAATATTATTTATTCAATTAGATTTATTGAATGATTTTACGGTAGTTTAGTCCTGTAAAAATTACCACATATAAGTATCAGATAAATTGTTCCGTAACAGATACCGGTTAAAATGGATTTAAAAATACCCAGCACTCTGATTTTTTTACCGTTATTTGCTTACCGTGTATGAGACTAAAGCGATTTTTTGTCGAATTAAAGTTAATCGTGAATCCATTTAAGATATTTTATAGTACTTCTAAGTAGAGGGAGTTGCGTGTCCATAGTCCGAGTTCACCAACGTAGGGGGAATGAGTGTAAGGGAGGTGTTGTTTGGCGCCGACTGAGTTTGAAACCGATACTCTAGTGTCAGTAGTTTGTTGCTGAAACCATCACAATAGAAAAAAGTGTATACCCCCGAGTTGAGTTAAATAACTTTATAAAATAAACGTATAAATTTAAGCTCAGCTATTCTAATTTTGCATGAAGTTAGTTACAGTTCCGGGTAGTGGGCTGTTTTCACAGGAAAGAGAGCTAACCATATAAATATGCCACTTACTCTCCGAATTCGAACGAACTTGATTTAGAGTGTGTCATTGATGACTTATGATCAACAGTTTTAGCGATCGAAAAGATTCTAATGTGCATTTGACCTAACATATGAAATATGTTAGGTCAATAATACAAATCCAGCATTGTGTAATATTTAACCTAAGATTAAAATCCGAAGAGAAAAATATCACAAATAAGAATTTCATGTGAATACTCATTGTTTAATATTAAACAGCATAACAAACTATTAATTTCAAGCAGCATATTTGCAAAACACATATTTTGCAAAATCGCTTTTTCCTCAGTCATATATCTCATAAACTCTTAGTTATCAGATGAAAACCAACATAAAATCTTGAATTCTGAATAAGTGATTGAAAGTTGGACAAAATATTAATGTTATTGATTGGAAAAAAAAATCTTGCGATTTACCGAATTTTTTTTAATAGCGTTTCACTTAAAAAAGACAATTTTGACATGAATCTTATCTAAAAAATGAATTTATATTTTCTAGAAAAAGCTTTTATAAATACTCTAATCATTTAATCTGCACCAAAAAATTTAATGACACATTTAATTCAATTTGTCAATTTGTTACTACTAATATATATATATATATATATATATATATATATATATATATATATATATATATATATATATATATATATATATATATATATATATATATATACATATATTGAAACTTTTTCGTTTTCATAAAATGACTTAGTTAAAAAATTAGAGTACAGATATTCTATTTTGGGACTTCAAGGCTGAAAACATGTCAATGAATTATAATTAAATTCATGTTTCAAAAAGGAGTTATTTTAAGATCTTTCACTTCAATATAAGGAAATATTAAACGATTTTCGATGAGGCGTAGGAATACAAGGAATGTAATATGACTGCCCTGTTACCCATTTTAATTATCGTACAAAACGCAGGAGCGATAGTTTTTGCGTGTCTTTTGATGTGTGATGTTCACTAACTAAACTCCGTCGGAGTTGACGGGATTTGTGTCTCTTCCCTCCAGCTGGAGAACGGCTCAGACTTCTGTTAACAACTTCCTTCAGAAATAAAGCCTGTGAAAAGCAATCTACTTGTGATTTCTACAATGTAATTAAAAACCCTACAAAGAATAACAGGGTTGTTGCCCTGATATATATACCCTCCTATATATATATATATATATATATATATATATATATATATATATATATATATATATATATATATATATATATATATATATTGAAATATTAAAAAAAATTATAAATTTTTCAGTAAATTAAATTATGTCATTGTGAAAACTAGCGCATTGTGATGCTTGCATAGCGCATTGTGTAACTTGTGATGCGCATCTTAATATGTGCCATTTTTTATTTTTAAGTAGTTTAAAATTGCATGCCTAAAAATGTCGAAATCCCTTAAAATTGCAGCAATCAGATTTTTATTTTTATTTTCCTTAAATTAAGTTAAGTTTGGACACTTAAAGTTAAGAAAAGGAATAACCGTTTTTCACCAGACAATTTATTAAATAATCATTTATTGCTGTCATAACTACATATGTTTTGCGTATTTTCTAATTAACAATTTTAAATAAAAATAAAATAAATTTATAATGTTTGTGTAAAAGTCTTAAGCAAGAAAAACTTGTTCTTAATCAGTCTATTTGTTAAGTAAATTATTTTATTTATAAATATATATGATTTTCATACTTTTTACTGAAAAAATCACATATTGAAGCAAATAAAAATGAATTTAATTCATTAATCTCTTAAATTTAGTGTCACTAAATATAAAATTAATTCTTTTTAAAATACAAATATTAAATATCCCCACAACAAACATTATTTTAATAGATTTGAAACAAAATATGACTTACCTGCAGAATGCTAAGAAGTCAAAAAATATCATTTAAATTTTAAAGTTCATGTTGCTGAAAATGTTTGGTACAACAATGTTACTTGCATAAAACTAACTGAAGAGGAATTTTGAATTTAGGAATAAAGCTTACATGAATATTTATTATATTGTTCTACAAGATCAGACACGTTTAACTAACTTCATACCAAGCATGAGCAAAGTTTGCACTCAATCTTAAATTCCATTTAAGAATATTTATTGGATGACCAAATTCGGAATATTTTGGGGTTTTCAAATGCTCCAATGGAATTACATTTCTCGATGAAGATATTATTTAGTAACAATGAAAAAATATTCATATGACTTAACTCTATAATTCAAATTTTAGAATTTTCCATTAAAATAATTTTAAATGATTTTAAAGAGAGCATTAAGAGAGAAATAAGTGTTGCTTAAGTCGAACAAAATTTTCTATTATACACATGTTATTTGTTTAAAAAATTATTAACTTCATAATTCTTATTTAATAAGATTCTAGACTCACAGAAATTTTGTAATTCGTTAATATTTTAAAGAAAGATTTTATTAACACTCTTTCAAATGGCAAAATTGTTTTATTGTCTTATAATTGTCCTTTTGTTATTCATTTTATTATCTTTTCAAACATTCCGAAAATAAAAAGGGTATTTTCTCCATTATCATTTAATTATTTTTTATTACATTCATTTTTTTCATTACCCTATTTTAAAGTAATTAAAAATTTTATACCTCAAAAACTCAAAACGTAATATACACTTCTGGAATCTTCACTCTAAAATTATGGTAAAATAACCGGGGGAGCAATCTGTCCGTCCAACTAACCGTAAAGTTTACGGTAAAGTTCAATTCTTACCTTTACTGATTTGAAACCGTTTACAACTAGTATGGCTAAAAATCCATGAATGCAAAACTATACGGTTTCTTAACCATTCTAAACCATAGAAAAAAATTTGACATTGGACATAAGCTTTCCATTAAGTAAGGGGCATTAAAGTTAAATTGTGGTTCAGTTAGTTTTATCAATAATTGTGGTGACAACGCTGAGACTGGAACTCCAGTTTTGTCGATCTTGAGATTGACAGATTAGCCCCCTCGGCTGTAATATGTACATATCTGCAAGGAACTGAGTGTCTCCCTCTGGTTGGTTTAAATGGTGCGATAAAATTCTGGTTATTAGACCTGATTAAGTGAAAGCAGTTAACAAACTGTTTTTCTAACAGTTAACGGAGAAATTAAAATATATTTATTCTTAATCAAAATAAGTCAAAACAACTTTTTAATATTAAAACGGCAATCTTACTCTGCGTTACAGTAAAACTTAGAAAAATAATTTTTCTATATTTGTAAATTTTATTTTTTTAAATTATTTGTAAGTTTTTTTTTATGTATTGTTTTTAAAAAAAGCAGAAAAATTCTAAGAAAGGTATGTAACTAAAATGTATGAAATGTATGTAAAAACTAAAATTATGATCTAGAGCTCATTAAAAAGACAAAAAAGACATAAGACTCTTGAAATAAAAATATGTATGTTACGGCGAATGACCGAAATCTGGAGAATGTCGACATTCACCGGTGAATGTCAACATTCACATAGTCGCTTGGTGTATGTCCGAAATATTTGCTAAATACCCTTACTTCTGACTTTCACCGGTGAATGTCGACATTCACCATGCACTAATGGTGAAGGTTGAACATATCCGAGATTTATATTTTTTTCTCCGTAATTCAGTCGCGATGTTACGGTGAATGACCGAAATCTTGAAAATGTCGACTCTCACCGGTGAATGTCAACAATCACATAGTCGCTTTGGTGAATGTCCGAAATATTTGTTATATCCAATTTTATGTTAATTTATTCGCTGATATTATTATATTTATTTGATATATTTATATTTATTCTATATTTTAATACTTCCTGACGATAGATCAGAAGAAACATCAGTGTTTGGAGTATCAGGCAAATATATACCGGGCAATGGCACTTGACCTTAAAAAAACATCAGTGTAGGGTATACCGGGCAAATGTATACCCGGCAGTGGCACTTAACCTTAAAAAAACATCAGTGTAGAGTATACCTGGGAAATGTATACCGGGCAGTGGCACTTAACATTAAAATAACATCAGTGTAGTGTATACCGAGCAAATGTATACCGGTATTTCGGTCATTCACCGTAACAACGATAAATTTTTCGCCTCTCTTTCTGAGAGGAATAACTAAGAACTTAAAACATACAATACTTTCAAAATTTTCTCTTCGACCTCCACCAGAGCATATCTGTGATTGTCGACATACACCGGTGAGGGTCCGAATGTACAAGAATGTAATGAAATATTCGATCTTTCACCGACGTATTTGGTGTTTGTCGACATTCACCGGTGAAAGTGTTGACCACCGATTTCAGTCATTCGCCGTAGCATATATATTTCTTTTTCATTGAAGTAGCAAAAATGTTTTTCATAAATTTCTAAAAATAGTACAGCCTACTTTTTAAACATATTATTTAAAAATAAAATTTAAAAAATATGGTTCGTGTTTCTAAATAAGCGGAATATCTTCAAAATCTACACTGTGAAAAATGTTAGTTTGTAGTTTTCACCATTTTTGCCGTTGAGGAACAGTCACATTTTTATTTAATTTCACCGTTACAGTTTTATTTATTTATTTATTCAGTTTCTGTTTAGTTATTTACTGACAACGCATATTTTCATGTGCGCTGTACAAACTGTCGAGTAACACCTATCCTAATTTGGTGATTAAAAAGAACTCTAAAAACTAAGTATTATTTTAAGTTGAATTGAGCGTTTTTAAACACTTCAAAGAGTGTAGTTACATATTGTTGTTGCTATTTTTATTGCCACTTGCCAATACCAGCAGGCCTTCTTCAAGCGAATTTAAGGCGAAGGGTGTGTCTTTTGATTTTCAGTGGTTATCTATGGCCAAGAATGCAATTTCAATCACACACAAAAAACGTAACTTAAATTACTGTCAGCACTTATTAATTAGCATATTGGGGATCACCTCCTCGAGCCATTAAGATTGAATCTCAGAAGGTAAAGATCCGATTATTAATTTAAAAGTTATTCAGAATGGTCCGTTTTTTTTCTACGCACTGTACATACTCTTTTCAACAACGATAAAGAAAAAATCATTAAAAATATGTATTTTCGAAAATTTTTAAATAATGACTTGTAATAAAAGATTAGGTTGGGAATAAAATAAACGCTTTTGAAACTAAAAAATTAAAAAGATAATTTAAGTCGTAATGCTGCCGAAAATAATAATGGTCGCCTTTTCTTGAGACAATAATTGAGAAAGTAGGGAAATAATCGAAGTAAGCTCAGGTGCAATTTCTTATTTCATTTCTTTTTCTTATTAATAAAGAGATAGAAACGCAGGTGCAATTAATTTTAACGATAAAAATAATTTCTTGTTTGACAGCATTTATAGAGTAATAAATATGAACAAAAATATTTCTAATTAATGCTGTCCCTTAAGTATGTTGTAAGAGTCGGTGTATTTAATTGTTAGTGAAAAAAAAGATATGAATTGATAATTTTACATCATCACCGCCATGAATTTTTATTTTATTTGAAGTTCCATAAACGTTTATCAGATTAAAATAGTCTAATTTTTTTTTCTCTCAAAAGGACTGGTGAAAAAATAAAGTGACGTTATACATACATACTCCCTTTACATAAGGGAGGAAAACTAGTGAAATTCATAGAATTCGATTGAAAATTTTTGATTAACATGGGTATAGAAAGTTTAAATTTGTCTATACTGTAACTCACCCACAATCTGACTCAATAATGAAAAATATCCATAAAAAACAAATTTAAAAGTTTTTTTTAAAAAATTATTTCTTAAGTCAATGTAAAATAGTTAAAACTTGAATGTTTCAAGGCATAATTTTTTTATAAATTTCTGTTCTGTTTTATTATTTTTAGTTTTTTTAGTTTTGTTTTCTGTTTTATTATTTTTAGTCTGCTTTTATCTGTCGGGAATTAGTTGAAATATCGATGATTAAAACGGAATGATAAACTTAGTGATAAATCGTGCTTGCATCATTTAGTGCAAAGTTGAAGCTTTCATTGGCAGCAGTTATACAGCTCCAGTTGAAATTTGAGCTAGACGATAAATGGCCGGAATTTCTCGTAATGATAAATTGTGTTAGACGTTCGATAAAGACAAAGTTGGAATTTATATTATTAACCAGCACAAGTTTCTTGATTAGTTTAAAACACTCTAACTAACCTTCATTTACCTAAGTGTATTAAAATTTATGATTTTGCATAGTATTTTTGTTTTTTTGAAAACTAAAATATTTCTTATCGTAGCACAACGACAGGAAAAATTAAAGTGAACAGGAGCAGATGTCGTGGTATCCACCATCATAGAATTGAAGACAATTAGTCTATCAAGTCAGAATTTGGATTGATGATAAACATTTGAGGCATTATTACAACGGTAAATTCTGCTTTTAATCATTGTGAAAAAAAATGAAAACTTGTCTCACCATGCAGCATTTTTCTTCATCGAAATCTTGAGTACAATATTTAGAAAGTGTTTGGAATTTGAGGATGAATTGATACCACATTCTAATTGTCGTGGTTGTTAAAAGGTAAACGTGTCTAGTCGCGAAATATCTATCTCCATTTAAAATTTAAACACAATTGTTAAAAAGGGTGTGGAATTTTGATCTATGACAATTATTAATTGACGATAAATGTATGCTAAATTCTGCTTGATGCTGATGTGGAAAAAAGGTAAACTTTTCTCGTCATGCAACAACTATCTTCATTTAAAATTCAAACACAATAGGCAGAAAAAAAATCCGAATTTTGATCGATACAAGTTAGTATTTGGCGAAATATTTATGTTGAATTCTGCTTTTGGTGGTTGTAAGAAATGTAAGCTTCTTTCGTCAAACATTAATCAACTCCATTTAAAATTGAATTCTGCGTTTAGTGATCAACTTAAAACTTGCATTAATTCCAGTAGAGATAAAAGTGCTCCAACTAATCAGAAAAATGTACCAAATTTTTATTACAAGATTCCACTCACACAAACACAACAGGGAATTAATAAAAACGTGTTAAAATTCATTTAAGTTGATCCAAAATATTTTTATCAAATATAATCCACTATTACTTTATAAAACTTGTTACAAGGAAATCAAAACAGGCCTTAACATATGTTAACTTTGTCCAAGAGTGTGACTGAGTTAGGAAACAAAAAAGAACATCATCCAAAATCTGCTAAGGTGACAAAACTTTCGCTGCTACCTGGTGAATACAAGTGATTAATATACAGTTCTTTCCCTTTTTAAAAGCGTTTTTTTTTTTTTCGTTCTCCGTACTTAAAATTCTAATCTTCCTTTTAAAAAAGAATTCTTTTTATTCGCGTAAGAAAACTTTACCTCATTTTTCTTCTCGAACAAAAGGCTCTACACTTCCTTAAGATTCAAGCTTTTTTTCCCATTCTCTCAAAAATTGCCCTTATAGGTAAACAGTAGAATCAAACGAATGCGTTTTCTGCTAAGCCTTTTTTCTCGTTCTCTTTCTTTTTAATTTTGAATCTATTTAAGGAATCGTCTGCACGCAGCTCTTTTCTTTTTTACCAGCTTTTTCTAGTACTATATGCAACAAGAAAAGATAAAATAAAATTAAATTCATTATTTTGTAATCTTTGTTTTATCTTCTCAATTAAAAAAATGTCTGCTTTTTTATGATATTTTAGCAGAAATGGTTTAAAAGCACGTAATTACAGGAAAAACTTATTTCTATCATTTGATTTAAGTTTCATAATTAGTGTAAAGGAACAAGAATTTGAATAAAAATTTTATTTTTTAAAACAAGAAATTTCAGGTGGTAATAATTATTTCTTTCATTCTAAACAAAATTACAAATTGTAAAACATTACTTTGATTACTATTACATAAAATGAATCAATATTCCATTTTTTCTTATTCTACCTTTTTCACAAGAAACCGGTGAATTTCATAACAAATTGGGGATTTTCTCTAATAAATGATTATATTTTCTATTTAAATACGAATGCCTTCCTCTTCGTGTTTTCAAAAAAGTGCTTTTCACTATTAAACTTATGTGCGTGTAGCTTTCGTAAAAAGTTAATAGGTTTTTGTTTTGAAAAAAAAGAATTTTTATTGTAGATTTTTAGTTCTCAAATAGCGTTCCACGAAGTACTGTGGTTCCGCGGAAAACTGAAAGGGGTTCCGTGAGAGAGTAATTCTCATAACCTGTGATGAGTTTTGTAACCTCAGATTATATTTAGATCTAATATAATTCTTAGTTTATTTAATCTTTCGGTTGCCTTTATGAAATTATTTCAAGTAAAATGCCAAAACAGTATAAATGACATTTTTTTAAGAAAATGCATTTCCAGAAAGAATATATTGAACAAATTACAAAAACTGCAAACATGTATGAAATATTTCATTCGTATTTCCCATTGTCATTTTCAAATCAAAATAAGATAGCTAATATACAATATGAAGTACAATATTTAATAACCACTTTCAATTACAGCGAAGTATATTCATTAAAGCAGTTATTTTAAGTTTTCATCTCCAAGTAAATCCTTATGCATCTTCATCTTAAGCTTATGTTTATACAACAAAAACAAATTCATAACTAGACTAGATATAGCACAAGGACTGCAAATTTAATTGGCGAACATAGAACACAATTTAAGATAATTAGTAATGAAACTATTAAAAATCTATGTATACCTCTAATATTAAATATTTAAGAACAGTCTTTTATGGGTCATTAAGCCTTGGTGGCTCGGGGGATAAAGCGTTCGCTTTCGAATAAAGTGAACCGGGTTCGAATCCCAGTGATGGGAGTTCGATAAGAATTTGACATTCAGCTCGCATCGACTACAGTGCTGACGTAAAATATCCTCTTTGGTAGACAGATCATGGATTAGAGTCCCCTTAACGTCAGGCTAATCGTTGGAGGTTTTCGTGGTTTTCCCCTCCATGCAATGCAAATGCGGGTTAGTTCCATCAAAAGTCCTTCACGATGGCACATTTCTTTCAGTACTTGACCCGGGAGTTCCTTTGTCTTCTGGATAGGGTTCAAAATTACAAGGTTACGGAATTGTACGTTAGAAAACCCAAAATTGGATCTTCAGTTCAGCGACGGTAATAAAATATCAAATAAAAAAGTATAGGTTGTTACTTTTAGAATTACCTTAATAAACTTTAATTATAAGTCGGGCTTCCAACTGAGAATGATTGATTATTTAGGGTTTCGTAATCAAAAAAAAATTTAGAGAAATTAGGTGGCCAATAAGCAATATAATAAATAACTGTCATGACAACTTCCTAAAAGGAAGAGAAAAAAAACTCGTATCTAAATTTATTCAAAATAAAAATGAATATTTAAATAAAATAGATTGAATAATGAATTACCAAAAATTACTTTAAAAAAATCAATTTTATGAACGAAATTCAATGATTATCTCAACTTTAACAAGGTTATTTGTAAACTTAAAACGATTATTTTTCTCTATATAATGATAATTTTCTGCTATAAAACGAGTAACATTCCTTTAAAAATCGTATATTTTCTACTATGAAAGGAATATTTTTGATTTGTGATTTTCAAACGGAAGCATTATCCTTTCTGTTGAGAAAAAAAATAATTTCCCCTAATAAATTTTCAGATTCTAATGAAAATTAATGGAATTCTATTTTCAGAATACTCAATTTGATACAATAATACTTTTTTACTTTAAAAAATAAACCTTAAAAAAATAAAAGTACTCATGCTAAATCAGGTTAAAGTAAGACAAGCGTATAACCAGAATTCAAAAATAAGATGTTTGTGCATTTCTTTGTTTTCGTTTGTTTTCTCCATAAAAGAAGTCAAATCAATTTCAATTTATATTAACTTGACGTAAGCTTATGCTCTGATTAACTTAATGCGCCTCTCTTTTCGTAATATTCCAGTAGATTTACTCTAAAAACTACCATTTTTATTCTTTATTGCCAAAATAATTATCATAAGCCTTCAGAATAAATAACATTGAGGTAGTAAATAGAATACATTCGCTAACTGAGAAATAAAAAGCAGTAAAAATACCATTTTTTTCCAAAAATAAATGTTCTTGAGTTTCAAACTTGACAGGGTTTTTCAAAGCTTTGCTACGCATTAAGTGCCTTAAATTTGAGGTAAAACAAAAATTTTAAACTATGTATACCGTCTGGCAGTAGAAACTATCAGGGCTTTAAAACGAAGGAAAAAAATAAATATGTTTAACTCTTTTCTTTAAATAATAAAAAACTGATTTAGTGAGATTTATCTAATTTTAACCCTTGATTTTCTATTGATACTGTTTTATTTTTTTTATTTTCACAAAACTGAGACTTTTATTTATTCCAACATTTCGTGCTATTTTCAGAATTACAGTAGAGGGTCTAACAGTCAAGAACTTCTTCATTTTAAAAATATTAAAAAAATGCAAAATATCACATGATGTATCAGAACTGTTTGGTAATGATATCAAGTTTGATGCAGATGGTTCTGCATTTGATTTTAGTTATTAGTTTTTGAAAAAAAAGCTTTGTTGCTCATAGAAATTAATATTTTTCAATCATAAAATCTATATTTTCTAATATTTTTCAGTCATAAATTAATATCTTTGAAATCATAAAATGTTTTAAAGGAACTTTACTGATTTGTCTTCAAATCATGGGTGTGAATTCTGGTCATTCTTCCTAACAGTCATGAATAAGCTGTTGTAAATTCACAGAAGTTATGAAAATTCGATATGATTCGAGAAAAATAGTTATTTTATGCAACATAAGAGCAATAGTTCAAAAAAAAGTCTAATTTTATCGATGCAATGTGCCACGCTAATAGAACTGGAAAATGTTGAAAGGGACCGTCATAACAGTCCCAGCAGGTGGTCATTACACAGCTTTCTCTTGTTAGTGTAATTTTGTCATCCATTAAAGAATAAAAAAAATTAAAAATACTGAATGGAAAATTTTTAAAACATTTACCACTTAACTAAAAGGAAGCCACAATGAGAAAAAAAAGTATTGTTTAAACTTACAGAAAATTTATCGTGTTTCTGGCTCTTTGGGTACACCAAAAAGCTCGAAAAATTGTATCGAAATGCTTTGGTAATGATTTGGTTGTTGTTGTCATAAGCCATTATGACATTGAGGGTGCAATTGATCTTGCTTTCGAGTGGTGCCATCTATGGTCAAGAATTTGACTTCTACCACACCCATACGCCACACCCGGTTATAGAGCGGGCCCTTTCATGAATCCAATCATTCGTCCACAGGCCATATTTTTTACCTGAACCAGAGAACGATCAATCTCCAATACAGTACCCCCAGATGTTTAATTTGTTGTAGGAACATGAAGAATTTTGTGACCTGACAGATTTAACATGCATCAGTCACCTTTTAGAGCCGCTCTTTATCCTGCTGTATTCGATCTCCTATTCTCACGAACGTGAGTCCAGCACTCTACCAACTAGGCTACACTAGCCCCAATGATTTTGGTAAAATTTACAATAAAATACTGTTTAAGAATATATGATAAAATTTGGTAAATAAAGTAAAATTTGGTAATTTCATTATGATACCTTACAGCATTGTATTAAAATCATTTATTCGGTTAAATTTACTTTTCTGTTTTTTTTTAATTTTTTACTAAATGTGTGATAATTGGAACAATAATTTTTAAAACAAGAATTTCTGCTAAATCGTTAACATATAAACGAAAGAATTACCAAATAAAAGGTTTAAATGCTGTATATTTTGGTTTTATTAACCAGAAATATATATTTTTTACCAGAATGGTATGTTAATTTAATACAGTATTTAATATGGTAATTTTACCAGATTTTTTTTCCTTGTAGGTATCAACATTTTTAAGCTTTGTCTACGATTTGAGTTAGAAAACACTACAAGTTCCAGAGGTCAGACTATTTCGTTGCTCCATTCTCCTTTTTACTTTCAAAGTTTTCCAGTTAATTTTCTGTTGCATTTGCAATTAAAAACTAATCATATTTGCAAATGCATCCTTCAATGAATGATTGGTTAATGCATTTCATTAAATTTATCATAATTATTTTGGTTCGACATCTTTTCATTGCACAATTCTTGTTCTAAACAATTAATTATTACAAATTAATAATATGCATACACGTAAAACAAATTCCAGATTTTTTAGTTCAAAAATAAAGAATTTAAGGGAACAGTAAGAAATTCTAAATGCAATTTATCATTTATGTTTCTCGGAATATACATACAAAAATTAATTTTCATTAACAAATGCACATGTTTTCATTTTCAATCCGATTTGTTAATTCTAGAAAAGATTTTTATCCAAATGAAGCGAAAACCTAAGCTCACATCTGGGCCCTGAATATTTTTTAATTCGACTAAAAATGTATGTGTTAAATATGTGCTCACAGTGACAATATTTAATCGAATCTTGGCTTTAGAAAATATTCAGCTCATAAATTTTCAATCGAATCTTTTTCCTTAAAGTGTCTACTGAAAATATTCAATAAATTTTAGATTAGTCAGATTCGAATTTTACAACGAACATCAAACTTCATCAAGCTATTTTTTAAAGTTCTACTCAAAGGTAACGACAATAACGGATGATAAAATTATTTAAGAAAGAATCATTATCAATATTTAAACTTAAAAGAAAAGGTTAATTTTAATTCGTTCTTAAATGTTTTAAAGGAAAACCATAAGGAATTCGGAATAAACTCTAAAATCGTTTGAACTTCTGTCTGTCTTCAACTTCCAATGCTGCCATCTATTGCGAATACAATAATATTTTTAACTGAAATGCTTACTTGCTTATGAAAAATATTATGCGATTCAAACCACATAATAATAAATAATTATAAACTACTGATAAAAATTTATGTTTTTTTAATTGTAAATGATTAGTTTAATGAGCAAGCGTCATTATAATAAAGAACAAAAATTCAGTATTGCAAGAATTTAATCATTTTAATCCATTGAATTCATTTTTTTTTTCTTTTTAAATCGTAAAGTGAGGTACTTAAAGCAACGTATTTTACGTAATGAACAACGTATTTGACAACGTTCTTGGACGTATGATATTTTTACACTACTATTGAAAACATTTAGTGAGAAAAGTGTAATTCAGTCATTACTTCTTTTCCATTTTAAAATAAAATTTTGTATATTTAAAAACAATAATAAAATAAAATTTGCATTTTAAACAAGTGTTAGTGATTTTTATAGAAAGAATCTTACGTTTTTTTTTTTTTTTCAAAAACTTTTTGTGCCATTTATAAATGTTAATCAAGTTGTGAAATTCATAAATATAATCTTTGCGACAGCCTTTCCTCAAAACAGCAGAAAAAAAGCGTATTTTTCTAAAAATATTGCACCAATAAACTGAAATTTGAAATAAAAATTATCCTTATATTATTTAGATAAATTTTACAATATACAAATAATTATACAAATAAATATTTGTATAATGTAAACATTATACACATAAATATTTGTATACAGTCCCTGGCCAAATAATTAGACGCACTATAAGATTCTAAGTAAAATCTTAATTATCAGGAGATACTAAACAGCTTTATTGTTTTTACGCAGCTGAAACCGGTTTGTATTTACGTTCCTGTATCAATTTAACCAACTGATACATTGCAATGCAATACCTTAATAAAAAATACAAATAGGAGGCATATAAAAAAATCTCCTGAATAAAAATCCATTAAATGTATGTTTAAATATAAAAGTATTGCATACAAACTCGTGCAAAGCATGAAATTATTTAAAAACAACAGTGCATCTAACAAATCGGTCTAATTATTATAATATATATACTAATATAATACCTGATATAATAAATATATCGTCTAATTAATACAATCGTCAAATTTATACTATTTATCGTCTAATTTGATCAATTTATACACGAACGTAAACAAGTGCAAACCTGTTTCAGTCACGTTAAAACAATAAAGCTTTTTAGTATCACCTGATAATTAAGATTTTACATAGAATCTTAGAGTACGTCTAATAATTTGGTCGGGGAGTGTAATGTTTACATTATACAAATAAATTTTACATTATTTACATTCTACTCAGGCAAAAGCACTTGTATGAATTATACATTAATACAAGTGCTTTTGCATGAGTAATTTATTAAAAAAATATCATTATGCTCAATAAAACTACCAATATGTTTTTTAATGATGCCAAGTAACCAGACATAATATTGATTCGATTCTGTAATTTAAAGCCTTCTGCAATGTCGAAACACTGAAAAAAAAAAAAAAGATGAAAACACAAAGATGTAGAACATTCCAGATATTTTAGGATATACAAATTGAAAAAAAGGTAAACTTATGGATGAAACAAATGGAGAAAAGAAATTACTAAATAATTTATTAACTATAGTTTTAGAATTTTGATAAAAGTAAAATGACTCCCAAAAAAATTAGGAATGAATGTGACAAGTACATTTTAAATTAAAATTTGAAAAACTAAAGCTGCTCACAAAATTTAATTCACGTTTACTTGATATTCTCTTATTTCTAACGTTTTTGTTTATCTCCCAGTAAAAAACCCGTATGTTTTTTAAAGGAATCAGAAGTTCTTTCTTTGCGTAGTTTCATTAATAAAATAATTTCAAATCAGAAAAATTCTAGTATTTTGAATTTTTAAAATTTCATAATAAAATTTAATAAATTTAACAATTTTTAAAATTTAATAATGAAGTAAATTTGATAGCATTAAACATTCACTAAGATCGTATTTTAATTTAATATGCATAACATAAAATGCATAACAAATCGAAAAAAGAATATGAAACTAATGCAGGAATGAGGTGCATCAATATGAGTAGATTCGATTCCTGTTTTTCCACTATTCTTACCCGTTATCTGTTCTTTACCTGTCGAGTTATCAGTTCTTCCACTATTTATATTTTACAGTAATTCGAAAAAAAATATCGATATTTTAGTGTATATATTTTATTTATCTTTTTTAGGACCATTTAGTCTTTTATTTACTAAAGCTGTGAAAATAAATAACAAAGTTTTAAAAAAATAATAAAATGTATGAAAATTTTAGTATTTTTAAAAATAACCCTAAGTAGTAGTTTTTAATGTATTTCAATACCTTATGCCAATTATGCATTTCAAACCGTATATATATTTTAAATAAACAATTCCTTTTTATCATTCTAAAGCAATTTGAATTTTATTTCGTACCTAATTCAAGCAAAAGATGTAATAATTTTTAAAAAATATTTTTTGAAAGTGATTTATAAAAAAATGGTTTTCTTTTGTCTCACTATGACGTGTATTTTTTATCCTTATGTCTCAAAATATATTTTCTCGTCGTTTCCTTTAGTTTAGAATGTGATATCTTAAAAGCTAACTGTTTATTTTACCATTCACTTGAAATTTTGAATTAATATTCTTTACATCTATGAAATATACTAAACATTAACTGATGAAACTTATTAACACTAACTGATTTTGAAAAATATAATTGTATCCTTGATCATTTTTTGCCAAATGATTTTGATACTAGTCGTGAATTATTTAAAAACAGTTATTATGTTTAATAGTCTAGAATTTAAGATCATATTTTACAAACTATAAAAAATAATTCCTTGTATAAATTTACGTTCTTTAAAATAAAAATTAAAAAATTTTTGCCAGTTTTGACGATATTTCCCCTCTTATAATTTGAATCTTTTCTCTTGTGTCATAATGTCTTAGAACGCAAAGTTACATGTATGAAAAATTAAAAAATTTCAAACTAAATATTTTGAGATTTCGACATCGAAAACGTTTGTGTAGTTTAACAATAACTTACCTCATTCAGAGAGCCAGCTGAGACTAATGTAATTTTTTAAGAGATATTTTAAGATATTTTAATTAAGCTGGTTTTGATAAAAATGGCTTGTTTTTTCACCATTCAGCTATTTTAATTTTTAAAAAAAATGACAATTCATAAACTATTTGGCATTAGACTGTTTTTTTTTTAACTGATTTGGTTTTTATTTTTTAATTGTAAGCAAGCTGATTTTACTAAAAGAAAAAAAATTTATAAATTATTTTCGGAATTTCTCATTGAAGTTTAAGAACTCAACCTATAAAAAACAATAAAATTTTAAGGTTTGATAAAATATTGAAAATAAAAAGTTCGAGCTGGAAATAAACAAAAATAATAGAAAACTATTTTTAGGATATACAAATTCCAAGATAAGAAAAACTTACCTATTTGGACGCTTTTTACAATAAATATCATATTTTTTTCATCCCCCGTCTCTATTTTATATCGAATATTTAATCCCCAAACAAAGCAAGATATGATTTTTAGATTTAAAGGATGATTCAAAGGAAGATTTTAAAGGATGTTTTCATGTAATCTTAAGTTTTTCAAGTACATATTGTCTTTACCAAAGTAATATTTCACTTTAAAATATAATTGAATACAAAGCTCATTACGACTGGCAATATATCACATCAGGTTATGTTTACGACTAAATGATTTTGAGTAACTAAACATAATTGTGTAATGATTCAAATCTAGTTAAAGTATGTGACATTTCCGAAATTAAATTAAATGACAGAAGTGGAAACAAATAAAATTATTTTCAAGCTTTTCCATTGCAGTTCAATATAATTAATATTTAATTATATTCGAAACAAAGTTGGCTTTTAAATTTGTTTACAGCATTTTTAATTGTTTTCCCAATTTAAACTTTTTATCTCTAGATTTGGCAACATTTTAAAATTAAAAATAATTTTTCTTCTATTAACTTTGTACTTACTTAAATCTTAACAATTTTACTAAATAATTGTGATATTTAAGTCAATATTTACTAGTTACATTTACTCTGTTTAGCTGAATTTTTTATAGGTTTTTCCTATACATGGGAAGTAAGTTTTTGCCTAAGAACCTATGTCTACAATCACTATCCTTAGCATAACCGTCAATTAAAAAAGGATAAAAGTGCAGCAATATTATTCAGTAAATTTAATTTTTAGAAAAATGCTAAGACTAAAAGCTAAGAGTAAAATTAGAAAAATGCTAAGACTGAAATGTGCAAAGGATTCTTATTATATAATTTTACTCAATAACGTCGCTGACAATTACAAAAGTGCCGTGTAAACATATACAATGCATAAAACAACAACAATAAAACAATAATGATAAGCAATAATTAAAAAATAATAAGATTAAAATATTCTTATTATTACTCTTTTTCATCCTTACTTTTGTCGTCTGCTGCAACATGTTTGTGAAAGAAAAAGAAATTGAAGATACATAAATTTGCAAAAATAAAATCGAATATTCATGAAAGAGTTTGGAAGTTTGACAGTTTAGGCAACTAATAGAATTTACTCAATTTGAAATTTAAAATTAATTATTTTGAATTTTAATTTTAGAATTATAAATTTGAAATTTATTAGAAGAGTTACAAAAAAATTTCCGAAAGTAACACTTGCAACACAGAGAAAAAATTTCGGAAAAAATTACCGTGCTGCATGATATTTACATTTCTGATGATAAAAAATCTGTTACTGGATAATAAAACTAAAAAGTTAACATATTTTATCACATGTTATAAAACCATATTTTATTAATTTTACCAAAGCGCTTTGGTCTTTTGAGGCCAAAAACACGGTAAAGTTTACCATTTTCTGTTATTTTTGGCCTAATGTTTTCTCAGCGCAATAATCCCCGCTATTTTTTTCTTTGACTTTTCAACAGCATGCTTTGTTAAGTTTTTTTTAAATGTAGTACGTTTAAAAAATTTTAAAAACCTTTATATTAAATTCTTTAGTTTTATTATTATTTTTACTTATCAATAGAATTTATAATTGTTTGTTGCCTTCTCTTTTTAAAAGATTATAAACAATATTGCTGCGCACTATTCTAAAGTGATGTAACGTTACATTTCGTAGCAAAAACGTGTTCGTAGTATCAGAGAAAAGCAGTCCACAAAAAATATAAAATAGCCTAATCTATTGGGGGATTGATGAAAACTTTCACGACATTGTAAAATTAATACCAAACGATTGAAGTTGATTCTTAAATTCAAGGGAGGGCATATTCAATAGCAAGAATCAAAGGCAAAATATTCCAATATTTCTATTAAAATTGCTATTCTTCCAAAATCTGGGTTTGATTTAATTAATAAACATGCTACAGTAAGTCCAAATAACAGTCATTCCAATCTGAATAAATTATATGCAACTATCATCTATATTTCTTAAAAAAAAAGTTTTTATAAACAAAAATAGACGACGTGAAAAACAAATTATAGGTTTTCTATGATATAACTCATATTGATATAACTCATCATTCTGTGACATAATTTGACACTGTTCTAGACAAAAATTTTATCGTCTAAGAATATTTATGAAAATATTTCAGAACGTAAAAAGTTAGGATAAACAATCTATAATTATGAGAAACAAAATTGTTTTGACTGGTTCGGCAATGTGACAATGTTTTCTCCAAGATAATTAACTTTTTTATGTAATTGAAGAACATTTTGGGATTAAAAAGATTTATCTTCGTACTGTAAATAGCAATAAATTTGGACGATACTAAGATGAAAAGGTTCAAAATTTTATATAGTGCTTACGGAACATCCATTTTTACTAGTTGTTCAAAATGCTATAATTTTTTTATCTTCAATGTTCATTAAAATTTTCATTGCAAATCGCAAATGTTACAAATTAAAAGATTATTTTTATTTATAAAATTTATGTAATCTATGAGTATTATTACACTTATATTAAACAAAAATATATTAATGAAGGATTCAAAATATGAAATCTTGTACGGTATAATGCATAACAATCTTTAACTTTAATTAAAATCTTTAACATCGTGCATAGGCTATATCTTCTAGTTTTGTCAGAATTATTTTCTCTTGAGAAACAATTATTAATTTTACCAAATAATAGGTTACAACAATAAAAATTTTACAATTTTCAACTGTATCGTAGAATAATGATTGTACCAGATAATATCTAACGGAGATATCGGCATATTTTTTCCTCATATTTTCCCCGTACATTACACAAAAAAGTATTTCGATTGTATGTGAATCGGGAGAAGTAATGTGTTGTTCAATGACTGTAATTTGATATAACTCATCAATTCTCTTTGCCGAAAAATAACGGACATCAACACCTGTGTTTTTCTCATATTAAAAACCGATTTGTTGCATTCAGTATTCTGTTCTATCTTTTATTCTTTGTGATATGGATGGAAGAAAATTATTTATTTATTTTATACCATTGTATGTAGTATTATTTCAAGTTTTGTTAGGCAAATATGTTGTTTGACAAGTAAAAAATTAGAAAATTTAATAAAAGTATGTGATTTTAAGTATTAATAAATTTCTACTATTTTTTATTTATTTTACCATAAAGAAACAATATTTTTTCATTTTATATTGGGAAGCCTTTATATTGAAGCATAATTTTCTTTGAAAACTTACATTATTTTTTTAAAAAAAATCTATATTTAAAAATCAATATTTTTTTTAATTTTTCCTCTTTTTTGTTTCCTTTTTCCCCCTAAATCAAGAAACTTGGGATGGGCACAATATGCCTTAGCATTCCATGGAGCTGCTGAGTAAATGAGCATAGTTTAATTTTTTTTTTAATTTACATTTTCAAACAAAAAATAATCAATAATTATTATGTTCTATACTAATACAGTTTTCGTGTATTTTGGGTCTTACACTGTAAAAATAATTTTCAAAAAGGGTTGACTAGATGAAAAAGTGAAACTTATCGCCAGAAATAAAACAGGGCTATCACCATCACCCATCTAGATGTTGAATTAAGGTAGAAGATCTTAACCGCAAGTTGCATGTAACTTGTAAAATCACTTGCAATGAGAGAATTTAAAATGAATGTAAAGTTGAACCAAGAAGAATGCGCCCAGAACATAAATAGTAGCATAAGGTATTCATCTACTCATATAAAGCAAAAGGCTACATATAGGTGTAACAAGCCGTAACCCTTCTATTACCTCTAATCAGTTCACCAACGGCAGCACTGGATTCATTGGAGAACATGACATTTGCTAACCTTTCTACAGATCTAATATTGATGTACAAGCACATCCTTCTCGAATTCTTTACACAAGATTTGCTTTTTTGTCGCATGTCCTAGACAGTGCTAATCGTAACTTGCAAGCATTCGATGTTACAAGCATTGTGTTAACCATCTGCCACAATAAATCATATTATTGCTCATTATTCAATTCTGAAATCCTCTTTCTTGACTTCACATTAAATGCTTTCATATAAACTGATTAATCAGTTGTGTGTACAGTACAAGTTAGCAGTTGTACTGTAGACTGAAAAGAGTAGTACTTCGATTGCTAGTATGGTTCTGGCGCTATACGTGTCCACTGCTCTTGAGCAACCTTCATGAGCAATGTTTATAAACAAACACTCATCTTGTATTTAAAATACTGCAGTAGTGCTAATAAATAATTTTCGGATTAATTTTTCAGTTTCAATATAACTTCATTTTTATCTGATGTTTCCTCAAATGCAAATAATGGTCGGTTTATAAAATAACGTTATGTAAATCAACTGAATATATTCCGCAACTTTGTACTTTTTTTCTAAAATGGTTCCCTCTAAAATTAAATATAATCATTTTAACTGAAAGCAACTGAAAACTTAAAGCTTGTGTAATGTTGAGGTTTATAAATATTCTGATTTATCTTGCATTGTTTTTTTATCCCCAATAAAGAAAAAGACACGCATAGTCAAAAATTCAAAATCAAACTATTACTAATTCAAGAAGAAATTATTAACTGATTAATTTTCTAGATTTCAATATATTTGTATAAAAATGTTTAAAACATCGGCATTATATATTATTTAATTTAAGTTATTTTGAGTGCCTATAAGGCATCGATTAACCTTACATCATTTATATCTTAAATTCAAGGCACCAATTAAAATAATTTTGTTCATTTTATGCCATGCAAAACCATTACATTATTACATTCAATTGTTGTCTGACGATAATTACTTCATCTAACATTTTTTAAATAGTATTGTTTTTTTACACAAAGAAAAAATATAAATATTTTAAGCATTGTTACCTTATTAAATATATTATTGCAAGTAATTAGTTTGTTCCGAGAGTAGATAGCGCTATATTAGCTGACGCTATTGACAATGAAGCTGATAAAGAAAACAGTATTTGAATGTGTAATTTTGCATCAAAATCTTGGATTCAATTACCATGAAGTTTACCAATACTCGGAAGTGATGAGAATGCTATCTATAACATTATTAGAACAAAATTATGCATTTGGAATAGAATTCTGAAATCATCTCTTAGGTATTTAGAATATTGATGTAAGAGAAGAACTGACAAGAATTCGAATTCGCTAATTGGATTTCGGTTCGTCGTTGGGTATATATAGTGGTATCATAATATGATTATTACATCATCCTCCATTGTTCTCTTAATATGATATTTAGAATTATCAAATGCGCAAATATTATCATAACTGATTAAGGAAGTTTACAAGTAATTTCTGTAATAGTTCATTGTGTCAAGGTCAATTTTTGAAAAACTTTTTATGCAGCATCATAAATTAATATTATTATGCATACATTTTTATACTATAAGTATAAATAATTTATCTAAATTACAATCAATTCCATTTTTTTAATATTAAATTGTCGAAGCACTCTGTTGAAGTTGTCGCTCATGCCACTGGTGGTGAGCTGTAGGTCATGAGTTCGATCCTCGAAATCGACTGAACAACCGGTGTTTGTACTCAGCAAGGTGCTCGTAATATCTGTCTTGTCTGAAATTTCTCTTGTTAGTTGTGATACGGAAGTTTGGAAAGAGGGGTACCAGCCAACACCTCCTAGAAAAAGGAAGGCCTCAGCACGGATCAATTTAGTAGTCCGATGTGACGAAGTTAACTGCGCAGTTGATGAAAAATAAGAAAGATGTCATGACGTTCGGGGTACTAAGCTGCGCAGTGGTTGAAAATACAAAATATGTCATTACGTTTGGACTACTAAAGGATATTTATGGTAACCCATGCTGAGGCCTACTCTTTTCTAAGAGGTGTTGTACCAGCTGGGGTGCTATCTTCGACTTTTGATTCGCGTCAAAATTACATGGTATTGCTATTAAAAGACAGGACCATGTAGATTTTTGTCTATGGTTTGTTGCGGAAACTTCTATTTTTATATTTAATGCTTAAAATTCACTTCATTACACTGTAAAAAATTCCCGATGAAATTACGGTAAAAAATTTCGTCACTCATGGCGCTGGTATTTCCTACGATGAATTCCATTTTTACCGAAACATGCTGCGTAATAAAATATCTGATAAACCGTAATATTTACAATAATAATTTTCCTCGAATTCATGGAATTGCTGAAATTAAATTAATATTGATGAAAAAATTACGGTAAAATTTTTTACGGTAAATAGATTTTACTGTAACATTTTTGCGGATGATGCACCCAAAGTGTAACAATGCTTAAAATATGTGTAACAATATGTTTATAGTGTAACAATGTTCTGGGTCAAATTACGGGACTTTATATCGTAATTTGACCCAGAATTTTTGACAGTGTACTTAGTAATAGTATTTATTATACTTAATGTATATTTCAGAATTTTATCGAAAAAAACATTCATATAACCGTTCAAATTTCCTCTATATAAATTCGGAAATATATTAAATGATTGATATATGAAAAACCATTTTTTGAAGTTATTAAAATCCTTTAAGAGAAAGAAAATACTATTCAAGTTTTATTTCTCTTTGATTTCACGTATATTCGATAAGAATTTCTATTTAGATATTTATGTCTGCTGCATTTCAAATTTTAATTTAAAATTTCTATTTTTTGAAGAGAAAGAAGAAAATTCTACTTGAATAACGTAGTTTCCACGTAAAAAGAAAGAAACAGCGAAGAAGATAGCAAAGTATCATTTTATAACATTTACTTGATTGGTTTGGATTCTCAGTAGAATAGAATCTCATCTCTTAAATCTTACTCTATATTTAAAGTATATAGTACTCTAAATTATATGATATAATAATATAACTTTGCTGAAACTCTACGTAAAAAAGAAGCTTTCTAGGATTTAATAGTTCTTAAAAGATTTTCCCTGTTCATATTTCAAACTTTTTTTTTCAGATATAATATGAAATAAATCTATTTACTATTATATATATATATATATATATATATATATATTTATATATATATATATATATATATATATATATATATATATATATATATATATATATAATGGATTTAAATGTATTTGAAAACTTCCAATAAGAATTTAAGTATTATTCCGATTAAAATTGCATAATAAATGGCAAATATAATTATAATATCAGTACTCAAAATATAAGAATAATCCATTTTTCTCACCCGATGAAAATAAATACATTATGCAATTAATTCATTATGCAGTAAATCATTATTCAATTCATGCTATATTATTTGAGGAATTAAATTTTAATTAAACTACGACACTAGCATAAGACTTTCCCATTTTTTTCCCATTGTTAAATATTAAATTATTCAATTTAATGCGTCCAAATTATTAGAAATGTTACGATAAAATTTGTTTTTAATTATGTATTTTACTAGCTTATATTCAGTGGATGCTTGCAATTAAAGAAGAAGAAGATTATCGATCCCCACACATGGGACCTATGACGTCAGCACCCCCCACCTGATCGCTTAGAAGCAAAATAGCAAAATGGAGTGTTAAAGTTGACCTAAGTTTCTTCACATAAGTTGGAATGTTAACTAACATGAAATTAATTAAATACAGCACCGTATCACACAGCGAATTAGTTAAAATATAACTCTTTATCGTCTGCGTCTTTTGCTGAACTTAGATTTATTATTTGTTTATGCATTACATTGTAATCATAATATATTTTTGTTTCGTGCACCTGACAACTCTGATGCATAATTAGTTTGTTTATGTTCTACATGGCTTCGTCTCTGTCTTTGTGTTAAGTAAGAAATATATAGTGAAAGAATTGAAAAGAATATAAGAATTTTTGCGAAATTGTTTTGAATGTGTCCTTAAAGAGAATCGATACTCGGAATTGCCTTACTCGCAATGGAATAGAAAGAACAGTTGCTAACGTAAGCAAATATAACGTTTCAATAACCAATCAGGAACGAGATACCCACACTACGTCACTTGCAGGTATCTAACTATTAGTGCAATAATTATACTAGCTTATGCGAATTTTAAATTTATTTCAAACGATTATTTTAGAAAGACTTTTTTCTGTATTTTTTGCTTGCAATTCGTTTTAAAATGGAACTCTCGGGTGATATTCTAGAACCTATAAGACTGCGAGTTATAGACTTAATCAGCAAAGTCAAAATCAAAAATATATAGCCAACTATTTGAATAGTTCTTAATCAAGAATTCGCAGAATCTTAAAAATGTATCGGATGAATGGAAAGATTGGAAATAGTCGGTGGCCGAAAGACCACATAAATGTTTTTCCTGATGTTTTGATTTTTTTCAAAAATTTTTTTTTAATTAATTTATGCTTTATATTGATTTTTTAACCTATTCACTTCTGATGTATAAATGAATATAGCAAAATATATTTTATAGGTCCGTATTTCTATTTTACTGCCATGAGTCATAATGAGATAAACAAAATATGATCTATAATGTCAGGGTGCTAATAATTTTAGGTCCATATACGTAGACCTCAGGTTTTAACTAATTAAAATAACACATTTTCGAATGTTAAATAGCGCCTAAAGGGGGAACAATAAGATGCATAATGATATATTATGATCTATTTAAATACAATGATGAATAGATTTAATAATTATTTAGAAAAAAAAATTAAATAACTCAAAGTTTTCTTACAATGAGATGCAATACTAAATACAGTACCAATGCATTACTGCATGAGACCTCAGTTTCAAAACTATTTTAATAGTTTAAACGACGCAAAATAAATAATAATTTAAAAGAATCTAACATTAACTATTTAAAAAAATATTTAATACTTGAGTGTAAAATTTCTAAATTATGGAAAAAAACACTCAAAAATAAAGTTATAAAATGTATGCATATACCATAGGATAAAGCAATTAATTAAAATGGAAATAAAAATATTACTAAATAGATACATATTTGAATATTCACAATAATTTGAGATTTTACTTGACTACTACGCTGTCATGCACTTCGCCATACGCATATGTCGACCTGCATGTTCTTGACTGTATTATTTTTAAATATTAAGTAAATGCAAATTTAAAAGCTTCATGCAGATCAATGAACTACTAAGTCAATAAAAAATATTTTCGAGAATAACTAAATTATATAATATTGAAAATATTAGTTACATTTTCGAGTTAGTGGATTAACGTCCTTTTTCGGAAATCACTTCTGTTTATATGGATTTCTACCCAAATAACTTATATGTTCTACATCTATTGCGGAATGCAGAAAATCCTCAGCGGCCATGTCGTATGATTATGCGGCATGTAAAAGATCCCTGGAGTGCCTTATCGGCTCTTGGCATTTCTGGCAAAATTAAATTCCTAGTGCACTTTAGCATCCAAATAGAGTCTCGGTGCTGCCATCTAGTGTGGCAGAAACTAGACGTCCAAATTAACATGGCCAACGGTATCTCACCCATTGTGGTGGTCCTGAAAGAGTGGATACCACTTCTGGAAAACGTACTAGGTCTGCTCATTGGGAAGACTGATTGTGCAGCTCATAGGAAATTTAAAAAAAAAACATCTATTGCGGAATCCTCAGAAACTTTAAATATCTATGAATGTTTCAGTGAAGATAAAACTATACATTTTCTCATAGCGTGGTTTTAAAAGCTAAGAAGTGAAGGTTCATAGAATTGGACCGAGGAAAAGAGTTTAATATTTAAAAATGCTGTAAACTATATACGTGTTAGTTTCGTTAAATTTAATTAACCAAAAAACAATAAAAATAGTAACAGTCTTCTCTTTTCAATTATTCTAATATTTTAAATCATAGCTGTATATTTTTAGAGCAAAAGTTGCCTCAATAATGAATTTATGTGTTACTTTTTGAATAACTGTATTGCACTAGAACGTTTTAAAAAGCTTCCAAACCGTTTATTTTTTATTTATTTTTTTTTTTTTTGGAATACTGTAGGCTGGAGGAAGCGTTGAAATGTGTGATTTCCTCAAGGCACTATTTTGGGTTGTATTCAATTGATTTCAAATGTTAGAGTGTGAAACGATTGTGCTGACATCTATATATACTATTTTAACCTATTAAAGGGAAAAGATTACAAAAAATGTATCAGAAAACCAAATTTAAATTTTTGTTACATACGACGAAATACATCTCCTAATTTTTTAATTTACCCAGGAACCCTTCCAAAAAAGATTCAAATCCTGGTGTCGGAGGCACAGAGAAGTTATGTTCGAAAGAATATCAAATTATTAACACCAACCTGAGCGAACTTCTTATTGTACTATGTCACAATTAAAACAGAAGCTTGATAGTTTAATATCGGAAACCATAAATAAAGTTCGGAATTTAAAACTAACATTAACTAAGAACACTTATAATTTACGCTAAACAAAAAAGTATAGTCAAAAATTCCAGAATATAGCAAATTTTACTGGCTCTACCAAAACGTCGAAAATCTCTGTAATTCTTACCGAATCGCTTTGATAAAATTAACAATAAAATCTAATTTTATATGGGAAAATTTTTGGTAAATGTGAAAAAATTTACTAATTTAATTTTATCATGATATCTAAAAGCATGGCATAAAAGCCTATTATTCGGTTAAATTTACTCTTGAGTTATGTAGTTTTAACTAAATGTCTGGTAATAAGAACTGTAATTTGAACACCAAAATTTTCGATAAGCCGTTACTATGCGAACGGAGAAATTACCAAATGAATGATTTGAATACCACTTCGTTTTGTTTTTATAACCCGAACTATGTTTTTTTTTCTTTAATTGTTTTATTTATTTATTTTTTTCCCAGAAATGTCATTATTTTATTGTTCGAAAACTTTTCCAGAGTTTTTTTCTAAGTGCACAATCAGTTTTTCGATATTTATGAATATTGAAAACCATGAATAAAGATTGAAATTAAAAATTAACATCATTTAAGAGCAATTATAGTTTAGGCATTTATTAAATTTTTTTTTTATTAATCGTACAAATGCGCCATTAACGCCATCTAGAATGGCAGTCTTAGATTCCTTTCCAGTCCTTGTTCTGTCTCTCTATAGCTTTTCTACTCCTCCAGTCTTACGAACCTCAACCTTAAAAATCGAAGAAAAAAAATTTTATTCAGGTAATGAGTCAAAATCTTCACTTACGTCTTATAGGCTTGGGGGGGGGGATTAAATAATATGTAACAAATTCCACTTAAATGTAATAAAAAGAATTACTTTCCTTCATTATCCTGCATATCCATCAAAAGTTCATTCCATAAAAGCTCCTTAATAATTCAGGCAAACCTGATATTTTCAAAAAGCTTTTTACATATATTTGTCTGCAACTGAAATAAAGGATAATCTTTCTAAGTTATTTACACAACCACCAACTTTTCATGCAAAGGAGAAAAAATAATTATGTACATTTAGAAAAAAGAAAATAATAACCGAGTCACCCGAAATAACTTTTGATCTATTGATCAGATTTTCCTATCTTTCTGCTCAATCTTAATGGAGTAAAATGTATCGTCAAACATTCTAATTAATTAAGCCAGACGATTAAGAAGTAATTCAGACGGTATATAAAGTTATTAATTATTTCAGACGATAATTGATTAATCCAGACGATGTTTTAAGTTACAAAAACTTGCTTTATCTGAATAAACACACCTTTTTTTTCCTTCGTCTCTCAATAGAAAGACCATCGATTCAGAGGAGAAGTTTTAATTTTTATTTTAATGCATGCATGTTTAAATTTTATTCTTTTTTTTCACTTTTAATCAGTATATTACTTTTAAACTATTACTTTTAAAACTTACCTTTTTTTTTTCTTTTTTTTTTTTTACTTTTAAATTTATATACAAGCTACTGATATGAACCTAATGATTCAAAATTAGGTTTTTTTTTATGTTTTTTATTGCAATATTTTTATGTATGATTAAATTAAATTTGTTGACTTAAATGCATTGATTAATTTTTTTAATTAAAAATGGTTTTTTAATTAAATTAAAAAGGACTTTTTCGTTAAATAACGTTTTTTAACTTTCAAATTAGGGCATTTTATGCCGGAAGATATTTTGTTTAACTTGCGAACCAAAAACTGGAACGAGCAATTTTCCTTCTGATTCATAAATGTTTTGATAATTAATATTCTCTTTTTAATTGCAAATTTCTACATGATGTATCATTTTAAAACGTGTATTTATTATGGCTCCCGATACGAACTTAGTGATCAAAAATTCGATAATTTTACTTTATTTTTTGCTGTTTGTATTGAAGTGATTTTAGATTCAAAATGTTAGAATTAAAATATTATTTATTTCTTTATAATTCCAAAAACTACTTTAAAAAACGGTCAACCTCTTAAGAAATACTTTTTTCATCAAAACGATTTCTTTCAAACTTTGACTTCCGTGAACCATAACTTAGCTATTCTACGAAATTGCGTAGCTTAGAATAGTGTAAAAAACATGTAATGTTTTTTATATATTTTCTGCATTGGAGTTATTTTAAAGTCAAAATGTGTGAATTAAAATGGTGTTTATTTCATTATAAATCAAAAAAATAAACTTGGTAAGTTTACTTAAGCTAAACAAAAAAATTTTCTCAAAACGATCGAACTTTGGCTTTCACCGCAAAGCATAAATTAGCTAATTCTGGAAATCACGTGGCTTTAAGTAGAATGTTCGAAAATAACTAATTATATTTAATGAAGGAAAAGAAATTCAATTTCGTAAGAGCGTGGATAAGAATTTTAAACTTTTCTTTCATCTAGATGTTCTCTGGAAGTTCTCCCTTCTAAAGAAAATCTAGATGAAATGAACATCTAACTCCCATCATTTGCATTTTCAAATTATTTCGAATTTGAATCGCAGGAACAGAACTTATTCAAATTACTTTAAAGCTTAAAAATAACTTTCAATCCCTTTTACGGTTTCGGAGAAATTATTGAATAAGTTACAAATACAATTTTATTAATATTTTCTTGCAAGTTGATTTGACCTTAATTGAATTTTGCTGTCGGTCCCAAAACAAAGTGGAATGCAATTAGGGAAGGAACTTTTTTTAACGCCTAACATAAAATTATATCTTAAATTATGTTCGATTTTAATATTCAGCTAATTATTTAAAAGAGTAAGACACGTTATTGCATAGAAGAAATAAAAATGCATATTGAAATTTTTTCATTTACAATCAAAAATGCAGCATTTTATTTATTACTTATTTTTGTTTTGGTGATGTCCAGTTTTGATGGTTGACGAAACTTTTCATTTTTCGGCAGCGAGGAACTCCCTTTATGGTATGCCCGTTTGAGGAATTGATTGTTGGAAAAATGGTTTTGTATCGAAAATTTGCTTTCTCCTATCATATCTTGCACTACCCTTTTTTTCGGAGGGAGATTTTTGGTTGAACCGCGTTGTACCTGATTGTACAGCGAGGGAGATATAATCTTATACTGTACCTGGAAGAGGTTAGAGAATCAGTAAAATATTGAGTAAGGGTTATTCGTGGCATATATTATTATATAGAACTAAATTAATAAGAATAATAAAAAATACATAGATGTACTGCCATTGCCCGGTCAGTCCAACACTTATTTTTCTATTATTTTTTATAGAATCATTACACTGATTAAGGCTAAATGTCATTTTATAACCGTCGTTGAACAGCCGACCCAATTTTGGGTTTACGATAAGCAATGTTCAATTCCGTAGACTTGTTATTTTGAACCCAATCCAGAAGACAAGGGAACTCCTGGATCCAGCAGTAGAAGAAAATTACCTTCGTGGAGGACTTTTTTTATGGAACTAGCCCGCATTCGCGTTACATGGTGTGGAAAACTACGAAATCCTCCCTCGGTAAGCCTGACGGCAAGGGTAATCATAATCCGTCTACATCTGAGAATATTTTACCTTTCAAATTTATTCAAAATTGGATTGTAAAAGAAAATGTCGACTGAATAACTTTATGGTTGTTGAATTTTCCCTTAAGTTTCGGTTTTCTTTTCTTTTCTTTTTTTTCTTTTTTTTTTTGCGTAGAAATTATTTTAGCTGTATACTATGTTTTTTTCCACTTAAAGAATATGTAACTACGTAGGTATGTTACTGTAAGTATTCTCAAATTTCTGTATCAAAAATGTGTCTAGACAAGCAGCCTCAAAATTGTTTAGGTTAGGGTTGTTAAAAAGAATGATGGCGGAATAGGTTGCCACTTGCCGAATTTTCCCTCAAATCTTGTTTTCTTTTTTTGCGTTGAAATTATGTTAGCTACATGTATTATCCTTTTCAAAGTCAAAGAACACGTAACTATGTTTAGATTTTAAAAAAAATTATTATTTATATGAGGTTGCTTTTAAAATGTTTAAATTGTTTTCAAAATTTTGTGAATAACTTTTGTGAATGTAAACTACTATTTATAAAAAAAATGATAATTAGTACATTGTATATAAATTTTTTGGGGTCATTAAAAAAACAACATCTACGTTTATTACTTTAGTTTGTGTAAGACAGATATAGATCGCATTTTATGCCAATTATTTTGTTTATATTCATTTATTTGTAATGAAATGATAATGTAAGTAAAGATATTTTTAATTATCATCTTCTTAATTGTCATTATCGAGAGCAATCAATCTATCATCTATGAAATTATTTTAAATGAGATATTAGAATGAAAGTTTTTTAACTCATAATCTCCGCTATGTTTGCTATAAATTTTACGTTTGGTCAATATTAAAAACTAATAAATAAATATCAATGGAAAATACTAATACCTTAGTGAAATATTTTCTTCTTAATAAGTGCTACATTCACAATCCAGATGATTTTTAAACATACCTTTAAAAAAAAATAAAGAAAATAAATAAATAAAATTACAAAATAAAAAAACATATTGATATTAGCTTTTTTTCTAAATATTTTAACGAGATATTTTTTGTTGAATTTAATGGGATTAATCTAGCTTAACTTTATTCTTTTCTTTTTTTAGCTAAGTTATATTACAAAAGAAGATTTAAAAAAAATGCTTATAGAAACATTATAGATAACATAAATTTTTTATCTTTATTACATGATTTAATGTTAAAACATTTCTTTTTATGTGCAATTTTTTTTAAAAAAAAACAGATACTTGCATCCAAAAAAACATAGATTACGATAATTATAAAAATCTTACTTTAGATATTTTTTATGAGCTTATTTCTTTAAAGGAAATCAAACAGTTACTTAAAAAATGAGATAAAAAGATAAGAAAATTAAGCTCAAGATGTTAAAAAAAATATTTGTATAAGTTCAATCTTATAAAAAAATTTTAAGCTATGACTTTATAAAGAGATATCATTCAACTATTTAAGCAATAATTTTAAAGATAAACAAATTACAATTAAGTTATGTTATGTTTTATAATAATCATGGAATTGTCATAATATTTTTTTTAGATATGTTGCTATATAAATGCAAAAACTAATTTGTAAATAATACAGATAAAAATATTCATTGGATAAACAAATTTTATATGCCTGCAAAAATTTTTATATTGACGTAAAAACTAGCCGACTTACGGCGAAATTCGCAAAAGTTAAAATTAACATTAAGAGGTCCAAATTTTGGACCGCTCTCTTGATCAAACTATTGCGACATATTTTCCATTTTCCGTTACACCCCATGGTTTGATGGTCAGAAATCCAAATTCGTCGGACAAAGGTATTCAGGGAAAGTACTATTTTGTCTGATTTCGTAACTTAAAGTATAGTCCGCACTATATTGACGTATTTGAGATTGCCCTCTCAAAACATAAAGATTAAGATCTTTTACGTGAAGATACGATCATTAGATCAAAAGTTATGCAGAGTATTTTGTTGTTTTTTGCTCAAAGTAATGTAGTACATTAAGTTGATTGAAATATGCACTATGAAGTAAATATTTTGAAAATGTATCAAGCACAGAGTGAACACGGTGTAAAAAAAAAGCATCACACATAAAAGGAATACATTGAAATTATATCATTAAGTGATTAGATTAAAAATTGTGTTAAAATACATCAACTATATAAGTGTTGTTCTTACTTATGCCATGACCAGCTACCCCTGCTGGAAATCAAGCGAATTTTTAAGGCAGATAGCGCGTTTCTTACTTTTTCAGTGGCGACATATATGGCCAAGGAAACGGCTTCACACACACACGTCACAGATTTACAAGTAGGACCTAATCATACTCCATTCATTCGTAATTTTGACCTGAACCAGAGAAAGATCAATCTCCGATTCAGTACCTCCAGTGGTATCGATTTGTTATGGAAACATGGAGGACTTTGTGACCCCGACAGATTTAACGTCCACAACATTTAATAAGCGAGGATTCCTCGAAAAGCGGGTTTCGAACTAACGTGCTCACGAACATGAGCCCAACGGCTTGCCAACCAAGCTATCCCGAGCCGCGATGACTTGGGAAAGAGCGTTGGCCTTCCAATGAGGTGAACCGGGTTCGGATCCCAGTCGATACGAATTTCGTATCGGGCTTGCACCGACCACAGTACTGACGTGAAATATCCTCAACGGTAGACGAATCATTGGTTAAATTCCCCTTGCCGTCAGGCTAACCGTGGGATGTTTTCGTGGTTTTACTCTCCATGTAACACAAATGCGGGTTAGCTCAATCAAAAAGTCGTTCGTGAAGGCAAATTTCTCCCAATACTCGATCCAAGAGTTCCTTTGTCTTCTGGATTGAGTTCACAATTACAAGGCTACGGAGTTGAACATTAGTAGTCATAAACACATAAAATTGGGTCGGCTGTTCAACGACGGTTGTAAAAAATTTAAAAAAAAATATATATAAAAATTAAATAAAAAGCTATCCCGACCTACATCCTGTATAGTAAATATATTGAATGATGTGTGATACACTATGTGTATATATTTATATATGGATCGTAAAAATTTCATACAGGGTGTTTATAAAGTGCCGGGCCCATTTTGAAGTTTAATAACTCATAAAATAATGAAGATATAAACAAATTTAGGGCATTTATTAATGGAATAACTCATATATTTTCCTTTTCAGGTTTGAATATCTTTACTTTTGTAAATATCGTCTGCGCGTGTGGTTAATTTCAGAAAATTTCATTTTCCAATCTAAATATCTGTACTTTTCTAAATATCGCCTGCTTATTAATTGCATTTTTCTCTCTTTTGTTTTTGGCAACTATTGCAATGTTATGTTTACTTTTGATGTGTTTGTTCTATGTAGTACTTTTCTATGTGATGTTTTATTCGAGCAGATATTAAGGAGAATACATACACCACAAGAGAAAGCACAGATTTTATGGTGGTTCATAGAAACAAAATCGATAGTGCAAGCACAGAGAATTTGCAGAAGAATTTACCAAAAAGATCCTCAATCCAAAAGCAGCATAGAAAAAGAATTTTCTAGAAACTGAAAGTATCACAGATAAGAAACGTTCCGGACGTCCCTGCACAAGTGATTTTGACGTTGAGCGTGTCAGACAGAGCGTGTTACACAATCCTAGAAGATCTGTGAGATCAGCGGCAAGAGAATTTGATATGGCAATTTCGACGGTGTACAAGGTTATTAAGAAACAATTAAGACTGCATGCATACAAAGTTCGAATTGTTCAAGGTTTGGAACCGGACGATAGGCCTAGAAGGATGGCGTTTGCAACAGATATGATAGGAAGGATAGAAGATGATGCTGATTTTCTGAAGCGCATAATATTCTCCGACGAAGCATCCTTTCGTGTTTCTGGCATTGTTAATCGCCATAATGTGCGCATATGGTGATTTTGAAAACCCCCATGAATACCGTGAGGCACAAAAGGATTCCCCAAAGATTAATGTGTGGTGTTGACTAATGCACGACCGAGTCATTGGGCCTTTCTTTTTTGCAGAAAAGACGGTCTCATCAGTCGTATACTTAGACATGTTGGAAAACTTCGTATTTCCACAACTAGAAGAGTTTCAGCCACATGTCTTTTTGCAACAAGATAGTGCACCACCTAACTGGGGTATCATCGTTCCTCGTTCTATGAATGACCATTTTCCAGGAAGATGGATTGGGCGAGGACGTCCAATTCCTTGGCCACCCAGATCACCTGATATAACGCCGCTGGACATTTTTCTTTGGGGATTTATAAAGGACAATGTTTACAGGAGTATCGTGTCGAACATTGATGACCTAAAAGCCAGAATTACAACCGCAATAGCCTCTGTTGATGCCGACATGCTTGCTGCTACCTGGCGTAAAATTGACTATTGTCTTGATATTCTCCGTGCGATGAAGGGGACACACGTGGAAATTCATTGACAAGGGTCATGAAACTTTTTGAGTCTATCTAACCATTTATGTTATTAATTTTAATCTATCTTTATTATTTTATGAGTTAATAAACATCAAAATGGATCCGAGACTTTATAAACACCCTGTATATTGTAGAAACATTATTCATTATATTAATAGATTAAATTATAAATCATACATAAATTTAACATATTTAAAAATGCATCATGAAATGGATGCATTGAAACATGGATCATGCATAACAAAAATATAAAAACACCATTCCTACAATTTATCTAATTTAAAAAAACTATAGAAATTTCCAAAATGGAAGAAAAAATAAATGAACTGAAATATGAACACCGAAAAGCTTTCAAATATATCTTGCAGCATTCAATGAATTCAATTTTTTTAATAATTTCTAGTGAAAGAAAAATAATCTCTAGTGCTGGTCTCGCATATATCGCTGAAATGAGTGCTGAGAGAATAAGAAATCCGTTCTATTGAGAATCCCAACCAATCAAATAAATGGATGGAGATGGTGCCGGTTACATTTATTTGCTGAAAGCAGATTGAATCCTTCGTGGTTTCTTCGCTTTTTTATGAATACTAAAATGTAGCTCGCACAATAAAAACAAGAATGTTTTCATGTTCACTCGATAAAGAAATCAATTGCAATTTACTTTACTCTGCTTCTAAAAATACGCATCTTAAATCAAAGTTTGGAAGGAAATGTAGGTTCGGTTGGAAAATCAAATCACATTTATTGGATTTAAAATTAAAAAAAGGAAAGGTAAAATGTCAAAAAGTATGTTTTTGCTTGACTTTTTCTTAGTTTCGTTTTGTTTTTGCTTTTTTTTTTCGTTTGATAAAATTCTTCAAGCATGCTTTTGGAATTTTCGAACGGAAAAATGCAAAGAGGCATTACATTTTTGAAAATTAAGTTGAGAAATATGAATCACTAACTACATTAGTTTTAGTGATTCTATTACTGATTAAAAATATTTCAAAAGCTTTAAAAAAAGTCTAACTGGCATTGCAAGTTTTAGTTGAAGCATTATTTTGATATGTAAAGAATGTCAAGCCTGCTTTTTAATGATTTGAAAATATTAAAAAAAGCGATACAGTATAAAATAAAGCTGCGTTCTTATGATCAAGAAGAAAAAAATTTATTTTAGTCTCTTACTTATCAGTTGCTTATAATTCCTGTACGATCTGCAGATAGCTTTTAAAAATTTCTTTGACTCTTAAAAACATTTTTTTTTTATTTAAAAAAAAGGGTTTTGAGTTATACTGTTCTCGTTAAAAGTGTATAAGAGCACATTTTAGATTAAAGTGAAATATACTTTAAGTGTAAATTCCTAAAAGAGACAAGAAAAATTTAAGAAATATTGAAAGTTTTATATAGCAATATCCAAATAGGGGTGACATTAAGTTGACCAATTATGTGTGTCTTTCAAGCTTGACTTAATTAAACAAAACAAAATAACTACATAAAATTTATTTCATTTTATTATAGGTTTAAAAATTAATGTTAGTCAGATTTGATATCGTCTATCTAAATAAGCAGAATGTTTATATGCATACATGTGAATGACATTTTGAATTATATTTCATTAAATTTTTCCATGTAAATTTCATTAAATTCCTCCATTTCCATGTAGCACAGTAAAAAAATAATTTGTGTTATTATTCAAAAGTCACGATAGCCACGCGTTAAAAGTCACGAGCCATGCCAAGTGATATTTGAAACGAATCGGAGATGTATTTTATACTTTGCCGGTTTCTCATTTGGCAATCTATAGAATGCATAGGAAATGTGTGAAATATAAATCATTTCATACTTTGCCTAACAACGTCAGGCATTCTATACAATGCCTAGTCATTCTATACAATGCCGGATTTCATACTTTGCCGTTAACATATGCACTAAAAAGAATTTTGTTTCTTGCGCTTGTGCCTCCACTTCCCACGTCCAAATAGTATTATCTATTAGTATTATATTTAGATCAATTGGTGAGCAGAAGTAATTTTCTAAGTAATCATTTTTTAAAACAAAATTTATATTGTTATAGCATTTTATTGTTCTAAAAAATTTGGTGTCTTCACAACCGTAATTTAATATTATAGTGCGTAATAAGTAAGCGCCATTCGTAAATAGCGATTTTCCTAAACGAATTTCCTATTAAACCTCTTTTCCTGTAAATTCGTTTTTTAGCACATAACTTGTTTTGTTTTATTTCAATTAATTCATATATCAGTAATTAAGCATTAGTGTCAATAATAATATCGTGATTTTTTACGGTTGTCCAAAATAAATAAGTATATAGTTTCCATTATTTTTTTCTTTTTAGTACGTAAATTTATTTGGTACTTACGTATTAACGCAACCAGGCTAAAATTCGCATAAATCGCCAAATTTGGCGACCCTACTTACGGCAACCCTAAGTGATTTATATTATTTTTCTTCACACATCTTGAATAATTGTATACCGGGCAGTGGCACTTGAACTTAAAAAAAACATCAGTGCAAATCGCATACATACAAAAAACATAACATTTAAATCGCGCCAACCTGGTTGCGATAATACGTAAGAACCATTTACTTTATATCAATTAACATATTACTAACATTGATTAAGCTTCATTGTCCTTAATAATAGTATGATGATTTCTTATGGTTCTTCTAGATAAATATCTTTACTCCATTACTTTTGCGTTCTAATACATAGTTAATTTATTTTATTTCAATATACATATATTACTTAAATTAAGCGAACCAAATATATCATCACCAAATTTATCAAAGTGATATTTTATACCCATCTAAGTATATTTGGTACTTATTACATAACCCTTCAACTTTTGAGATTATGCATATTTGTCAGTAGCAGACAACTAAAGCCGAATTTTTTAAAAAAATATGTTAGAACTTCATAAGGATTTTGCAGCATGACCATTTCTCAATCTGACCTTTAATTTACTGTTAAAATATTTATAAGTAGTAGTGAATAAATTTTATTTTAATTCTAATTCTGTAAAATATTAATACACTATCTTAACTAGCTCTGGAAAACATTTTACCTTAATTAAATAATCAAGATTGGTGTAATTAAGCCTCAACGGCGCCAATTAGTACCACTTTCCCATTAATTTTTGCTTTTGATTACATAAATATTTTGTTTCTTTTCAATTACCGTTGGTTTCAAATAAGTAATTTTTTAGAAACATGTTTAAAAGAATTAATATAAATAAAAAAAAAAAGAAAGAAAAACGTAGTATCAGACAAAGTTTAAATTTGGTGACGTAGACCACGCGTGCTACCACGTAATTTTCATTGAATTCATCTGACATAGCGAATATAAAATAATTAAATATTTAAATACGTGCAATGAACTATTTTTTGAACAAATAGAGCTATATGCCAGCAATTATTAATGAGGTATCTTTAAAATATGTGAAAATTGATTCGTTAAACCAATTCGTTGGCTTAACCAATCAGAAAATTCCATTTCGTTTTTCGCTCATCCTATTAGAACGATTTGTCTTAGAATGTTATAATGTTGATAGTGACCTTCCTCGTGCTTGAAACTATGTGCATGCCAAATTTCATAACTTTCTGTTGGATGGTTTAGGAGTCTATAAAGGACATACATACAGACATTCATTTTTATATAGGTAGATAGATAGAGACATTTGATTCCCTTTTCTCCTCTTTTCTTTTCTCTTTTTTTTTCTCTTCTTTCTGCCCAATAAATGTGGCCGCAGTTTGTATTCGAATTTCAGTTTGGTTACAGATTTTCAGAAAGTTGCGTGATTTGGTTAAAAATAGGAATATTTCTAAGTAGCTTTTTTGAACATTTTTTTCCTTTTGTAATTGTTTATGTTTCACTTTTGTATTTTTTTTTTCTATTTCTTTTCTCTCTATCTGGACTTTTTACGAAACCTTTGAGGTACAGAGAAAGCAATTTTTAGACATTTGTCCTGCCCTCTCTAAAGAAAAGGTTTTGTGTTTTTATGACTTCTGTAGATGGTACCTCCTGAAGACAACATCTTCGGATGTCATTTTTCATTATTTTCATTGTTTGTTTCTTTAAAATTTGCTATTGGTTTCAATTTTCTTATGGAATTTCAAAGTAATTATCTGCGACTGCATATTGTTCCATTTTATATCGTTATCAATTTATACAAATATGCTTTCAAAAGAATGTAAAATCTTTTAAAGTTAAACTCGTTGGAGAGAAATTTAATTTGTGCTATCTTTCACGATATTCATCATAGAATTATTAAATAAAGGTTATAGTTTCGTAATTTTACTGGAATCCTAGATTTAATGTCATATTTCGATAAATAAGAAAATTCGTTATTGAAGAATAAAACAACCATATGACGTTCCAAAAGTATTGGATTTCATTGGACCACTAAAAATGGAGCGTCTGCCCTTAACAAATTAAATACGAAATTATTAGCAGAGGGGCTATAATATTCTTATAGGTGATAGGTTTTATGGGATTTATTACAATAGTATTGATTTTATAACCAAAATTTAAAAATTTCAATAGCTCTGATCCTTAAAATATCAAATCTTGATGAATTATATATTAATCATTGAAATTGCATTTATTATATTACATTGAGAAAAAGATTAGGATCAAAACTACTAGAATATGGTACAATTTATCATGTTTCTGGCTCTGTGGGAGCACTAAAAAGCTCGGTAATTTCTACCGAATCGCTTTGGTAATGATTTTTGCAAAATTAACAGTCAGATATGGTTTTATAACACGTGATAATGTATGGTAAATATGGAAAAATTTAGTAATTCATCTTGATACCTTAGAGCATGGAATGAAAAACATTAATTCGATTAAATTTATTTTCAGTTTTGTATTTTTTACTAAATGGGTGGTAACAAAAACTATAATTTTGAAAATCTGAATTTCCAGTAAACCGTTATCATATGAATGAAAAAATATCACCAAATGAATTGCTTAAATACCGCTCATATATTTTAACCATAATTATGGTTTTTCTTTACCAGAAATGTTATTACCTTACAACAGAGGTCGCCAAAGTGGTCTATATAGACCCCCAGGGGTCTATTTAACAAAAGCGGGGGTCGATCTGAGCCAGGGGGTCGAATGGGGGTCGATTCGAATCGGAAGGGTCGATTGGGGGTCGGAAAAAAAACAGAAAATTAATGCGCAAATCACTCATACCTAATTGAGTATGTAAAATTTGAGAATTTTTTTATAATTGACTTAATATCAGTTTCTTTAAAGAACATAAATTAATAAACGTATATTTATTCGGGTGAAGCAAGTATTTACGTATCAGCGCGCAGTAGCACGAACTCTGCACTTCTGGTTTATAAGTCATATGCATATGTGCGCTTGTCCAAATGTCACGTGTGACGTGCATTGACGTTACAAACGCAGGCAGTTTCAGCTATCTTTGCAATCTGTGAACAGTGTTGAATATTTGGAAAACTTTTGGAAATGACTACACGAAACTGTCAAAAAAGAAAGATCACCTTGATAGAGTTCACTCAGATAAAAAAAATAAAGAACTCGAATTTTTCAAAAAACTTGAACAAAAATTAACATGTCGACCAACTATAAGAAGTTTTATGAAGCAGTCTACTGAAGTTGAAGCTGAAGGAGGATTATTAGCTTCGTACAAGATTTCGCTTAATAGAGCAAAGAGGGGGAAACCACACACAATCACTGAAGAAATCGTTATACCTGCAATTAATGACGTCATTGAGGATGTAATGAAAAAAGACTCCGTTAATGTTTTAAAGTCAATGCCATTAAGTGCAAATTCTGTAAAATGGCGTATCGACGAAATGGCTGAAGAAATAGAAATTACGGTGGTTTCAGAGCTGAAAAATTGCAAGTTCTCTATTCAATTTGATGAATCTGTTTTTGGCGTTTCTGCTATTCTTATGATGTACGTTAGATATTTCAGTAAAATTAAAGGACAAGTCATTGATGAATTTTTATTTGCTTATATATCTTGAAACTGATGGAAAAGGAGAGGCAATTTTTAGATGTTTACAGGAATATTTAAATAAATATGATATTCCACTTGAAAATTTAATAGCGGTAGACACAGATGGGACACATGCTATGGTAGAGCATTACCGAGGTTTTGCTACATTTCTCAAAGAAAAAGTGCCCGGTATACGTACTATTCATTGTGTGTTACATAGAAACAACTTTGTAGCAAAATATCAGAGTTACATAAAGCTTTACAGTTTTGTATTAAGTGTATCAATCAAATTAAAGCCCAACCTCTTAAATCAAGACTATTTTCCAAACTTTGTGAGGAAAACGACGAGTTATTTAACCAATTACTTCCGCACACTGAAGTTAGATGGTTGTCTAGTCGTGTATGTTAGCAAAGGCTCGTTGAGTTATATGACTCCACGACCGAATTTCTCGGCGAAATAAACCCTGTTCTGAGTTATGAACTCCAGAACAATAAGAACCATATTTTTTATTTAGCGGACTCATTTGGAAAATTTAATGATGTCCAAACAAAGTTGCAAGGAAAAGATGCAGCACTTATCGAAGCTCGAACAATATTGTTAGGCTTCCAAATAAAATTAAATTTAGTTAGATCTTCATTTCTGCGTAAGGATTATCAGTATTTTTCAAATCTGCGACAATTAGAAATAAAAGAAAAAGACTTGGAAATATATACAGGTCATCTTCAAAAATTGAGCGACGATTTTAAACTGCGCTATGTTGATTTGGAAAACATTAACATCCCTGATTGGATTACTGTGCCATTTTCTGCTCAAATTGAAAACGTGGACATCAACCTGCAAGATGAGCTTGCTGAATTATTATCGGATCTTGACGCAAATACCCTTTTTAAAAATTTAACAATAATCAAATTTTGGACAAATATAAATAGAATGCAAAAATATGTACAACTTTACGAAATAGCTTAGCCATTTATGCTAGCATTTCCAAGTTCCTATATAGTTGAAGCCGGTTTCAGTCACGTAAATTCAATCTTCAATTCAATGTGGAGTTTCGAGGGGATTTAAGATAAATATTGACCAATTTTGAACCCAATATAGCGAACCTTGCAAAAAAACACTAGACACATCCATCTCATTGATTAAGAAGCAATAAATCTGTAGTTACTTTACTTATTATTTCTACTTATTTATAATTACTTATTATTTAATAATTATTAAGGTAATTAAACTTCAACATTAATATATTTTTCAGAAAACTATTGTTACACAATGTACTATTATTTTAATAAACGTTTAAAATCATAAAATAAATGTACAAACACAGTATCTAATAGAGTTTTGTTTTAATTAACAGAAAATTACTTTTATGGGGGTCAATGGAGATTTCGAAAAATTATATAGGGGTCGATGATCGAAAAAGTTTGGCGACCCATGCCTTACAGTATAATAATCTTTAGATTTTTGTCTCCGTTTTGAATAGTTGATTAAATGCATGTGCCTTAAGTACAGATGCCTTCATGCATCTTTTCTGCATGAATTCCAGTATATAAAATATTTAATATTTAGATATGCTTATGAGAAAATATTGGCATCTTATTTAAGAAGAAATCAATACATATTCTTAACGTATCATTTCAGTGTTTCCAAATATGTTTAAATGGCAATACAAAGAATACATTCTCCATAAAATAATATATTTCCTGATTCAATATTTCTTCGCAAATCCTATTTCTACTAAGACTAAGTTCTTTCTTTTTTTTCACCTCACTTAAGTAAAAAAAAAAATCTTGTTTTATCGGGAATTCCAAACGTGGAGCAAAGCATATAAAAAAAGAGTTCACAATATCGAAAGTGGATGCTGCATCGATTTATTCTTCCCTTTTTCCCTGAAAACTTGTGGTCTGAAACCGGAGCAGTTTCGATTTCCTCAACGCGACCCCCCCCTCCCCCCCTCACTTAACTTTCTAAGCGACGACACGTCTTAAATGCTTAATCAAATTTAAACTCAGAAGATGCTCATCTTAAGTGCGAAAATACATTAAATGCGCATTAAACTTCGTGGAGACATTAAACTGTCCATTACTAGACAAAGACAATCTGCTTAAAGCGACCTCTTGTGATGTCTTTCAAAACTGTGCAAATAATTTTAGAACGTATTTTGTATGATACCCATTTTCTTGACAGAGAATATTAAGAATACATTGCACATTCTGCAGAACATAATAACTATGTTTTATAAATATGGTAATGACTATGGTAGATTGTTGGGAATTAAAAATAGTGATAGTTTTATAACTTTTATAAAAATCATTATGGTTTCTGCAACAAAAAAAAATGCTTACTATAAAAAGTGCAGTAAATTTATATATACTTAAACCAAATAATATATAATTGTTTTTAAGTGCGTGTATGATTGTTTTTTTAATTCAAATTTTGATAAAAGTTTAAATAGTTCTAGTCTTCCAAGTTATATTTCTGCTCAGATGCTCCGATTTAATTAGTGATTTTACTATTACTTCAAGATAGATATAAATATATTTAGAATTTCGTAGCATGGGTAACCACCATACTATGGCTAGAATATCATGCAACTTTCATTGGGTGTCCATTTGATGGAAAATTGGTTAAATTGGAGCCGAAACATCCAATTTTTGTATCCTGCAACTTTTATAAGACACAAAGCTGGACTACCATACCTCTTATAGTGAGGCTCAGCTTGAACCAAAACAACCAATAAACTTTTGATCGAAATATCGTGAAATTATTATACTGTGTAAGATTATGATATTATCAAAATTCTTCAGCAAGATTACGTAATACTACGGTTCAACCTGAACCAAAATAACCGATCAATCTACAACGTAAATATCCTGAAACTTTTATGAAGTACCAAACTGAACATATTGCCTAACTTTTACAACTCAGTTCCGTGATGCTACGGTTCGGTTTGAATCAAAACAACCTATTAAATGATCGAAACATCGGAAAACTTTTTAAACTGTGTAAGATTAAAACATTATCAAACTTCTTCAGTTTGTTTACGTTATACCACGGTTCAACTTGAACCAAAACATGGTTCAATACCCTGTTATTGTAGTGACGAAAGCGCACGATATTATGGTTGAAATTACCGTTAATATAGTTCAACATTTTCTAAGAGTGTAAGTTCTTGTGTAATACGTTTACTTTATAATCTACTAAAATAACGCGCATATAAATTTAAACTTAAAACGTATAAAAAGGGAAAAAAATTAACTTCGTATCCATTCTTATATTGAAGCGACGCCATTAACTATAATGATTTTCCATTTGTATAGTAAATATTCAGAAATGCATTTCGAAATATCACTAGTAATCTCATTTATAGCATACATTCAATAAGACTTAAGATTGCAGCGGAGATAATGAGGAATTATTGTACTATAACCGGTCATAATTGGAAATGATTCTTAGTTTATTTGTTTATCTCCGTTATTCTAATTGCGAAATATTCCATTTCCAAAAATTGATTTGTTTCATTGAGTCACTGACTGAGCTTTTTAAATACTACTTTAATATCGGGATTAAAAAAACTTCATTCAAGTTTAGACCGCCTACTATTTTTCAGACTTTTATTGCACATTATTGTAAATTGTTTGTTAATAAAAAATTAAAACCAATAACTACGTTTTTTTAAACAGGCATAAGGAAAATGAATTTATATTCTCAATTATTATTTTTTTCTTTTTAAATCAGTGCTTGTTATTTTTTTATGATGAAAAATTTTCGAAATTATGATTGACAATAAACTCACTTTAAAGACAATATAGTCATAAATTATACTTGTAGTAGTTAGAAAACAGTTTAAACTGAAACAGATATTTTTAGTGGTGATTTGAGAACTCTAGTTTGTTGGAAAGAGGTCGTAAAGACTGTAAGATTCCAGCCACAAAAACAAATGAAAAAAATCGTTGTAACAATTAATGTATTTTATGAAATAATGTTCAACATCTAACATTAATATACAATATTTAAAAGAACAATTTGGGTGTCTGTGTGTAACTCTTTGAAATCGAGAACTGTTTTGCCAGTGAATCATTATGAATCTGAAACTCAAAACGGAAATAAAAAGGGCAATTTCAAACCTTGACTATAAATTTGGCTTAAACATTTTATGTCGTTTATTCGGTAGGAATTTTTGAGAATTGATTCTTTTTCGTGGGGTAAGCATTACGAGTTGTTGCAAATTAAACTGCAGATGGTTTTGTTTTTCTTTTTCTTCATTTATGAATAAAATAATATCAGTAACGTTAGCTAATGTGAGGCTCTATGAGATCAAAAACGAGTTTCTTGATTTTTTTTAAAAAACAAAATACCATTTCTCTCTTATGGACATTTTATTTAAAATAATTTTTAAAGGTGATCGAAATATAATGAATTATTGATTGGATTTAAATATAATTACTGATTTCAATAAGGTTAAAAAATAGCCGTTTAAAAATAGTTTTGGAACCCCTTTAACCTTTCCACGTCATTTGGAAACCGGGCGAACCACTAGGAAAGTAAACCTAACGAACTAGAAGAAAGTAGTAACGAAAAATAAACTGCTACTATTTGAGTAGAGCTTAAAATGAACTATCGAAAACTAAAGTAATGTTTAATTTCCCAGAAAAACATCAAAGGTATTGCATTTTGTCTTTATTTTATAACCGTCGTTAAACAGCCGTTCCAATTTTGAGTTTACGATTACCAATGTTTAACTCTGTAGCTTTGAATTTTGAACCCAACCCAGAAAACAAAGTAGTTTTTGGATCATTGGGAGACATTTTGCCTTTGTGGAGAACTTTGTGATGTAACTAACCCGCATTTGCCTTGCATGGAGAGAAAAACCACGAAAACCTCCCTTAGTTAGCCTGACAAGGCAAGGGGACTCTTAACTCATGATCCATCTACCACTAAAGATATTTTTACGTCACCACTGCTGTCTGTGCGTGCCGAGTGCGGAGTGCATATAAACCAGTCATAGCTGTGATTCGTACCCGGTTTACTTCTTTGGGAGGTAAGTGCTCTATCCCCCGTACCACCAAGGAATTGAAATTGAAGATTTTTTTATTTGAACAAAAAATAAATTATAAGGCTACTTTTAACAAAAGAATAGATATGACTATTTTTTAAAAAATAAGGTCAGTTTTAACAATTAAAAGAAATGATGAAACTATTCCTAACTAAAACGTACGTTTACATTTAATTAAGTCATCTATAAAATATATAGAGCTAACAAGAATGAAGAAAATACTAATAATTTACATTCACCACATTTCTTACAAGAAAAGTGTCGCCATCGGTAACTCTCGCCAAGTCTTCATAAATATTTTAAAGAGGTCAGAAAATAATCAATGGAATAAAATGGTACCGGTTAAAAGCGCCAAGAGAAAATTTATGAGATTACTTCTCCACGTGTGTAGTTGATCTAATGATTTTTGGAGCACTGTTTTTGCGCTCGCTTAAAGGGTCATTTCAATCAGTTTGTCTTTTTCTTTTTCTTTGAGCTGAAAATTTACTTTCCTTTGGAGGACAGTTTTCTGTTTTACTTCGATTACTTCTTTTACAGCAGACTTCGAACGTTAAAGAACTGTTTGGAGAGAAGTATTTCTTTTTCTTTTGTTAAACATTTCAACTAACTTTGAAAAACGTTGAAGTAGAGAGGAAAGCAGAGTTTTTTCCTCTTAATAAATCTTAATAAACAAAGAGAAAAACTAAGACAAAATTAATGTTTTTTTTTTTTTTGTTTACTAGGTGGCTTGCTTTTATTTTTTTTTTTTTTTAGGAATGAAAATATATCAGGACGCATTTAAAAAATATTTTTTAATGTACATATATAAGACGAATGAGAAGGGAACATCAGACTAGTTTTGAAACGCAATGCAACTCTTAAAAAGGTCATTTATGCTGCTTTGACAGTACAACGTGATGATTTTATTTCTGCAGACAAAAGCTAGCCTATATTAAGTAGTGCACAAACAAGCATAACTAATATAATAGTAGCTAAAAGTAGAAATATTTTAAGAAAAGAAAAAATGAATACAAATAAGAGTTCCTCTACTAATTCCTTTTTTTTTTTTTTTTTTTTTTTGTACTATTCGGAGAAAAAAATTCTGGAAAAATCACCATACTTGTTAGGTAAAGACATTTTTAGTGGAAAAACCAAGATTTAAACCAAAATTCACGGCATTTAAGACATTCATATGGTAATTTTACCTTCCGTTGTTCCTGCGATTTACAGAGAATTCTGCTTTTCAAAATTTAAGTCCTTAATACAATGTATGGTACTTTTCCATTTCACCGGCGAAGAGAATTGATTCACTAATACTAAGTCACCGAGCACACGTATCTTTTACTGTTTTACTTGACTGCTATTTTTTGAGAAAAATAAAACAAAACTATATGAATTTACTTGCGAAATTGAAATGTATCCAATATATTTAGAAACAAATGCAAATCTCTAAAGTAAAAGTCTCCAAGAAATTATTTTTATGCCATGCTCTAAAGTATCAGGATAGAATTAACAAAATTATCTTCAAAACTATCAATCATTTTATCATTTATTTGGTCATTTTAACTTTTGATGTCTTTGCCTCTTACCAAATAGAAGGTTAATAATATGTTCACACTTCTACAATTTATTAAAACTGGCAATTCATTTAAATTGTTGAAAGGACTTAATTATTATTTAATTAATAGTTGAGTTAATTAATAGTTGACTGTTAATTATTTCACATTCTAATATAATTTCTCATTTATAAAAATGACTAAGGGACAAAAATGATAGCTTCAAATGTTTAATTATAGTGCTTTATAGATACCAAACTCAGATATGGTGACTGTTTTATCCATCTCTTATGGAGTAATGGGATTTATTTATATATTTAGGTACATATGTGGGTTTCTTTGTAAATACAAAGAACGGCTTAAAACCTCTTTTGAGTTTGAGAAACAGATAACAGAATTTTACGAACGACAACAAGAATATTTATCGAATGTTATAGCGGGATTCGACCCCACTACGAACATGCTTCAGGGATGTTGGCGAATAGCAATACTGCACGGTGAGTTTCAAATAAAACAACCATAAGGTCAAGGTCTCCATTGCCACTGGGTATTGCCCTTCGGCTAATCAGAAGTGTAGAGGTAATGGATTCAATACCTTCGTGTAGTTTTTCACATTTTTATGCTATCTAATTTAATATTTGACTGGAGACAAGCAACGATTTGCGTCATACATACGACCCTGTGTATCTATCTAAACCAAATTTATTTATTTACTCTTACACATCGATGGTTACGCTTTGATTCGAACTCACTAGTTTTTAGTTGAGTAACGTTCCGTAACATGCTCCTATAAAAATGGATTTTACGGTAAAATGTACCAGCTATTTGAGTGTAGGTACATAATTTGATCGAGATTCTTTTACAGTGTACTTCTCATAAAAAATGGTCCAAAGCTTGTGACTTTATTCATTAATCAGTAAAAACAAGACTTAGTGATTTACTAAAGAGTTACCAAGTCAAAGTACATTTCTAATTACATTTTGAATAATTTGACGGACGATTTATGTTTTATGTAAATTCATTAAATTCCAGAAAAATAAAAAATAATAGTGCGTGGAGTCCCTCCGCGCGGAAGAAGTTAAACTTCGTAACCTGCGACGTTAATTATTAACATTGCTTACAATTCACAATTGATCGCATCATTTAATTATTATTTTCGAATGGAGAAATATCAAAATCTATAAAATTTAAAATGGGATTATGATAACTAAAGTAAGATACAAAATGTTTGAGTTCTATTTTTTCAATATTTCTTGCGAAAACTGCATCAATTGTAGTTCCCCCTTTGGTTGTTGGATCATTCCCACCATTTATCATTTCCAATCCAAATTTGTCTTTAAGGAAGGTTAATAATGTTTCTTCTACAGGTAACGAGAAATTCATGTTAAAATCTCCTGCAAGGATCACATGCCGCTCACAATAATCAATTTCTTCACCAGTAACGTCTGCCAGAGCTTGTGAACCTGCAGTGGATAGTGGCAATAAATAATTTAATATCCCTTATGGCTGCATTTGGTGAAATATAAATGGCAATTAGAAAAGAGAAAACCTAACAATCAATTGATATTCACAAGAGACGTACCTTGACATAACCTTAAATCCGTCGCATTGTCCGTGGGATTGTTTTCACCCATTTTTTACAATTGTTATCCACTAAGTTTGAAAATAAAAAATACTACCCTAATAAATTATATGTGTATCAAATCAAACTAAAATATTTATGAAAAAACAAAAGTTTTATGACTTTTATTATTTTTATACTAGTGAGAACCAAAACAATATGGAAATGAATGAGGGAAAACTGGATCCTACCACGTGATTTCCCGGCGAATAAAAATGAAGCGTTAAACGTTTAACGCTTTCTTGTTGCAAGTCGCATAAGAAGTATAACTTCAATAATACAGTAATAGTACAGTAATAATAAATTTAGCATATTTTACTTATTACATTAACACCATTAAAAAAAATCTAAATACGTTTTAAGAAAATTACAAAATCTCTTTTCTTAACAAATTTTTTCAGTTGAAAAATATGTGGTGTTAGAGGATATAGATTTACCGATAATTGCAACTAGTATTTTAGGAAACATATGATTATGAAGATCCCGTAATGTTTTAAACTTGATTTCCATGCTTCCAGTCATCTTATCATATTTTAATTTATTTACTGTGCTGCACGTTAATGATTCGTGAGGATAATGAGGTACGCTTTTATGACTAAGTTGTTGAAACCACCAAGTCATCAACGCAAATTCAATATCTACTTACTTCTCAAAACTAATGATTCACAGCGCGGAATCTTGTTCACTAATTAGTATAATCTTGACTTCGTGATTTATTAAAGAAGAAGAGTTACTTAGTCAAAATACATGTGTAATTTAGGAATTCTTTGCGAAGACAACGCAAGTGAGTAGTGTTTTATTTTAAATTAAAATCTAAAAATCGTTATATATTCTTAGTTTTGACTGTATTTTAATACCATCATTTCCGATAAAGAGCTATTTTTAGCAAATCAATCAATAATTTAACATCACACTGTGAAACTTTCCGGATCAAATCACAGTATAAAGTACTGACACTTTGAGTTCGATAAAATCCATTTTTATCCTAAAATGTTTCACTTTAGTTTTTACAGTAATATTTATTTAATTAGAGTGTTATGGTGATTTTACGGTAATTATTACAGTAAAACTTACGGTATTTCAGTTTTTTACGGTATATCAGGAATTTTTTACAGTGTATATCAATTTTTTTAAATTAATAATTCTATGCAGAAGTTTAGTCTCTATTTTTTTATATAATACATACTGAATACATAAATAGTTGAAAAATTTATCTATATTAAAATAAAGAACAAGTTTGTGTGTATGTCCCCCTCTTGTACCGTTCACCCCTACCAAAGCCGTTCGTCCTGAAATTTGGACTACTATTGAAGGGGGAAATTTCAGCCATCAATTCCAAAAACTGAGCGAGACATTTTAAAAATGAACATTTTCATTGGTTTAGCATCATCCATTATTTTTAATTAAATTGAGGACAATTCTATTCTCAGCATTTTAAAAATAACATCAGTAATGTTTACATTTTAATTTCACCAAATAACGTAGTTTATTGCTCGTTCGTCAATAATATTTTTTTTATTCGTTACGTCAATTAGGCTCAATAAATAAAAGTAAACATGGTAGTATACATGAACCACGTCACCAAATTAGTATTTCTAGAATTATCTGAAATCACGAGTTTATTGTGTTAAAAGTTGCTCTTCTGGGAAAAAAGTTACAAATAAAAACAGTTTATATACTAAGAAGCAAAATTAGTGGAGAAATGGTTCGGAGAACCATTAAAAGTCGCCATACTATTATTGACGCCAATATTGCTTAACTATTGTACTTTTGATAACAGTTTTTTTTTTTCTAATGCCCACCCAATTTACACTCGTCACCCAGGTATCAGAAGGGCAGATTTGTTGGCCACTCTTTCAGAACAGTATATTAGGTTTGCCATCGTTGCCCCCACAGTAAGGATATATAGTACAGAGAATGAAATATATACAGAGAATGCATAGTAAAATGCAGATACATATGCATAGTATAGTACAGAGAATGAAAGAACATCCATGCCTTCTTTAGGTAACAGTTACTACTGGTATTGAGGTAACAGGAACTGTTCTCATGCTTACCAATTCTACTAAAAGATATTTAAATTTGATAACAAGGTACCTGATGCAGGTACTGTTTTCATAAGAAATTTACGGTCTTTCGAAAGAAAAAAAATTCGTGATAGTGGTAAGCGTTGACCATCATGAATGGTTCTCGAACAATACCAAATACAATACCAGAAATTTCTAAAAGAAACGTGATTTTCTTAAAACCACAGAGTGGGACGCCAAATAATAATAAATAAATAGGTATTATTAATAGTATTAATCATACTTATTATCTAATATATTAATGATAGGTATTATAAGTATTTTAATATTAATCTTTCTATGCAAAATAGCATGGAAATTTTTTCTAGCATCTATTTAAAAATATATTTTATATTTAACACTACTTCGAAAGCCTATTTTTAGGGCAAACAGCAGTTACGCTTTAGATAATGTGCTACATTTACTACTAAGTATTTTAATATTAATCTTTCTATAAAAGTTTCCATAAACATTTTTTCAGCGTCTATTTAAAATAAAATATTTTACACTGAATATCCTTTCAGTAACATATTTTCGGGACTAACTAGATAATTCTTTTAGATAAATGACTACATTTACTAAGTAATAACTACATAACTCATACAATATTCATAAAACTCTCCAGGAAATTTCTATGAAACTTTCCATTCCGTAAAATTATATGAACTTTCTCAAAAAAAAATCTCCATGAACATCCCGAATCTATGTAAATTCTGTACATTCTATTTATCTTTTCTAAAACTTTTTTTCAAGGCTAACAAGAGTTACACTTCATATAAACTTCTACATTAATTATTTTAATATTACTCTATCTAGGAAGATACTCATCTTCTTAAATATACATTTCTTTTAGCAAGTTAAAGAAACCTCTGTTCTAATATTTCTTATCAATAAATGGAAACCATATATACACCAGCTAAAAGAAACAGAAGAAGATAAGAAGTTTGGAAAACAATGAAAGCTTAATCTTATCCATTTGATCAATACTACTTATCACTTTAGCTAAATAGTCCAAGCACAAAAAATAAATGATTAGAAAGATCTAAGATGACGTATGGAAGAAGTCAGAAAATGATTTAACCACAGGATAAAACCACGACATATTTTAGACCCTTTCCTTTTTTTTTTTTACTCGTCATTTTTTTTAATCAATACAGATTTCTATATTTAATACTAAAGATTTTGTACGGAAGTGGTATTTCTTTATATTTTACTCTCTTTAACTTAAGGATTTTTTTAAAAATTGGTTCATTAAAAGAAAATTACTATGCAAATATTTCAGATCAATGGATATTTAACCAGACAATAAATATTAAACTAAAAAAAAATATAGATACTTTTCGGTTTGCCGGGAGCAAGAAAATTCAACGATTTTTTTTTTCATATTTTTATATTATTTATTTTTTATTTCATTTAATTTCTCTCTGTTTAAAACATTAAATAAAAAAAAGGTTAATGGAGGTATAAATATTCAAGCAACTTTTGGCTCGCGCCCAGCTAGCAGAAAACTACCGAAATATAAATATAAAATATATGTAAAGTTTATAATAAACAGCTATATATTTGCTCTACACTACATTTATGCTTTTATATTAAAAAAAATTAACATAGTGCAATAAATATTAAGTTTTTTTCTTATATTTTTGACTAATTTACTGATAACCAGGCTATGAGTAATAAAACAATTATTTCATATGTGCGAAAATCATCAAGGCAAACTATATACTGATTTATATTAACATATTATAAATGTATTTAATTTTCATTTCAAAATAAAATAACATGTATTTAAGCAATAGAAATATTTTTACAGTCTTTAGCGTATATGCAAAACAATGCCTTAACTCAAAATGTCCTTAACTCATCCTTAACTCAAATGCCTTAACTCAAGTGGGGCATAAAAATGGCACCTTACTACTCGAATTTTAAAATTTAGAAGGAGTGATGTTGTCATAGTCTAAAACGTTTGCTGTTCATCGATACATATTTTCTTAATCAATGATTTTTAATGTTTAATATCTTTAAGTGGGGCATAAAAATGGCACCTTACTACTCGAATTTTAAAATTTAGAAGGAGTGATGTTGTCATAGTCTAAAACGTTTGTTGTTCATCGATACATATTTTCTTAATCAATGATTTTTAATGTTTAATATCTTTAAGTGGGGCATAAAAATGGCACCTTACAACTCGAATTTTTAAAATTAGGAGGAATGTTGTTTTCAAAAACGTATGTTGTTTATCGATACATATTTTCTTAATCAATGATTTTTAAGACTTAACATTGTTAAGTGGAGCATAAAAATGACACCTTACTACTCGAATTTTAAAAATTAGAAGGAGTGATGTTGTCATAGTCTAAAAAGTTTGTTGTTTATTCATACATATTTTCTTAATTAATGATTTTTAATAATTATAATGGTTAGTTAGGGCATAAGAATGGCACCTTACAACTCGAATTTTAAAAATTAGAAGGAGTGATGTTGTCATAGTCTAACAAGTTTGTTGTTCATCGATACATATTTTCTTAATCAATGATTTTTAATGTTTAATATCTTTAAGTGGGGCATAAGAATGGCACCTTACTACTAGAATTTTAAAATTTAGAAGGAGTGATGTTGTCATAGTTTAAAACGTTTGTTGTTTATCGATACATATTTTCTTAATCAATGATTTTTAATACTTAATATCATTAAGTGGGGCATAAAAATGGCACCTTACTACTCGAATTTTAAAAATTAGAAGGAGTGATGTTGTCATAGTCTAACAAGTTTGTTGTTCATCGATACATATTTTCTTAATCAATGATTTTTAATGTTTAATATCTTTAAGTGGGGCATAAAAATGGCACCTTACAACTCGAATTTTTAAAATTAGGAGGAATGTTGTTTTCAAAAACGTTTGTTGTTTATCGATACATATTTTCTTAATCAATGATTTTTAAGACTTAACATTGTTAAGTGGAGCATAAAAATGACACCTTACTACTCGAATTTTAAAAATTAGAAGGAGTGATGTTGTCATAGTCTAAAAAGTTTGTTGTTTATCCATACATATTTTCTTAATCAATGATTTTTAATAATTAATATCGTTAAGTAGGGCATAAGAATGGCACCTTACTACTCGAATTTTAAAAATTAGAAGGAGTGATGTTGTCATAGTCTAACAAGTTTGTTGTTCATCGATACATATTTTCTTAATCAATGATTTTTAATGTTTAATATCTTTAAGTGGGGCATAAGAATGGCACCTTACTACTCGAATTTTAAAATTTAGAAGGAGTGATGTTGTCATAGTTTAAAACGTTTGTTGTTTATCGATACATATTTTCTTAATCAATGATTTTTAATACTTAATATCATTAAGTGGGGCATAAAAATGGCACCTTACTACTCGAATTTTAAAAATTAGAAGGAGTGATGTTGTCATAGTCTAACAAGTTTGTTGTTCATCGATACATATTTTCTTAATCAATGATTTTTAATGTTTAATATCTTTAAGTGGGGCATAAAAATGGCACCTTACAACTCGAATTTTTAAAATTAGGAGGAATGTTGTTTTCAAAAACGTTTGTTGTTTATCGATACATATTTTCTTAATCAATGATTTTTAAGACTTAACATTGTTAAGTGGAGCATAAAAATGACACCTTACTACTCGAATTTTAAAAATTAGAAGGAGTGATGTTGTCATAGTCTAAAAAGTTTGTTGTTTATCCATACATATTTTCTTAATCAATGATTTTTAATAATTAATATCGTTAAGTAGGGCATAAGAATGGCACCTTACTACTCGAATTTTAAAAATTAGAAGGAGTGATGTTGTCATAGTCTAAAAAGTTTGTTGTTTATCGATACATATTTTCTTAATCAATGATTTTTAATACTTAATATCGTTAAGTGGGGCATAAAAATGGCACCTTACTTCTCGAACTTTAAAAATTAGAAGGAGGGATGTTGTCATAGTCTAAAAAGTTTGTTTTTTATCCATACATATTTTCTTAATCAATGATTTTTAATACTTAATATCGTTAAGTGGGGCATAAAAATGGTACCTTACAACTCGAATTTTAAAAATTAGAAGGAGTGATGTTTTCATAGTCTAAAACGTTTGTTGTTTATAGATACATATTTTCTTTATCAATGATTTTTAAAACTTAATATCGTTAAGTGGGGCATAAAAATGGCATCTTTCTAATCGAATTTTAAAAATTAGAAGGAGTGATGTTGTCATAGTCTAAAAAGTTTGTTGTTTATCGATACATATTTTCTTAATCAATGATTTTTAAGACTTAATATCGTTAAGTGGGGCATAAAAATGACATCTTACTACTCGAATTTTAAAAATTAGAAGGAGTGATGTTGTCATAGTCTAAAAGGTTTGTTACTTATCGATACATATTTTCTTAATCAATGATTTTTAATACTTAATATCGTTAAGTGGGGCATAAAAATGGCACCTTACAACTCGAATTTTAAAAATTAAAAGAAGTCATGCTGTCATAGTATAAATCGTTTGTTGTTTATCGATACATATTTTCTTACTCAATGATTTTTAATACTTAATATCGTTAAGTGGGGCATAAAAATGGCACCTTACATCTCGAACTTTAAAAATTAGAAGGAGTGATGTTGTCATAGTATAAAAGGGTTGTTGTTTATAGATACATATTTTATTAACCGAATATAAATTAACAGGTTTTTATTAGTAAGAAGTTAATTTGTCTAGGTTTAATAACCAAGTTAAATTGTTAGAACTGAAATGAAAAAAAAGTAATTAAAAAAGGAATATTAAAAAGAGATTTACTACCTTTACAGTTTTTTTAATATAATTCTGAAATCTTTTTTTAACAATTTGAAACAAGAAAATATATTATAATTTGAAAAGGAAGATATAGGAAATAGAATACTTTAGGAAAATATTCTTAAATATAGAATATTTTAGTAATTCTAGTAAGAAGTTTTTGTATTCTCTGAATTCTGTAGACATTTATATAAACATGGCGGATAAATAATCATCTCCCCTTGTTTCAAAACTTCTATTGTTCCTTCCCCTTGTTTCAAAATGTTCTATTGCTTCAAGAGCACGCAATACAATAGTTAAGAACTCGTAATTACTAAACTTATTTTCGCTATTCGTTCTATTCTCAGTTTAAAGAAAATATTAATTGTTTCTTTTTCAAAAGTGCAATAGTTTTACAAATAAAAGTTAATAAAATTTTATAAAATAAAAGGCGAAGAATAAGCTTATTTTTAAAAATAATTACTTCTACTCTCAAAACTAATTGAAACTTTCTATTTTCAGATTTAAAACTGAATCTAGTATTTTTCTGTGAAAATGCAACAACGTTTATAATGGCTATTTATATTAAAATTTAAACTTTAAAATTCTACTAAGAAATGTAATGTAACTTACGAAATTAAAATAAACGTTTTGAGGAATACATTAAAGTGTTAAAAAAATGTAATAATTTGTGATTTAACAAAAATATTTTTAAGTATGTCGTTAGCATTATACATAAAATATGTACCACAGTCTTATTTAAAATCTGAAAATTAATCAAATCAATTGAAATCGGAATGCGGCTGGTTTTTAATATGATTATTGTTTATGAAAAGCCTTTTATTTTGAATCAAAAACATACTCATACCTTTTAATCCAATAAAATTAACAAACAATGTTATAATATCATGAAATATTTTGAATCATATCATAGTATTCAATTTTTCAAAGTGTCTTAAAAACATTGTAGGAAAAGACTCCAAAAAAAAAGATATCAAGTGATTGATATATTTCGTAATTTCCAACTATATTTCTAGATTTTTAATGTAGTAGCTAAAGTCCTGTTCTTCGTACGGTGTGAAAAAAGTAAATAATCAACAAAGCGGTAATAAAAAGCCATCTTAACATAATTTAAGAATCATTCACAAAACTGAAAAACATGCATCAACATAATTAAAAAAGCTTAAATAATTCTATTTTATGTACGCTGTTTGTTGCCCTTCCCCTTTGTTTTACATTATTAAATTGGGCAAAACTCACCTTGAGTTAGTTTATCCCATGAAAATAAATATCAACTATCAGTATCATTTTGCATGATGATGGTGCTGGAGGTCAACTTAGTACAAGCAAGCGATTTTATTCGGTACGTATCCGGTCGAGAGGCCGTCAAAAATCTCTTTCGTTAGTATTTATTATGAAACTGTACAAAATTGATTCAGTATTCATAGATGACAAATATACTAACACAGATATCTTTGTATCTATATTAGAATATTTGAATATTAGAATATTAAAACTGCACCAATAACCATTACACCAGTAGTGCCTATTACCTACATTAATTAATCATCATTGCCATCAATTATAGTTTGGCGATTTTTTACATTTCCATTTAACGAACCATTACCATTTCTCCATTATTATTGCTTTTCGAGACATTTCTTAAATCTTATAATTCGTTTAGCACCTATTACAAAAATTAGTTAATCATCGTTGTCGTAAATAATGGTGTGGTGATTTTTTTCGTTACTTTTAAACGAATTTGTACCAACTCTCCATTAATATTTCTTTCTTCTCTGTACATAGCTCATTTTTTTTTATTTCTAATACTGTTGATTTTAAATTATTTAGTTTCATAGAAACACAATTCAATTTAAAAGCTGAACTGTAAACAAAATAAACACGTGATTTCAGATAACTTTAAAAATAAAAATCTTTGACGTGGTCCATAGAGGCTACTACATTCACATAGCTACTACATTCTAGTTTATTAAAAGTCGTAAATTAAACTCATTTTTTAAACAATGAGTGTTATAAGCTAGCAAACATAAAGAATGTTATCGTTAAAATATTTGAGCGATCCATTTAAATGTCACCCACTTTCCAAATTTCAGGACACTAGCGCGAATTGTTCTGGAGCTAAAAGAGAGACAGACACTTACATACATTCAAACTCACTATTGTAGATATTATTGGAGACTTATCATTATCATTATTATAGACTTATTATTATAGATATTCATAATCTTTTTAACATTTCTATATTTTAAAACATTTAATAAAACTCAACTTTAAAAATGTTTGCATAAATTTTGTTTTTGATAAAAAAATTATTAATAAGAAATAAGATATATACGTAAAGAAATTTGCAGGCAGGTTAAAACATGCAAAAACGCTTTCATTTCTGCACAGCATAAATATCTGTATCACTTTTATTGTTAGAAATAATGCTTGTTTTATTGTGAATCAAATAGCAATGATATTTAAACAAAAGTACATAAACAATGGTAGACTTCAAACAATCATATCTAACTATTGATGCAACTTTAAAAATATTCCAAAAAAAAAAGAAAAATGAGAAAACAAATGCACCAAAAGCATATAAAAAGAATACAAATCCAAATAATTGAAAACATTGTTTTCCAAACAAAAATAATATGCGCAAAACCACAAATATGCTTCACTATTTTATAAAATTAATTTAATAATTGTTCATTGTATTCTAAAATAAAATTTGGTCAGCATTTCTGAAATTAGTAGAACAGATTTTTTAAAGTTTTCTTAAATTTGATTCGACTTTAAATTTTAATCAACGTTTCAAACAGACCATATGAAACATTCAGAGGCGAAAATTCATCAAATGCTATCTAGATTTTTTCTTTTAATTAAAAATAGCATCTATAACAAACGTTATTTGAATTTTTTTTTTTTTTTTTTTTTTTTTTGTAAAATATAGAAATTAATATATTCTATTTGTTTGTTTGTTTTTTTGCAACCGAATAAAAACATGATTAAACATCTTGATACTTTAAAAATAACGATACTGAAGCACAAAAACATTAAAATAAGTTTTTTTACTTTATTTTCAAAAAATAAAATATACACGAAAATAAACTAACACAAATAATATATTTCTACTTCAAAAATGTGTTAAAACCTCTCACAAAAGCATAGTATGTTTTCTATATGATCAAATATGTGTTTGTTTAGTGCGCATTTTAGAACATAAATGTTTATAACATGCTTTAATTCAACTTCAAATGAAATATTCTGTAAAACTTTTTAATATTAACAATTATTATAAACAAAATATTAAGTAAAAATCCGTTACGCTGTCTTAGGCACTATACTGGCTAGATTAAAAACTTCCCAGGGATATCGAAACAAGCGGTGTATTGTATACCATGTTTTCAAAAAGAACGAAATAAAAATGAAAGTAATAGAAAAATTATTCAAACGTTTTTATAGCTTGTATGTACAAAAAGTACAGTTTTGTATTTCTGCTTACGTGTATGGTATTACTATGAGAACAAGAGAGTTGTCTGGTATACTATGAGGAGAAGAGGTTCGCTTGATATTACATGAAGAAAAGAGAGATGTCTGATACTAATATGCGGACACGAGGGATGCCTGGTATTACTATGAGACCAAAAGAGATGTCTGATATTACTATGGGGACAAGAGAGATGTCTGGTATTACTATGAGACCAAGAGAGAAGTCTTATATTACTATGGGGACAAGAGAGATGTCTGGTATTACTATGGGGACAAGAGAGAAGTCTGATATTACTATGGGGACAAGAGAGATGTCTGGTATTACTATGAGACCAAGAGAGAAGTCTGATATTACTATGGGGACAAGAGATATGTCTGGTATTACTATGAGACCGAGAGATATGTCTGATATTACTATTGGAACAAGAGAGATGTCTGGTATTACTATGAGACCGAGAGATATGTCTGATATTACTATTGGGACAAGAGAGATGTCTGGTATTACTATGAGACCAAGAGATATGTCTGATATTTCTATTGGAACAAGAGAGATGTCTGGTATTACTATGACACCAAGAGAGAAGTCTGATATTAGTATGAGGAAAATAGAGATTTCGTATTTTCCCTCCCTATTGTGTAAAGCTGAATCGAATCAAACCAAAACCATGTCTATAGAACAAAAAGGTTATGGCAGTTTCAAGTATTAGAATTATAATTTTTAAAGAAAACGTTTTTACGCATGAAATACTTATGAATTCGGATCTATTGAAAACTGTTGAATTACTTTTGAGTATATTGAATTCAACGGAAAAATATGTAAGAAATAGTGCCTCGTTTGTTTGAACAGCAATGTCAAACTAATAATTATGTAAGTTAAAAATCTTACTTTTTATCCATGAAATCCATATGGTTCTTATAACTTCTACACTATTATTACCCTGAGAAAAAGTATGGACAAAACTACCAGAATATGGTAAAATTTACAGTGAAGTTAACAATAAAATTAACAATAAAATATAGTTTTATAATATACGCTAAAATTTGGTAAATCTGCTAAAGATTGGTAAATTTATTATGATTTCTTAGAGATTATCTGAATCATCGGTCAAATGTTAGCATATGAACGAAAATTTATCACATGAATGGTTTAAATACCGTATAGTTTGGTTTTATTAACAAGAATCATAGTTTTTTTTACTAGAAGCGCTACAACCATACCGTACAGTACTTACACCAGAATTTGTTTCACCAAATTCTATCGACTTGGTTTTGTTCTAATTCAATATCTCATTCTTGTTATTTAAAAAATAAGCAGGAACTAATACCTCACTTGTCCAGATATCTAGTTTTACACTTATCTCTATTTTAACCCCTTTCCCTCTCAACAAATTTGAGATGACGGCAAAATCTTATCTCAGGGAAAATGTACTTCAATATTCTTATTGGATTCAAACAGTAATTTTTAGAACATTTTCAATCTTTGCATTAAATTTTAAGTTATCCGTATTAAGCTTTTTATTTGATTCGGGAATTGGCCACTCGCGTTTTTGGAATAATAAGTGCCATTATAATAGTGTTATTAATTACACAGTCAATTTCCCGATGCTAAAAATTCATCAAATCATTTTACTTTTTTTTAATTAGATAATGTTAATAAGGCAGATGAGACTTTTATTTTATCGTTATATTTTCTGAAATATTTCGAAAGCAAATGCAATTGATGACGAAAGGAGAAGAACAGTTTATTTCCATTTAAAAAAAAAAAATATTACCTTTTGCATTTGGAGGATTGCTAAGTTTTCACAAATTTATAACGAAAAATATCCATTCTCAGTGAGAGTTATTACACAGTAAAGATGGGCCGTATCATAGAAAAACCAGTGTACGCAATAATAATATTATCTAAAGGAACCGAGTATTATGCTTCGATCGAAATAGAAAATGTACAATAAAATTATTCTTTTTCCATAAGTATACTATATGGATAAATCTTTGACATATTTTGTGTTACACTGTTGCAATTTTTATTTTAAACTAACGATAAAGTAACCGGCGACAGTCTGTCCATCCGATTAACCGTAAAGTTTACGGGAAAAAATATTTTTAACTTTACGGTTATGAAACTGTTTACAACTAGTATGGATATAAAACCATGAATGCAAAACTATACGGTTTTCTAACCATTTACAACTAGCATGGTTTCAAAAGCGTGACTTGTTTGAATATGGTAAAATAACAAATAAATAGATTGTTATGTAACCATTTCTAACAGTGTGGAGAATGCGGATAAAACTTAAATAACTAATGCTGATTCACTAATGTTGGCACAGATTAATTAATTAATGTTGATTCAATTCAATTAATGTTAATACAATAAAAGTTAATGTTGATACATTAAGATTGTAGTAAAAGATCGTATATTGTAGTATAAGCAATATGTAGTGAAGAAAGTAGATTGTAGTATGAGCAACTGAATTACAAACTGTAGTTCTTCATTGATTAAAGTTAAACAATGGATGTTATTAAACTCTTTGCATTCTTTATGCTTATGATAGGCTTAAAAAAATGTTTAAACTATAATTGAATATATTATAGTAAACTCTATGCCATCATGTGCATTTCAGGTGACACTGACTTTGCATGAATGTGCAGAAAATTTACTAAGTTAAGTGTCACATTATGTTTTATCTGCCCTTCAAATTTTGTGAGAATGGCATGCCACCTTCTTAAGATTTTCTACAAATTAATTCTTTTCTCGTCCTGTTTCAACTGCAGTAAGAGTATACAGTAGCTTAGCGTACATCCAAAGGAACTAAGTATTAGACTGCGGTCGATGAACAGCATATCATAAACTGACAAATAAAGTGGCTCCATCTCACTCAATGCTTTTAAAAGTACCATAGGACGTGAATCTATCGGCACATTTGACTTATTTTGCATCAGAGAACCCTGGTAAAGTAATTGAAACTTCATTTTTGATCTCTTCATTTCCTGAGGTATTCGAGAAGCAAATGCAATCATGACAATTAAGAGACTTACACACATAAAAATAGTCAGTAGAGCCTCAATAGTTGCAACCTCACCTGGAATATCAACCAACTCATCAAACATCATCGCTATTCCAGTGTATAAACTACCGAAAAAATTAGCGAAGACTAAAAACATTGGGAACTTTACAAAGTCTTCAAACGTTCTACAGCAGTGAATGATTGAGTGATACTTTTTTATTTCTTGATCAAAATCTTGTTGCAGAAAATGAACTTCTACAGCACGTCCTTGAAGTCGAAGTAGTATGCTCAAATTGTAACTAATAACAGACAAACTATAAATAGAAAGAGAAGAAATTAAATACCTTCCTGAGAAATAAACTATCATACAGAAGAATAGGATAATGTCTTCAATAAATGGATCAAAAATAATGTTTTCATTTTGAAGAAACCAGAATCCAGCATATCCTCTGTTCTTCCTTTTAGAAAAGGTGAAATCCATTGCCAAAGCGAAGAAAAACGGTATTAATATAACAATAAAAAGCAGAGCTTTTACAACCTTTGTGTCTTTTATATTATAGGATTTCTCAAAGCTTGATAAATTCTTTAAAAAACGTGTAATCTTATCAGATTGTAGTCGAATAGAGTGAAAAATAACAACAGAAAGTGTAGCACAAGTTATACCCATAATGTTAAGTTTCAATAAATTTAGGCTTTTTTTATTCACTATTAGGATTAGTACTATGTAAAAATATGAAAAATGTAAAAATAGGCTAAATGGTGTAAAAAGTTTTCTAAGATAATAAAAAATGGAGCTTTTCTTCATAGAGGGATTAAAACAATTCTTATTATAACCTATCAAAGATAGTGTAAAATGAATAAGACTTTTTTTGATTAAAGAATCAGATGGAGGTTTCGAATTCGGGGGAGTTAAAATCTTCCTTTTATTTGAGTGCATTTTACTTTGTGAGTAATTTTCAAAAAGAGATATTTTTAACCTCAGAAATATTAAACTATTAAAAGCTATTGGTGGATTTCATAGGATTCTGAAATCAAACAAACGTAGAAAAAAATAAAAGAAATAGTAAAGAATAAAATTATAGTTATCATGATGTAGTCTTTACTATGATGCAGTCTTTATGATGTAGTCGAAGGAATTACCCGGAACACCTCTTCATCAAACATTTTCCAGATTTATTTATTTCTTTAACTATACCTGATGCGTTCTTTTAACAACTGGAAAATTAATCGGACAAAAAAGCATATTTTTCTGTTTTCTAAAACAATAATCTTGTATTTAAGGTAGATATTTATATAATCTTTTAATATTCAACATTGTTGTTTATTAATTCTAAGCAGTTCCTCATAAATGCATTCGTATCGAAATTTTATTATTTTGAAAGTTAGCAATAGAAGTTGTCAAGTAGGAAAATGTATGGGAAACTAGACAAGAAACTGGAGAGGAACTAGACTGGGCAGACAGCAAGAAACTAGACAGGAAGCTAAAATGCTTGTAATTATTCAAGAGCGTCTTTGTAAGACATCATATAACACATCTAGCATGTTTTTTTTTTGCTTCGTAAGTGATAATTATGCTTGTTCTTACATTTAAAATAGATATTTATACTATTTGATTAACTTCTCCATTGTGGTCCATTATTATCTAGTAATAAGTACTGCATGCACAAGAAAATCCTAAATCATCATCATACATATTTGAAATATATAGATGAAAATTTTCTAGGTATTATGACAAATATATTCAATTATTAACGTTTGAATCAAATATTAATAGCGAGCAAAAAACTAGACAGTCATACTAAACCGAACAAATGTAATATAATTATGCCAGTCTTTGCATGAATTTGTTAATTCCATTGCTTTTTATCACACTTAGAAATATTGTATAAAGACCATTATTAGAAATAGAAAAGACCATTATTAGAAATAGAAATAGTTTAGATCAAAAGTTTAGGGGGAAAGTGAAATTTTTAAATCTAATTCAAGGAGGAAAATAAAGTTTTCAAGTCATCATCCAGAGAAATCTACCTGTAATAAGAACTAATATTTACGACCACCTGAATCGAAATTCGAATTTATTGATTAACATATTGAAAAATATTTCTTTCAATATGTTAATCAATTAATTTTTTTTAATATTTGATTGTAAAAAGAATACTATCTTTTGTAATTTTTAGAAGAAACTTTAATAGATTGTCATTTTTATGATTGATGCGAATTAAGAGGGAAATTTTATTCATTTTATTTTCTATGACAATGAATCTAATAAATTATCTTTTGAGATCTTATTGAACAATTTTTTTTATGTACAATTAGTGTTTTCTAACCGATAAAGAGTTGTTCTTTTTGTTGGTTGGTAAACAAACATATAATATAATGTTCATTTAATAAGTATAGCATTTGATTTTTCTGTTATTAAGTTTACATCTTTTTTCAATAGAAAAATTATACTTTCAATTTTCTTTTTTCATTTGAGTCAAGAAAAATCAGTAGATTAAAATGCGAATTTTAAAATGAAGAATACAAAGAATATCTGTTTTCGTTTGAACTTTCTCAAAAAGGTTCTTGCAACTTGAAAATAAATTCATTGATTTCTCGATAATATGAAAAGTATGATGTTGCTAAGTAATATAAATTTATGTAATTATGTTAATTATGTACTTCATAATTTTTTAGCTTCTCACATAGACATCCTAATTGCTCTCTATTATGATTATAATAAGAAATATTGCTTAGGACAAGAAAAGGCAGCAAATATTAAATTTTTGAAATTAACTATCAGTTATAAAAAAAAGATTTATTTTCTTACAGATTTAATTAATGGATACTTTCATTATTGGAATTTATTTCTTTTCTAACAAAGTAATAAATTAAATTATTCGAACGATTGATTTACAAATGATTCAAATAATTATAATAAATTAAAAGGTAATAAAGAATATTCTTGAAAAGTGATTTTTTTCTACGTGACAGAGAATTTTTTAAGTAATCTCTCAAAACTCACAAGTAATATCACAAATTGAACAGATATTTTAAGCCGTTTTACTTTTAAAAATAGTCATATAAAAACAATTTTTATTTAAAGAACAGAATGTGTACTAAAATGTCTAGATTTAAATTTGGAATTAAGTTAGCAATAAGTTACCAATTGTTGAAAAGAAATTAATTATTTATTCCAATGTTCACTTATAGTTAAAAAAAATAACCGTCTCAAAAGATATCAGTTTTTGTTGATTTTCGATAACTAATACCTGACTGAAAATTAAAAAAAGTAATTCAATCACGAAGAAAAAACATTTAAAGGAAAAAGCTGACATAAAAATACAGGCATTTTAAAAAAAAACATTAAACGTCATAAAAGCCAGCTTTCAAAACAGTAGTTTTTATTTTTAAATATTTTTTTCTTTTTATTTCTTTTCTTCTTTTTAAGTCGAATCAAAAGAAGTTGGGGAAAAAAACAAATAGTTCAGTGAACAAAATAAAAATATTTGGTAGTTTTAAACTCCTGCATTTTTAAAAGTATTGAAAGGCATTATAAACAAAAAATAAAGAGTATTTAAGCGAATTTCATTTTTTATTTTATAAAATATATTCTAAAAGGATCTATGGCATGACACTTTAATAGAAATTCTCTTTTGATTTTAAGGAAAAAAATTACGCAACTTATTGATCATTGAATTATTTTGATGCATGAATATTCTTCCTCGTATTTATTTTTTTTGTTAACTATCAATAATATTTCCACTCACATAAAACATATACAAAAACTAAAAACAAAAGTAAAACATGACGTAAACATTAGCGTTATGGTCTGAAAAGCTTTTGCTTTAATAATTGGGCTCTAAAGTACTAAAATATTAGAAAGCCCAGTAAGAAATTTCATTATAAAACAAAATAATTCTGTAAGTTCCCTACAGAAAAGTTCTGTTCTCTAAAACTACAGAAATTTACTGTTAAATTACACCCTAATCGGCCAAAAGATGCATTTTTTCTGTTGAGAAATAAAATATGTAACTATTAATGCAGTTTTTATCTGTTGGGAACAGATTTTTTTCAGTTTTGAATATATATATATATATATATATATATATATATATATATATATATATATATATATATATATATATATATATATATATATATATATATATATACAGAGAGAGAGAGAGAGAGAGAGAGGTCGACTCAGCCTTTCATCCCTTCAGTGGGTCGATAAATGAGTACCAAGCATGCTTGGGAACTAAACACTGGGGGTTCCGTGTTCGGCTGACCACCTGACCGGAACATCTGCTCCTGCACCCCAGAGCCCAGCATCAAGAAAACTGAGATGGGCACAGTAGGCCTTGGCCCTCTTCGGGCTGTCGCGCCGCTGAGTTTAGAGTAGAGTATATATATACATAAATATATATATATATATATATATATATATATATATATATATATATATATATATATATATATATATATATATGCAAACATGCAAATATATGCATATATATATATGCTATATATATATATATATATATATATATATATATATATATATATATATATGCTATATATATATATATATATATATATAATTTTTACAAATGAATATTATTTCTTTTAGCTCAAAACTATGCATTTAAAGAGCGCAAAAAAACGAACACTAAATAACTTTTATCCTAATGATCATGTACTAAGACTCAATTATGAAATTTCATAGGCCTTACCTCAAATATGCTCACTAATTAGTGTAGATTATATTTTAAATTAAAAGATTAGGCTCATCAAAACAATGCCAAAGATGCACATTTTTAAAAATAAGTGACAAATTCAGGAAAATACCTTTGAATCAAATGTAAATTAAATTTCACCAATGTAATTTTTTCTTACAAAATTTAACACTAAAAATGAATTCTAATTTCTTACATTTTTTACTTCATTGTTTATAACTGTAATTTTTAAATAGCTGAAATTAAAATTACGAAATAATATTAAATGAAATATTCATTCATTATTCATAGTCACTATTCATAGAAAATCACTCATTTATAATTATTCTTTTTCAACTTTATTTTTATGAAAAGAAAAGTAAACTTCAACCCATTTTATTATCTCAAACAAGAGTTTACTGACTTCATCACTTTAATCAGAAGAAAAAGCAAATAAAAAAAGATAGAATTTAATCAAAGAAATAAATAGAAAAGAGAATAATGCAGTTTTTATTTTTGAAAAAAACTTTTGGCAAATGAGTTTTATGACATATTGGTACTTTATAGTTTTTATATGGATTATGATTATTATGATGATTATTATATTGTAATTTTACTTACATTCAATTGTAAAATGTAATTTATTTAAAAAAATTTAGCCGAAGTAAACAGGAAAGAAATACGGATTTCTACAGCATATATAAATTTGAAATCTGAACGAAACTAAAATGAAATAGTTTTCGAATTTATTACCTTCATTTTAAAATGTTTAAATTTAAGATATTTCTGGAAATAAATATGATACACTTTAACAGTAAGGTAGAATGATGTGACACACATGAAAATTAGTAGCATTATTTTTATGATACAATATAAAATAAATACAGTACAATTAACTTACGTTGACACAGTTTAATCAATTTATGTATAATTTATTTTTGTTTATACAGTTTATTTAATATTTACAGTACCGGTCAAAAGTTTAGACTCACTTGTATTTTTTTCAACACTTTCAAAAAGAATTATATATTTCTAACTTAAACAAGTAATTTATCAAACATGAATATCAACAAACGTCACAAAATGCTATTTCCATTTAAAACTGTTCATTATTTTTTCATTTTGTATATATTCTGTTGTTGATTACGAAATGAACGAAAGTGCATGTAAATACTTAATCTATAAAAAGTGTAATTTATTTTTAAAAAATTCCATTAATTTTTAATTTATAAACAATTCACTTTTCATATTCTTATGCAAGGTTCATTATAAGTCAATTTCATGTGCATAACACATTTAAAGTATCGATATAATAGCCTTAATTTGCCAGACTAACTTGCACACATTAAAAACAAAAGTTAACATTTTTTTATATAATTTATTACAGAAAAATAGGTCAAAGGCCATATATGAGTGTCCAAACACGTGCTGTAATTATTGCACTTCATGGAGATAGCTATAAAGTAGAGAAATTGCCCATAAAAACTTATGTTTCCCTGACCACTGTTGTCAGAACTTTGCAAACGAAGGAAGAAACTGACCAAAATAAGACCACCAACGATCAGGGAGACCTAGAATAATGTCCAAACTTGAGGATAAATTTATCTGCATTCAACGTAAGCGGCAGTGGACTCGAACAACACCAGAAATTGAATGTTACTAGACAGAAACCTGAGTCAATAACTACTGTACTATATCAACTTAGTGACCATAGTTTAAAGGGTCGTGCAGCTGCTAGAAAACCTCTTTTGAAAAATAAAATATAGTAAAATGACTGCAATGAGTTAAAAAACATGTTAAATGCTCTTTAGAAACTTGGTCAAACGCCTTTTTACTGACGTGTCAAAATTTGAGTTGTTTGGAAGCGAACGAAGGCAGTATGTTCGTCGTTTAGTTGGTGAACATATGAAAAAAAACAATGCTTGCTACAAACTATTAAGCATGGTGGAGGTTCAGTTACACTTTGAGGATGCTTTACCGGCGACAAAGCTGGATATCTTGGAAGAATAGAAGGAATTATAGATAAAAAAATATTATCACAGTATATTGCAGCGTTAGAATTTTCCATGTGGACAGAGAATCGTTGGTAAAGCATTTGTTTTTCATCAAGATAACGATCCGAAACATTCATCGAAATTGTGTAGAAATTACATTGCATCAAAAGAAAAGAAAAAAAGTACTGAAATACATTGATTGGTCCCCTTAATCCTCCAATTTTAATCCTATTGAGCTATTGTGGGGGGATGAACTAATTAGAATTGTTAAAAAAATGCGACGTATCAATCAAAACCTCTTGGGAATCTTTACTTAGTTGCTGGAACCAGATCTCTACTAGAAAATTGCAAAAACTAATAGAAAGAATGCCAAAAATATGCACTGCTGTAACTAAAGCTAAAGGAGAATGTTTCGAAGAATCCAAGATTGGACGAAATTTATTAGTTATACATAAAATTATAGCATACCACATAAGTTATAGCATACCTTACCACATAAGTGTACCTATATTTGTCAAAATAAAGTTAATTTGTTGCGATTTTCAGTTTAAAAACTTTGTTATAAACTATTTTGTTAAGCCTAGTTTGCATAAATGTGCTGAAATTCTTTTCGTTGGCATATAACAACATGTTTCATCAGTCGCACAAATTTTGAAAAAATTATGTGCCAATTTTGTGCTGTCGACATTTTATTGGTCAGTAGTGTATAATATTTTCAATTCTACAATCATACTGTTTCAACTACAGTAACAGTATACAGTAGCTTAAAGCTCATCCAAAATTAACAAATTATTAAACTTCAGCCAATGCACATCATGTCATAAGCTGATAAATAAAATGGCTCGGTTTTACTCAGTGCTTTTAAAAGTACCATATGACATGAATCTATTGTAGCATTTGGTTTATTTTGCATTAGAGATCATTGGTAAAGAAACTGAAACTTTATTTTTGTGGCAAACACGATTATAGAAATTAAAAGACTTACACACATAACAATGGTTAATAGAGCCTCAACCTTTCCTGGAATATCAACCAAATCATCAAACATCATCGCTATTCCAGTGTATGGACTACCGAAAAAATTGGCGAAGACTAAAAATGTTGGGAACTTTACAAAATCTTCAAACATTCAGTGGCAGTGAATTATTGAGTGATACTTTTGTATTTCTTGATCAAAATCTTGCTGCAGAAAATTAACTTCTACAGCACTTCCTTGAACTCGGAGTAGTATGCTCAAATTATAACTAATAACAGACAAACTATAAATAGAAAGAGAAGAAATTAAATACCTTCCTTAAAAATATACTGTCAGACAAAAGAATAGAATAGCGTCTTTTACAAATGGATCAAAAATTATATTTTTATTTTGAAGAAACCAGAATCCAACTTCTTGCTTTTCTGTTTATCCATCGGTAATGATCGGTAAAGCTTATCCATCGGTAAAGCAAAGAAAAGAGGTATTAATATGACAGTAAAAGGCTTAACTTTTAAAAGCTTTGTGTTTTTTTATGTTATGGAAGATCTCTAAAATTTATAAAGGCTTTAAAAAACGTATAATCGTATCAGAAATAATCGTATCGTGAAAAATAACAAAAAGTGTAGCAGAAGTTATACCCATGAGGTTAAGTTTAATAAAGTTTTGGTTTTAAGGAACTGTATTATATATATATATATATATATATATATATATATATATATATATATATATATATATATATATATATATATATAGAGAGAGAGAGAGAGAGAGAGAGAGAGAGAGAGATTAATTTCCAGGAGTGAATGAAAATTTATTATGCTTTTGTGAATGTATTTTAAATTGATTGCGATTGTTAACATAATATTCATATTTTAACGCACATTTTTGTTGCTGTTTAAAAGGGCTCGTAAATTCAAATATTGAGCAACATTCATCTCTTTGAACTTTTTTTTAATCTAAATTTAAAACGCATTCGAGAATTTTATATCTTATTTCCAGATAAAATTTATTCCATTCGATTATAAAAATTTCCAATTACCATCAGATAAAAATTATTTCCTTTTAAGTTTCCAAATACAACTGCTTTAATTTTTATTTTGAAAAACTCGAAATTATTTCCTAAATATTTACAAACAACAGAAGCATCATTTCAGAATTTAAACAAAGAGTATAAATTACATCTTTTGGTTTAATATTCTTTAAGGCACCTAAAATGTTATTTTTTTAAAGTGTTATTTATTATTATTTTTCAATAATAATAAAAATAATATTATAATAACATTAAGCTTTAGTTTCTCAGTAAGACTAGTTCCTACAGTTAAATATAATTCAAATAAGCAGTTTTAATCATTTGATTGAGAAGGTGTAATTTATATTTAATAAAATAGTCAAAATAAATTCATTCAATGAAGCAAAAATACAAATGATAGTAAACATTGAAGAATTAAAAAATATAATTTATTTTAAAATAATTTGAGTGAAAATAACTGAAGTAATTCAGTAATTTGAGTAATGTTTAAAAACAAAGTAAGAATAGGCAGCGGTAATAATATATAAGAAAAATTAATTTTATTAAGAGTCTGAATTTTTTTTTTTTTTTTTAATGTGAAACGTTTTTAAATTTGTCATTATTTAATTATCAGTTTTAGCAATATTTAAAATTTATTAAAATTTTTTATTGCATTAGTTTATAAAATCAAATCTTAATCTTGTTTCATTCAATACAGGAAAATATAAAACAATTTCAATAAAGTTTCCTGGTTCACCTTGAGTTTAAATATTTGTTTCTTCTTATTAATATGGCATGTTTAAACCAATTCTTTCCTTTACTATTCAATATTAAATCATTTCTTCATTTCTTAAAAAGTATAAAATCCTATGCTCATAACCTTTTTTTCAAATATGTTTACAATATATGATGAGTAAAAGTGTAAAATTAATTTCAGCTAACCATTAAATTATTAAAATTTACTGCAACCTTAATATGCTATCAAATTATCATGCTATCGGGCAAATTTCCATAAGATTATAAGATAAGAATTTGGTTAAAAATAGGAATTGAACCAATATGGAAGAAGTGGTTCAATTCTAATTTCGATTCGATTTCAAAACAATTCCAATTCCGAGGCACCACTATTATTTATGGGTCCACTTTAAAATTAGTTTTTAAAGAGTTATTCAAATAAGTATTGCAGTTTACTGCGATGATGGCACTCAAAAGTAGAATATGTTATAAAATTTCATAGATTAAGTAATATAGTAATTTTAAAAAAGTCTTATTTTATGGAAAATGTGACCTGCGTCACTCACCAATCAAGTTGAACGTTTATTTCCAACGAAATTTTATGTTTCTCTAACAGAAAAATTAATTCAACATTGAACAGAACTATTATTACTTTGATCCCCAATAACGTGTTTTCGAGTTTAAGATTGTTTAGTTCACACAATTAAATGATTACGCTTTTGCAACCAATTCAATTTAAACGATATTATTGTAGAACACACTCCAGAATTTCTAATAACTTTGAAAAATCAAACTTTAATAACTCCATTTGTAAATTGATTGTTAATCATTTTAGGAATGATTGCTAATCCTTAATGGTCATTGGTAATTTAGTGGAGATATTCATAAGAGTCTAGTCTCCACTGGCCGAAGACTTTCCGTGTAGTAAATGGTGACTCGTGCACGTTAAATCTGTCGGGTCATAAAGGCCTCCAAATTCCAATATCAAATCAATATATTTGGGGGTATTTAATTGGAGATTGATCGTTCTCTGCTTCAAGTCAAAATTAAAATCTGTGGATGAATAAATGGATTATGATAGGGTCCTCTCTGTAAAACGGGCTGTGATGGGTGTGTGGTTGAAGTTGTATTATTGGCCATAGATGGCACCATTGAAAAAACAAAAAGCATACTTTCTACCTTAAAATTTGCATGGTTTCATGTAAGCTTACTGGTCGGCATGCAGCATAATTAACAAAAAAATTTGAAAGTAAATAAATGTGTTTTAAGTGTTAATAGAAAGTCGATACACAACGATAGTTTACCTTTTTTTGTGATAGACTACTTTTTTTTCTACTAAGAGTTTTTATATATTTTGAAACGTTTCGCATAAGTAAATTAGCCTTCTATGTGCAAAAAATTATGCTGTGTACTTCTTGCATTCTATTGTTATAATTGTCAAAAGTTTCTAATATTTTGAATGGGCCCACCCTGTGACATGGTATGAATTTTTTATCTACTAAATTTTTTATCGCTATTTATCGGTCCAAATGTCATTTTTATGTTTTACTAACACTGTTTTCTGCTGTTTAATCTACGGAAAAACTCATCAATAACATCTTTTTTTATTCTAAATCTTTTGATTAAAACAATTTTAATGCAAATCCATTTTTTCTTCGAAATTCCTTGTTGAAAAAACTTATTTTTTTTAAATAAATTGAAACCATTCTATTACTTGTAGCATTTACAAATACTGTTTAACTACCAATTTTGCTCAACAATCCTGAATTAAGTTGAAACCTTTCTATCACTTGTAGCATTTACAAATTTCATAATTACAAAATAATTTTCACAATGAGCGCAAACAATTGATTATTATTGCTCTTATACAAAACTAGATTTATCATTCAGATAATTATTTACCATTTTTCAAAGTGTCCCACTTTATTTTAATTTTTAAACAAACTATGTATAGGCTATGAAATATGAACTATTTTGATACTTTTCTACTGAATCCAGTAAACGAAATACTAATTATCTTTATCACCGCAAAAATGCTTGAAACTCTCAAATGTTTAACAACTTGGAAAGTCATGACGCGACTGATTTATTTCTGCCCTTGTGATGCCAAATTTCCAAATTATTTTTCGATATTTTCTATTGTTTCTTAATGGTCCAAATCTTCAAGAGCGATTTTAAAAAAAGATTTCGATAAAACTGTTTTTTTATTGTTTAGCTTCATTCTTTCTAGATAGGAAACCACTCATATGTAATGACTCTTTTGATCTTAAATCTTTTGATTAAAAGAAATGGGAACGTAAATCCATTTAATTCTCCTAAAAAAAGTTCATTGTCTTCATCTACTTCAATCAAGAGAAAGAGATTAGAAACAAAGAGAATTGATTACTCAAATGTCTAACAGAGAAGAATAGAGTAGTTTTAGTTTTCGTAAACAACTCCTTGCCAAAATGAGTTTTATGAAACTGGCATTTTATAGATTAGTCTGTGTTTTAATAGATATAGTTCATTTTCTACGACGAATGCATAAAAAATATATTTTAGCCTTTGAAGATAATTTAAATTTTAATCTGATATAAGTGTGATACATTATGTATTTACACAGCATATAAAATAGTTTTGAGGCTAGAATAGAGAGAAGTAAGTTTCAAAGTATAGAATTTAGACCGACACAATGCTTCAAAAGTTAACTGATGTTAAATTTATGTTAATAAATTTAACTAATGTTAATTTTCATTACAAATTTTTACTTAATAAAAAGGGCGGGATAGCCTGGTCGGTAGGGCGCTGGGCCCATGTCCGAGAGTTCGTCGGTTCGAACCCCGACGGTCGAAGACTCCCGTATAGTAAAAAAAAACTGATGCACGTTAAATCTGTCGAGTCGCAAAAGTCCTCCATGTTCCCATAACAAATCAAAACCTCTGGGGGTACTGGATTGGAAATCGATCGTTCTCTGATTCATGTCAAAATTACGATCTGTGGATGAATGAATGGGTTCGCCCTATAAACGGGTGCGACGTATGTGTGACTGTAGTCGGATTCTTGGCCATAGGATGATGCCAATGAAATAATAAGAAACGCACTCTCTGCCTTAAATCTGCTAGGTATACCCAAGCAGGCTCGCCCGTGTGGCAAGTGGGATAGGACACAACACTTAATAAAAAAAATAATTCTTGATTTTCCCTTTATAATTTCGTTTTTACAAATCATTAAAATTAAAATTACTGAAAGAGCAATAAATAAAATATTCATAGACTAGGAGGCTTCGCCCCTGCTCGCTGGCTCTCGCCAACCCCCGGAACTGCTTTCGCAGTTCATTTCGGATTGCTTCGCAATCCAATGCTCGCTTTGCTCGCTCATTGAATACGTTCTTAACGTCTAGCTTTTGTATACTTTTTTCAATACTGAAGTTCCGAAAACTTTTCACTGTAAAAAATTCTAAACCTGTACATTTCAATATTAATTTGAAATTGCAAACAGTTCTCATATTCTTCTTAATCACACTATTTTAAATTTCAGTTGTTGAGAAAAGTAACTCTTGTAGGTTTTATTTTAAAGTCATTCACTTCAGAGGACTAAAGCCATTTGTTGTAAAACAATATGAAATAGTAGTCTGCACTGAACGCCGGATGTAATTGTGTTTTTAAAGAAATTCTCTCTATAAAGTATACAAAAACTAGACGTTAAGAACGTATCCAATGAGCGAGCAAAGCGAGCATTGGATTGCGAAGCAATGCGAAATGAACTGTGAGCAGTTCCGGGGGTTGGCAAGCGCCAGCGAGCAGGGGGCGAAGCCTCCTAGTACTAATTATATAAGTAAAAATTAAGGTAGTATTGTTAAGTTGAAACATAATATTTTTAGTTTGGATGTCAACAATATAATTCAATTTTTCACAAAAACGATTGTTTCCATTGTTAAATTCAATGTCAACAATTCTAATTTTTCTGAGGCAACTCTTAACCTCTAAATATTATTTTTTTTTATGTACACATTTCTAAATGTCAGTATTCAACCACAAAACAACTTAAAGTCCTCAAATTTAGCATGAAGTTGTAAAATGTAATGGAAGAGGGTCATAGCAATAATGTAAGTAGAAGTAAAGTTAGTACTGTAAAATTAAAACAATATTTTTAATCAATGAGCCAAGTTCTTCAAGAAGCAGTTGCAGAAGTAGCTGGATAGAAGTTGTTTATTTAAAACTTTTTATAGAATTTCTTTAAAAACACAATTGTTAATTTGGGCATTTGGCGATACAACACTTATAGAATTGAAGGATTTGTTACGTCAAGCGCTCAGGTATCATAATTTTAATCTAGTTGCGCTTCTATGTCATTTTGATTTATGTTGCTAAGTTAACTTTCAAAAATTTCTATGGCTGGCAACAGCATTTCTATTTTTTTAAGTTGTTTATTTTTATTTCTTTTAGAATTCGTTCTTTTTTTAGCGAAATGTTTTTTAACCTAACAGAATTCTTTGCCGACTTTTCTCTCTATAAATGAAGAAAATAAAGTAAATATTTAATTGTTGTGAAAAGAATCTTATTTAGTTGTACAAAGTACTTCATTAAAAATGGAAACTGTTGCCAACGCGAGAAAAGAAATATCATCGGTTTTATTGATACATACGTATTAGCGTTTTATATAATATAGAAGAAAATAAAGTAAATATTTAATTATTGTGAAAAGAATCTTATTTAGTTGTACAAAGTACTTCATTAAAAATGGAAACTGTTGCCAAAGCGAGAAAAGAAATATCATCGGATTTATTGATACATACGTATTAGCATTTTATAAAATATAGAAGAAAATAAAGTAAATATTTAATTATTGTGAAAAGAATCTTATTTAGTTGTACAAAGTACTTCATTAAAAATGAAAACTGTTGCCAACGCGAAAGAAGAAATATCATCGGTTTTATTAATACATACGTATTAGCGTTTTATATAATATAGATTGCTCATATTTGCTGTGTCATTCGTTCATAACGCAATTTTAACGCATTCATAACGCAACCTAAATAATGATTACATAACGCGAATTCTATAACGAATTCGCGTTATGTAATGTTATGTAATGTTATGTTTACACTGAATAATAAATTTGTATTCGGTTAAATGTTTGTAAAAGCTTTAAGAAAATAGTTTTAAATATAGTCATTGTAATTTAAATGTCAATTTAGTGTCCAATACATGGACGGCTTTTAGTATAAAAAATAATGTTACTTAAAAAATGATATTTTAAGATTATTATTTTGTTGTAAATCTTATCTATGAAAACATACGCACTGTAAAACATTGCGGATCAAATTACGATATCAAATACCTGCACTTTGAGTGCATCATCCGTAAAATCCATTCTATCGTGAAATATTATACGGTAATTTTTGCAGTAGTATTTAATAAATTGGAGTGATTCAGTGATGTTACAATGATTATTACCGTAAAAATTACGATACATCAATTTGTTTGTTCCGAAACATGTTCCGGTAAAAATGGAATTTACGGTAAAAAATACCGGCACCCTGAGTGCCGGTACGTCTTATCATAGTTTTATCCGGAATTTTTTTAGTGTTATTGGATCTACCGTGATGGATCAGAGTTTTTCATTACAAAGAAAAAATCATAGTAATAGTTCAACATTTTATTCAATATATTCTTTTGAAAATTGAATATATAATATTTCATTTTGAATACATACAAATGAATTAATTAATTAAAACTGAAATATTAAAGATATGTATAAAATTTTATTTTAAATATGAAACAAATGAAAAAATTGAATGCATAAATTCAAAATAAAATATAAATATTGATAATATTTTATTTTAAAAAATTTTAGACATAATATTTCATTTATATATAATAGCTCATTCATATATAAATGAATGAAAAAATGAATAACTCAATTCAAAATGAAATATTCAATATATATATGTAATATTTCATTTTGAATATATATAAATGAATGAAAAAATAAATGAATGGATTAAAAAAAATCATACACATAATATTTCATTTTGAAATTTCCGGATATAATATTTATTTTACATATAATATTTTTTATTTTGAATATATATAAATGAGTACAAAAATGAGCTGAATGAATTCTAAAAGAAATATTCAATAAATATAATGTTTCACTTTGGAAATTTTCAGGTATCAAAAAGTAATTTTTCATTTAAGGGAATTTTGCTTTATGAACAAAATTTTAAAAATTTACTATAAAGTTATGTTTCAATCTGCAAATGATGGTAAAGATTCAAATTTATAATTTGTATGTATTAACTAAAAAAATTAATTAAGTTTAACTAATATTTTTAAAGAAGATTATTTCATCGCATTTATGAGTATACTTTAAGATATATGTTTCTAATTAAAATCTGCCGATAATTAAAGCGCATTTCTTGGGAATATATTTACATTAAACAGATGCTTTTCCTAAACTCCATTTGGTTTCATTTCGGTTGTTGATACTTTCAACTCTAAAAATTTATAACTTAATGCAAATTAAAGCAAAGAAACGTAAAAGAAATTGTTAAAAAGATTACATTTGTATTTTATTCAGTAATTACCCTCAAGCATTAAACTGAAACGAGAAAAATGTTTTATATTTTAAATCGCATTCACATTTCCTGTTTTTCTGTAAACTGAAATGGAAATAATTTATCTATGCAAATGAGATGAGATAGGCGCGTCTATTTTTCCAAAAGCAGCCCCAAAGGAAATTGAGATAACTCTCCCCCGAGTGCGTCTCAATTAAATTAGTTTTTTTTATTTCTTCATTAAAAATAATTATCTATTTGCGAATGTGTTAATATAAACCACAGAACTTCTCAGAAAAATAAATGAAATTATTTTTATCCATGAAGAAGGTTAATGCTTCATACGAACCAAAGTGTAAGAAATAAACACATTTAATATTTTTTTAATTTTGTTTGCTTATAAAAACAAAGATACCTTTTAAAAATAGACTTGTTCTTTGCTACAAATATTTTTATCCTTCAAAAAATCATAATATGTACGCTGAGAAAATAAATGTGGTCCAAAGTACCAGAATATGGTAAAATTTATCATGTTTATTGCCTTATGGGAAAACCAAAAAGCTAAATAATTTTAAATGAATCGCTTTGGTAATGATTTTGGTAACGTTATCAATAAAATATGCATTTATAATATCTGATCAAATTTGTAAATGCGGTAAAATTTGGTAATTATTTCATGACACCTTAGAACATGGCAAAAAAAAAACATTTATTTGGTTAAATTTAATTTTCAGTTTTGTATTTTTCACAACATGTGTGGTAATAAGATTCAAAATTTTGTAAAGAATTTCCTGTAAGCCATTACCATACGAACGGAAAAATTACTAGCAAATGAATGTCGTGTATTTTGATTTTTTTTAACCAAAATTATGGGTTTTTTTACCAGAAATATCATTACTATATAGTACATTAATTTTACTAGAAATTATTCTGATGTGAAACAAAAAAGTATTTCCGTAATATAAATAATTAATATAAATAGTATAAACTAATATAGTAGTATAAATTTAAAATAGTATATGCCATTCGAAGGAATCCGAGTACCAGTGTGAGGGCCGTCACTGCTTCCGTTAGAAAATCTCGAAGTAGTGTTTATCGTGTTTTGTATCATGAAAGCTTACACCCATAACGTCTTCAAAGATGGGCTTTATTTGGAATAATAAGAATTTTTATTTATCATAGGAAATCATGAATTTTAACTACTGCTGTATTTCTTTAAGCGTGTTTTATTCTTGCGCTAAATAATTTCTCTTTATTTACTCTTTGGCATATATCACGTTTCTGTGTTTAAAACATAATTTTGCTACCATCCATACTTTGATCTAAGAAACTAATATTTTGAATGAGTTAATTAATTTTATATTCTAAATTAAAATAAAGCCAGGTCATTTATGACCGCGCTAAAATACCAAACATAATAACGGTTTTGTAATATGCGATAAAATTCGGAAAATTTGGTAAAATTTGGTATTTTTTATGATACCTTAAGGCCTGGTTTAAAAATCCTTCATTCCGTTAAATTGGTTTTTCAGTTTTGTATTTTTTACTAAATGTGTAGTAATAAAAACTATAGTTTTGAAAACCAGAATTTCCCATAAGCCATTACCACATGAACAGAAAAATCACCATATGTATGGTTTAAATACCGTAAATTTTGGTTTCGTTAAGTAGAATTATGGTTCTTTTTATCAGAAATGTCATTACCATACAGTGCAAAAATTTACCGAATTTTTTCCCCGTGTAGTAGTAGATTGCAATTATAGGAGCTGCTTAAAAAAAATTAAAAATATTACTTCAATAAAAATAGTGCGTGGAGTCCCTCCGCGCGGAAGAGGTTAAACTTCGTAACCTGCGACGTTAATTGTAGAAGAATCAGCAGTCGTAGAAGGATCACTAGTTCTATTCAACGACTTTTTTTCCTGCTTCGCTCGCTTCCGTGCTCTGTAATCACGATAATATTGTGCATTTTTCCCTCGTGGACCTCTTGAACCAGTGGAAGTGCTTCTGGTTGCCTCATCGTCTCGCTATGGAAAATTTATTTGTATTAATAATGTATGTGAAAGCGTCATTATGTAATTTCAAAAGAGAAAACCTAACAATCAATTGATATTCACAAGACACGTACCTTGACATAACCTTAAATCCGTCGCATTGTCCGTGGGATTGTTTTCACTCATTTTTTACAATTGTTATCCACTAAATTTGAAAATAAAAAATACTACCCTATTAAATTATATGTGTATCAAAACAAACTAAAAAAATATTTATAGAAAAACAATACTTTTATGACTTTTATTATTTTTATACTAGTGAGAACCAAAACAATATGGAAATGAAGGAGGGAAAACTGGATCCTACCACATGATTTCCCGGCCAATAAAAATGTAGCGTTAAACGTTTAACGCTTCGTTGTTGGAAGTCGCATAAGAAGTATAACTTCAAAAAATACTCCCATAAACATATGAAGTTTAAAAAATTATATTTCAAAGCTTGTAAAAGTGGCAAAATAAAATTTATGTTTATTTCTTAATATGTTATTAACAAGTTTACTTTATAAAAGATGCATTTTCTTAACGGCAATCGAATGTTTACCTTTAATCTATGAATTAAGCTTCATAGTATATTTTCAAAATTTATAACACTTTCAGATTGAGTTAAAATATTAATAAATAGAATAAATTTTCAAACTATGTATCATTACTGAGAACGTTCTATTTCGCAACTTTTGAAAGAAGGAATAAATGAGTAGCTGCAAAAGACTCAATATCGGTTGATAAGTGTGCTAATTAATTATTCATGATAATGCTATGATGTTAATCACATTACCTTCAGTGTTGCGGTCACATTGTTCTGGCGCAGTTTCTGGTTCCATCAACATCTATCAATTCGATAAGAGAACGGAGGCATTGTTGACTGTTCCAAATAACGAGATTACGCGAATGGTACTACGACAGGAAATCCCTCCAGAGGATTTTCGAGGTATATGAAATGGAATATTTTAGAGGGTTGCGACCAAATGACGAAAATCATGAATTGATAAAGATTAATAAATGTTGAAATGTGCGCAGTAATTAGATTGAATAAGAATACTTCAAATATATTCAACAGTAAAGTAATTGTAATATTTTTTTAGTTCGTGCCTTTTAAGATAATTTCTTTATTAAATGGCAAAAAGTAATAATGATTAAAAAAAAATTTTTTTTTAATTAAAAAAATCATTTAATTCAATCAAAGACTCACAGTTATTCAGTTCAATAAGAACACCTTAAATAACTTCAATGGTTAAGTAATTGTTACATAAGAATATTTTTTTAGTTATTGCCTTTTATGGTAACTTATATTTTAAATGGCATAAAAATAATGAACTTTAAAGTAGTATTTTTTTAAATTACAAAGAATCAATTAACTCAATCAAGGAATATTTTAAAGGTTTACGACCAAATAACAAACATCTGGAATTTATAAAGATTAATAAATCTTGAAATGTGCACAGTAATTTGGATGAATAAAAATACTTCACAAAATTTTCAACGGTAAATGTAACATAGTATTTTTAGTCATTATTTATTATTATTAGTTAGTATTTAATTTAGATATTAAAAAAGTAAGAAAATAATGATGAATAAAGAAATAACTTTTTTAAAAAAATTAAAAGGAATCAATCTATCCAATCAAGAAATTTGTTTGAAATGGCGCAGTAGTTCAGTTGAATAAGAACACTTTAAATAACTTCAACGGTAAAGTAATTGCAACAGAATAATATATTTTTAGTTATTGCCATTTACGGTAATTCATATTTAAAATTGCAAAAAATAATGATGTTTAACAACATTTTTTTTTAATTATAAAGAATCAATAAATTAAAACAACGAATATTTTAAAAGGTTGCGACCAAATGACGTAAGTCATAAATTAATAACGATTCATAAATATTAAAAATGACACAGTAATTTGATTGAATAGGAATACTTCAAAAGTTTCAACGGTAAAGTAATTATAACATAAGTATACTTTTTTTAAGGTCATTGCCTTTTAGAGTGATTAATAAATTGAATGGCAAAAAATAATGATGTTTAAAGACATTTTTTTTTAAAATTACAAAGCACCAATAAATTTAATCAATGAGATAATTTAAACAATTGCGACCAAATGACAAAAATCAAAAATTTATCACTATTAATAATTATGAAATATGGCATTGTAATTTGGTTGAACAGAAAGACTTCAAAATTTTGAAACTGTAAAATAACTGTAACATAAAAGCTACACTCTATAACAAAAAAATCGACGCACCAAGAAGGATTTGTCCGATTGAAACAAAAATTGGTGGATAGGAAGACAATGTACAGAATAGTAAATGATTAAAATTACAGAACAATTGAATAATTTATTGCAGAGTTACAGTAACAAGTTCAATAAGGTGTTGACCCGCCTCTAGCCTGGATACAAGCTGCCACATAGCGTGGCATAGACCGATAAAGCTCCCGGATGGTCTCTTGCGGTATTTCCTGCCAAATTCGATCCAATTGTCGAACGAGGTCATCAACATTCCGTGCCAGATGCAATCGCCTTCCCATGATATCCCAGACATGCTCGATGGGAGAGAGATCTGGTGATCTGGCAGGCCAAGGAAGAGTTTGACAAACTTGCAGGCAGTTCATAGCAACACGTGCCGTATGTGGTCTGGCATTGCCATGCTGAAAAACCAGCCCAGGGCGCTACAAAAGGAACGGTGGCAAAACAGGTCTTAGGATGTCGTCGACGTACCGCTGTGCAGTAAGTGTACCTCTAATGACGACAAAAGGGGTCCGGCTGTCAAAGGAAATGGCACCCCAGACCATAATGCCTTGTTGAGGGCCGGTGAGGCGTGCAATAGTGAAGGCAGGATCCCCCCCTCTGCCCTGTGCGTCTCCAAACACGTCTTCGATGATCGTCAGAACACAGTTGGAAGCGGGATTCGTCGCTAAAGACTATACGTCCCCAGTCGGCATCATTCCTGCCTGATCGAGCCATGCACCACTGTAATCTGGCTCGGCAGTGTGCGTCGATTTTTTTGTTATAGAGTGCATTTTTTTGTTCGGGCCTTTCACGGTAAATTATATTTTGAATTGCAAAAAAATAATAATATTTAAAGACATATTTTTTTAAATTACAAAATATCAATAACTATGTGTTCACTTTCGATTTCATAAATAATAAGGCCAGATCTTTCAGTAAGCTTTAATGAAATTACTATTAAATAAAAATTACATAAAATCGATAAAAATGTGCTTAGTGCAGACCTCCTAAATAATTAGGTCAAATCTTTCAATAATGTTTTAAATCTGACTTCGTAAATAGTGTTTGATCAAATTTTGATAATATTTTTGTTCTTTTCTTACTGTGAGTCCCCTACTGTGCATACTTCTTAATTTCAATAAAGCAATGGATTTGAAAAGTTTAAGAGTGGTGATTAGTTAACACCCTGGCACATTTAAATGAGAAATTTTAAACAAAGTAGCATACGGTTTTACAAGAAGTAAAAGTATATTTTAAAAAAATTCTTACTTAAATCTTCATTATAATTAAAATTCTCTAACCTTCTCTTGAAACTATTATCGATGATATTTTATTGTAGTGAAAAATCTTATCTATAATCACAATAAATGCAATTAATTTTTATCCAATTTTCAAACTACAAATCATCAAGTAAATATATTTCATTCATCCATCCTATTGTAAACGATTCAGTAAACCATTAATATTTAAATTAATTCGTACACTAACACATTGAAAAGTTTGATTAATTTTGACTAATTTATGATATATGGCTTCACGGATGGTAGTTACAAGAATAATTTCGTGTTCTCATTATGTTTTGAATAATATTTTGACTCTATTGTTATAAGCTGTCAATGAAAATTGGAACATACCCCTTACAAATTGGTTTAAGTTCATTAACATTCGTTCTCAACAACAACGAAGCGTCTGTAGAAAATGGGATAGTTAAAGTAATTTGGTTTAATCCATTGTTCAGTCTTTGAAAATTGAAATAATTCATATGCATTATTAAGACTTGGGAAAATCGGGAAACTAATTAAACTCTTGACAGATAAAGACTTGTTTATGTTTCCGAAAATAATAGGATCCGCATCTTATCATAATATGATCTGACCTTAATTTTAACGTTCTTTTAACTGTAGTTGTGAATTGTAAGCTTAGGTGTTACATTAAAATATAATTGGGCTTAATTTTACACACAATAATTGCTTTATTTAAGTAATGGGTATATAAAAATCTTATCTTTGTAATTTTTTCACAAACAAAGAAGTGTTGATGTGAAGCATTTTTTTTTTCAAATAGAATAAAAAGAAGTACCTAAAGTGGAAAATCTTAATTAACTTTTTAAAAAAATATGGTGTATAAGTTTTAAGCGCTCAAAACAGGTAGCCATAAACAAGACCCGCTAAAATATGAATGATGAAAATAAAATTGATTTGAAAAATGAGAAAAAATAAAAGTAAAAACAGTACTAGGAAAATCCACTGCAGTTAAGGACAACGACGATGCTAAAAACAGTTATATTAGGTCAGGATGAGCTTAGGAAAAGAGTAATTTTCAAAACTACAAGAATTTGATAAAATTTATTGTATTTCTGGCTGCTCTATGGGAACAAAAGTTTGGAGATTTTTACCGAAACGCTTTGGTAATGACTTTGGTGAAATTAACAATGAAATACTGTTTTAAACAAAGTAATAAAACTTAGTAAATGTGGTAAAATTGGGTAATTTTCTGTAAATTTTGCCTTAGAACGGTGCATAAAAACTACTTATTCGGTAAAATTTATTTTGAATTTTGCATTTTTTTAATAAATAGGTCATAATAAGAACAACGATTTTAATAAAAAGATTCCCGGTAAATCATTACCATATGAACAAAAAAAAAAGTCGAAATGAATGGTTGAAATACCGTATATTTATCAGAATACCAGAAATGTCATTACAGTACGGTAATTTTACCAGAAGTTTTTTTTTTCACTGTGTATCACCCAAATGGAATGGAAGAAAGAGGAAAAACTGGTATTATCACGAAGGGGATAGCATTGGGAATTGATTGAAGCAAAATTATTTCTATTGATAAGCATATCTTTTCACTTTAAATTCTTGGAATTATTCTTTTCATATGTCTCAGTTACATTTATTCTACATTTAGTTGTTTTTGTGTACGGATTACACAAGTGGAATGATTACACAATGATTACACATGTGGAATGATTACACAATGATTACACATGTGGAATGATTACACAATGATTACACATGTGGAATATAGCATCAGTTAACAGATTCGGATAATCAATGTTCTACTTTATTTATAATGTTATAGTCTGTTTTAAACGGCAGTTTTCTACCGAATAAAACGTCAGCAACTAAACTGATTAAAATAAATTTCCAGATTATCGAGTGATACTTATAATGGTAAAAAGTCCAACAAAAAAATAGTTTAGTCGAAAATGAGGTAAAATATTGGTATTATTAAAATGTATTTCATTTTACTACATTTGAGATATTAAGAATAGCCATAGCTAAATCTAAGCATTACGGCTTCATTTATTTCTTCTAATCCTGAAAAAAAAACAAGCTCTAAAAATTTTGATAAATTAATAATTTATTTTAAAAATAAAACTTTCTACGACATATTATTAAATCAAAACTATATATTTCAATCAGTTGAAATAACAATTTAAAAATAATAAAATTTTAGTTTAAAAAAAAGAAATTAAACGTTTGTCTAAATATATAAATTAGCGTCAAAAATTATAGATTTTGGAGGGAAAAAAATTTTGGAAAAAAAGACTCTCTTTAAAATAGAAAAATTCTAGAAAACACTGCCTACAATTAAAATAGCTGAAACATTTTAACAGTTTAACCCACAATTTTGAATTTAAACAAGATATTTTACATTGCTATATCTAAAACATATTTTGTTATAGCATTGCGAGATTCTTCTCTGGTTAACACCCCATCTTAAAAACCAAAAAACTTTTTACTTGAAGATGAATTGTATCTGAAAAACATTACGTTTCAACCATAAAAGATATTTAACGTCCTTACAAACCAAAATAGTGAAGTATACTCATTTTATATCGATTTAACACGGAAACAAGTCGTTTACTCACTATCGATTTCTGACACTCATACAACTTCATCGTTTTAGAGATAAATAAAACACCGTTTAGTGTTCTATATCAAAAAGCACTTTTATAGATATTTCATGATATACAACATTCCTCAACAATATTCTGAAATCTTAATTATGTGTTAAAAACTTAATACGGTGTTTAAATTCAATAATATGCAATAATAACTTATACAATATTTCCTTAATATTTAATTTACTTTCACTTTATTCTCTAATGAGGTTCTATATTTTAATCAACCAATTACACTCCCACATATTTAGTTTCTTCACATATTAGTTATTTCAGGATCACTGAAAAAAATTCCAAATCAAACTATGATAAAAAATACCGGCACCACTCCATAAAATATTTAACTGTGGAAATGGATTTTTCGTATAATAAATATGAGGTGCGATATAAATTATTCAGGTGCAATATAATAAATTGAAAATATTCAATATAAATTTTGAAGTGGTGTACAGTACACATTTTTAGGTGATGTACAGTAGAAATTTTCAGGGGGTGACCGGTACAAATTTTCAAGAGCTGTGCAGTATAAATTTTCAGATGGTGTATAATACAAATTTTCAATTGGTGTACAGTTTAAATTTTTTAGGTGGTGTATAATAAAAAATTCAGGTGGTATCTTAAGGTAAGTCGGATGAAAACAAAATATGCTAAAAAAAAACTAGATTCGTTGGGTTGGTGTATATCGAAAATAACCAAAGGCTCTACATTTAATAGTTCTATAATCATCAATTTTAACTTTTAGAATTTTGAATTGATTCAATATGACGGACTACAAGAACCTGTTCTGACAACCTCCCAGTCACGTGCAAGATTTCTTGTCGCAATTGGATACTGCATTATATAATCTCGATCATACAGTGCTTTAAACCATTTTATGGTATAAAAAAAAAGATTCAGATTCATAGATTTGAAACGGTAACCAATCCTGTAACACGCAAGTTACTGCATCACACTGCAAACGTAAAAGTCATTAACCCCTTAACAATCGGTTAAACAGTCATAAAAGTGCTTTTTTTTTATTAGTGCTATTTCATTAGTGCTGACATTTAGTTTAAAATAAACTAACTAACTACAATTACCTTAAAAATATCTTGGTACTGCCATCTGGTGTGTAAAATGAGAAATAAAATGTTTTCCTGGCAAAATAAATGAATTAGTTTTATTCTTATTGGCGCGTTACTACTGAACACTCCAGCCCGGAAATATCACGGGAGCGAGAAATAGAGGGCGAAACCTCTCCCTGCCATTTTCACGGGAGCGAGAAGTAAGGGGTTAAGGTTATTTTAGTACGAGGAGCTAAAAAGCGGTTGTTATATAAACCATGCCTGGTACAAAAAAAAAACAAAAACCTATTACTTTATACACAAAGAAAACAAATTGCGAATATTACTGTACTGCATGGTAATGTCATTTCTGATAAAAAAAATAATAATAATAATTCTGGTTAGTAAATGACATTAAACAATTCATTTGGTAATTTTTCTGTTTATATGATAACGGTTAACCAGAATTTCTAGTATTCAAAATGACAGTTCTTATTACTATACAATTATTAAAATAATATACAAAACGGAAAAGTAAATTTAACCGAATAAATAGTCTTTATGCAATGTTCTAAGATATCATTATAAAATTAATTAATTTTATCACATAGAATATAACGAAATTTTATTATTACTTTAGCCAGTCATTACTAAAGAGCTTCTATATAAAGGTTTCCGATACTTTTGGTGTATCCTTACAGCTAAAACCATTTAAAACTTAACCATATTCTGATAGTTTTGCCCATACTTTTATTTTCAGTGTACAAAGTAAATGTCATAACGATATGGACTAAATCAAACTTAAAACTTTCTGTACAACAGTTTCTTTTTTTTTTTAATTTTGCATGTTAGCAAAATTGTTTTTATTTTTCAAACGCAAGCTGTAAACCATGTTTGACACAGAAAAACGATGAAAAATTACTGTAAATCACTGGAGCATTGTGAAAGTATAGGGCATATCGTGTAATTTCAAACTGTGTATATCTTTAAAAAGAAAACCCTCCAAACCTCGGGAACTGGACTAAAGATATTACATTACACTCATCCATGTATAGTTTATAGTAAATACGAGATACAAGAGAAATTTTACCTTGAAATGAGAATTACTAATATAAAAATGTAGAAAAAATTTGCTTTTAATCAGTCTCTAGAAAATATCTGTATTTAAATATATTTATTTAAAAATATAAAACCTCTGTTCTTTTCAATGCTTTTTTGTTTCATTTTGAAGAGAAAATAATTTTTAAAAATAATTTAAAATAATTTCAATCTTCTTTAGTCCAAAGAATTTATCAAATTAAATCCAATTTTTGTAACTTCTGTTTATTAGTTTTCCTATTGTGAATACTTTATGATTTTTTTTCTTTCTGCACCACAGAAATCATTTGAAACTGGTTTCATATGAAAATAAGCAAATAAGGCTAAATGTACGATATATAAATAGCCTTATTCGAATAAAATAAGGCTATTTCGATGTTTTTTTCCATATCACAGAAAGCAAGCACTACCACGTCCCTAATGAAAGCAGTAGTACATAATCTAGCTAAGCTTATCGAACGGTGCCATAAAATAAGTCTTACTTAATTTCCACACAAATTAAAAGAGTAATGAAACAAATTTAATCTAACTATGGTTACAAATCTGGGAATGCAGAACGGTGGAAAATCTTCATGTGTTGAAAGAATGGAGGGAATATAGTGGTATCAGCGCTGGGACTCGAACTCCCGTTCTGTCTGTCAAGAGTGCCTGCGGTCATTACACCGGCGTTAGGACAAAACCCATGCGGGGGCCGCAGCACGGAGTAAGAATGTCTGTCAAGAGCTTCACAGATTAGCCCTCTCGGATATAATATATACCCAGATGCAAGGAACTAAGTGGCTTCAATAGGTGGGCCTGGTTGGTCCGATAAAATTCTGGTTATTTAACTATATTAAGTAAAAGCAGTAAATAAACAGTTTTCTCACAGTTAACAGTTTTAATCCCATCTTATTTATAAATATTTAACTGCTTTATTTGAATATGGTAAAATAATAATTTCATAAATTGTTACTTGGCCATTTTTCTGAGAAATTTCTATTGGAGCACGTGTGTTATAGATTTTAATATCATAAAAAAAAGTTAATACCCGTTCAGTTAATTACCAGTAAAGAGTTCCTATAAAATCATTAAAGCAAAGAAAATGCAATTTCTATACGCAGCATTATAAAAAGCAAAGATTTTATTTTTATTAAATACTAAATATTTTACAGTAGATAAATTACACATTTCTAAAAATTGACAACGTGCAAAGCAATGAGGTCAGTTCGAAATATTTGCAAAGAAGATTAATATTTAATTAAACCTTATGGCTTAATTTAAGTCTGTTATAAGGCAATGAAAGTCCTTTAATTAAAATATATTACATAACGCTTGGATTAAATATTAAGTAGATTAAATGTTAATTTATCAAAATAACAAATTAAAAGAAAAATAAGTTCAAAGTAGCTTTTCACAATTTTCGAAGTATGAATTCTATATAATTTGTGAACTTGTTAGCAACACGCCATTCAAAGTATGTTTGAATTTCATGACAGGTTTGACATCGCTGTGTTGGCATGAAATTAAACAATGAAGCTCATGTCAGTTATGTGCGACAGAGAAATTCGTTTGCACCCTTTCATATTTTAGGTTTGTATTCAGTTAGAACTTATTTACATATTTTGAAGTGTCAACAGTCCTTTCAAATAAATTGCTGACGTAGTCATCAATTTCTGAAAAGCTGCTAAATTTTAAAACAGGATAAGAGAGATTATTTTAATTGAATGAATTGGTTAAAAGATATTATATTTGTTTTTAGCTTTTGCAATAACTAAAGTATTATTTTAATATCTATAAAAGATATTTGTCTTGTGGTTAAAACAAAAAATGGAATGTTAAGAATTATAATTATCGAATTATTATTCTAAAAACCTGATTTTTTATGGTATATCCACTGTTCTTCTTATACAGGCATTTGCATTGTCACTACCCTTAATACATGATATAAGAATCCTTTTTTAAAAAATTAAGTAAAACAAAATTGGTCGTGGAACAGCCAACCAAATTTTTTTGGGCTTAAGACTACTAATTTTCAACTCAATAGCCTTGTGATTTTAAACCATATCTAGAAGACAAGGAAAGTCCTAGATCAAGTATTGAGAGAAATTTGCCTTCGTGGAGGACTTTTTGATGAAACTAACCCGCATTTACATTACATTGAGAGAAAAACCACGAAAACCTGCCATGGTTAAACTGATGGCAAGGGGACTCTAACCCGCTATCTATCTACCACTGAGGATATTTTACATCAGCATTGTGGTCGGTGCGCAACGGGTGTGATATTCGAATCAACCAGCCATCACTGGGATTCGAACCCGGTTCACCTCATTGGAAGGCAAACGTTCTAGCTCCTGAATCACCACTGCTCTGGTATCATAATCGCAGAACACTTTAGTAAAATTAATAGTGTTTACCGTTACTTTATGCAGCATTCTTGCTACGTTGACATGAAAGTTTAGTGCCCGCACTTGCAACGAACTTCTGAAAATTAGTAGAGTTGATAGTCAATTTAAAAGGGTTATTACATAAAGCTATACCTGACTCAATTCGGGATGCAAAGCTTATA